>ML677352.1:33934903-34003924 GCA_007922305.1 Dermatemys mawii | reverse complement strand
CAAAGAGAGACTGCAGAGCTGCAATTCATTTGCAAATTTGATACTATCAATCAAGGATTGAACAAAGATTACGAGTGGCTAGCTAACTACAAAAGCAGCTTCTCTTCTCTCGCTATTCACACCTCTAATTCAGCTGCTAGAGGAACACCTCACCCTCCCTGATTAGAGATAACAAGCTGGTTCAGTCTCATTGCACTAACCCTGTTATCTCCCACCTGGTTCTTGCCTACCTATTTATACCTGCCCCTGGATACTTCCGCTGCATGCATCCGACGAAGTGGGTACTAGCCAACAAAAGCTTATGCTCTAAAACTTTAGTTAGTCTTTAAGGTGCCACAGGACTCTGTCACTGCTGCAATTCCAGACTAACACGGCTACCCCTCTGATGCTGTGGGGAAGTAGCCCAGGGAATTGTATTGTGTTTTGTGGCTAAAAGGTCAGCCATCTTAGCTGATACTATTAGGGTCCCTGGGCTGGAGCCCAGAGTAGAGGGCGGGCCTGGGCTCCCCCTTTCTGCCTCCCCTAATTAGTCTCTGAGATTGGGAGAAAATAGAGACTGTGCCAGGAAGGGTAGCTTCTCCTCACTGGCTTGTGATGAAAATGGCTCAATAGACTGTGACCTTGTCTCCAGAGAGAGAAGGGCTCCGTGGAGGGTCACAGTGAGCCGCTGAGACTAGTAAAAATCTGCCAGGAAATGCAGGACCCACGAAGATAAGGACAGAGCTTTGTCACAGCACCTAGAACAAGATTTTTCCAGTGACTGTGTATGTATTTAGATAGATTAGATAAGGAACTTATGAACTTTAACAAACTTGTTTGGGGCAGACTTAAAAAAAAATGTGCATGTTTTCTTTATAAAATGGGGATAGACCAGTAGTTCTCAAACTTTTGTATTGCTGACCCCTTTCACATAGCAAATCTCTGACTTCAACCCCCCCACCTTATAAATTAAAAAACACTTTTTTATATATTTAACACCATTATAAATGCTGGATGCAAAGTGGAATTTGGGGTGGAGGCTGAAGGCTTGTGACCCCCACATATAATAACCTTGTGACCATCTGAGGGGTCTCGACCCCCAGTTTGAGAACCCCTGGGATAGACAGAATCAATTTATAACAGCAATCAAAGATGATAAATTCTAGGGAGTCTGGCTGAATGATCCCCAAATCCTACATAATGCTCCTTCATTCATATATTTTTGGGTAAACTTCAGTGCACAGATAGAAGCGTATGCAGTCACATTGTTTTTAAAGCGTAACGCAAGATTCTGAAATGAAGCACAATGTGCAGGATAAGTAGCACTTGCACAGATTTTAAATAATAGTGTATGTGAAAATGTATTTCAAGCCTTGGTTTGCAGCAAGGTCTTTTTATGGCTTAGTTAATTCTTCTACAACTCTCAAACGGATGTGCCATGTGCCTGTACTATGAAATGCTGGTCTCCGCTAAAGGACATCTGCAAGGAGTCTTCAAGCAGCCATAACTAAATTCATTTTGGACCAGACACTAGAAAGCATTGACATCCAGGTTATAAGTCAAATTTCTCCTTTGCTGGGCAAGGAATCTTCCACCTAATGCCTAAGGCTGCAAATTGGTTATGGTGCGGGAGATTCAGAACAGAACTCAACTGTTGTTCCTGAAACAAGGCTGAATACAGTTTGGTCCTGGCTATGCTTGCAGTTAACTCATTTTCAGCATCCATTGCAGGCACCCATTGTCAGCAGCAGGTACATATCTTCGTATAAATAAGGCTCTCAAAGACACTAGTAATGGGGTGGAAAGGATCTTGGTTTGAGGTCTCATCACAGTGGGAATTGGTGTGCTATCTGGGATGTTGTAGCCAGCTTAAACAAAGTTAGAAGAGAGATTGAGATGGAAATCACATTGGAATTTTAGTAGTTTTGCCATCGAATGAGGATAGACGAAAAAGAATCTAGGGGCTTCTGTTACATATTGGTGTGTAGCAGAGACAAAGATGTGTGTGGATGTGGGAATTGGTCTGGCCAGTCTGTGTAAACAACACATAAATTAAGACAGAGGAACAGAATATGAGCTGTAACAATTCAGTGTGATATTTAGGCTTTCCCCTTTGCCTGGCTGTTAAGTAAAATAATTTATAGAATTATTTGCCTTTCCATCTTTAACCACTGCCTAATAAAGGAGGAAGGCAATCTGGTCCTCCTCCCATTAGTGTATGACTGTAATGATTTCAGTGCTGTTACCCTGATATGCACCGGTATAAATGAGAGGAGAATTAGGCCCCATATGTTAGTGAGTTCGGTAAGTTTGATTGGCACAGGTTCTCAATATTAGCCACAGTGAAATTAGACTGATCTGACGAAGAACTGTTTTACTGGGGGTGCTGTTTAGTGGCTACATTTGTACCATGCATCCGCAGGGAGAGTTACTTGTTTATGTGAGGTGTGTTGGGGGACTTGTTCTGATCTTTGTACTTATAAGCGCACACATGCATAAAATCTGTCCCTGTGCTCCTGATGCACTAAAATGAATGGAAAGACTCTCATTGACTTTAATGGGAGTTGAACTGGGCCATTGGAGGCCACAAGGGTCTTCTAAGTGACTCAACTGGTGCAGTGTCCCTTTGACAGGCAGACTGTCTGGGTGTGCAGTGCACTGGCCGTTCACAAAAATTTTCTTCTTGCCATTTATTTCAGAGACAGTCATTGGGGAGCACCCGCTTTTCACCTAGTATGGTCCAGTAGTAAATCCAACTCCATACATTCGTTGTATCTCTGAAGGACCCTATGAATACGCAAAGGAAACAGGAAAGGCCTCTCAGGATGCTGTACTCAGGGAAAGGAGCCCCTGCTGAGGCTGTCTCACAAATTTAGGATGCCGCTACAGAGAAATGTTGTTACTCCCCTGCCTAGATTCACTTCTCTTTAGGACATCTCAGTGCACGTCCTAATCCATTTCATAGCACCGTTTAGTTTTGCTTTGCTATGTGCAAGAAATGCAAATGCCAGATGTTTTTCATATTCTTTACATAACAATGTGTGCACTTATTCTTGGTACTGGATGGCTTTCTCTGGAGATGTAAAAGTACTTCATAGAAATGCAGGAATTGTTTTTGTAATGAAAATTATTCCTAGTTTTTATTAGCCTGTAGTTATACTATAATTTTTTTAAAAGAAAAATTCATCTCATCTGGAAGATTTCTGTTAATGTTCTGTAATTCTTTGTATGATTAATGAAGAAAAATGAAGAGAGATTAAAGTAATGATTAGGTCCGAGAACTACAAACCCCTTGGATCAGAGACTTTCCTCCCTGAGCATTTGGGAAGCACCTGACTCAGAGAGAGTTTGACCATAAATAAATGAAATCTAATAATGAGACAGAGAGGACTGTAAGCCATGTAACATTATCATAATTGAGTAAAAAAATCCTTTATTTAATTAGGATATTGACATAAGAAGTTATCTGCTGATTGTATATACGTAGGGTCGGATTTGCAAAGGCCCTTAAGGAATTTGGGCATCTAACTCCTTTAGACCCCATTGAAAATCCCAGAATAAATTTAATTAATTGATTAACAGTTATAAACAACTAAAAGAGCTTTCATCCAACTAGGAAACCTCTGAGCTTTGTAATATGTCCAAAGAATAGCAGACCTTCATGCAGCTATACCACAGAAGTGGTGTGATCTTGTTAGATTCTCATGAAACCTGAACAATGTTTGGCCAACACAAGTGGTGAAAGAAGATGCTGTAGGTAGTGATGTAGATGGCTCTCAGAGTCAGCACCAAAGTGTTGCTGGTGTTTCCTCTGTGTAACCAGTGGAGTAGGAGGCACAGTGCATGGGAGTAGGAGGCACAGTGGCACTAGAAGGGCTATGTGATGTGGTGTATGAACCCCATATTGGTTAACCAAGGGTTAACATGAACCTGAGCCCAGTTAGACAGACTACTGGATGGCATCTGGAGTGATGCATAATTGATAACCAAACCCAGCTGAGGTGGAGGTTGGTGTTTATAAGGGAAGGAATTCTTGGCGGAGGTATGGAGGCCAGGACTTGGGCTAAAGACTGAAAAGCCTGGAAGGCTTAAAACTAGACTAAGAGGAGCCTGAGCCAGAAAGAACCCTAGGAGGCTGTGCTCTGAAACAAGAGCAAGAAGGAACTTTGTAAGCATTAGGCTGAGCCCCTGCAAGAAGCCCAGAGGAATGCAGGTGTGGGACCTGGAAAGGAAACCCAGAAAGCTGAGGGTGTCGGGGAATGCCACTAGAGGCACAGAAACCCTGGGTATGGACAGTTAAAAGGTGAAGGCTCCAGAAGATGGTAATTCTCACTGCAGCAAGCCCAAAAGAGGGTTCGATATAGAACTGAGAGTCAGGAAGTACTGAGATGGCAGGAGATGAGGGGTTCTCACCATGGCAAGGCCAAGACCGGTTTCAGTAAATTGTTGGAAGTTAAGTGGGACTAGAAGTAATTGAGCTGAATTTTCTTTGAGTGGGCTACATTGAAGATCCCAGCTGAGGACCCATGGGTCTTAGAAACCCATACTACAATCCCAGGTCCACATAAAACAATATCTAGGGCTCACTCTCTTCAGCCCTAGATGCTGGGGGTGTGGAACTAAACCATCACCTCGCTAGAGGGATGAGTCACGAAGAGAGACAGGCCATACAGAACTGCAGTGACCGTTGTCAGGAGGCACAAGAGAAGACAGAGCTTCTACACATTACCCAGACCTGAGGGGTGTGCACACCCATAGTGAGTTCACTTTTCCACAGGCTGCTTTAGTTTTGGCTGAGATGTATGATAGAAGTTCTGACCTCACACTATCATTAAATATCCCATAGCACAAGATCGAGGCCAACAAACCAATTGTTATCAAAAGCTGGAAGGAAATTGCAAAGTTAACAAAGGATGGAGGGCTTAAATTAATCCAACAGAAGGTTATTTTCAGGGTCTACTGGACACCCAGCTGAATATGTAAAGCTGGGATCAGAGGTAATGACACCTGTTTGTGACACTTTGGGAAGGGGGGAACTTAACACATCTTCCTGGACTGTGCCTAGTAGTTCAAGTATTTTGGGAAAAGGTTAATGCCAGGCTTCATATGATACTATGCAGTGATAGCCTAAGGAACATATGGAGTTTTGTATTACATGACCAGGATAGTTTCACCACTAAATGTGCTACAAAAACAATTCTTGCTGAGAGCATCTCATATAGCAGAGTACACTGGACTGAGAAGATGGATGTCTGCTTCCTCCTAAAACGCTGTATAGAGGTGTGAAATGATAAAGTGAGTGCACTGGCGAATTTGGAAAGTATCTTGTACTACTTGAGAGAGAAGACTATTTTTCATGGAATTTAACCTTTTTCTGGGGTTTATGAGATCAGTGTAATAAATGTGTTATTATCTAAGTTATAACAGTTGGTGGTAGGATCCGCAAATAAGTTATACATATTGGGCTGGATCCAAACTCATTTAGAGTCTGTGGAAAGACTCCCACTGCCAACATATACCCTGCCCTACATGGATTATTCCTAGCTTTTGAGCACTTAACTTTGCAACCTAAACAATTTTCTTTTAACATAGTTTTTAAATTGTAATATGTACAAATTGCCTTTTCCTTCTCTTTCCTCTTCCTTTAAGAGAAATATTAACCTATTTTAAATATAAAAAATAAAATCACATCACCTTTTACAACAGAGGAGACCAACATAGTGAATTACGTGTTCCCTACTGAAATTCTGCTAATATAAACTGGATGAGGAGCTCATTTTCACCTTCATGCCCTGTTCAGTAGTGTTGCGGGTGTCCAGCCTGTTTCTGGGTATTGTGGCAGGTTTACTGTATGGCCACACACATGCTGAAATGGTGAGGCTGGTTTATTGCAGCCTCTTCCATGTCAGTTTGAATTTCACTTCTGCTAATAGTCCTAGAGTTGCAGGGTGAGAAAAGGGGAACAGGCCAGCCAAAGAGTAAGAGGGAAGGAGGGTGAACTTGGAAAGTATAAAATTCTCCATCTTCCACTAGACTCTGAATCCAGCTCCCAAATCCAAACCAGGACTGTGCTCTCATGACCACTGCTTTGAAATACCAAACCAAAGATAGACCATTGCGACTGACAAAAAAACAGCAGCAAAGTGGTTAAATCTGTGGGGCAAGCTGTGTACATATGCAGGTATGTTTGTTTCTATAGGAATGAATAGAGTCACTGTGAGGAGCAGAGTGTTATTTTAACACCTATTCTCTCTTTGACTCTGCAGCCAGTTCACATGCAACTGAGTGTTTCCGTGGAGGAGCAAATCCATCTGTGTTTTCTCACCTGCAGGTGTTGGGTTTTAATTAAAAACTCCAGCTAATATGTTGCTATTTTGTGAAGGGAGGTGAATTATCCCAATGACAAATTATGAATGATAATGAGAGGCAACATGAGCATCCCGTTTAGAATCATTCTCTCTTGGCAACAAAGAAAAATATAATTTAATGAAATAACCAATGATGAACATTAATTTACTCAGATGCCCTCTTTGTATATGCAAACAAGACAAGTATATTTTAATCTTATAAAGGGAGCAGCATTCATTTAATGCCAGTGCTTAGTTTTCAATGACTATTTACTTCTACCAATACAAAACCAAGCCCCAGCGTGTCAAGTGGAGAGGATGCTTCTACAAAGGGTACAATCAACCCCATCTTCCAAAATACAGGTGCAAATTGCAGCATATGGTAGCCTGTAAATACAGCTACTGCATTTGTTCATGCATGGAGGTTCTATAAGAGACTGGGACCCATCTTGCTCTTCGTACTCTGGTACAACTTGGGCCCATTCTGCTGTGCACTGTTGAATTCCAGTTTATACAGCTATTAGGTATAGAGGTTAGTATTTATGCTTGTTTTAGATTAGGGGGAGCTTTCAGAAGAGCTATAATATGAATATCCTCTTCCAGCAGGTCTTTACCCCCTCACCATGCCAATGACGTAACTGGCACATGAAAGGATCCACCTCCCTAACTAAAAGTTGCCATAGTGGATACCGTTCTTAAGCTTTCAAAAGTTTCCACAAGGACTTTGAACCAACTATAAGGAGATATCATAACATCCTGCCCCGGTCCCTGCCTTGTATCAGATCTGCTCCTTCAGTCTCTGGCATCTTTCAGGGACTAATAACTAAAATGCCCAGGCAACCAGAGGGAGAGGCTTAAAGCTCAACAGTAGTTATGGAAATCAGTGGAAGTTGTAGTTAACTAAATTCTCTCCAGGTAGTTACTGGGAACTGGGCCAATGGACCGTGAAGGACTAAAGAGACATAGAATACATGAGATAAAGAGCCACACCAAAAATTCCAGAAAGGCATACACCTTTGCTCTTTAACACACTGAAACAGAGCCAGTGCTAGGCATAAACAGACTAAGCAATTGCTTAGGGCCCAAGCAGCAAAAGGGAACCCTATTTGCATTTTTAGTATGTGTTGCTTATGGCCCCCAGTGGGCTAACATCTCTAAGAGAACAGCAGATGCAAAAGAGAGATGGAGGAAGACTATCCTGCCAAAAAAGGTGCCTGTTATCAATCATAGAGAAGAGATGCTGCCGTAAGTAGATTACTATTCTAGTCTGTTCTATACAGGCTCTTATACTGAACTCATCACTGTGAAAGACCCAGAAGAAAATCAATCCCTGTGCCAAAGAGTTTACGCTCTAAATCAGGGGTCGGCAACCTTTCATAAGTAGTGTGCCGAGTCTTCATTTATTCATTCTAATTTAAGGTTCCGCGTGCCAGTAATACATTTTAATCATTTTTAAAAGTCTCTTTCTATAAGTCTTTCATACATAAATAACAATTGTTGTATGTAAAGTAAATAAAGTTTTAAAAATGTTTAAGAAGTTTCATTTAAAATTAAATTAAAATGCAGAGCGCCCTGGACCAGTGGTCAGGACCCAGGCAGAGTGAGTGCCACTGAAAATCAGCTCGTGTGCCGCCTTCAGCACCCGTGCCATAGGTTGCCTACCCCTGCTCTAAATAAACCCGCAGATCTATGCGTGCAGCTTGCAGCTTGCAACAGGATCCACTAGGTGGACCTTGTATGCCCCATGGGTTCCCAGTGGGACTTCAGTGGCACTCTACAGGACAGCCATAGTATCCCATTGTAGGACTACATCCTATACTTTTAAAATATATAGGGCCTGATCCTGATTCCATTGTTAATCAGAGGCTTGCTATGAACTTAAATAGGGACAAGATTGATCTTTTCTGTTACAATTTATATTCAGATGCAACTTACATAAGCTTTGCCACTTGTAAGTCTGAAGGCGGTGCTACCAAACGTATAAATCTGCTTCTGCAGATATAGCAAATGACCAGAAGACTCTAGGAATACAATGGTGAACTCCAGCTCCAGAAACAGAATGTATGTACTAGGCATAGTGGCCATTTAAGCAATGGGAGAGCGTAGTGACAGGCATCATGTTCAATGTGTATTTCTCTTTTTAAGTAACATATATCACCGATAATAATGAATGGATAGTGATTGTAAGGCTAAATTTCCATCAAGGGGTTGATGAGTCATTAAACCCCTCAAGCTTTGTTCTCGCAGTTTATTGCCTCATTATCATCACCACCCCTTCATGGAATTATAGCCTTTTAATTAGTACTAGCCCATTCATTAGCATCTATATTATTACAGAGAGGGAAATGAGGAAACAGCTAAAATAAAAGTTTTTTGGTTACCTCTGTATGCCTTGGAAAAAAGATGTTAACAGCGAATAATTTAAAACTAGAGGACATTTATGACAATGCAAACTGGAAGTTCTCCTAAGCACAATGAGCTAGATCCCCAGTCCTAGGTAAGTCATTTTTACTTGGCTCCAGCTATGCAAATGAGACTTAAAGCCATCCTGAAAGGCCAGCTAGAGATTCCTCTGAAATAGGAGAATTCCAAGGGACTTAAATTACCCACCCTCAGCTTTCCCCCACATACCCCAGCAGTGTTTGGGGATGAAGGAGAACGGGAGCACTCTGGTGATCTACTCTGGGCGAGTAGAATGGCCTCCAGGAGACTATTCCAGTTGGTGTGGTCACAGCAGCCTTGTGGCCGCTCTGAATTACACAGGGGGCCAGTATGGCACCTAGCCAGCATCAGGACGAGGTGAGGTGGCTTAGAATCATCTGTGCTTCCTCCTCAAACCCACAGCTGGATCCAGTCCAATGTTTTCATCTGCAAAGCTCAGCCCTTTCTCCACTTCCCAAGAAGTTAGTAAATATGGCTACCGCTAGCTCCAATATACAAATACCTAGGAGTGGAAATGTGGAAAAGCTACAAATAAGACCATGTTCATCCCTGGAGTAACATCATTGGCCCATAGTCTTCAGCTGGAGCAATTAAAGCCTAATTGTGATATAATCAGCATTCAAAGATTCTGAAACTACCATGCTTCTCTCTTCATTTAAGAGACCTAGTTAACTTGAAATCCAATCAATTTCAGAAAATGAATTAAAGGGAGTTTCAGATATTATACCTTCCCTACGTTTTCCTGTCTTCTCTGTGTGCATATGTGTGATTTTTACAACCTAAAGTTTGTGTATTTTTTAAAACAAATCTCTCTCCCATTGCAGTGTGAAAGTTCCTCCTAATCAGAGAAAACTGACTCTTGTATAACAGATGGTACAAAAAGGGCTGGCAAATGCACAAAATAAACAGGCTGAAAAAGAGGTTTTTCTCCACAATGACTTTTGCTTGTAGCAATCTCATGTGTTTCATGTAACAATGATAGTTAAAAAGTTTTCAGATAGAAGTGTGATTTGTAAATAGATATCAGCCCTTTCATTGGTATTCAGAATGAGGCTGTTTAGTTATTTGCAGGGATTCTTTGTCTCTGTTGAAAGATGGTGATTGGAATATGTAAAATAGTCCAATTGTCTCCTATATTTACAACATGATTTTATCTGCTTCATAACACCGGTATTTGTAGTTCTATTATGTATTTGAATAGAATAAGAGAGAGCAAGCACATATATTATTTGAGAACTGCATTATTGATTCTATATTATACAGTGCACAAGAAAATTAGTTAAGCATACAGTTCATTGATTTAAAGATGGCAGTAAAGTTTAAAGGCATTCTGTTGTGAAGTTAAATGTAACAGCCATGAAACAAATAGAACAATCACTTTACAGGGATTTCCCCTAGCAGCTAAGGAATTCATGGGCCAGATCCTGTCCTCAGCAATGCTGGTGTAAATCCAGAGCTACTCCATTGTAGTCAGTGAAATCATTCTATATTTACACCAGTGAAACTAAAAGAGGAATTTGCTCCCATGTGTTTTTAAGGCTTATGTAATAAAAGGGGAATTTATAATGGTCCCCAGTGGAGTTGGAAAGCAGAGTAAAGAGCATAGTGCTTGCATCAGTGATCTACTTAAATGCTCAGCCTCTCTGAGTTTGTTTATATGAAGGGTTTGTTTTTGAAAAGTGAACACAGAGCAGCATAACCTAATGAAAGCAGATACTCCTTCGCTGTTTTAGCATCCTGCACAATTCTGTATTTTCAGTCAGTTCAAATTGCATTTCAATTTTAGATTGGTTCATCTACTAACTGATGGGGGGCGGATATTGGCTGATTTGGGAGCAGGGTTGGAAGGCCGGGAGCTAGAAGCCTATTGTGGTTATACGCAGATGATAAGAGAAGGTACTGCATAGCTGAGTTTAGTTTAATGGTTTGGCACCAAGACTGAAAACCAGAAGTCTTGGGGTCTATTCTGAGCTCTGCAGATGACTCACCAAATGATTTGGGGCATATTGCTGCTACTTCTCTTTGTGATCTGTAAAATGGGGACAATACCTACCTCATTGGAGTGATGCAAGACTAATTAGCCAATAACTGTAAAGTGCTTTGATTTCCTGATAGAAGATACTACAGAAGTGCAAAGTAATATTATTACAAATAGTGGCTTAAACTGCTCAACTCTTTTGATGTTGTCTTAGCTCTTGACCACCCTACTAGCTAGATATGGGTTGATGGGAGTAGTGGTAAGAAGCAGAAAAAACAAGGAAATGCAAAAATATTGGGGGTGATGTTAGAAATAAATAAATAATTCTTCATTTAATCCCCCCCACTCCACCATTTCATACAAACGCAATCTACTTTAATTTCAAAGAAATCTCTGTCTTGACAGCTTCGAAAAGGTTAAAATGCTATTTTCTGAAAGGACGTAATTAGGTAGAGGAATATTAACCTTTGAGCCCCATAGACTTCTACTCTTTTTTAGCTCCTTTTCATTTTTGTTTGTGGGTCTATTCATTTTTTGGTGATCTCCATCATGTTGCTAGGTAACAGGCACTTAGTGAGCAGGCATGTTAGTTTATCTGTCTCTTGGCTTAGTCTGTCTGGCCCAGGCTACCTACTTCCCTAGCGCTTGCTGCCGGCAATGCAGTCTCTTACAAAAAGCATTTATCACGGCATAGCATAGTAATGGCCACTCAGTGGAGGGGAAATTGAGCTGACCCAAAGGCCAAAGCTGTTAGGGAGACTGGTGGGAAGGGTAAAAGGGTCACAGTACCCTTTTCCCACCCACTTAGTGGGCAGTAAGCTATAGAACAGCAGTGCCACTATTTTCACTAACATATCCTGAGGCTTTGCACCTGAAATAAATGTTTGTTTGACATTAACAGTAAAAAAAATAAGAATCTGGCTTCACCACAGAAACTGGTCGTGTTATTTAAACTTTAGCAAATCAGGAGATGGTTGGGTATGGGAGGGGAAATGCTTAAGTTTTGATTTGTTGTGTACTCCAGACAATATAATTATTTCCTTTTTATAGCAATAACTCCTGTGCTCCCAATCTTCTTTGATTTAGAGAAGGCAGGAATAGAGAAACCAAAACAATAAGTCTTTTGTTTCTTTTGGGTCAAAATCATCACTTACAATGAGGACCTAAAAGAAACAAATTTTGGACAAATTAAAAAATAAAAATAAAAATAAAAATAAAAGCTATCTAAGAACATGGACAGTCAGATTTATATTCTGTGATTTATGCTCTTGAATGGTTATTATACATGGGTTTTGTTATCCCACCGATCAAGTTCATTCTTTTGGGCAGAGTTAAAAGTGCTTTAAAAATGTACACAAACTGTTCGAAAAATATACAGTTGTGACCCATCCCTTGTTTTCCATTCATAATCCAAGCTCCGAATGACTTCAGTGGCAAATTTGGATGAACATGAAATGCAAAATTGGAACCTTAAATGTAAACTCTTGGAGGCAGAGAACTTCACTTTCTGAATGTTTGTTTTTTAAAGAGCCATGTACATTTATCATGTCAAGTGAAATATATAGATGGGCCCCAACCCAAAAGTAGCTACTCACATAAGTATGGACTTCTATTGTAATGGTTTTCATGGATAGGCCTGAATTTAGAAGCCTTAATTGAGGACAGCAATGAATAGTACTTGGTATCTATATATAAATTAATAAAACACCATCAGTTCATATTGCTTTGTTTTATATAGACACACAACTATGTTAGAACTCAAATAAGAGATCTTTTTCTTCTGCTGTATCCAGTGCTTTCAAACAACAATATTTAACCAACAAAAGATGAGAGCGCGTCAATCTCAGTTTTAGTGATTCCCTGGAAAGTCATCAAATAAAAATGTGAACTTTAAAATTGATCAGGATTAATTTCACTTACACTGTATCATAACATATATCTCTTTAGAGACTCATTTGTTGGTCTGCAGATGCAAAGAAAGTAAGGAAAGAAATAAATCAGAATACAATAAGGCAATTAGATTTTTTGCCATTGATAGAATACTAAAAATGTCTAATTTATCAAAGCATTAACAAACAGAAGTAAACACAAAATGTATATTTTTTTATAAAATACTGGGTAAGGAAAAATAAAATAATAACCAGGACTATGTTTATCAGTCAATTTAATTTCCCAATATTGGACCTCTCACTCTATTTTGTCTGCTAATTTCAAAAACCCAGTAGCATAAAATGAAAAATCTTTATAAAATTCCCCTGCATAGAGTGGAGAACTCTGTTGATTATGCTCAAAATTAAAAAAGAGATATTTACATATATATACACCTGTACACCAATCCAACCCCACAAAAATTACATTGAATCTCAGAGATTAGGATGATTTTAAATAAGATTCTTTTAAAACTCAGTGCTTTCAAGGTTTGAAAAAAACCTATTCCAGGGTTTACTACAGATCTACAGTTGTATTGTTCTTTGTAATGTTACTAAAGGCCTGAAATTCACATCATTCATAGTTTTTCTGTTATAATAATGCAAGGAACACAGTCACTTTGCCTACTTTAGTTCCTATCCCTGGTTATAGTAAGGTAAAATCTAAAAGATTTGATGTACAGCTAGCACATGCCTCATATTTAGCTTGTTTACTGGTCTTGAACACCTCAAAAGATGTCGAAGGATGTGTAGTTCAAACAGAGCTTTTGTAGCATCTGAACAGAGTTAAGTCTTAATCTGGAAACTAAATGGGCTGTGAGCTTTCATGAATTTTAGAAGTATCTAATATCAGTGGGAACATTTTCATCTCTGAAGTGGAGAAGATGGTACATTCATCACAGGAGATTCCTACCAGGGAATTTTCATAGTGCTATCTACCAATCAACATGGTATACACATACCTCCATGGTATCTGCACAGCTTCATCACTGGAGAATTTATCAAAATGCCTGAAGATTGTTTCTCCAAAATGTTTGTCTCTATTGACAATTAAAGAATATAGATTCAGAGGGGCTGAGCAAAAATACAATGAAATTTTCATCACAAGTTGACCTTTGTTTTGCTAAAAATTCAAAATGTAAATGAATGTTTTGCTTATCATTTTGAATTTTTAAAATAAGAAATTAAAAAAACAGAATGACAAAGAAAAAGCAATATAGGTGACAAAGGGAAATTCAACATACAGCATGTAGGACATAGTACCCCTTCAAATCACCGAGACACATTTTCCAGACAGCCTCCTAAATGTTACATATAAATTTTCCCTTTACAATTATTTGTTCATGCAAAACCAAACTGCATAATTAGAAGTGAAGTTAACTTGTGCATATGTAAAGATTTCCCCATGCAAATTTTGAGGCTGGTTTCAAAAATGGTCTATGAAGTGTATTATTTTATCACTCTACTGTACGAATCACATTCTGCCATTATTTCACACCTGTGCAACTGTATTGATTTTTTAATAGGTGTAACAGAAGTTAGGAAGTAACAACTTGGTCCATCTGCCATTAATTTCAGTGGCAAAACTCCTGTTTACATCAGTGGAGTTGGATCAGGCCCTGAGACAGCACAGAATTTAGCCCAATTCATCTGCACATGCAATTGTAAAGAAGGCCAAACACAAAGATTTAACTATGTTTTGTCTGCTATTAAGCATTCATCAATCATAAATGTCCAGGAAACCTGACCAGATATCATGGAATACCCCAGCTTTGTTGTTGCGCTGATAGTAAATCTAGAAAGAACAACGTAAATTGTTCAGCGCACTATACCAAGTTGGTATATCCCAAAAGTTATATTTTAAAATAGAGAATTGTAAATTCTGAGTTTTAAATAGTGTTATTCATTTTGTTATTTGTTTCTTATATTTGCATGGTTAGAAAGATCAGGTACAAAATATAAGTATAAAACCTAGTGTCAGGGACCTGTGTATAATTACATAGCTCTTGAAGTCTGTCTTCCCTGCATAAAGATGCATTTTTACATGGAGATAACTATTTTGATATAAAATCCTAGAAAAAAGGCATTACTGTAGCTAGCCACTGTAAATGCCACATGGGTTTGACCTCAACTAGCTACACTGAAGGGAAAAATATCTTTTCTTTTCTTTTGTTTTTGGCAGTGAATATAAAGCTTAAATGCCCACATTATTTCCCATTTTTGAGCAGAATTGTGCTAGGAATTTATGCTTTCATTTAAAAAAAAGTTGTGGAGAAAACCCCGAAAGTATGAACTAAATCTAATCAATGTAGTGGAGTCTGTCTGAGTCTGAAGAAATCCTGAAACAATGTCTTTGCTAGAAGTGTCAATTGCTCCAATTCGTCTTAATAGACTGTTAATTCTGAAACCTAGTAATTCCCACGTAAACATCAATACTGTTAAATATTTCACTACAGCTCAGTAGAAATGAAGGTGCTTCTCCATTATTTTCAGATATTGGGGCAGGATACAGTGAGAGCATCTAGTTTTTGTCCATTTTTCTTGTGGCAGGGAAACAGGAATTCAAACCCTATCTCCCCAAATTTTGGATACTAGAGATCCTCACTATCTCTTAGCCAGCTCACAGCATTTCTTCTCGCAACTTCCGCAATAGTTTACATTTCCATAAAAAGCACTGTGGCAGACTGAAAATTTGGAAGCCAAATTAAGTCAATTGAATTTAACATCAAAGTTAGGCATTCAACCCTTTTTACCTTCAATAGAAATTGGTGCCTAAGTACCATGGGCCTCTAAAAATCACAGTCTTGGGGGCCTAATTTTAGGCATCTAAATTTGAAAATTGGGGCCATTATCCCTTTACTTGAGGTTCAATTTTTATTGTTGTTCTGTGCAATCTATGCAACTATTGCAGCTCTTAGATCTACCAGTATAAGAAAGTCTAAATATTATTAAAAACTACAGACCCCTAATCTGCACAGCTTCTATACATGGACCTGCCACTGGAGTCAGGTTTACACACAAACACATACTCTCTTTCTCTCTGTCTTCCTCATGCAGAGCTTTGCAGGATCAGGCCAGCTTGTATCTGGTGTCATCTGGGATGAGGTCAAATTGAGTGGAGTTCACTTATCACACTACAAAACCAATCAGTGGAAGTAAGAGTGGGCAACGTATGTAGGGGAATCAGCATCTGCCTCTTATTATTGAGTGTGGCATGCAGCAGTTTGCTGCATCAATATGTCTATCATTTCTTAAAGCAGAGAGAATATTTAAAACAAACTTGCAATCGAAGCTCAGGAAACCTTAGCATTTTTTTTCCACAGCATTAGTTAATACTAGAAAAATACAGCTGTCAGTTCTCACATAACAGCTGAGAGCTGGTAGTTCTTAATGACACACAAGCTGTGTTAACACGAGGCATGTTCAAGCTGTTGGTTCAAATATGTGTTACTAAAACAGTCAGTCATAAGCTTCACATGTTCAATAGGCTGTTTACAGACCTACATACCGCAAGTCCAAGTTAATGTGAATAAAAACTGAAACTAAAGTATGAGTGATATCCTTTTGATGTGGGTTATGTGTGCACTTTCCTTTTATAGCAGATGGATATTTTTCTTGCAGGAGATTAAATGATAAATTGGAGAATGTTTTCCTTGACGTTCACCACTATGGACTCATGATCCTGACAGAAATGAATGTGAAAAATGATTGTGAATGTTTATTTAATTAAATTATTTATCTTATGCTCCTTGAAGTTTGCAAACTGCTGAGTGACGACGCAGCGTTCTGCCTCATATTCTCTTCATAGGTTCTATACTGGGTAAATTAATTACAAGACAAGCCTTCGGAATTAAGTGTATTTTAAGTTCAGAGGCATCTGTTTAGAGTCTTCTAATACCTCTAGTCCCTTTGGAAATGTACTTGTTAGTACAAGTGGTATAATTTTCATTTCCGCTGGCATGGTCATAAGAGGACTTCTTTAGTTTCATCCTCACTCTGGTTGACCTATCAAGGGCATAAACTCTAAAGATGTTCCCACACCATTTTTGTTTTCCCAGTAGATAGAAGTGAAAAGACTAATTTAAATATAGCCTAGCATATTGTTTTAAAACACATAGATGAGATAAAAAAGACATGAAAAGACATTTTAAAAGACATGAAAAATGCCAGGAAATGGACCTGCTGGAAAGTTAGAGTGACCTGTATCTGCCTTCCCTGGAATCTGTGCAAGAGTAAAATATACAATTAAAAATACCAATATATGACTTTATCAAGTAAGGGGGTGGTTTATTTTAGTAAGTGGGGTAATTGAAAATGGAAATAAATTAGAAATAAAAAAATGAGACTTTGGGATGCTTGGATTTAAAACCTGAGGAAAGTTTTGAAAAGACTGGACTTTGGTTTAGTATTGTATAATTGCGCAGAATTTCTCAATAACAATACTTGATTGAAAGAATAAACCGTGACATCCAGAAACAGCTACTTTCCAAGGAAAGAGTAAAGCCTTGTCTACCTGAGCAAAACTGGAACCCATGTTTCCCTACTAGTGCCCACGGATGCAGCTCCATTAGCAGTAGCAATGGTGGAAGCTGCGGTACAGACAGAGCTCAGATGCTTTTACTATTGTTTACACTACGGCTCCTACCACTGATGGACCAGCACTGCTGCTACGAGTGGTGAATGATGAGTCCCATTTTTGCTAGCAAAGATGCAGCCTAACAGATATCAGAGTAACCTTGAGCCACAATGTGTGGTATGCCTGCTAATAGTAAACTGTGGTTGAATAGGTCCTACTTGGTGAAAAGTATTTGCAACAATGTGTGGATAAAATACATTGGGCTAGTCAAAGAGTGTTTTTGTCTCAACTTCTGCAACTCATCATGCCTGGTTCTACCCTTGAAGACCTCGTAACAGCTTTATCTAGTTCAGTGTGCAACCACCAGTCTTCTGAGCGGGGCAAGTCATGCTCTGTAATTTGCATTATTCACATTTTAGAGAGTTTCAGTGAACTGGTTAGAGACTATAAATCCCTGAACAGTCTAGGCCCCATTGCTCCAGTGACTTTGGTATGTCTATACTACCCACTAGGACCAGCAGCAGTTGATTTATCATATCTAGAGGTGATAAATGGACCCCAGAGTGTTCTCCCTTCGACTCCTTTACTCCACCGCCACGAGAGGTGCACACGGAGTTGACTGAGGAGCGGCAGCTGTTGACTTACGGCAGTGAAGATGCCGTAGTAGATCTAAGTACATCAACTTCAGCTACATTATTCACGTAGCTGAAGTTGCGTAACTTAGATCGATTCCCATCCCCTCCCCAGGGTAGACCAAGGCTTTGTCTCCCCTACCAGGGTTCTTGTACTTGGCAGAACATTTAGACTATATGTGGAGGATGCTGAAGTTGGGAAACAGGGCACATCCCACACCTCTGGAAATCAGTTAATCAGAAATAGTTCGGTCTATGAGCCTTCATCCTGGGCAGCTGAGATCTGAGAAGGCCTGCCAGCTGGAGGCACCTTTCTATAAGCACCAGGGATTGGCCAGCAGAGCAGTGTCCAAGAAAGACCCTTACATTTGGAACTTGTTCTCCCTGGACCCCTCGAGAGCCCAGAGTTGTTAACCCACTGCAATGTCCACAGTTTTGTTTTTTATTTTCAGGCTTTCGGGCCAGGCAAGTGGTGTTTGGTGGATATTTATTTAATGTATGAGAAGGCCTTTCATATTGTGTTTGTTAATTTATGGATGGGTGCCCAGAGCACCAGATGGGCAACCATCAAGATTTTGTGTAAATCTAAAGAAATAGTAATAAACTTCCTTCAGGGCAGGCACTGGAAATCTTACTGACATTTTATACTATCTGTAGCAATCAGACTTGTATCTGCAGACATCTTAAACCCTTCATGTTCATACGATTACTATTCTGTGTAAACTGGACAACATGGTTTTAAATATCAGCAGAGTTTAAAAGGTCTTCAGTCACCAGCATTCCTAGCTAAACTAGATATATCCTGGATTTAACGTGTCAGCTAGCTTGGACTATTTGTCATAGAGACCCTATCTCCTTTATACTCAAAGGCACACAAAGTGTCAAGAATGGAAAAAGAGAATAGATTGTTTGAGGTGCCTAAATTACATTTCCATGTTTTCCATAGTTTGTGTGTTTTAAGTGTAACCTTATTTTTGAATTTTCTGATATTCAGATACTGTCAAAACTACAATCTATTACTTCTCTTTCCCCACTTAAGTTATTGATATGTATTTACTACCTAACCTCCAGTTTAATGAAGTTTTTTCTCTGGGAATTACATTGTGGTGATAGTGCATAGTTAGGTGGTTCTGTGCAGACAGTACATTGAAAATATATATGTACAGTAAATCTCTTTCTATACACTGTGTTCATATTCTGCACATACCCTATCAGCCAGTAATAGCATGGCATCATTCATTTTTAAATCTCTGCTCATCCATGTTTTGTATTAGCACATAAAGCTCCTGAATAATTTTTCCTAGAAAACTTAGCTGATGCTGAGTAAACTACATTGATGTCAAGAGGTTCTGTTCATTGGGATCCAGGAAAAAATCAATTGTGTTGGCACATTTTACTGAACAAAGTAATAAGGCTCCAGTCTTCAACCGAGAATATCTGGAATTTTGGAACTCACTAAAAAAGTTTTTTCCTAGAAGATGGATTAAATTGATCATTTTTTCCTAGCCGTAGTGCACGTCAGGCTCATTTTGCTTTGTAATTAAGAAGAAAGCCAGAAACATCATTTACACATTAAGAATTTAATAGATATATTTTTCTAGCTTTATGCATTAGCACAGGACAGCCCATTAATGAAATAAGTCTTCCTTCAGGGTCAATTTAGATGGGCTGTAATCTTCTGCAAATATATTGCAAATGAGGATCATTTAATGATCTTAAAACTAACTGCCAGAAAAGGATTGTTATAACTCTCCAGACAACAAAAAAAAATGGGGGTAGGGGGTTGGCATGGCTTGCGGTACGTTTCAATTAGCAAACAATTAATTTTAACCCAGTGCATTACAAAATTGCAAATGTGACCTGTTTCGGTCAGTCTTGGGCTCTCTGACCTGAGAGATTAATTTTGAGTAAGGCAAACTGAGGGCTGCATAATCAGTCCATAAAACTCTAGCCAGGGGCCAGTTTTCAAACCTGGGTGGCTCAGTTTGCTATCTGAATCCCATCCGTATGTGCTCAAATCCTGAGCCTGCAAGCAACTCCACGGTGAAAAAACTTTGCTGGTGGAAAACAATAAGGGAGTCTGAGTGGGGAAGATGCTATTTTAACCCCATGATCAAAATAGGCCAAAGTGACTTTACAGCCAAGTCACGGGCACAATTTCAAGATGTTAGAATGAGTTACAGAGGAAGTCTACTGCTCCTTCTCCCACTGCTTTCTGGCAATGTGAATACTCACAGTGCACTGACACTCTAGCCACATCCCTGAATTTCCTACTCTAAATGGTGCTGTATAGACTCGCTATGCTAATCATGTGTGTGTGTGAGAGAGAGAGTGAGAGAGAGACGTACAAGGGCTTTGTAGCTTTTGTAACCCACACTCCATTTTAAACTGCCCTTCTCCTTTCTGTAGGTATGGAAGGCACCTCCAAACTTGGCCTTTTGGCCCCTAAAAATCTGATGCTGATTTGAGCACAGCAGGGCAGGTCTTGGAGACAAGTTAAGTGTCTGAAAAACTAAAATCAGGCTCTTATTGTTCACTGAATGAGCTAAGTCACTGCACTTGTTGATTTTAAGTCAATTAGCAGCACATACTTTGTTTTATGCCAACAAATCTATTCCAGTGGAAATATTTGACATCTACCTCATTCATAAATACAGATTGTCTGTCTGCCTAATAAGCAAGAACAGAGAGTTTTGTTACTAATCAATAATGCCAGGTGCTCTGCTTCTGCTGGTGATCACAGAGCCCTAACACAGTCTTGCCTTTCAGCCTGTGCATAGAGAGCACGGTGACAAAGCACAGGCTTCCCTAGATACGCTGCTCCACATTACATCATGGTGTGACACGGTCTTTGTTGCCACATCACAAGTATGGAACAAGATGCAAAAATCCCTTGAATTTTGAGTCATTTTGCATTTTATTATGAATATTTTTCATCCCTCTAATCTTTACATGACAGTCTTATACCTTGTATGCAGTGTTATTGTTGTACCAGGCCATTAAAGTAAAATGGCCATGTTTCTATGGACTCAAGCCTCACTTCCCTGAGAGATTTTTACTTACCCCAAATGTAGGGTAGGCCTTAGAGGAACATCTGAATAAACCATCTAGTTCCTTTCAGTAGCCTACGCAAGGAGAAATTCATAGGCTTTTACGAGATAGACTTACAGTCCTTCTGACAGAATTTCTAAAGTGTGTGTCTTTCAAATAAATGTGAAATTTGCCAGCTCCATTTTGAAGAGTTGGCCTCAGCAACACATCTCTGATTTCTTTCTCCAGTAAAAGCCTTGGAACAAATCTTATGTTAGCACAAGAAACATATTCTCAGCTCTATAAAACATTTCCAATATCTCTCCAAGCTTGTGAGTGAACATTTAAAGTAAACAGTTTCCATGTTTTCTTATTTTTATTCCTATGTATTTTACTTCAGTTGTTTTCTTTCTGTTTGGTTGATTTATTTTTTATTTTTTTATACATGAAGAGTACGATTTTTCAAACATGCTCAATGGTGGTCTAACGCTGCTCCCATTGAAGTCAATGGGGATTTTACTGTTAACTTCCACAGAAGCAGTCAGGCCAAGCCTGAGGTCTGTTGAAAATCCTACCCAAATCTTACTTGATTCACTGTAGTTTGACTGGAGTATGCATACTTTTGGGGTCTGGTCCGGAAAGGTGCTGAACATCTAAAATCCCTCGTGATTTTGATGGGAGTTGAGGTTGCTATGACTTCAAAGGACAGGGGCCCTAGTTTTGTTTTGTTCTAGGAAAATCAAGAGGAAAAAAATAAACTATATTTTCCAGTTATATGTAAAAGACTTTGTTTTAATACTCTTGTCTGTTTGTCATAGTCCTGAATTAGCTGATAGCAGTATCATTTGCAAAATCAGATCAATTTGAAAGATAGTTACCTATTAATCTCATAGAGGTCCTGATCCTACTACTTTTAGTTAGTATTTTCATGAGTAAGGACTACTCACGTGAGGAAGGGTTTGCAGGAACAGGGCCTGAAGCAACTAATTTTCAAAGTTATCTTTTTAATCTGTTATACATACATATTTTAAAAAAGAAGGATTACCCAAAAACAGAATGGCAGTCATTCTAGTGAAAACGGTTTGCTAGCATGACTAGTTTAATTCACTAGCTCCTTGTAATCAAGATCTAATAAACCGTACCTTTATACAAGTCTCATACATAGCCTGTATTGTTACAATCAATTGAACTACTTAAAGCTTTGAGGCTAACTGGAGGCATTTTTGCTTCCCTCTGTTTTATGGCACAACCTTAGACATAATGTATAAAAAGGTCAAGACATCATGTAGGCTTTTGCATTAAGCAGCAGAACACTAATTAGTTTTAGTAACAATGAGTTTTTGTGCGTGTATTCTAATATTTGGCTGTCTAGCTTTGCTTGAAAACAGAGTAAAAAAGATACAAAGTATCTTCTATTCTTTTGTTGCCCTGTTCTATTGATTATTTAAAAACCCATTATGTATTTTCCAACGGTAGTGGTAAAAATCCTAATTCTACTCCCTCCGTTATAATTCAGTTCCATTTCTAAAGCCAAACACCATAAGAAAATAGAATCTGACAGCCCGATCTTTCCCTTTTAATGTGATTCTTGTAATAAACATCAGGCGTTATTTCACCATTTTTTTCTAAAAATATGAAATTTTAGCACATGTTAAGATACATCAATAATAATAGATTACCCCAGTTCTGTCTTTTAAAGTTGTGGTATTGTCATGATGTATTCACTCATTCTCAGGAAATATTTTTGCTTTATTTTCTTCTATAGAAACTGAGCTCAGATACTAGGATAATGGACAAAAGTTTGGAATAACAATAATAATTACCTAAATTAAGAGGTTAGTAAGAAAGAATTAGGGATCAAGTGATCTTTTATAGGTATCATTTATCTCTAGGTAAAAGTATCATTAAATTTGCTCAGAATCTAATTTGTATATGGGAGAACATACTCAATAAGGCCCAGAACCTGCAAACATATACATGATTAACTTTTACACATTGAAGTGAAAGAGCCTACTCATGTGTAAAGTTAAGCACATGTATAAGTGTTTGTAGGATTAGCGCCTTAGTCCCTTGAGCCTTCTGTTCCTCTATATGTATATGTACAGCACCAAGCACAATGGAGTTCCCGTTCTGATTGAGTTGCTCCTGGAATATAAATATTCAATATCAATGTTAATAATAATCTTAGAATACATATCCAAGCACTGGAAACCTCTATCTTTTCACCACTAGAGGCATAACTTCCATCTTCAGTGTAGAATAACACTTTATTCCAAACAATGATACTGGATAAAGTACAGTACTTAGGAATGAAAACATTTCAGAGTACCAGGCAAATTCAAAAGTGTAATCCAACAGCCACATGACAGGCCCAGAGGCAGCTGTAATGGAAGCAGCACAAAGGTCTAAAGAGCTTAAAGAAGAAAGGAGCCAAAAGCTACCACAGGAAAGAATCTATCACAGCCTAGTATCTGGATTCCAATGAGTAAAGTATGGTGTAAAAAGGAACTTGGATCCATCCTGCTAGCAGAAACAGACGAGGAGAAAGCATAAGGCAAAGAAGAAACAAATAGATTGTCACTCTTTCATTTTTTAAATACAAAACAAATATTTTATGCCTATTTCAACCACAAAACCACCCTAGAGCACTAGTGCTAATGCTTTCAGAAGTAAATCAAAAAGTGTCCTACTACTGCCATACTGCCAACTCTAAATGCTCAAAACTTCTGAGTCAGGGCTCCAAAATCATCATTCAGTGAGGCAAGTCTTGGAGTGAGATACAACCCCAAGTGAGCAGTTGGCAGAATTTTGTGGTTTGGGGGAAAATGCTGGGAAAAGACCTAATTTGTTGAATTCAGATCTGAATCCAAGCTTTCCATAAGTTAAGCAGCATTTAGATTTTGGTTCCAAGCCCATCCTACACACAGTTCCAGGACAAAATGTTCAATACAAAATCTGCATCTGAAGTCCAACATCCCCACATCTTGCAAGGGTCATATCCTGAGCTGTAATTTGACCTGTCTCTGAAAAAAAATTGGTAAGTTTTGGTCTGGGTTCAGAATCTAGAAACATTTTCTTGTCGACATGTTAGGGCTTAGAGAGCTGATTCACAGGAGTTTTGAGAACAAAGACAATTGACTTGTAATCTAAGGATACATCTACACTACAGTTGGCACATGCTTCCAACTCGGATAGACAGACAAGAGTTAGCTTTGCTTGAGCTAGTGCACTAAAAATAGCAGTGTAGCTAGGCAGCTGCTTGGGCTAGCTGCCCAAGTATACATCCTGGGGGACTGGGCAGATTCATACAGGCCCGAAGGAAGTTGGCGCCTATGCTTCCAACCCCTGGAGCTCCCCACTCAAGGGCCTGGGACAAGAGCGGTCTCTACACTTGGTAGTGGCTCTGCACTGTGGTTAAGTGCCTAAATCTAACCTAGGCCATGTTCCAGTATGCTTAATTGTGTTGAGTAGCATCTTACTATATGAGTAGGCCTGCCAACGTCAAAGGGATTGCTTTTAGGGTGTGGTTCTAAATAATGAGTGTGGATGTCAGAATCTGGCTCTAAATCCTTTCTGGAAATGTCACTGACTTACCTGCATTTCTAGGGGAAGGATGATGGTTTAGCTCCACTTACAGTGGAGAGAGTGGAGCTAAACTATATATATATACACAGAGGAGTACATATATACTCCTCTGTACATATGTCACTTGGAAATTAGGTTTTGTTTTTTTAAAGCCTCCATTTCTTACTTGCTTTTACTCACTGTGTATTTTGGAGGCAAAACAGTAAATATTTCTAAAGAACGTGGCTACTAGTGCATCACGATACTGTGTGTCCTGTTACCTAACTCAATATTTTTAATTACTTGCCGTTATTGGTGAGACAAAATGTAGAGTCAAGTTTCGACTAATACCTTTTATTGGACTAATGCTGCAATATTGACAGTCAAGCTTTAGGGATGTAGAAAACTCCCCTCCAGGTCAGGAAGGGATTGACTCTGAAGAATGGATTCCTATACCCAGACAGCTTGTTTGTCAATATTGTATAGTAAGACCAATAAAACGTATTACTGAAAAGTTGGTTCTAAATGTAGTCTGTAAAGAAAATATTTGAGTTTTTTGGGCTACATAGTTATGACGACTTATAAATATCTAATTTGTGTGGAATCACCCCAAATTAGGAGGCTGATATTAGTGGCCCTTATGGTTGCTACAATTTCTTAATGTAAAAACCTACATCTGTGCAGATCTTCAGCTGGCGTCAATTTGTATATTTCATCACTGTTTATGCTGATTTACACAGGCTGAGAATCTGGTCTGGGGTTCTTACTTTAAGTATTTGTCACGTAATTCTGTTCAGTGAGAACTTTTTATAGTCACATACGAATATCTCATTCAAATTACAAGCAGCATGGAAGTCCACCCAACAGAAGAGTTGCAGCCACTTGTGTCTGATCTGATTTGGCCCATTTAAACCCTATAGTACTTAAGAATGGTAAGATGGGGCAGAGATATCTATTATCCTTCATTTTTATTTGTATTATAATAGCTTCTAGAATTCCCAGTCAGGATCAGGGCTCCATTGTGGTAGGTACTTTACCAAGCTACAGTAAGAGACAGTCTCTGACCCAAAATATTTATAGACTAAGGCCCTGGTTTATGCATTGGGCCCTTGCACCCCCATACAGCACATTTTTCTCAGACAGAATACCCGCTATCAATTCAGACAGCACATATCTGAGCTAGATTTATGTCATTGAATAATAGTGTCATGAATGCTAAAGTGTCCCTAGTTTGGCAAATCTGTACTTCAAAGTCAGTTCATAAATAAAGCACAGCCACTCCTCCTCCTAAAATAACTACAGCTAGCCTAACACATATTTATATTTTAAAACAGCAGGGTGGGTTTTTTTAATGGAAAGTGTCTTTGTCATCACTGGTCTTAATAAATGAATTAAACAGTGACATGAGGTATTGACTGAAATATCTAGAAAAAACAAGAGCTACACACCAGGGAAGTCAGGAAAAGCTCTCAGCCCATATGGGTATTATTCAGTGCTCAGAGAAACGCTGGGCTTAGGGTGGGGAATGCATGTTTTCTCCTTTAAAATAGTGCTTTTTGGCATTCAACTAAAAATCAGCTTTGATGCTAAACCTCAGATTTAGAAAATAGTGTAATGTAAGTTCTGGAATGTTTGAGAAACACTGGATTAGAGATAGCAAGGGGCCAAGCCAAAACTCTTATGCACATGCTCAACATCATTAAATCAGTAGGACTGAACCATGTGGTTAAGTGGAAATTGACCATCCAAACAGAGCAGTAATGATGCTGGTTTCTAAGATTTAAAGGAGACTCATGTGCAGTAGCTAAATGTAATGTCCCTCTATCAATGACTGAAGAAGACGGACTCAGATTAGCAGAGTTTTGAACTGATGGTTCGATGTAGTCTACAAGGGTTAGAAGCCGCCAAGCCACCTCTCCCTCACAGTCCAGGGGTTTTCTGTAATTTCTGCTAGGTAGTTTCTCTATTTAAGTATTCATATGCATTCATTATAGGAGCCCCTGAGAAAGTGCCAAGGACTATCAAAATGGTTTAACAATATGCCTGTGCAGAATTTAATAGGTAGGGGCTTGAATCTCCATTCACTCACACTGGTGTAAATCAGGAGTAATAAATTAAATCTATGAAATTACACCAGTATAACTGGTGTAAATGAGTCAAGAATCAGGCTTCATACAGGCAAAAATTCTCTCATAAAGCAAGATCACTCCAAGTTTCTGTAAGGTCATAGTAGTTTAGACCAGAGGGTGGTGAGGTAATCATTTCTAGCTCGTTTTGCTATTTATCTTTTATATTATCATTATTCATGTGATTAAATAAAGCCCACAGAATACAGTGAGCCTGGTTAGGAAAATGATTTCTTGCACATACATTTTAAATGAAATGCAATGGGACTTTGTGATTCAGACCTTAGTAGGCACAAAATTTAGACTAACTCTGTTTATCTGTGCAAACTTTCCTTAGCCTGTTGCAACTCCAAATGTCTTAACTATTACGCATGGGTGTTTGGGAGAATATACTAAAGAAAAAGTTTACAAAGACTTAATTTTTTTCCTTCCTACAAAGGACTCCAAATCTTTACTATTCAGCACAGCTGCCTAGAATAGGCAACACTAGTGCTTTTGTCCAGTGATTCAAACTGAGTGGGAGTGAATACCATTAACCCTTAAAACAGAATTATCTTATTCTTTTGATTTCACTGCACACTATAATATGCTTGTGGCCATATTTGGAACACATCCGGTTTAATCTAGAAGGACACAGGAATAATAGATATCATTCAGATCATAATTAGCCATGTACTTGCAATAGCGGGATGTAAAGTAAAAGGAAAAACACTAAAAATGTTGTTTTTTTGGACCATGACAAAGAGCTTTTTAAATGAGTTTGGGCATTTTTAGTGTCTGACTCATGTCTGGAGGTCTCTGCTACACTCCAGAATCCTTTAGCTTTTGTGTTTTTTATTTCTGTCTTTGACAATGACATGCTAATAGCTCTGGGCTTTCTACTGCCTTCAAGTGCTTATTGCTCTCCTTTGTTTTCTGTTACGAGAAAATGTCAGAATTTTAGTTAGCATTGTGTCTGATCATGACAAGAGTGAAGGAAGTTTTAGCATATCCTGTGACAACAGATTAGACTCTCTTCATCCAGCGCTTTTGCTAATAAATCAAAGTTTACTCTTTAGGACAAGTTTTCCATTTCAATGTTAAACTTATGTTTCTTATTTTGTTTCCTGTTACTGCATCATAAATACACAAATATAATTTGTAAGAGGCCATTGATTTATCAAGCCCATATTTAGGTAGAGAACATGCAAATATATTTCTACACACTTTTATCCAAGTTTTACATAAGGCCAATACATGGTAGGACAGGACTTTGGGAGTTCAAGGACAGAGGGCCCAATCCTCTCCCACTGAAGTCAATGGGACTTTTACCTCTCAATTCCAGGGACTCAGGATCATGTCCAGAGCCTGCAAACGCTTACTATTAGGTATAAACAAATGGAACCACTCATAACAGCAAATACCGCAACTAAAAGACCTTGCAGGATCAGGCCCTATGACCCCAATCATGCAAATGCTTATGTGCATCATTTTTCCCATGTGACTGGTCATGTGAATTGATTTATACACACCCTTAAGTGGCTGGAGATTCAAGGTTTTAGTAGCTACTCATACACTATAAATGTGGGGTTAAATTTTCAAAAGTACCTAAGGGATTTAGGACCTTACATCCCCTTGAAAGTCACATGGGGATTTTGAAAATTTTACACACAGTCCCTTTTTCAAAAATAACAGGCCCAGACTTTTAAAGGTGTGTAGGCATTGCTGCTCTCAGTGTTGCAGTGCTAACTTATTTAGGATCTTAACCCTCATTTTCAAAAGGGATTTAGCCATGTCAGTTAGACATTGCAACACTCAGTGCAGCAATGCCTAAACACCTTTAAAGATCCAAACCATAGGCCCTTAGGAGCCTAAAGATAGGTCTACACTAGAAGTGCTATATCAGCACAGTTACACCAATGCAGTGATGCCGTATGTGTAGTGCGTCTGGTAAAGATACTCTATACTGACAGGAGAGCGCTCTCCCATCAGCATAATTACTCCACCTCCCCGAGAGGCGGACGCCATGCTGGTGCTGTCATAGTGACATAGCACTGTCAATATGTGGGGGTTAAGGTTGGTATAACTACATGTCTCCGGGGTGTGGATTTTTCACACCCCTGAGCGACATAGTTATACCAGCATAGGTCTGTAGTGTAGACCAGATCTCTGTCTTTTAAGGACATCTCAGTAACCTGGGGCACAGTGTACGTCATCCTTTGCAGCTTTACACTGACTGAAATAGAAACATGGATCTGTGGCAGGCATTGTCCGAGAAAACAAAACGTAGTCAAGTTGGTTGTGAAACCAGACTCCTGGCTTCCATAGGAGGCATAGGAAACGGTGGCTTAGAAAATCTCAGCCTAAAGAGTCAGGTTGCCTGAAAGGCAGATAGGCCTTCTATTTCCCATCACCTTGATCGGTCAGTCCATCATCCCTGACAGAGAGCACACCAATCACAACACATCAGACATGTTGTTCTAGCCAGTCCTTCAGCTACCCGGACTGTCAGTAGCACTAGACACCTGACTGGCATAGCACACAGCACTCTAGAACTCCTGAACAATCCACCAACTGCAGCCTACCAAGCAGCTGGGATTACAGACATGCGCCACTGCACCATTTCCAATCAGCCCCTATTATATATTTTGATAAAACATTTCACTGGTTCATGCTGACACCCACTGATCCTTGAGAGAGAAACTTCTGTATGATATAGCGCAATGTCAGACAAGTCCCTCACCAGCAGATCATACAATCTATACTAGAAAAATACCATACATGGTGCAAGAAAGCATGCATGTGCAGGGTACCACAGCAATATTGTGGTACCCAGCACAGCTTCGGGTAAGAAGCAGAGACAGCTCTAGGCACCAGCAAAGCAAGCATGTGCTTGGGGTGGCACATTTCCAGGGGTGGCATTCCGGTGCCGGCCATCCTCTTTTTTTTTGGAAAAATCCGCCAATGTATGGAAAAAAAATACATGAAGATCAAAAAAATCATCTCCCGTAGTGTGATAGGAGCGTGACATGAAAAATATTGTGTCACGTCGTGACACGGTCACTCATAATGTGAACATGTGTGAATGCGTTAACATTAACGGTTATTAATTAAATCAGGAAGCACGATTACTTGTGTGTACTGTGGCACCCTATCGGCGCCATTCGCACCAATTTCCATGTCACGTCAGTGCCAGTGGTTTAGCATATGGTATTGAATTTTTTGCTTATGTTTGAACTTGTTTTAAATCCTTTCACCTTTCAAAGAAATCAAACCTTGGTAAAGGTGATTAAAGCATTTATTTACCTATTCTAACTACAAATTTTCTGTTTTCATTTTTAAAAAATTTTAAACAATCAAAAAAAACCCCAAAAAACAAATTGCAAAGTGCAAACGTGTAAAAGCCAAAAAAATTTTTAAAAAAAGCGGGGGGCAGCCAAATTTGTTTTGCTTGGGGGGTCAAAAAATCTAGAGCTGGCCCTGGTAGGAAGTGGGTATTAAGGAGTTATACAGCGGAAAAGGATTTTGGGGCTCAGCTGATCAGTGACTGGGAGACATTCCAAGAGTAGGAGGCATGAAGAAGATGAGAAGATGTGAGAGGGAGAGGAAAGCAAAGGGCCTGGTTATCCTGTCACTGACACTGATGTAAATGAGGAGTAATTCCAATAAAGGCAATGGGGTTACACTGATGTAAGCCAGGCAAGAGAGGAGACTCCAGCCCAAAGAAGCAGCTAAAAGTGGATATGGATGAGTGGAGGGAACGAAAAACAGCTGAGATGTAGCATGCAGTAAAACAGATGTAGACAGTAGTGGAGGCAAAACTAGAAACATACTCAATGTTACAGTTTTGCTACGATAAATATTTATCGTAATGTCTCAGGTTAAGAAGACTGCAGCTTCTGGGCAGCCACCGTGCAACTTTATGAACGACACATCAGTGGCAGCAACCTCTGCACAAAGATTTCGCCAGATGAAGGCTCTAATTGACTGTGTGATGGTAAGGGAGGAATTCTGAGCATCACTGTACAAAACAAGAGCCTTCCAGAGAGGTTAAATTGGATCTGACCATCATCTCGTAGTCTCGGAATGAAGCTGGCGGGAATGATTAAGCAAAAGCAATGTGAGGAAAGGCTAAACATTCCTGGAGGCTTAACAAAAAGAGAAAAGAAAAGCTTAGAGTCATTCTCTGACTATGGTTTTTACCCCTTCCCGCCTCCCCCGCCTCCCCGCAAGAACTGAATGATAAAGAGAATGCTCAAATGGCATGAGAAACATGGAAGCAGCCACCAGGGACTCAAAGAGGAAAAAACCAAACTAGGGAGCAATATCAGACTAGAGACTATAGTGACAACATGGAAAGATAGGAATGAAGAGAAAATGGCAGCACAGGAAATACAGCACTGAAGGGCCACATACAACGATCTGGCCCACAAGATACTGAGTTCTGTTCCCAACAAAACACTAAGTCATGTTCTCACACTCGCACACAAAAAAATCTCTAGCTTGAGTTAAATGGTGCTTTAAGCTCAAGCCTATCAGGAGTTTGAAAGCTACTGAGCTAATAATGCAGTGGGAACTCAGCTATAATGCTGACAGCCCCCAATTTCCCTCTCGGGGTATTCCTTCTGTCCATCTCCCACCTTCATCCTGACCAGAAGTGATCTCCACTCTGTATAAATTCCCTTCAACATTTGGGCTTCATCTTAGCATGTGACTCTCTGTAACTGTAGAAGCTATGGCTCTGCTATTATTGCTCAGTCAGGCGGTGTTTGTGGGGAGACCTTCTTTCCAGTGTGTGGCTTCCTGGGTTAAGTCTGACACAGAACTGCTTGGGCAGTCATGATATGATGCCAGCAAGACTTATGTATCATCCAGACTGTCTGAGGATGGGATCCACTAGACTGGCCACCAGTATTGGAACAAGATCAAATCCCTGAAGACCCTGTACTGCCAGGCAAATGACCACAACTCCCAGACTAGTACAAATCTGAAGAACTCCCCAGATTACAAGCAGTTCAACTGGGGACTCTCTGGACCCACAAATATGGAGGCTGTCCTACATCCTGTCTTCCCCCAGGGTCTGGGGAAGTTCATGGGTGACTGAATGTGGAGGAGACTGAGGAGAACCCAGAATCAAGGCGAGTTCCAGTCACAACAATCTTGGTTGAGTTGGAGCAAGCACTCACCACTGTGGGCCACAGCTACTCTGGGAGAAAATGGAGGAACAGATGAGAAAGGAGAAAAGAAACACAAGAACAAGCATCAGTTCAGTCACAGACGGACGTGAGTCACTGTTGCTATTCTGGTTAGGAGGGATACGACATAAGGGACCTGACATTGCCTGTGTAGGGCCAAAGTGCACAAAGGGATGCTGTGTGGTGGAGGATGAGCTTTAGGAAAGCTGGTTGTAGCTTCCCTTCTGGGTGTGGAAATCACTGTGGCCCCCTTATGTCCTCACTTTCAGCCTTTCCCCTCATGGTACCCAGAGAGAAGACTTTAGGTAATGTTGCTGTTATGTTGCCTTCAGGTGTAGCAAATACCATTTCCCCATCCCACTCTAGTCTCCACATACGGCCCCAGGATCCATATGTCCCTCCCCTTCCCAGGATCCAGTGAGGCTGCCTTTGTGTCTTCTGGGAGTGACACCCACCCTTGTTCAAGATGTCATCGAACCTTCCTCTGCCAGGTGCTCTGATATCAGCTGTATGACCCAGGCAGTAGAGGGTAGGTTAGAGCCCCAGAAATAGCAGTGGGCGCAGACATCCATATCATTAGGAGGAATTAAGTTTCAATTGTCCCAATTTAAAAAGGCCTGAAGAGCCCCAGACCCTTTAAATTGCCATCTGGGGAAGCCGGTCCGGCTTTTGCTGGTATACCGTACTGGGGCGTACTGGCTTATTTTCACCTCTGCTTATAGGATATCAAAACCCCTTTACAAAGGTGGGTAATTATTATTATTCCCATTGTGCAGACAGAAAAAATGAGGCACAGAGTCAAAGGCAAAGAATGCAGCTCCCTTGATTCTCACACCTGCCCTTTGACCAGTGCACCATACAGATTTTCCAGTGCAAAACTAGATAGGGGCAACAATTTTTAATTTGGTAAGCGTTTGCATGCTCGCTCGCTTTCTCTGTCTCTCTCTTTCTCTCTCTCTCACACACACACGCACACACACCCTATACTTTAAGGAGGATTGTGCCACCACTGCTGAGTTGCAAGCTACTGTTAGCATGAGATTATAAGGCTGACTTTGGCAACTAGAAAAGAAATGTCTTGCATGACAGTGGTGTTGCTACTGGGTCATAAAGATAGTAATAAATCATATCCATAGCTTATATGAGTATTGCTTATTGCCCCATGCTGAGTCACTGTGTCAGGTCTATATAAAACACATTATCAAGATTTCACTGAGACAACTTAATAGGAAAGGGAAACCACATACATTTTGGTATCTACTGGGGCCCACATTGTGCAAGAAAAAAGGCAGATATGGACCCAACAAGGTTTCTCAGTACAGAATAGGACTGAAGTTTCCCATGCTATCCATTAAAACACTGGATCTTGAAGATAATATAACCTGGGAAAATAGTAGAAAAAGTGGAGGCAGATAAGGGAATGAAGGAGGTGAAAAATTGTTAACTCAAATTGCATTGCAAAGTAGGATGTTCTGTGGTTAGGGACAATTCTTTGAAAAAGAATAATGGTAAGAAAAGAGGACTTCCCACACTAGCTCTGACCAACAGTCCATCTAGTACCTGCTGTAAAAACCTCCATAACAGACATGATGCAATATTGTGCCCATTGGGGAAGTTTCTTCCTAATGCCAGACAATCAGTGGTGATTTATGAATGTGGGCTAATATATCATTAGAATAAAAATGCATCTGCAGATATTATTGCTGTTCATATCATTCTCTATTTTTTATTTCAATCCTATTAAACTTTTTACCAGGAGATCTAGTGGCAGTGAATTCCACAAGCTAATTATATGCTGTCTGAAAAAGCATTTCCATTTTGGTTTAAAATGTTACATTCCATTGCATCTCCTCATTTTGGTATTAATAGAAAAGGACTGTCAAACTGACTTTCTTCTGTATCATTTATTATTTTATATTACATTTTTCTATCCTACCAATTCTTATTAGCTTTCTCCCTAAACTAAGTATAGAACTCTCCATCTTTTTAATCACCTCTGGTAAGTAAGGTTTTCATGCTCCAACCATATATATTTTCCTCCTCAAGATTTTTTTTATTGCTGCTATAACTTTCTTGAAACAAGCTGGCCAGAAGTGAACACAACATCCAAAGTGGGAGTCTTCCTAGCATGGATATAATTTTCAGGGTAATTCTCTAGCCCTTTCTAAATACATCTTGTTTTCTTTTCTGACCATTGTTAGGCATCGAGAAGATGTTTTCATTGAGAATCCACAAGAATGGTGGTCTTTTTCATGGTTAGTATACCCATAGCACAGGGAACAGATGGCTCAGACACCACATTTTAAAGAGTGGGCCCTGTGCAGTTTTGCATTCAAAAAGGAAGACTGTGTATAAGCAAAAACTCCAAAGAGACACCAAACTTACGGTCCTGATCCTAATTTAAATTAAGATCCTTCAGGCGTGGTCAAGGGTACTAAGGTGGAAGGGACCGTAGCGTAAAGGAAAACAGAACTTCCTTCTCAAGTCACTGACAAGAGGCGTGTGTGCTAAATCCTGTTCTTCTCTCAGAGACTGGCACCTAAATCCAGGCTGCAGGGAGGTGCCTGTGTCATCTTAGTGATCCAGGAATGGGAACTCACTGCCGGGAGTCAGGCAGCTTAAGCAGCTAAGCCAGTTTTTGAGGGACTGAGTTAAGTGCCTGGCTCACTCCACACAAAATGACAGCTGGTGCCCTCCACCCCCCTAACTTTTAGCCTGGTGGTTAGAGCACTTGTCTGGGACGTGAGAGCCCCAAGCTCAATTCCCTCTCTCTGGCAGAGAGGGAGAAAGAATCAAACAGGACTTCTCTCAGGCATGTGCTCTAACCACTGGGCTACGGGATATTCTGATATGCAGCTTCTTCAGTCTCTCCTGTTGATTGCAATGGAGACAAAAGTTCGACTAGGCGACTCTGGGATTTAAGCTCTTTAGTACCATTGTGGATCCCATCTATAGTGTGCTTAGTACTGTAGCAGTGTATCTTCCACATTCTAGCAGGAATAAGAGGTTAAAATAATTTTGGATTCTCAAGTAATAGAAAAATCCATAGTAGGATTTGTACCTTTCTAATCCACTGTATTCTAAGTAGAATGCAGAAAATCATGTATTGTAGCCCAGTTAAGTTGAATTTATTTAGATAACATCCAGTCCCCATGGAGAGTATATTACAAGGATTGCTGTTAAACTGCTTTGAAGAAACTGCAAAATACACATGCAAGCATGTGACAAGAGAAAGCAAGAAATTAATGCACATAAGAATTTACAGGTATCAATTCCTGCTAAAGGTCATAAGTAAAATTAATCTTAAATGGGAAGTGGATTTCCCATTAGTGAAATATTCATTGTGCCTCACGAATACAGGATTGCTCAGTACATCTCTGTTAACAAGGTTAACTCTGGCCAGTACTACTTATCATATCAAGAATTATACAGGCATTGTGGTCAGAAAACAAAAGGTAGTTAACTGGAATATGCAGACGATATTACCTTGCAGCAAAAAATATTAATTGTGGTGGTACTACAACTGGCAGAAATGAGAGCAGATGAAAATATTGGGACCTGAATGGCAGTTTCTCCTATGCAAAGTTCGAGCTGGTGGTGTATGAAAGCCTGGAGTGTTACTAGAAAAAAATTGCAAGAGATTTGGTGAGAAAGGGAGGGGGGAGTAGGACCATACATTTTTTACTGTGAGTGATTTATTTAGGACACAAGCTGTGAGATGTATATAAGATGAGAAACAGCTATAGGAGAAAATGGCATTGGTTTTGCAGATTATTCTATGAAAGGAGAAATATTCTGGAATATGAAGAAGAGAGGATATAAAGCCAGTATCTGTCTGCAGTTAAGAGAGGTCTCCCAAAGACACACAGATCCAGAAAGGTGAATACCCAAACAACCGATGGTAAAGAAAGAGGGAAAGGAGGAGCAAGAAGACAGATCTAAAAGTAGGCACTGAGAGTATAACCACCAGGTGGCTGGGAAATGTATGACATATGGGGAGCTTAGAAGAAGATCAGATGGCAAAGGGAATGATTGAGTGGATGCCAACAGGGAAGAGGCCACATGAAAGACCAAATCCAAGAAATTGGGTCTATGTATCCAAAGCTCTGTGTGACAGAGTTAAAGCAATGAGATAAATGAATCAACTCTCAAAGCTGCTACAATGATGGATAAGGTTGGTAGGATCAGCAGCCAACATAGTACTGACTGGTTCTGGAAACATCTAGAAAAACACCCTGCTTTTTTTGCAGGGAAAGGGAGGGGGAAGCAGTGTTTTGTTTTAGTCTGGCAGGCATATAGAGCATGAACAATTGCAGTTTATTTGCTGTCTTAACAGTAGTTTTGTTTTATGGATTTTTGTATCAGGTCACTAAATGTGAAAACGAAGAGCATATTATGGGTTTGATCCCACAAAACGTTAAGTGCCTCTTATGAGGTGCTGAGCTCCCTCAGCTCCCACTGGGCCAAATCCAAAGGTGATACTTAATTTTTATTCTGGCTTTATTCAGGCAAATTCCCAGGAAAACCAATAAGAGTTTATGTAACAAAGGATGGAAGATAGACTGAAAAAGGACCTCGGGATTTGGCCCACTGAATTGAGGATGTTCGCTAACTTGCAGAATGAAGCCCAATAAGAAAACACGCCTGAAAAATTGACAGTTCAGTTACTGACAGCACCTTAATGCAGTTTCTGTCTGTTCTGGGGATACCTTTAATTGCATGCACACTTAGAGGACTAGATTGCAGTGTGAATGAAGATCTCAAAACATTTCACAGTACTGTTCTGGTCAGGGAGTGCTGGGATTAAAATGAGGCTCTTCTCCACTCATGTCCGTGCGTGGTCTGAGAATAAATGTGCGTGTCTATCTTCAATGAGCAATGTCCAGATCCCTTGCACACTGAGCTTTCTTTATAAATCAAAGGTCAGTTGTGCTGAGGGAAGACAAAATCCCTGTTTTATCTCACAACAATATAAGTCTTTTGCTCCAAGTAAGGGCCACAGTTGGTTTAAAAATAAAGTTCAGAGACTTTGTTTCCATTGAAAACAATTATTTTGGGTTCATTCTCCTAAGATGCTGAGTACCCTCAACCCTCACTGAACTCAATGAGAATTGAGGGTGCTCAGTACTGTGCAGATCTCAGGGAACCTCCTACAGGCCGGATCATGCAAATAGTTCAGACTACCGGCACTGCTTACTCCTGTGAGTAGTCCTAGGGCCTGCAAGCCCTCATGGCTGAGGATGGTGCTTAATGCCCAAGTAGCCCATTGTTAGTATTCACTACTCCCCAGAGTAAGGTTTTGCTGAATCAGGACTTAACTAAACATTTTAACTCACCATGCTACATGCAATAGTTGGAAGAAAGATTAAAATTGCTAGGAAAATTTCCAGTTCATTAACATGGATGTACCACTATTTATCCAGATACATGATAAAAGCACACTCAGGCTTTAGACAAAAATTGCATTAACTTTATCTCTTTGAAATGGTGCTGTCCGAACAGTTCAAATAGAATCTCATTAAATTTGACATCATAATTGCCCTACTGTATAATATAACATCTCCAAATTTAAACATGCCTTAAATGTGATCCATTAACTTTGCACTTGAGATATCATTGGCAGGGCAAGCAAATTCCCCTTTGCATTATATACAGTAGAAGGGACAAATGTTAGCCAGACACTAATATTGGGCTTGCAAATGTTCACAGATTTATAAACAAATTATCAAATGGATGAGGAGCTAAGGGATCAAACTGAGACACACTGAAACATGCAGTTAAGGCAGATTTGAGAACCAGCCAACGTATCCCAAAGTGCAATAATGTAAAAGCATTTGGTGTAAATAACAAAGAGTATCCAGGATTAACTTCTTGCACCTGGCATATTATATTCTCCTGTGTGTGTGTGTGTGCATGAAACTTTTGTCCATGAAATGGTTAAAACTTAAGGTTACCCATCCAAGGAGTAGAAAATGAAGGTTCTTAGTTTGATGGACAACAGCTCAGAGATCCCTGATGTCCCAAAATATTAGGTTTCTCTTCTAATAATGTTGGAAATATTGCCTACTGTCATGATTAATCTTAGCAGCAGCACAGGCTGATTGCAGGTGACGCAGTCACAGCGCAGTGCCTGTGTTGGTTTCCACACACCGTCAAATCTGCTACAAATGCAGGGGTGAAGGGGAAAGAACTGTAATACCAGGTTTCCCAGTGGCTAATAGATTGTGACATGAGAGAAGGAAACCTTTATTTTAATTCAAAAAACAAAAGCCAAATAGCAAAACTTATGTACGTGCCTAACTTTTTTTTTTTTCTTCCTCAAGTGGAAAACATTCACTTGCTAACAACTCTTGGCTGGCATCAAGGGAAAGTCGAGGTATTTGCAGATGTGGAGGAAGACATACAAAACATTTTTCAAATCAAAGGCTTGAATTATTGCACTGGGTTCATGAAGTTTCACAGGCATGTAGACACACCATTGTCTAGGCCCTGGAACAAGCCGCCCTTTCTTCGAGAAGGAAAAACAACCCAATGTTTCTTACAAGCCAATCTGTATGTATCAGGCAGCTATCTATATTTTGAAATTCTTTTCATTGTCTATGGTCAGGGTGTGCTGTTTTGGCCCAACAATGGCAACATTGATTTTAGAATTTTTGAATTTTGGTGCATAGAACAAACTGTGAAACAAAAACGGCCTGCTCTCCGTAGTATAACAACAGTGCTCTTACATAAACTCGCCTTTCCTCACCATTTTACATAGTCAAAGATCAATTCCATTCATTCAGACAACATTATTAAAGCCATTTATCAGCGACTTCTCTTTTTTTGGTATGTTGCTAATAAAAAGGATTTTGCCGACAAAGTTATGTCATCTTCCTCTTGCATGGTAGCAGTGCAGATAATTAGCTTTGTTGTGTACCCTCAACAAATGGTCCTTGTTTATGAACTTACATCTATTAAGTGAAAGTATTTGGAAACTGATGGTACATTGAAGTTTGGTTGCCATGGGCAATAATCATCCCAAAAAAGTCATGACCTCGCTGTTATGTAGCTAGTAACTAATTGAAATGATACAAATTACTCCGATTCTCTGTCTGCCAATTTAGAGGCTGGTTGTGGTCAAGGGTCAAATGAGCCCCTATTCATGAAAGTACGTTTGAAGTGGCTGCTGCCATAGCGAAGGGTTTGGTGTGGACACGGCGACTCCTCTGGACATGACCACATACTGTGGAGGAGAGTGGTGCAGTGATAGTAAAACAATAAGCATGGCAAGACTACCTTCTTCTAACACATCAAAAGCCTTCCCCTTGTCACTCAGTTTCTGCTAGTTGCCACCAATCCTGGACATGGTTTACTTGGTAGAAATAAATGTTGTATTCATCTGAGAAAGTCCACCATGTACATTTAAATGGCTCTACAATGCCTTGTAAAGCGAATTATAGATAAGAAAGCAAAAATCATTCAGCTTATAACACATAATAATAATCAGGTCTCTACTCTCCTTAAAAAGTGAGATAAGTTAAAGTTACATACTGATGCATGTGGTGCGTCTTTCTTTGAAAAAAATAATCATGATGATTTGACCAGGAGAGATAAATGACACTAAATGATTATGTCAATGAATCTGGGAAACAAGGCAATAAAAAGTTAATGATTTACAGAGAATTTGTCCTTTAGAAAATTCTAAGTGAATCCAGGGAATTTTGCTCAAAAGCTTATAAAACACAGGCCAAATGCAATGGTTTACTGGATGTGCATTTGCAATACTATTAAAGATATTTCTTTTCTTTAAAGTACCTGCAGCTTTAACATGTCTAAATCTATCAAAATCTACCATACCACATGAACAACTCAGGCTTGGAATAAAATGAAGATTAACATGTCTATGTTTCAACATTATTTGAAAAGTTTGACCATTGAGTTAGATTAACAGTATATTCCCGTACATATTTTTGCTAACAATCAATGTGCAGTACTCCAAATAAATACGTACCTGCTTCATCTCATAATGTAGATTATGGCTTTGATTTTTATGTGTCATAAAGCAGATTGGTCTCTTGTCCATCAACTTTTCTTTCTTTAAAAAAAGCAGAGATAGTTAACACTAAAACTACATTTAGAATAACAAAAAGTGACACCACAAAGAAATTCAAGGTCCAGGTTGACATTCTCATAATACAGTATCTCATCATACATTCTTAGCACAGTATCCCATTGTGCTTTATATTGCAGCCCATATGGCATGTAATGCATTGATCTGAGACTCCATCACTTCCTCGTATAACAGTATAAGCAAGAACAAACAATCACAAAAGACAATTAGATTCTTCTCTCACTAACTCCATGGAACCAATGGTTTCACTGGAGCTGGGATTGGGCACCATCTGGGCCATGTTCTGATCTCTATTACACAGAGTGTTAGCCAAGCTTTGACTTTTATCACAGGTTCTGTGATATCTTAAAATGACTCATATATACTCTCTGTTTTTCAGGACATATTATTTATTCAGAGCTCATAAGTGTGATAACTACTTTACAGCCAGAAAAAAATCCTACCATCTTTTCCCCCAAGAGCCCACAATCTGAGCAATGATTTAACATGACAAGGGAAGTGTAATTATAAAGAACTACTCAAAAATAGGGGGTTGATTTCCACAGGATTTTTTTGACAAAAACAGATTTTGTTGTTTTCATTTATGTTTTTCATGGAAAATTCTGACTTTTGGTCCAAGTATCAAAAATTGAAATATTCTGGCAGAAAACAAAAAAAATGGGGCTTTGGATTAAATATTTTGGTATGCTTGGTTTTTCAACTAAATTTTCAGAGAAAAGCAGACTCTTTTAGAGAAAAATTTCATTTACTCAAAAGCCCAGTTGAAAAACAGTTTAGACAGAAAATTTTCAACCAGCTCTATTATAGAAGCATGTGTTAGGGCTGTTTTATTTCAGTGCTGCCATTATAAATCCTGTTCAAAAGGCAGTTAGAGCTTGCCCTTTAAAAATTTACTCTGGGACTGTCCGTGTTGCCTAGCGATTGTGCACTGCTCTGCAACAGAAGAGGCTTTGACTCAAGTGATGGGTTATCCCATTCCTCTGCCCAGCTGGGACTGGAAGCGCTTTAGGAAGACATCATGTTCTGAGCAGAGTAAGTGCAGTGTATTACTCAACAGAACCTCTTCTGGTCACAGAAGGAACAGTACTGACAGGCTCTGTAATATCTTAGAGACTCATCTCATGCAATCCATTTTGGACTGGTGATGCTGATATGGGGCCTCAAAGGTATAAAGAGAGGGGGAATTGGACTATCCTCTAAACAACAGCAAGGATGCAGAGCTCTCAGTCACACTCTACAAAGAAAACTTTGAAATGCTGAGCCACCTTCTGACTGGTCTTGAGCTAGGGTGCCCAGACAGCAAATGTGAAAAATCGGGACGGGGTGGGGGATAATGGGATCCAATATAAGAAAAAGACCCCAAAATTGGGACTGTCCCTATAAAATCAGGACATCTGGTCACCCTATCCTGAGCACCACAGCTTCATTGACCCTGCTGAAATTGTGGGTACTCTACAGGATCAGAATATGTGGGCCTGGATTCCCCAGTCCATCAGAACTGTGGAGTTACACTAGCCTAGAATAGGTATAACAGAGTGGGGAGGCAGTCTGTTTGTGTAGCCAGGGAAAGCCCAATATTTAATTTAAAATAGATCCATTTTGGTGGTTTAGAAATTAAATGAGAGCAGAGAAACTACATAATTGTTAACCCGATTACAAGTCTCACTTCACTTCTACTGCTCAAAAATGGAGTCCCTTCTAAAGAATGAAATGTAGCAAGCAGCAGGCCTGATGTTCCTCTCACTTACTCCACTTTTAGTGGGTGGATGTCTGCCTGGTGACGTCATGGAGTTACTTCTGATTTACACCAGCATGAGAGGAGAATCGCATCCAGTGTGTCCTTAATATGATCTAAACGTCTAGGGTAGTTTAGAGGCCAACCACCTGATTTTTCCCTCACTGCTGCTGCTTTAAACCAGGAATAGCTGCACTGAAGTTACTAGAGTAACATCAGTGTACATTTGAGAAGAGACTCAGGCCCCTGGAGACAGTGCTCCCTATGTTTAAGCCTCCTTGGGCCAGACTGTCAGCTGGTGTACATCAGCCTCGTTTCACCCACATCAATAGTGCTACTCCAATTTACCCCCTAACTAATAAAGCAACACTTAAGGCTAGTACTCATTTGAAGTGCCTGAACACCCTCTTCCTAACACACATGCGCCACAACATGGACAAGCCTTGGCTACCAAGAATAACCTTGCAGAAGACAAGTGCTGCCCTAAGTGCTGAGAAGTGGCTTTTCATAGGATTTTTGCTGTGCATGGCAATCTCTCTCCATCTGTTTGGCTCAGGTTTTTCCAAAGCACTGTGTCTAAGCAATACACACTTGAAACCTTCTCCAAATACATTGTAACCTGATGGACCATAAAAGCTCAGAAGAAGAGGTTGTGCTCTGTCAAGTCAATTATATTCTTTCTCCCAAGCCTCCCAGATACAGAACATTGCTGGCTGATCTGCATTTTAAAAAGCCCATAAACACGTATTTACACAATAAAATGTAACCATCTGAAAGAGCCATTACAGTCAATTGTGTATTGTGTCAACAAATTCCTTCCCTTCCACCCCCTCTGGAGAGGTCTACTGAGCCCCTCGTGGAGACCCTGCTTTTCAGAATAAAACCCCTCCTAGCCTAATCTTCCAGGCCCTTGCTTCACAGCATTTTCCCCTCCAGGCCAAGCCAAGGGAAAGGACAAATCTTCTTTCTTGATTACATTTTGAACTCTCTCTCTCTCTCTCTCTCTCTCTCTCTCTCTCTCTCACACACACACACACACACACACACACACACACACACTTGGTCTGGAAGCAAAACTTCCATAGAGTGTGTGATGGAATGTGTACTACCCACAGGTAGTAAAAATTATTAATGGGGGCCAGAGAAGCCCATTAGAGGGTGGGCCACGCTTAATTAAAGATGAAGCCCAGGTGGAAGAGAAGCTGGGTGGTGACTGGAAAGGCAGGGCGTCTGGAGTAGAAAGGGACTATTCAGGGGGAAAGGAATAGAATCCCTTTTCTACCCCTAGAGAATGGAGGGAGACTGGGCATGTCTATACCATGTAGCTTTTAGCAACAAGACTGTGCCAACACAGCTGTATTGCTAAAAGTCAGCATGTGTGAACTCTCTTTTGTGGTACTTTGTCAGCACTTTTGCCAACAAAATACTTCCATCCCGCGAGCAACATTAGCTTTCTCTGCAGGCGACCGCTCCTGCTGACAAAGCCACGTTCACACTGTCCCTTGAGTTGGCAAAATGTTTGTCTTTTGTGGGGGGCTTTTTTAAGTATCCATGAAAGACAAAAGTTCCGAGTCGGGTGTACTGTCTAGACCATTCTGCTACTCAAGAATATCCACCATGGTTACAAAAGGGATTATCAACTGAGTTTAAACCAGGGAGCTGAAGATCCACAGCTAGTGCCGCTATGACCTGACCTAAAGGACTAAGGCCATGGTTACACTGGCACTTTATAGCGCTATAAAGCCCCCACGAGCGCTATAACCTCCTCCCCGTCCACACTGGCAAGGCACGTAGAGCGCTATAACTGCTGAGTTATAGCGCTATTATTAATCCACCTCCGCATGGGGAATAAGGGCTGTAGCGCAGCTGCTGTAGCACTACAGCAAGGATGTGGACACCCACTGCGCTACAATTAATCTCTGGAGATGCCTAGAGCCATGTAAGGCAATTGACGTCTCTTCCCTTTGTTTTGAACTCGGCTGGAGGAATGCGGAAGTACCTCTTTAGAGTTTCTCTCTTAACTCGGCAGATAAGCAATGCAAATGTTTAAGGAGGGAGCCTGTGTGAAAACAAAGCCTTCTGTGAACGGAGGCTCACTGACAGGCTTTCGGAAAAACGGAAAAACCACTGTCTCTCTCCCTCTGCATACACACAACGCGTCCCCCCTCACCCCCCTCGTTTAAAAAGCACGTTGCACCCAGCTGAATGCTGGGATACCTGCCCTAATGCGCTGCTCTTAATGCCGCATTAAGTGCCCCAAATGTGGCCATGCTATACCGCAGGAGCATCTGAGTGTGGACATACAATAGCGCTATACATATTACTGTATAAGGGGACCGCTATAACCTATAGTGCTATAATCTTGTAAGTGTAACCATACCCTTATGCTATGTATCCTTAGGCACTGACTGGGCACAGGGGGGTGAGTTAATTTTGTATTCCCTGGCTTTTTGCATGTTAAGAGTTTTGCATTTTAAAAATCTAGTTCTTAGAGTGTTAATGTGTGCACTGGTTTGAAAAAGATTTTAGAAACTATTGTACTCTTTGGCTAAATTAATGCACTCGACTGAAATTCAATGAGAACTGAAAATAGATACAAAAAAACTAGAAAGCTGGAGTTAAGTAAGTGACACCCAGTCGCACATCTCAACAAATAATGATGGTCTGTTTATGCTGCATTACTCTTCTCTAAGCTCTACATATTACTACAATTATTAACTACTAGTCCTAAAATCTATAGAGTTATCATTATTGTTATTATTATGAAACTCAATCCCATTTTCATGTCATAAAGATAAACCAAATCTCATTTCAATTAGTTGCAGCAGGAGGGAATGAACTTTAAACAGACATTTAATTTCTGAAAAAAAAATTAGGAAGTTCTTCATGGAAATGTTATGGCATTTTGAAACAGATTAATAGTTCAGTATGAACACATCCACCCTGCAGCTACATGATGGCTATACTGTGATCAGGAGACAGGTTAAATGAGCAAAACCAGTAGATACCACCGGTTTGGATCTTCATTTTCATATTCATTTTTTTGCTATATTATTTTATCATTCGTGTGCTATCAGAATTGTTACAGTGGGTTAGTGCTTTGTGGCTCGGTTCTAGCTGCTTAATTAAAAACACTCCATTTGTAAGAGTGGGCCAGATGGTGTGCGTTGCTTTCTGACCCCTGCTGGGTTAGTTTGGAACTGTGCTGGCCTGGGGACACTCAAGACGGGCAATCTTTCTTCTAGCTTCCCATTGTTATGGAGCAGTGTACCATCTTAAGATGGTGCAGCCTGCCTCCCCAGGACACCCAGTCAGCTCCACAGAGGACATGGCATTGACTCCTTCCCAATTCCTCTGGGATAGAGGGCAGAGAGCAGGCAGTCCTTGAGCTCCCCAAGACCAGGAATTGCAGCTGTTCCTAGCCTTGAACACAAAGGGAAGCTTCTTGGGCCCTCAGATCCATGCAATGGAACAGGGACATTGGTCCGTAATGATTAACGCAAGATGATCCCAATAACTTACACCACTGCTTTCTTCCAAGGCATGTTTATGTTTCATTGGATAATGCCAAAGCTGGTGGGGGTCAGAAGAGGGGGTGACTAACTTGTTTTTGGCCCAAAAATGTTCAGTTTGGGGGTTTTCCAAAAATGTTCTGAACAGCTGTAACAGCCTCTTCCTCACATAAACATCCAGCCTACAGGCTGCTGCACACACTGCAGATTTGTATGGATTAGATGAGATGATAGGTTACCATTTACACCTTCCTGTTTTGGAGAAGTTATTGGAACATTTTTCAATTTTGGGGGTATGTTTGGGTCCTAGAAATTTCAAATATTTGAAAAATGTGTTAGCAGCCACTAGGCCAAGTGGGGGTTTGCAATAAACAAGTAAATACTAAAAAAAAGTCTCCCGTAGCCTAGCTCTGTGCAAACATTACACTTCCATAGACTTGGATTCAAATCCCATTTTAGGTCCAAGATTAAAATGAGTTGGTGATCTCACCATAGACCTTGGGAGGCAACAGTTTGTGTCATCAAATTTCTGTACAACTTGCTACGATTAGCAGTCTCTGCAAAGAAAAAAGCAATAATATGGACTGAAATAATTAAGAGGATTACATGTTAGGACTGAGCTGTATTGGCAGAGCTTCATAAGGAAACCTGCACAATATTTGCCCTCTGAAAGAATCAGATACACCATGTCTGGTGCAGAGCCATGCAAATTGCAACCTCGCGCCTTAAAAGAACCTGCCTTGCTCCAGGGAGACGATCCCCATTGAGTGGCAAGGTGCCTTTCCCTTGGGGGAAGGTCAGAGTTGGTTTGCAGCATGGGATCAATAGGAATTACTGCAGCATCTGACTGTCCTGGCCTCATCCTCTTGTCACCAGCATGGCTCCATTTGCATCCATCCCGTGGACCCCCTCCACCAACAGAGAGGAGCATGCAACTACTTTTTACCACCACAGCACTGGTAGACCTTCTGCCTCTTCTGACTTACACCAGCAGAAGCCATGGTAAATGTATTGCTATGCCTGGTTCTAGCCAGTGCATATTAGTCCTTATGCCACCAAATACATTCAGAATAAGCATTAGTGAAAAGAACTGACAGTGTAGCCAGAATTGGATAGAAAATACGAACATCTTACAAATGATGTGATCATGGGTACAATGAAGAGATCTGACTAAATGTGGTTCAGGTACTTATCACTGTGTCCTCTGTTCCCATCCTGGGACTTGAAGGAGGAATTGAATATGATGAGAAAGAGAAGTTTGGGGAAGTGCTATGGTCTGTGTTATACAGTTGGTCACGCAATTATCATAATGGTCCCTCCTGGCCTTTGAAGAAGGCAGGAGCTACCACAGCAATGAGGAAAAAGATGATTCTTCTGGCAGGAAAGAGGCCAGCAGAAGCTGGGAGGCATTTCAGTAATAGAGACAGGACCAGAAAGGGAGGAAAGGATGATCTTAAGAATCAAAGAAAAGCATATGGATGGAGCAGGCACCAGCTGAGGGAACATCTGTAGGACTAGGAGGACAGCAGAAAAAGAATAAGACAAAGAGAAGCATGGATGGCAGGAAAAAGCATGGAGTGTAAAGTCAGTAAAAGTTTGGGGAGAGGCAGTGGAGGAAAGATTGAAGAGAAAGCATGATTGCCTTCTGGGGGCCAGAAATTAGGATTCAGTTCTGTGCATTATTATTGATAAAGCTGGAAACCATGCCTAAAGTTAAAGTTGCCTGACACTTTCCATTTTAAATAACCATTTTCAGTTGCTTATAATTTTGCCAACAGTTTGAGCATGAAATTTTGCATGTGATGTGTCTGCCTCCAGATGAACTTTTTTCTGAAGTTTCAGCAAAAATAGTTCAGCCATTTCACAGAATGATGTTAGGGGGAAAGTTCCATTATTTTACCCATTAAAAACAAATCCTTACAACCATTTCATTGAGAAACTGTAGCATCTCCAGGCTTCATAGCAGCAACTTAACATTTGGCTGGATTGCCCTGCTATCAAGTTTGTACCTTTTGCTATTCCTGTGGAAAAACTGCCCATATCTGGAATGCAACTCAAGTTTCCTGAATCTAACATTTCAGCAAATATCTCTGAAACCCACTGACTCTAGGTGTTTCTCGTCTCTCTCTAGTGCTGGTTGACAGAGGATGATAATCAACCACCATTATCAGTTGCTCATTTAAATCAAGTATCAGAGGTCTGTGTGGTATATCTAAATGTTCCAATCCTGTTGATAAACAGTGTGTGTGTCAATATCATGTCACCTGTTCTAGGCAGCAAAGAGTTTTATGGTGCTTACAGACACCAGAGCTGTAAGGTCCCCCAGTTACAGCAAATTGTGATACACTATAGTTGTTAAAATTAAATGGGGGGTGGGAGCAGGAAAATGTTACAAATCTTGGAAACTACAGAGAATGGTCACTTAAACTATAATGAAATGTGAAGGGGAAAGGGTCTCTTGGGAACAAGACTATTTTGTGGTGAATGTTCTTCCAAGAGTCACTTGATATCCAAAATACTAAGTCTTGATGGATTCCTTTGCTAAGTGAGCTATTTTGTATGTTGTTGATGTTTAACTAATTAAGGATCTCTTCAAAACTTTAATAAAATAATAATTATACAAACTGACATTAGATAATGTTCTAGCTTTGAAACCATATCCAGGAACCATCAGAAATGCAATCACCTGTGTAGTTGAAGGAAGCAATTGCTTCACACCACACAGTAAAGCTGCACAAGAATCCGTGAGAGAAAGTGAAAATTATTTACAACTAAGACCTTAAGCAGAATTTAGGAAGGCAGAATGTGATTATCCAAATGTAATTTAATCAAGATTCCAGGGCTGACATGTCTGCTCTTGCAAATAAAAACTATAGATGGCCTGCTAATGCACACAGATTTTCAAGATTCTAGTTTAGCACTTCCACAAATGTTGCGCCCAGTAACACTAACATAAGGCACTGATTCAATATAGATGCGGAGGGAAGAATGTTAGGCCTACTAGTAACACTACGTCCTGAGCCTCTCTCTTGTGAAATCAATATCACATAATGAAGTGTCAAACCTGGATCTGAAATGCCACTGTTTTTGAGCTGGCAATGTCAATATAAACTTAAAAATCTCTAGAATTCAATTCTCAACCTTTTAAAATGTGGTTCTGCTCTGAAAAGTGATTCTGTAAACATGCAAGCAGAGGGTTCTGTGGTTATTGTATCTCAGCAGCTTCCAAATCAAACAAATTCAAGAAAAGATTTTTTTTTATTCTCCTCTCCACCCACACCAACTGCCACTACTATGAACTCCATGTGGGAGCTGTAAGTCAAGCTGGGTTTGTTCCTGGGTTTGTTTGTCGTGTATCATTCACGACAAATAGGAGGGCATAATTTATCCTGCAGAACCTCTAAATGACACCTGTGGAATCCACTTGCCATCAACAGGGGTTATACATGTCTAAATGATTCTCTAAATTTTAGTTATAGCACTAACACATCTGTTAATGATAAAGAGGGGGACTGGAATCCAGTTCATTTGCTTAGAATTCACTGACTCTATTGTTTGTATGAGGGCCCACAAACTGATCTGGTACTTTGGTTGCAAGATGGGGTGGAGAGGTTTTCTTTTTTGGTTGCCACTTGCCACTCCTTTCCATGAACTCCTTTCTCACCAACCTTTTTCTCACCATATCCTCACTTGATACGCATCCTTTCATCAGAGAATGGCTCTGTTCACCATGTATACTGGTTTCCACAGCTACTCTCACATGTGCACATCAGAGAGCAGGCAAAACAGACATCCTTGTTCATCTTTCCTTATTGTGGGAGGGGACAAAATGGCCCACTGGAATCAGTAGCCTTTGAAAATCAGACCTTAGATGAATAAAGTTAGGCACGCAGACTAGAAATCACTTTTGAAACTATGACCATTAGTGCCACATTTGTTGGTTGCTGGTGCTGCTCATGAATACTAGTATCCAGGGCTGCTAAGTGCTACAGAAATATAAATATTAACAATATGCTGTTCAATTGCCACAGGCAGTAATGACTAAAAGAGTTCTGGTAAAACTAAGGATCTGAGGGTAGCATAGCTTGCAAATTCCATTTATTTATTTTTTTCTTCCTTAGCTTTTCTCAACTTTCCGCCTGTGTTTCTGCTACATGACAGCGCTGTTCTGGACCCTGCCCAGATATTGTAACAATCACACTGGAAATCCTCATAATAGTATTCATTGTAAACAGTGGTTAAGCAAAGTGAATCGCAGTTTTACAGTAAAAGCAGTTGGAGTAATTGCTTCACTTTAAATTGTATTATTTGAAGTAGATTTAATATATAAGGTGTTCATGAATTATATTTATATTTAATAACAAGAAAAGTATGTGATTAGACACCAGCTGAGTATTAAGAATGTTTATTGAAGGGTAATAGCTAGAGTTGTTAAATGTTTTTTAAAAATCCTTAATAATCAATTGGTATATAATTATCCTATAATTACTTTTATTAAACTTAAATTAAATCTCCAGCTGAAACACTTAATTTAAACTGACTGTGAGCAAAGAAACACTCCAATTTTTTAACTGTAAAATAAACAAATCACTTTGAGTAACAACAGTTTACTACATTTTAGACTGAAATGGAACTGTCTCAGAGAATGCGTGCAGGGATGCTAGTCAGTATCTCATTTATGCATTTGCCTTCTCTCTGTTTAGTTGTAGCCTGGGTGTCTGATTTGCTTCACCGCTGTGCAGTTATTTCTGAATAACCATTCAGTGAATATGCAAATCTCTGTACTATGATTGGCTACTATAATTTTCTGCTCTGATTGGCTCCTCTGTGCAGAATTTTCAAGATGTTTGCCAGCAATAAAGACATTGCCTCAACTTCTCTCTTTCCTCAGCTGGTGCAGTAAAACACCCAAAAGCAAAGAAAAGGGGTCTGTCAAACTCTGAAATTAAATACATTTCATTAAAAATAAACCTACAAGAGCTTGGCTCAAACCCTTGTTTCCTTCCTTCCTTCCTCCATCCATCTCCCCTGAACCACCCTTACCTTCTGCAAAGACCTGCAAATCTAAAATAACTCTTATCTATTTGTGCGTACATTGTTTACACTACCTCTCAGAGCTCCTTCAGAGGATTTCTGCAGCGAACAGGTAGCAATCTAAAGAGCTCATCCATGTGGGAAGATTATCCTCTGTGTGTGGATGCAGAGGAGGGATATGAGGCCAGCCTAACCTAGGAAGCCTAACCTAGGAAGGTTAACAGCCTAACCTAGGAACAGGTAACCTAGGTTAGATTGTATCTCAGCAGCTTCCAAATCAAACAAATTCAAGAAAAGATTTTTTTTTTATTCTCCTCCCCACCACCACCAACTGCCACTACTATAAACTTCCAGGCCTAATTTAGGAAGCTGTAGAAGCTCATGCTTTTATCTCTGTTGGGCCCCAGTTCAATCCCCAGCATCGTGCTGACCAAGACTGCAGCTGTCACATTGCACACCACTTTCAGCAGTGTCAATGCACACTACAGCAAGACCCCCTCAAATCCAGACACTGCACCAAATAGAATCAGCCCATAAAAACTAAACATAACACTTGCCTTGTGGGGAGCGAGAAGATCTCAGGTAATAGACGAGTCCATCTACACTGAGGCTTCGGGTGTAAAAGCTTAATAACTGGGCACAGTGAATGGTACAGATGGGGTCATTAAACTTGAGACAGAAGTGGAATGTAAATGGCTGAGCAGGAACATAAATGCAGATCAAGTTTTGCCACTAAGTAGGAGTGGGAGTATAAGGGTCCTTGTTACAGAGGGGCTGGCAATGGTGTTATTGTTAAGGCTAAGAAGGACTGCTACATTCCAAGGCTTTCTTTTCACTTGTAAAATAGTAAGAGCTTGAACTTGAGCCTCCACTTCAAAGGTAGCCAGCACAACTGCTTAACGAAGGAGAAACTTGAGATGGATGGGAAGACCAAAAGAAAAAATATTCTAATGGGCTACACAGTGCTGTACGGATTGCAAACCAAAGCCACTGGAAGAAGGGAAGATTACCCAGGACTCCATGGGTAACAAGGGGCCCGGATTTCCCTCTATGACAATAACTCAATTTAGGAAGAACTAGGGAATAGCCCAGAATTTTGGCAGCAGGCACATTAAAATATGTGATTTTTTTTAAAAGACAAAATAAGGTGCATCTTCTCATTTCCTTCCAGGCAAGGTGAGATAAGCAGTTAACTCAGGACCAAAGATAGCACCAAAATACTCTACTGAAGAAATGGGGACCAGGTAGGAAGACCTGATGTCTGTGAGAGCCAGAGATAGAACCTTGCCCACTGGATCAAGCAATACTTCACTTTTATCCATAGTCAACAGGAAAAATATGCTGTGTGTATGCAATGGGAGAAGTCTCTCATGTATTGAGAACATACCCTACGTGTTACAGAGAAGGTTCTGATGCACACCATGAAAGAGAGTTCCTGATATTAGCCTAAGACAGCTGCAAACGAAAATCCTTCAGAAAGAGAACAAAAAAAGAGCAATCTCTCTTCCTCTCCAGTTAGTAGGAGATCAGCTTATTTTTGCCCATCAGCCAAGAGTTTGGAACACTTTGGTCATCAGAAAGCCCCAGACTGGGGACCTGAGACTTCCAAAGAACCCAGTCCAGACCTAAGGCCAGGGCTACTTTACTGTTTAAAAAAAATCCACCTTGATGCCTTAATGGGGCTAATATTCGGTCCTCATGACTCAGGCTGAGAGTCATTGTACAGCTGTGTAGAGGATGGAAATTCTGTTTCCCCGAGAATTTTGAAATTTGGCTTCATTACAACTAGGAACAGAACCTCAATTTTGAAATTCTCTGCAGAAGATAATTCTGAAAAAAAATATTTTGAATTTGACTTTTTAAATTTTATATTGTCTAATACAAGCTAAAAGAAAGTCTAAATGAAAAGCCATTTCTAAAAGAGAAATGAAAACATTTTCCCCTCCTACTTTTTCTTTGAAATAAAATTTTGGTGGAATCTACATGATTTTGGGAAGCATTTCAGTTTCACCAGACTGGCATGATTCCATCAAAGTTTTTCTGAACAGCTCCGCTCATTTGCATGAATCACTGGCAAACTCTGTTATCAACACATGGGGAAAAAAGCTTTTGTAGGTTGGATGAATTACCAACAAGAGCTATAAATCAGGTAAAATGCTGAGGTCTAGGATAGCAAATGCTACCAATCTTTTCCCATCAACATTGTCTTTGGTATTTTATGGTTGTGACAGTTTATTTTATTTTACTATTTTGGGTTGGGTTTTGTTGCTAATTAATTACTCAGTCGTACTACTACAGTGAAATATACTATTCACCAGCTAAGCTATGCTAAAAATAGTGTGCTCTACGCAGTGACACAAGAAAATATTGTACTGCCACCACTTCTATGGCGCTCATTGCTTTCAATGACATTATTAATACTTTCATCAAAGGAAATTATAATAAATATCTGTTTTGTTCAATCTTCAAGTATTAATGTTGTGGGAACACTGTAAGGTTTCAAGAAATTTCTGTTGAATTGTGCTGGTAATCTACTCTTTTAATAGCCCTCTTTCTCCCAATTTCATCAACTTTGAGAGCCAAACAGGTGTGTGCAAATCACTGGGTGATATGGTTCTTACAACTGATGTAGCTCTTGCATTTCTCATACTGGAATACTCTGAGCCATCGTTAGCACCTCAGTCCAAGTCTGAACCACAGCAGATATTTCTGATTCACCACTTCAGCTTTATGCTGGCATGATTTCATTTACGTATAAGGTTTGCAACTGCTCTGCTGATCCATCCAGTCCTTGCAGAAGTGGTGCTGAGTGAATGTAACTCCGTAGATTTCAGTCACACCAGTGTAGAACTGGAGTAACATTATATCCATTTTACAAAGGAAAAACGATGCCACAGAGAGACAAAATGGGTATAATGCTACTGACCTCTGTTTTAAAATTCTTTAAGATCTATGGATGAATATCATTATATTATACATAACTGGACACAGTGAATGGTACAGATGAGGTCATTAAAGTCAGGACAGAAGCTGAATGTAAATGGCTGAGCAGGAACATAAACACAGACCAAGTTTTGCCACTAAGTAGGATCAGGGGTTTAAGGGTCTTATTATTATTATTTGTTTTGTGCATTTGATTATGTTAAATACTACCTTCCCCAAGCAGACAGAAGAACAGAGGTTCAAAATATTATTTATGATGATAAATTCATACACAGTGTCATCACACATCACCTCTCAGCTGTCCCTAGGTGTGAGCAGTGTCCTTCCTCATAGATCAAAATCTTCCTCTATGCCATACTAATCCTGCTATTATGTGGCTTTTATTGTTTTTAAATGATTTAGAATAGGAAAGTGACTCATAAAGCAAAACTTATGAAAAGTGGTATTTCTTCTGGAGAAATGAATCCCCCATTGCTTAAAGCGCTCTGCACTATTATTTTTGTAGTGTTCCTTATTTTGGGTCTTTGCCCTATGTTAGGTTCTGGGAAGTTGCAAGGTCAGATCTGTGTTCTCCAATCATGTTTGATGGTCAGTAAATATCAGCAACTCAGTTGCCAAACATATCCATCCTTGATGCCTCCTGTACTCGACATCTTGTTAGATTAGCTGAAATGCCAAGTTTGGCTAGGTTCTTGGTCTCTCTCTGCTTTGTACTCAGAGGTAAATTGTCACTGAAAATATTTGAATTCAGGAAACAAAACCATTCCCTCTAATTCAGTATAGCCATTTCCTGCCTTCTAAAAGTTATGAATTGTGTGTGATGTTAAAATACTTTTCCATAGATGAGATGAGACAAACCACAACTCTTTATTCATTGTATTTGTCCCTCGGCACATAACATTTGTATATCATACCAGGAATAACCTGTGTCACTGCTCTTATAGCCACAGACCAGACTCAATGCCTGCCCTTCACTGTTTTTACATCATGATTCATATACTCTCCCTGCTCTTTTTGACTGCCTGCAATTATGTGTGACAAATGATTCTTCAGCAAGTCTGCTTTACCTTTTCAAAATGTTTCCGTGGTTCACAGATAAGTCAGTTAACATACACTGTATTGTCTTGCAGTAAGTAAATCCCAGGGCACATACAGGAACAAGTTCCTTCCACACCATTTCATGGGCAGAACTCCAAATGCCCATCTTGCACCCTGCTGTAGCTCATGTACTCCTGGCTGACTGTGCAAGTGATGCTGGGCTTCTTAGGTGACAGTGGTATGGTCAGTAACATGGGACACATTGTTCCATACTCTCATGAGAATGTGAATCCCATTGTTTCTCAAGGAACTTAACAGCATCTATACTATAACATTTGATCGGCACAAATCATTGTTCAATAGAATGTTATAAAACTGGAGATTCCAGATCAATGTCCCTCAGTACGTCTCTTAGCCACATCTATGTTCTGGATTAAACTCTTTCCTGATGTAAACCTCGTAAAGATCCATTCTGATTTCACTCTCACAGGTGCGAGTCAGGAGTAGCTCCACTGAAGTCAATAGAATTACAGTTGTGTAATTCTGGTGTAAGTGAGAGGAGATCAGTCCCATTGACTTTGATGGGGTGGCACATGGTATTAATCAGGATAGAATTAAGCTTCTGTCTCTTCAGTTATCCAGTTCTGTAATCTAAGGGCCTTATTCACATTAGAAGGTTTGTGCAGTTGCCTGTGCTGTATTTGTCTAGGAACAGAACTAGCCAAAACTGAATCTCAAATGAAGTCTTTCATTAAAAATGTTTTTTTTTATTCAAAAAGGAAACTTTGGGTGAAAAACTGTTGACCTTATTGAAACTTTCCATTTTTTTCACAACGGTTTCCATGGTGATTTATCACAACTTTTATTTTTTTTAAATTAAATCATTATTGACAATTTTCATTTATCAAAAATTGTTTTCTTACTTTTAACCAGGTTTTTGGTAAACACAAATTTTTTAAAATAAAATTGATCACTGAAAAAATAACATTAAAAAGCATTGTGGGAGACTGGGTGGAAAACGAGTCCCTTTTGAAAGCTGTGAAATTGAAACAGCTTTGACAATCTCAATTTTTAAAATTAATTTGTTGTCCTGGGATGGTTTTATTTTGTTTTGTTTTGTTGTTTTTCTAAAGCCACCTCTCTCTTCGAATGTCTATGCTCTCACTCCTCGTCCTCAAGTCATGTACCAGGGTTCGGTACCTGGCCAGCCATTCTTCCTAAACTCATCCAAGCTGCAAAAGCATGTTTTGCCCTGATCCTCCACACTATCCAAACAAGTTTGGAGATGGCATTAAAAAGACCATCCCCTCCATGGGCAGCCTGCATAAAACGGCGAGGGTCATCTGTTCTGCAGGAAGTGTCCTTTCTGTTAGCAATGATGTACACATGCCCCCTTCCATTTGATTACACCTTTTGACCTTTATGTGCCAAGAAAGAAAAACGACACAAAAGGACAGGAAGAGAGAGTTTGCAGGCACTTGTGGCTGCCACTGAGTTAGACTATGCCACACCGTAGGCTTGTAAAGCTGCATGCGGCCATTATAGTCTATGTTAAGGGTAGGCAACCTATGGCACGGGTGCCAAAGCAGCATGCGAGCTGATTTTCAGTGGCACTTACACTGCTTGGATCTTGGCCACAGGTCTCGGGGGGGGCCCTCTGCATTTTAATTTAATTTTAAATGAAGCTTCTTAAACATTTTTAAAACCTTGTTTACTTTACATACAACACTAGTTTGGTTCTATATTATAGACTTATAGAAAGAGACCTTCTAAAAACGTTAAAATGTATTACTGGCACACGAAACCTTAAATTGGAGTGAATAAATGAAGACTCGGCACACCCCTTCTGAAAGGTTGCCGACCCCTGGTCTATGTAATGGGAAAGTACTATTCTCTATACACACTCTATGGGCCTGATTCTCCCATGCTCATAGGAGAACTTAGGTGCAAAATGCTACTATTCTGATCTTTACACTCAGTTTGCACACAAGGGAAATGACTGTACACGGTGCAAGGCAGGAGAAAATAGGGCCCTATGTGCTGGCAGTCTCCAAACCAAATTGAAACCTGCACCTGTGTCATGCAAAAGAGCACAGGTGTGAATGGTCACTGTCAGAGGACGTGTCCTCTTCTTTGAAGTGACGACAAACATTTCCAGCCCAGTCAGAATCAAATTGGATGTGCAGGATGTCTTGAAAGAAAAGCGCACACAGAATGAAGCAGTGTTAGTGTGCTCTCCTGTACATAACTGCATATACAGCCTGTCTAGTAGGCCTATTGCTGCTCTTCCAGAGCAAAGGACAAGCTGCTCTGCATCAGGGAGCTTTCCTAGAAGAAATCTCATTTTGATATTGTGCATTGGGATTGAGCCAAAACATTTTTCTGCACCTTAGCTGAATAAGTGCTTCATAAAACCCCGTAGGCACAGAGCTTTGTCAAGTGGCCAGTCCGCTGAGAGTGCAGAAGAGCCTAGTGTGGGCCCCAATAAATACTTGTTTGACAAAATAGAGGCAGAAAGGAGAAGAGAAGGGGGAGAGATCACCAGTAATGAGAGGGTAAAAGCAGAAAGGAAGAGGGATAGGATCAAAGCAGGAGAAGAGATGGAGCAGTCTGAAGATACAAATGGAAAGGGAAAACAGTAGACCATGGTTCATAGTAATCTGTATCTTACCAATGTGAATTTTATGAATGCTAGTCACCTCCCCTGCTGAACGAGCCCTTCCAGCGTTAGGGCCGGGTGCAGGTGACTGATCAGAGTTTCCAGATGAACCTTGTAGTCGAGGGCAGAGGGCTTTGATGCCAGTCAGACAATCTGGATTTTTTTAAAACCCTGTACATCTAGTCATCTCTAATCTACCCATCGTTATGGCATAAAGTTGTACCATAAAAGGAATTGGAGGGGAAGTGGACTCCGACCATGCCCAGTGGCAATGCCCATAACAATGTTATTTACAGAGCTGGGGTCTATTAAATTGGCAACTCCTTGGGTAACCTTTTATAAAGCTAAAATTCTAGGTAAGACCCCTCTCTCTTCCTGAACGTTTTAGCGAGTTACCAGGTGTGGTTTAGAACTAGACAGTTGGATTCATCAAAACTTTGGGTTTTCCCAGAAATCATCAGCCTCCCCATCCCGCAGCCCCACTTCATCTGTCCACCAGAACCCTTGTTCTGTCTCAGGTCAGTCTCCCTGTCCTGACCCTCCCCTATGGGAAGGAATATGGGTCTGTCAAATAATACAGAGCATGCCACAGAATGTTTGTATTTGTTCGTGTGGGAGCTATAATACAACAGGGGACATTCTCATATCAATTCCTATGACTCAATATGTGGTTTCATGTCTATATAAACTATATACTATTTAGACACCATTTACACATGATGCACATTCATATTTGTTACAGATATTTTTGTTCCACATGGCAAGATGGACACCTTGATCTTTCCCTCCCCATCCAGTAGTCAGATGCTTGCTTTTTCACTAACTTCTTGCTGTATCAGAGCCCCTTAGACCAATGGGCCTAGATCCTAACCAGCCAGAGATCCACTCCTAGAAGATGCAACAGTCACGATCCCAAGCCTGTTTGCAGGGGGCTGGTAGGCAAGCAGACTCCAGAGCCTTGTCTTTTTCCCTTTGGAGGTAATCCGCTTCAAAGGTGTTGCCAGTCAGCTCCTGGCATTACCGCCTGTGAATGAGGGACAGGGCAGAGCATGTCACTGTCCTCCGAGCATGCTCACATGTGTCCTCACATAGTGCGGGCCACTTCTCCTGTATTATGAACCTTTCAAAAGATGCCATTTGTAAGCATTGTCCAAGGCAGGACCCTGAGTTCCACAGAGACATGCCCCTCCCTGCATCATTCGATGTAGAAAAAGGGAATATCTGCATGGGAACAAAGCCCTAGAGAGTGCCCTGTGGAGAATCCACAGCACAATACGGGGAAAAATTGCACTTCACCTATTCTCCTGGGCACTTTTTACTCAGCTCATTGGTAACCCCTGCTCTGCCATTCACCACAGAGCCAGCTAAGGCAACTGCTGCTGCAGGCTCAGCTGATTGTGCTGCCTGCCATCTCTCTATGACACAGGAAACCCATCCTAACAGAGACAGAGCAGCTGGCGTGGCCAATTCACATAGAAGAGCAGCCCCAGTCCCTTTTTTTGTTGTTATGGACAAGGGGTACTGAACCCAGACTCTGAATTGTCAAGCTCCTCTTAGGATGCAGAATGCTACACTGAGAAATGAGGGAAGGAATTCAGGAAGGAGAAGAGGATGTGAATATACATCATTCAACAACATTACCAAAAAACAACCCCTGGCAGCAGCCAGCTATGCAATGCCTTGTTTATGCCAATCTCGGTTGCAGCTCCTGCTCTGATCAGAAGCACAACAAATTGTCTACTCTTCTGAATCCAATGGGCTCTGATAGCTACTGACTAAAGTGACAGAGCCCATTGACTGCATTTGAATTTGAAAGCTGAGTAACAGAAAGATCCACACATGAGCACACAAATTTGGGGTTATTTTTAAATCTACGACTGTGTTTCCACATTCTAGCTTTTAATGGGATAGCAATTTAGGCAACATTATTTGAATAGCCATGTATAATCTGCATGATAGAAGTGTGAGATTCTTTTAAAAAAAATCATTTTTCCCCCCATTCATGTTGTTTGAGTCCTGGAAAAAAATCTACATTAACAAGAGATCGGATTGCAGTGTCTAGCTAAGGTCTTTCAAATGAAACAAATACAAATAGAAAAAGCTCACCAGCATCCTTCTATTTTATGTACAGTAATGCAAGTTATTTTCCACTCCACTTAGACTTTTTTCCTTTCTTTCATTTACCTTGTTTTTTACAGTTCAATAAATATTTTCCTAAGCGCCCCTTGCCAAACAAAAGAGTTTAGCCTCAGTGTTACTCCTCTGACAAATATCCTTATGGTGTTGCACATGTGAGCCATTGATAAACAAATTAAAATTCTGTCCCAGCTCGGAGCTCAGCTGGCCCATTTCATCTTGCGGTATGGGTTTGTAAAGGTCTGGGTGTCTGTCATCCTCCCCTAACCTTGTCTTTGTCAAAGGGATACAAAAGCCTGCACGCTCGGGGCCTTACGATACTGATTAGTGTGAGTGACAAAGTGGAGTAGCAAGTCCACTCAGCCCTTCATAATAAATCTATCAAAGAGTAATAGAATTCCATCAATCCTGCATCATCCCCGAGGGTCGCTATGCTGGGATGGAAAGTGTGTTCCGTTGGGATTGTACAACTGTTATTATTCAATTACACTCTTTTCTTCCTAGTTAAAGACCATGATATCATTATCACTTAATGAATGCATATAATTGGATCTGGACTCTATGTTTGGCTGATGAATACCACTCACTATTCATTCAGTCTCAGCTCATCTTCTGACCATTTATTATAGACTTTTGGCTGAAAACCATGATGACAAAGGGAATTTGAAATTAGCTGAGATTTCATTCAATGCTCAGTTAGACACAAAGGCAAAATACGATTCTGATGCCTCAATGAGGCTGAGGCCGCAGCCACATGGAGAAGTTCTGCCTAAATTAATAGCTCCTAATTTGTACATTAAAAATATATAGTTAAGTGCAGAGATATTTTGCAAATGAGTCTCATAACTTTGCAAAACAGACAATCTGAGATCTCTCCTTATCTTCCCACTCCCCTCCTGCCCCTGCCCCAAATATCCGAAAGGTAAATACTACATTTTTAAAGTTAATGCTTTATTTTCCAGCTTAGGCAAAATATTAGCTTTAAAGATGTCATCTGAGCCCATTATGCTCTTTAACTCAGCCGTACTAACCCAACACCATTTTATGATTAAATAACATTTAAATTTGACAAAGCAAAAGTGCTTTCAATACAGTATATTTATTACATCTAATATCAAGACCATCATTAAGTTTCATCAAACAGTGTGCCCCCAAAGGAAACTGGCCCTCCTATTCATATTGTTGGGAGTAAATGTAGCATACCTCCTTTGGATCACTGGTGAACAGGCCACCTCATTAATCCTAGTTAGTAGGTGCTGCTGGGCATGTGGAGCAGCCAAATCCAGATGCTACCCACAGAGCCTCTCCAGGCAGTTAGGGAATCACAGAGTACCACCTCAAGCCTTCCATACATCACTTCAAATTAAATTTACATTAAGTGCTACTCCATCAGAGCTGAGAGAAGCTGACATCTTTGGAAAATGCAGATGATAATCCATTAAATCCTATTATATACATGTCTTCTAATTTTACTTAAGCTCATGCATACCAAAGTGTGAGTTTGTGTTAAAAATTAAAGACCCTTTTACTAGAACAAAAGACTTTATGAACTGTTGACTTTGGGAGGGTTTATTACAGGATCAGGCTATTCTGTCAAGACAAGTAGACTTTTTTTTCCTCTTTCTCTGTAAAATTTCTGGTTAATCATTTGTTCCAGGGATCTTTTTTCAAACGCATAATGTGTCTTTGCTACTTCCACCTCGAATTCTTTGTTCTCTCAAATAGGAAAGCAGCCTCTTTAGCTTAATCAAATGTTATGAATGAAACAGTGGGACACATATTGTCTCCTTTTGCAATTAAGAAAATATTTGCTGGCAGCTTTCAAACTGGCAACAGTAAGAAGATGCTGTAAAATCATCACAGTGAAAAAAGCTAAAGATTTAATTACCCTGTTACCACATATGTTAATCCCTTTATATTTTCATAGTCCTTAGTCACAGTTACTTTTACTTTGATGAGTCTCTTCTAATTTCATAGCAGTGATCTTATTATTTTTGATTCAAGATACTTAAATTTTTATATTTTGCTACTGTATTTTATGTTTATGTTTGTCTGATTTACTTTTCTTGGGGAGCAGAACTAAAACTGAAAAACACACAGAATTCAAATATAAACTGATTATTAATTCAGATATTAGGCAATGAATGTTACAGAGAACAAAAAAGGCAGAAATAACACGTACACAATTAATTTAAAAGCTATTTATCAAACCTTTCAAATTTGAATCAGAATTTGGATTCCAGGCACTAGATGTGCTTTAACTTTCAGGTTATTTGTTTGAAAGTGTTCCACTGTATATGGCTGTCTTATGGTGCCAACAAAGTAGAATGTGTATAACTATAATAAGTCTTAGAATATACAAAAACCTAAGTGAGGTCAACCCCTTAACCGGTGTTAATTGGCATAGCTTTATCTTTCTGATGAACTGAAGTCAGTGGAGTTGTGCTGATTTACCCAAGATGTGTACCTGGTTCCCTGAGATTATTTTTCTGCCGAGGATGGAAGTGGCTAATGTTAACAGGTCGGGTCTCAGGATGTTCCATTCTGTTTGCCCATTCTGGACAGTATATGCATGTGCTGATCTTAAATTTTATTTGGTGCCCAGAAACTGTGGCAATAGGCAACATATGAATCTATATTTAAATAAGTTGATCAGTTAATTAAAATGTCGACTTTGTGTTTGGTCTGTTTTCCCACTAATTAAAAAATACCTCAAATAATCTCTTTGACCACGAGTCACTGAGGGCACAGATACTGAAGTGAACACATACAGAGCCAAGGTTTTTCCCAGGATATATGTAAAGTATCCTTTCATTGTCTTTTTAGCATAGATATAAAATTCCTTTCTGGAATTTGTATTAGCTGCTCTAGTGACACTTTACTCACCAGCCAATCATCAGGATGGGCAAATGGTTGCACCAAATTTTCCCTTTTAGACCACCGGGTCGAATGTGCTTGAAAAGCAGATGTGATTCAGACATCCTTGAGACTAATGTGATTTAGACGTATAACTCCCCAAAATATAACTGGGTTCAAAAAATAAATAGATAAGTTCATGGAGGATAGGTCCATCACAGGCTGTTAACCAAGATGGGCAGGGATACAACCGCATGCTCTGAGTCTCCCTAAACCTCTGACTGCCAGAAGCTGGGCCTGGACAACAGCAGATGGATCACTCAGTGATTTGCCCTGTTCTGTTCATTCTCTCTGAAGCATCTGGGATGGCCACTGTCAGAAGACAGGATACTGGACTAAATGGGTCATTAGTCTGACCCAATGTGGCCATTATTATGTTCTTATTAATGTTAATAAGAACTGCATAGAAAAATTTCCGCCAACTGAGATGAGAACATGCCACAAAATGTACAGCTCCATGAGGTACCGACTCACTCTGATTCCAAGCTCATCAATACAGCTTGTACATTTCGCATGGCAGCAGATAAGGGTCTGATTCTGCAAAGTGCTGAGCTCCTTCCTGAGAGCGGCTGTGCAACTTCAACTCTCCTTAAAGACAAATGATAACATGTCAAGGCCTAATTCTGCACACAAAACAGCGCCAGCTTTCCAAATTGGCCAAGCCTCGCAGGACGTGATGATGCTAACTCTGAAGAAGACTAGTCTGCTCATGGGGAAAATCAATGTGCCATGGGAGACTGACAACCAAATTGCTCAAGGGACATGTGTTCTGTGCCTCTTGGGTTCCACTGATCAGATTATTCTTCCCTGCATCTGCAGTCTGACAGTGAATTCATCTCGTGAGCTGGGGGAACTCCCCACAAATCCCTGGGTATGGGTAATGAGAGTTCCAAAGCTGGCCTGAGATATGGGATATTATTTTTTTTAATTCTCCCTGAGCTAAAGGGACTCCTGTGTGTTCAACCTCTGAAGAGTAGTGAGAGAGCCTTCCTCTCTCATTGCCGTTGTATTGGAAGGATGGGGCTCCCACCTCCTGTCTCATGTTGTCATGCTGCCCCCAGGCCTGTTCTTGTCTGCTCAGCACACTCTCCATTCTCCCTCTAATCCCTCTTCTGACCCCCAATGCTTCAAGCAATCCCCCATACCTCTTGCACGTTGTTTGTAGGCCTCACTCCTTCTCTTTCCTGTGTTGTTATCCAGGGCCATGTCTCGCTTAAGGCCTGATCCTGCAAACCCTTAGTAAAGTGAATAATCATTGCTCGTAAAAGTTGACCAATTGACCCCAGTTCTGCGCAGCACGTTGGCAGACCCCTAGATTTTGGCAGCAACCAGGAATATCCCAGTCCCCAGCACAAATGAGAGCATTCCCATGCACTGCTGTCAGGGTGACCAGACAGGAAGTGTGAAAAATCGGGATAGGAGTTGGGGGGTAATAGGAACCCATATAAGAGAAAGACCCAAAAATAGGGACTGTCCCTATAAAATCGGGACATCTGGTCATCCTAACTGCTGTGATTTATGGCTGCCTAAAATGGCCCCTTAGAGCAGTCTAGAATAGCTGGAGTTCAGTATGTTCTGACCTCACTTCCTGCCGCCCCCATGTTCCCTTCTACCCTGGCAAACATTCAGCATATCCTTGTACCAGAGACTGGGAGGTGGAGACTTGGAAGGCAGAAGAAGCTGAGGACTATTCTGCCTTCTTGGAGCCTCCCAGGAAACTCCCTTACATCAGGGGTATTCCCAGGTGGCAGTTTCCACCCAGTTTATGGCTCCTTTACACCAGCAGAACTGGCATGCAAGGGCCAGAGCACAACCCAGAACTGGGGGGTCACTAATGCTAAGAAATAATAATATAATTTATTAGTAGTATTATTAGTCATTAACAGAAATCGTTTCTGTGCTAGCATTTTTGAATGGATACAACCCGGGATAAATCCTAGACTGGACTTCCTTGTCCTCTTGAGATGGGCATTAGCACTGGTCTAAAAACTCCTGTTCCAACATAGTCATCTTCTATTTCTCTACTATTCTAAAAATAATACTGAATTTTCACTGGGCTGATACCCTTTGTAAGTGCAATTCATGGGTCTGTGTCTGTTACATGTCCCCATCTGTGCCCAGTTCATAGAAGAGATGGGTCTGTTGCAGCCAGCGGTTAAACAGCCTAGTTTTTTAGTTCAAGCTCTAGGAAGTCCTGCTTTCAGCTCTGGAAATCCCTGATACAGTCCTTGGTGTATCCACCAGCAGCAATTATTTGCACCTTCTGTTTGTACTGATGTTCACTACCACTTATCTGTGTCATATGAGTCAGGTTCTCTTCTCGGATGCTCAGATCTAATTCCATGGAGTTCAATCCAGAGTCACCTGACAGCCGTAACTTCTATGTGGCATCTTGTGTATTTACATATTCAAAAGAAACTTGGCTGATCTCAGTTGTGGGGCTAGAGTAGCACAAGAGAGGCAGTCTCTAAAGATGCAGTATTGAAACTCTATCACATGTTGAGTAGTAGTTACTCATACAAGTAGTCCCACTGAAATCAATGTTCAGTTAAGACTGTTTGCATGAATAAATACTACTCAGTGGAATAAGGGTTTCAGAACTGGGCCTTTATAGGAGGTTGATCTCTATCAGTTCAGGACCTTGCTTGATCTCCACCAGGACCTTAAGGTATTTGCAGAATCTGGGCCTCTGACAAGACATATTTTTCTCCAAACAAGGAGCAAAGATTAATTGTGCTTACTAATTAGACATATCTTTGTCTCTTCATGAGTAATTTTTTGTTTTGCCGTGCTGCAGGATATAACTCTTGGAAGTGTATAGCGGCCCCTAAAAATGAGGCAAAAGTCAATCCTCTTGGAAATGTGAGTAACCTGAGAGTGCACAGCTGGGCCATGACCACGCACTCTTACACTTAGCTCTGTGGGGGCAGGGAACATCTTTTTGTGTCGGGTTTGTACAGAGCCTAGCACAATGGCTGCTGTGTCTTGCCAAGCCTCTGTGAAAATGGAGAGAAGTTGCCGCCAGGGTGGTAGGCAGAGGTGGAGCGGATGTCTGGTGAGTTTGAACCACCAGATACGGGCTGTAAGAAGAGCTCAGTGCAGAGCTCTGTGACTCAGGGAGGCTTTGAAAGAGCATTTTTTAACAGTGAGCCACAGTAATGCATTCTGAAGTACTGTTCTTTACCTGGCCTGGCTGTTTTGGGGCCTGTTAGGAATTGTCTGGTCTTTGGTGTACATCTATGAATTCACTTATTAACTCTGCAGTGCTTGGAGTACAGTTATGATTATTACACTGTGTTTGTCACTGATCCTATGAGTTGTGTCACACTGTGACATACCAAGTGAGTGGGTGCTCTCAGAACTGCTAGGCATTCTGCAACATACGCTGTGAACTAATAAAGATGAATTATTTTCCAAATAATAGATTTTTATTCAGTAACAAAACCAGTACCAGGAAAAAAATCTGTGCAATTTAAGATCTAGTGCATTACAAACTTAATAAATTAATGGAATAGAACTTAACAAGGGGAAAGAACGTTGTGTCCATTTTACAGACAGCAACTATAGCTTTCACAGGTCAGTGTATGTGAAGTTCCAGTTGTCCTTAATCCCTTGGGGTGGAGTGGTAGGGGTAGGGATATAGCCCTTGCTGCCATGTGAAATGTTGAGGTAGTCTGTAGTCTGTTCCCTGCCCCCACAGAGCTAGGTGTAAGAGCGCGAGGTGCTGAAATGTTGAGGTAGTCTGTAGGGAGGTTGCTCCATCGGGGCAGGTACATGGGTGGAAGACAAATTTAAGAGGAAGACACATGCATGACCAGTATGACACAAGATGGCTTCCATTGACCTAACTTCATAGTGCAGACCAGGCCATGGTTTCAGCCCTCAAAAGTTCACAATCTAAACAGAGAAGGCAGGGAAGGATGGGAGGGGATACAGAGGCATAGAGAAGTGAAGTGACTTGCCCAAAGTCACTCAGCAGATCACTGGCCGAACCAAATTTAGGACTCATTGAATTAATCCACTAGCTGATTCTACTGCCAAAAAGTAAAATTGGGAAGAATGATCAGACTCAGCCATGGGCTATACTAGCAATAACAGTAACACTTAGTTCAAATACAGCACTTTATATGTGTTGTGCTGTTGCTAGGTTGTGGGAGGGATGTGCTGTCTGTACCACCATATTTTGAATTGTCTTCACGGCAGGAGCATTGGAAGGTAGGGGAAAAGCCCGTAATACTGAATAAGGCTCCACATAAATTTCCCTTATAAACATCTGATCAGTATTTATATGGGCATGAAGGGTTATTTATTTCCCTGTCTCCATGAGTGATTTCCACACTACTCACCATTTTTATAACCCATCCGTTTGGGTTGTGAATTAGATGGTGAATGCACTCTGCCTAGCTCCTTTTCCAGTAAAGTAATTTTACACAAAGAGCTGGAGCTGAGGAAGGAGAAATATTTTAAGCACTTTTGCACAATCTTTCACTCTTTCCATTTTCCTACCTCCTTTCTTCCTCTATCCTGTGCTTCGTCTCTCTGAGGGTTGGTCGGGGGAAGGTTATAATAAACTCCAAAAACCTGTGCTTATTCTGCAGACCAAGCACCTTGTCTTTGTTTTGTAGATGTTAGAGATGGGCTTCACAATGCACATGATTCAGTAGTAATCAATATAAAGGGGAGTTTTAAGCGAGGGTGCTGGACCCAGAAAAACCTTGTGGTTCTCTCTGCCTCGCTACCTCCCAGAATGACAGTGCAAATGTCACGCTACAGGTTCTCCCTACAATGTGGTCTGGACTAGGCAGTCATAAATTAGATGTGATGACTACATTACTGATCCAAAACAAAAGCCCAGTATGGAACAGTCCCAAAGTTTAGTTCTGAATCCTGATCCCAATTTTGTGACTCATTTCTCTAGATCATGTAAAAGGCAGTTATAAGGAAGATGGTGGTCAATTGTTCTCCATGTCCACGGACAGCAAGACAAGAAGTAATGGGTCTTAATCTGTAGCAAGTGAGATTTAGGTTGTATATTAGGAAAAACTTTCTAACTACAAGGGTAGTTAAGTGCTCTACTAAGCTTCCAAGGGGGATGTGGAATCCTCATCATTGGAGGTTTGCCAGGAATGGTCTAGGAGGTTTACTTGGTCCTGTCTCAACTCAGCTCAGAGGGCTGCACTTGACCTCTCACGGTCCCTTCCTGCCCTACATTTCTATAATTCTACAATAACAGGCTAAACCAAAGTTTGGAGATGGCTCCAGATTTGTACTTTACACATTATCCCAATCCCACCATTTCCCCAACACATCTCCTGTGGCGGTTCAGCCCTTCTCATGACCAGAGTGTGTCTTAATGATATAATCTGACCTTAAATGAAGTGTATTACACTTGACTGATTTTGTATGGAATTGAAAACAGAGCTATGACCACACTCCTGGGGCCCTTTGTTTTCCCAGTGCAGGCAGGTTGGTGAAAGTTTAGGCTCAATGAGTGGCTATTTCCATCCTATATGTGATCAAAGTGATTATTTAATATCCTACTTATAATGATAATATATTTTAATGGGCCCAATTCTGCTACTAGTGACATCAATGGCAAAACGCAAGATGATTTCAGTGGGAACAGGAATGAGCCCTAGAGGTATGTTTAAGTGTTGGATTAAAATATATTGCTTAGCTTTGTAAGGATATTGGTATTTAGTTGCTTTCCATTTTTCAAACTGTTTGATTCTTATGTTCCCTTGGCTCTGAATCTTATTCCCCCTGCACCCTCCACCCCATCAGCTCCTTAAGAAAATATTGGGATTTATTCTTTAAGAAATGTTTCTGATAAACAGTGCATCTTTTTTCACTAAAATTTCATTAAATTTTTCAGAGCTGGACTTTTGTGACTCTCTGACTAATATACATTGATCTAGACCAGATCCTTCAAAGGTGTAAATTGCCCTAGCTCCGTTGATGTTATTATTAGGTTATTGCCAAAGCAAAATGATTTTCCTTGACATATATCCAGAGACACATTTGAACAATGTATTCAGTGAATGAAAAGAAAATCTAAACAAATTAAAATATGGAGGTTTACACTGGAGAATAAAAGGCAACTATAGCAAACCTGCCATTGATATTTTCAGTGCAGTATGTGAACTACCTGTGTATCCAGCTTTCCTTGGGCTGCAACTGAGAAAACCCACTTTAATAAACAAAATATGTAGGAAGTAAAATAGGAGTGGAAACACTGCAGTAGGAATGCCTGGCGTGATTCTGGGCTGTACCTCCTGAAGCCCAGGTGGCGAAGACAAAGGTGGATTTACGCCACCATTGTGCCTCTGCATTGCTAGCTTCTACAGAAGCAACTCTAACTTACAGCAGCCGGTCCCAGGCTTCCTATGGGCTGTATATCTCTGTAGTACTGAGCACCAGAGCTACTTTGTCAGCCACAATCCTTCCCCCTGCTTCCGCCCATAGTTGGGCTTGCGGAGTGCAGAGGGGCAGCATAGGTCCATCTGTATCACCAGGCCTGTGTTGCTTCTAAGCCAGGGAACTTTCCCCAGAGCCTTTTGGCTCATTACAGCACCTAAATGTTACCTAGAGGGCCTGGACTGTCCCAATCATTTTAAACCACGACCCCCGCAAGTCATAACATTGAACTCTGTCACCAAAAAGGGAGCAATGGGCTAATTAAAATCTTGGTTTAACACATTGCATGTCACAGCATGAGGCCAGTGTAAGTCATTGATGGCCAATTCAATTTATACGCCAAGGACACTATCAATATTTCAAAGCTTATTTTTATGCAGTTCTTTTGCATGGACTTACAAACATAATGAGTGGATGGTACCATATTGATCACTGGGAAATCTTAAACTACCAAGCAGCTTCCTGGGGTGGTGGAGGCACTGGTTAACCTTGTATGTCAACATGAATTTTGAATATGGGGACAGGTGATATTAATGTAACTCTCAAAGTCTTCAGTATTTGGATTTTTTTCCCCCATTAGTAAAGCAGCCTTCATCAGCACATAGTCCTGGATAGAAGAACCTGTTGGATTTATAGTGCAGAGAGAGAACTACCTTGCCACAGTCTGCTTATCTCAATGGTTCTGATGTTGCCTTTCAGACTGTATAGGGTGACCAGATGTCCCCATTTTATAGGGACAGTC
>ML677352.1:33639959-33934893 GCA_007922305.1 Dermatemys mawii | reverse complement strand
CTGCTGAATCAAAAGCAACATCTTTCCTTCACTTGGTTGTAGGAATCTTCAGCTGGAATCCATGCAGACTCTTCCTCTTCCTCTGCTACAATCACTCAGTTTGCTAGTCAGGTAGTGAATGAACCAGCCACTCAGTTAAGTATATAGACTTAAAAAACTGTTACAAGAAAAATACAAAACTGAAAATAGCAAAATAAATGCTCCCCATGATGACATTTAAATAAGAGAAAAGTTGATGAATCATACTAGTTGAGACAATTTAAATAAAACAGTTTGGCTAAAATCAAACAACAGTCAAAGTATACAATTTCCCCTCTCAATTTCCCCTCAATATTGCCAGGCCAACCCTGTTGGAGGGTTTGCAATATCACTCACCTCTTGAAAAATGTTTCCGAGTTAGGGGAAAGAGCTTACTTTCTGCTCCTGGGCTCAGCTTCTCCCAATCCACACAGAGTAGAGGGCCTTTTGCAAAGCAGCTGCTCTGACTCTTTGTCCTTCTGCAGGACCGGTGCAAGGATATTTCACCCCCTAGGCAAAACTTCCACCTTGCTCCCCTCCACCGCCCAGAGCCCTGTGGCAACTCTCCCCCTCCCGCCCCACCTGGGGAGCCCTGTGGGCAGCAGCTCCGCCCCCCTCTCCCTCCCCACCGGGCAATGTCAGTTTCAGCCTAGAGTGGCTTCACCTGTACTGGGAAAGGGAGTCTGAGGGCTCCAGGCTGAAACTGACAGGGCCACAGGTGTCAGTGTGCCACGGGCAGCCCAGCCCAGGAATGCTTTAAAAAAAATTGGAGTGGGGCACCAATTTTTGGCGCCCCCAACTCTTGGTGCCCTAGGTGACTGTCTAGTTTGCCTAATGGATTGCACTGGCCCTGTCCTTCTGGAGTCTGAGTCCAGCAACAGGAAACCTATTGAGCACACCTAAAATTACCACACCCAGTTCCAGAAACTTGTGAATGTGGAGAGATAATTATGCATATGCCTAGCAAATACTATTTATTTTATCATTGTTTAAGTGCAAATATTTGTAATAAAAAATAATAAACTAAACTGAGCACTGTACACTGTGTATTGTGTGTTGTAATTGAAATCATTATCTTTAAAAATGTAGAAAAACCATCCAAAAATATTTAATAAATTTCAATTGGTAAAAAAAAAAAAAAAAAAACTAGTGTCCCAGAACAAATCATTCCTAGTAGATCTCATAAAGAGATATCTCCCGATTAGGCATGTGGGTTACACCAGCACTGTCTGAATGGAGAAGAGTGAGGGCTCAACTCCATGGCTGTGTCTTCCGACATCTACTGCTTTTCACCCCCCTTCTCTGAAGTCTCCAGAAGGAGCCATCTGATGGAAGTGTGGGAGTTGGGAAGGACTGCAGGGTAGGTCCACCTCTCCACCAAAACCAGCAAGGGTCTCAGTTCAGTGGGAGTGCATCCCATAGGGCAGCAGAAACTGGGAAACACCCCACTCTGTTAGATGGCGTGTCTGGGACAGACAGCGCACAGCAGAGTTTTGTGTGCATGTAGTGAATCAGAAGGCATCTTCAAGTCCAGTCTATACTTCAGGGCCTTGTACTCCAGAAAGCCCACTTATTGCCAGTTACTGAAGGGTATGTGGGATGGGGAGTAGTGTGACCCAAAGCCCCCCCGTCCAGTGGTCATGTCACCATCTAGGGTGAAAGATCTACTCCTGTTCCCCTGTCTCAATTCCCTTGTGATGGACAAAGGAGGTGCACATTTTCTTTGTGCATGCTCTCTGCTGCCTGGATCCCTGGGGTTCCACTGAGTCTGAGGGTACGGCTACACTACCCGCCGGATCGGCGGGTAGCGCTCGATGTATCAGGGATCGATTTATCGTGTCTCATCTAGATGTGATAAATCGATCCCTGAATCGACACCTGTACTCCACCTCGTCAGGAGGCATATGCGGAGTCGACAGGGGAACAGCCATGGTCAACCCGCTGCTGTGGGGACAGCGAGGTAAGTCGACTTAAGGTACTTCGACTTCAGCTACGCTATTCGCATAGCTGAAGTTGCGTATCTTAGGTCAATCCCCCCCGCCTCTCCCCAAAGTGTAGCCCAGCCCTGAGTCTTGTATGGTCTCCTCAAGGCTCTTCAGGATTAATCCCATTGACTTTAGTTGGACTGAGCCCCCAGATAATGGCTACTGCAGTGACACTTGAGTTGGGACTTTTGCAATAATGAAACAGGCTGCTTGGCTCACTGGATTCTACCCTTAGGACTTCAGCAGCCAAATACAGAGAAGGGACCAAATTCACAGCTGGGTAAATTCACTGGGCCAGATCTTCTTCTGGTGTAAATCAGCAGTACTCCATTGATATCAAGAGAGCTACCTTGATTTAGACCTACTGAAGATCTGGCCCAGTGACTTCAGCAGTCATTTTGGCCACATTAGCAGGGAAATTTTCAAACAAAAACAATGAAGAGACTAGTAGTGGGAGAAAGTGAAAACGGCTCCCTCACTCTCTTGTCATAATAAGAAGTTAATAATATTGTTTATATTAGATTTTTTTACAAATTTCCATGACATAAGCAAGTTCATATTTCATACAGGCAAACTGCTGCGTAGCTCTTTATACATGATATTCGCTGAAAGCTTGTGCCATGGGCACAGCAGAGCTTCTGTTCCCTCCGTATTTTCCCCAGCATGTGTTTGGGTTTTTGTTTCCCCTTGATGCCTCTATTTTATTAACATTTTATCACTTAATAAGGTCAGAATTATCGTAAATAAAGATTACATTTATTTTAATATTTAGCTTCTCACCAGTATTTATCCTCCATGGAAATTTAAATTATTTGGGCATGTGACTAAGAGCAGTCCAGTGACATATAATTAAAAACAACAAATAAGAGTCACATTCTATACAAGCATAATTATGTTCATGTGGTATCACTGTAATTGAAAGACAGAAGACATTTCATTCTGTATTAAAAGGGAATTTCTTTCAGTGGGTTTCCTGAAGCTCATTAGATATTCCCTGGCCTATTCTCCTAAGTAATTAGATTTTAACAGGATTTTCAACAGATCAGAGCAATCTCTGTGGGTGCCAATAGGAGACTGTCCCTCTGGCCTTACCAGCAGGGCAGCGTGGATAACATCCAGACTGGGAGTTAATAGGACAATTACTGGCCTCTTTTAAATGAGTTACATTAATGCACTTAAACTAAATGGCTCTGCATATGATTAAATATTAACATCTGCAAAATATGAAATCATGATATGCAATCAAGTTTTGTTGTTTTAATTTCCCCAGCGTAGGATTTCAGTTGTGTATGTGAATTTGCATTGGATAGTGTACGTTAAACTTTCAAAACACACATCAACGGTATCTATGAATTGTTCTTTTGGAACTCCTCGGTTAAACATCTTAAAACAGCACAAGCTGAAAGGAATTGTATCAACAATGAAATAACAAAATAGCCCTCTCTGATTGCCTCAGTGGGAAACTGGTCAAGAATCTCCTGTTTAGTGAGTACAGAAATAGGGCCATTAAAGTCAGTGGCAGAATTCCTACAGACTTCCAAGGTGGGGGCAGGATCATGCCTGCTTATTGTAGGAGATGGTCAATCTGAATAGGTTCGCTGAATTTGTGACATTTGGAATAGACCAGATCATTTCACTATCGATTTTAAGACATCTGGGGACTATGCGTAAAATTCAGACAGTCGCTTTATGTATAGTAAGTACATACATATTCTGCACATTGAATTGATACTATTTTGCAAGTACACCCAGAGAACAGTTTTTCTACTAGTACTAATTTTACTACCCCCAATGCGGTGGCCTCACCATCCAAAGGATAGGTTGAATCAGACCACAGCTCCCATTTCTGGAATAGGGATCTAGGCCCCGACTACACACTTGCTTAAGCCCACCAACACTAAACACAAGTCTTAAGCACTAGCTTAGCTTTAAGCATGTGCTTAGCTCCCTTTAGCTTCAAGTTGAGCATATGCTTAAATGCTTGGCTGCATTAGGGTTCAAATGTGCCCCAAATGTGACTTGGGCCTAAATTCTCCAGAAGCTAAGGTTTCGGGATCAGATTTTCAGCTGGTGTAAATCTGAGTTGCTCTGGTGCTATCAATGGAACTTTCCAGCTGAGGATGGGATCCTCATATTAAAACAAAACAAAAGTCTGGGGGTTGTTTTTTTGTTTTTCTTTTTTCCTTTTGTTCTGATTTGTTTGTTTTGTTTGAACAGTTACCTGTTCAGCGACCTGTTAAGCTGCGGGGAGGGTGAGAAATGACATGAATAGGCTTGGAGTACTGACACTGCACAATAGTTGCTTACTGACTATTTACAAGCACTATGATTTCCCAAGAAATATTAATATCTATAACTTACTTCAGCTGGATATGAGCTTTCTGCAAAGCAGCCCTGAGAAAAAGTAAACATTATACTTTGCTGTGCCATCCCTCATAGGTGGAAAAGGCTCCCACTAAAAGCCACAGTGCCCCTGTCTTCCCCTCCTTCAAGTCCATCCTCAAAACACCCCTCTGCTGAAAGCACACGGAAAACATTCAGCCTGATAACAACCAGGCAGGTGATGGATTGGGATCACTGCTATTGGTTGACTTAGAATTGAATACATTCAATTATATTTGTTACTTGGTAGCTCCCGTTGTCTCCCCATTCATTTTTGGAAAGGAAAGCTTATTGTCATGGAACCTGATGAGTTGGAACCTCAAATCTATTCTGCCAGTTGGACAGCAATGAGTTCAGGTACCTGCATTGGAAGATGATTTATAATGTGTGCAAGTGCGGCGTTCCCAGATTAGGAGGTGTGGTTTTGGGGAGGATGGCCTGTTATATAGTGTTAGTTTTATTACAGTCGCTCACAGCAAAATGTGCTTCTAGCCAAAAGAGGTGGATAAGTCTAAAGGAGGCTGTTTTGTTAACTACTGTACTCTAGGCAAAATCTGGAGACCAATCCACAAAAACCACAATACTGTGTATGTCAATAGCAGGGTGACAGCTGATAAGCTATCCATACAATGCAGAATATGACTTTTTAAATACATATTTGCAACTTGTTCCAGGAAAGTCCAATTTTGTTCAGTTACAGCAGCGCAAATCCAGCGCATCTGTACTGAAGTCAATGGAGCTACTCCATGTTTAACTGAGCAGATTTAACACTGGATTAACTGAGGTTAGAATTTGAGCCCAAGAGTTTGAAATAATTCTCAGTACATAATAATGGACTTACTAGCTCTGATTCAGCTGTCAGTAAAGTCAATGAGAGGAATTCCATTGACTTCAGTGGAAATTGGATCAGACCCATTGTCTGAAGTTTATGTTTACAAGTGTACTGGAAAATATCTGCCAAACCCTACTTATGCAACATGCTACCATGTAGATGGAGACATATAAAAGTGCGCACATAAATAGATGGAGCAATCCAACTCGTCCAGCAATAACACCAGGAATCCTGCTTTTGTCAAAGACATCGTATGATTTGAGAGGGGGATTTGGTGGTGGTGGTGGGTTTTTTTGTTTGTGTTTGTTCTGGGGTGTTTTGTTTTTATTCTCTTTCTTATAGAACTAAAGTCTGTTAAGGGCTGCAAGAACAAGAAGGAATCTGTCCCCCCTGAATGTATGTCTACAGCTCCATCTGGGTGCCAGGTGATAATAATAATACTCCGCACTTATATACCACTTTCTTTTCAAAGCGCTGTACAAATATTAATTAATTAAACCTCACAACGCTCCTAGGTGGTAGGGAGGTATTATTGCTTTCATACAGATGGGGAAACTGAGGCAGAGGGGCTAAGTGATTTGTCCAAAGTCCCAGGAGACTGTGGTAGAACCAGGATTAAAACACAAGTTCCTGGTTCTCAGTTATATGTTCAGTCCATAGTGACTTGAAATTTGTATGTGTGTGTGTGTTTGTGCACACAGGGGAGGGTTGTGGAGAGAGAAGAGAGATGTGTTTCCTTTATTATGCCTTTTGCTGTTCCCACGAAAAAGAGCCCAAACTTGGCCAAATTAGACATGCTTAGTTGAGAACTGTTATAATTTGGCAGCTAAATTCTCCAGAGGTTCCATCTACATTGAACATCCCCTAATAGCTCCTATGTTCTGATTGGACCAGACTTGCACCATCCCCATAATGTAACTTAACATGCTCCAGGCCTGAGCAGGACACTCTCTGAAATTATTGCTCACAGCTGTTGCAAGCTGCTGTGCCACCAGGCCCTTTCTCTCCTGTGCTCTCAGCGCTCCTCCTGGTAGCATCCAAGTTGCCCGGAGGAGGAAGCCAGCTAACGCCAATACAGAGGGGACAGGAGCCAGACCAAGATGAGAGACAGAAGGAGTAAATTTGGACAAGGCTCCTGGGACACGGAGACTTGGACTGGCTGGTCAAGGAGATTGGGACTGGGAGTTCAGCCTGTTGAACAGGGACTCCCTATGGCTTCCCTCGCATTGATCTCTTGGACAAAGGCCAGCCATCATGTAGCTAGCACACACGCATTCCAGCTTTCCTGGGAAAGTCTCTGTGTTTCCTTTTATGATCAGGACAAATGTGGATTTTACAGTAATATAAGAGTGTTTTTTATGAGACTAACCCCTTACAATGTGCAGATTTTATTAGAAACACGCCTTCCCCTCTGTCATTTATGATAAATAATGTTTATTGATGTTCACTTCCTCCAGTGAAATAAAGTGTCAAACAGCACGTCAGTATTTGCCAATTTTCTTTTCACATTTCATGTTCTCTGCTTTTTATGTTACATACCTGATTAAAAATTTAAACATTGTCACCATCCGAGTTAAAATACGTTGCCAGAGCATCTCTAATTATACTTACTTGTCTGCTGTGAGCAGAGACTGACATTTCTGGGTCGAGATCTGGCTGTTGATATGCAGCATAGGAAGTAGCCACTCACCGAAAAACAGCTTCTTCTCACTTTCACAAATATTGCATGGCGTACAATGCAGAGCAGTTACTAGGTAGATATTAATTATGTTATGGTAATTGTTCTGTAATAAGGATTTCAACTTTCCCTCTATCCAAATGTAGACTTATCTACCAGTCACACTCTGCTTGGAGTACAACTAACACTTCTGTTCTGCATGTCACTTCAGTTTGAAAACAGTTTATTAATCTGGAGTAAAATGAGACCAGGCAAACCCCCTAGGATGAAGTTCACTCCTCTCCAGGGGAACAGTGAGACTTAAGTGGTGCATAGGCTGGCCCTCAGTATGTCCATTAAAGATGAAATTGTCATTAAAGGTGAAATTCACGCCTGTGCAAAGGCTCGGTGGTGATTTTCACCCATAATGACACGAAGCACAAACACAGTGCTCTTTCTCATCATTCATGCAGGGAACAAACCTCTCTTCTGGCCTTTCCAGTGGAAAGAAGAGTTTTTGGAAACAGGCATTCTTGTACCTTCTTTACCACTTCATGTAGATGTAATTAATGCAGTAACTGACTAGCACCCATCTTATAACATCAGTAATATTCCTTCCTGGTGTTGCGTTAGCACAGAGTATGCACCTAGGAAGTGAGTGCAAGCCATGAGACCTTCACAGTTCGGAAGTCCTTAGTCAGTGTCAAAGTCCTGGATAAAGTTGTCCACACTCTGAAATCAGGTGACCCTAGCTGAACAGACATTCACAGCAGCTTTGCAAGTTCTGGGTATAATCTCTCCCACAGAGATTTTCATTTTTCTCACCAAGAGAAAATCAAAAAGTTTAAAGATATCTTCATGTTTTCTCCCTTTTAAAAACAGATTTTAATTGTCCCTACTTTATGGACAATTTGCCCAAAACCAAAACACCCATTTCCACTTACAAAAACCTCATCATCCAACCTCATCAGAACTGGCCTGAAAAATGGCACCTGCTAGATTTCACATATTTGCACATACTGATTTTACATTCCGTTTCTAGCTCATGCAAGAACTCAGAATTCTTTGCACAAGTTCCATCTGCGCATGCTCAGCCAGGTGGAGCGATGACTAAGCACCTGATTTACATGGACACGTGCAGGTTTCACTCCCCACTATGCGCTTTTGCACGTAGAAAAATGCCAAGCATGCTGTGCACGTTTTGATTTTGAGCTAAGGCTTTTACAGAAATGCGGACAGTTTAAAAAACTTACAATACAAGCTATGCAATTTTTTAAATGGAAACACACTAAATCTAATCAATAATGGCCTGATTTTCAAATGAGGTCAACAATCAGGAGCTCCAGTTGTTCTCCTTGTGAGCTGCTGGGTGATAGGTCCTTGTGAAAAATCTATCCTTAAGTTACCACATGAGTATTTAGGTTAGGTATACTGATGTATGGATCAACAGTTCCCCAGTACTTTAAGTATGTCCTTATTTGTTTTCCCTCACAAAAATACCTGAGAAACTAGTCACAGGGTCAAATCCAGACCTGTGTGAGCAAATACATCTCCATTGAAACTAATGGAGCTATACGAGGGCCAAATTTGAACACATGTATCATTTTTAAAGTCCAGTATGTTTCAAGACATTCTGTAGTTCCAGTTTTGGGAAAATCCTGTGCCATTGTTGACAGCCTTTTCTGTGCATTTCTGTTTGCTATTAGGAGGGTCATTTCCTGTCACTTGATATTCAATGGAAGAGATTTATAAAGATCATCAAAATGATCTAACACATTTTTTAAAAAATCTGTGCGGAAGTTCTGAAGATTTTGGCTCAACGTGTCATGGATTTCTATGGATTTTGGAAAGAATTTTTTGTAAGAAATTCATAATTTGTGGTTAATGGGTCCTGATTTTAGAGGAAGGAAAAACACATAATTACAGGGAATTTGAAACCGGATGTATTTAAATGCTTTGCTGAATCTGAGCCATAAAAACAAAAAAAGGGTAGGTGAAATTTTGAGCCTTCAACTTCAGAAGCATCACTTTAAATATCTGTGGTGGGGTGTTTATCCCACAAAGATGAACAAAGCTTTAACTGCAGCCAGAGAAATCCATTAGTCCACTGGTTGCATCAGGAGGGTGGGCCAGGCCTAATTCAGTATGAAACCCAACTGAGGGAGGGGCAGGGTAGTGCTATAAACAGAGGAAATTTGGAGAAGACCAGGGGCTTCAGGGAGAGACTTTACAATTACTTTCCTGCAGTAGGAGCAAAGGGACCTGTACAATTCTTGCAGAACCAGGGAAGGACCCAGGAAAGAGAAAGACTGACAGTTCCTTCTCTCTGAGAATGGTCTGATAGAAGTAAGAAGCAGAGTATCAGGGAAGACGTGTGAAGGATGAACATTCAAACCTGGGAAGGCTGAAAGTGGTTGAAGTTTGTAGTTTGATTTTGGGAAAACTCCAGGGAAGAGTCCTGTGAGCCGCAGTCCTGAGGGAAGAAATAAGTCTGTGACCTTGGAAAACCAGACAGGAATGACAGTAACATAGTGAACCCAGGAAGGGACTGTGGGAAGGGCCTGCTGACAATCTAAGGTCTGAATGAACCCAGGGAAGTAGCAGGAGATAAGTTTAGATATAAACAGAACTTGCCTGCTCAGTACAGGGTCCCTGAGCTGGAACTCAGAGGAGAGGGAGGCCCTGGGTTCCCCTCACAGTCATGAGGGAAGGTGGTGTGCAAACCTCCCTAAGATCAGAAGAATGAGGAGTCTTGAAAACTCTGGAACAATAGGGTGAAAGGACAATGAGACCCAGAGTTGGAGGCCAAAAACCAAACGTAGCGACATTCTCTCACCCAGAAGGGATGGAAACAAAATGTGACATACCAGAAGGGCTAAGTCGCAAGAGGAAGCAGACCACGTGTCACGAGGGGACTTTAGAAGAGGAAAACTTGCTGTGCCATACCCAGTCCCTCCAGGGGGCATGCTGAAGGTGAGTCTACTCTCCTACAGTTACCTTTGAACATGAAGCCTTATAATAATGAATATTTTAATGGTATGTTTAACAAAGAGATGCCAAAGCGCATGTGTACTCCTGGTCTGAAGTGGTACATTGGCTTTGTACTGAAGCTTTGCATGGAGCAGAATTTCACCCATTGAGACGATAATACATCTTAATGGTTTAATTTATTTTGTCAATGTCCTGAAATTATTGGCTCTACTTTGGTTGGTTGTGGCTTTTGTTTCCTTAAATTTTCAACCAACTTTCACAGGTTTGTTTTTCCTGTGATTTGTGTGTTTAGCTCCTATTGTCTTTGTTGGGACCATGATCTGGCCTTCCATTAGTGGTGTTCTGTCCACTGGATACCCCATATTAAACTGTACGCCAGACAGTTCTCATGGAGAGATCTATCTGAATGAAGAGTTCACATATAGATACTGGTATCTTACCTGACTCTACAAGGCAATTGCCTGAGCCTTCATCTATAATATATAGTTTATATTGTGAGTGACACCAAACAGGGGTCTAATATGGGTAGGATCATACACAATTTTTGCTATTCTGCCATCTAGTACTGGAAATGCGCAAGAGGCAGTGGAATAAAGATGGCTGACTGATAAGAAATATCTGCCCTAGAGTCATAAGAGTTACAGCTTCAGCACAATAATCCCTGGGAAATTCACTGGAGAATTGCTTCAACACTATTTGCTTATGAGGCTTTTCCTGTTGCTGCCAATGCTGAGGCCCAGAAAGTTGTCTGAACAACAGCTGCTTCTTGTCACAAAGGGAAATGGATCACCAAATGCCAAGATAAAGACTAGCACAACCTTCCCATGTCAGAATGGAACAGTAGTAGTGAGAAAAGGACAATGAACTGATGGAAGTTTTATGGATACCTCAAAAAAAATCAGTCAAGACAAGAGGTGGAATTTTCACAAATGCTTGGTCCTATTTTTCAAAGTGGTGTAGGCACTAAGGAGCCTGTGTCCTATTGAAAGTCCATAGCTTTTAAGCTCCTAAGTCACCTAGGTGCTTTTGAAAATGTAATGCAAAATTCTGTGCTCTGTCTTTAGGACTGAGGAAAGTGTTACCATTAATGTGCATGGAATTAGCCTTGCAATAGCCTTAATAAATGTTTGTTCAAACAGAAAGAAAAGTGAGAGAAGAAAATGCACAGTACGTGCCCAGTGTTAATGGAAAACCTATTTACACCATCAAGTTTGGAAAAATTATTGAAGAACAGTTCATCCATATGAAAATATTAGCAGCGTAATTCTATCAAGGTCAGTAAGACCTAAAGATTTGCTGAGAAATCACCTTCATTTCACCAGGTAAATAAAGACTCGGTTTTCAAAGCAGCCTGTCTGAGAAGGCACTCCCTAACACAGTTAAATTATGAATATAGCACATATGTTCCATATCATATCATTTACAGCACACTTTAGCATAGACATAATGCTTTGTAACAAACTACAATACCATTCACAAAATGCATTTAAATAGCATAATTTAGTTCATTAAATTCAGTCATTTACAGTAAATCAAAATCATTACAGGAATTGAAGAGAGTACACAGTTGTTTGTTTGAATAGTTAAGCTAGGTAAGTCAATTTCTTTTTGAAGGTCAAGGACACAGTTGTTTCCATTTTCTGTTATAAAAAAGATACAGCCTGTGTCATGAGATAATTTAGTATCATCTGAATGCAATCAACTCTGTTTTCCCCCCTAGTTGTTCCATATTATATAACTGACATGCCTAAAATACATTTACATCAAGAAAACACTTTACACAGAATATTATCAAACTAGGCTTCACTTTCTTTCACAGATTGAATGGATGTGTGGTACCAGTTTTTTAAAAGGGATTTGCTCTTGCAAATCTGCAGCATATTACTTGGAAGCAAAGATGTATGTTTTCTACTAGTCCAGCTGTCAATTGCTTGGGAATATTATTATAAAAGCAGAGTGGATTTTTTTTTTTGGCCTTCCTAAGAGATTCTGACTCTTCCAGTCCAGTGGGTGTACTGTATCTAAGAGTGTACGGTATACGTACATGCTTCAGCTAGAAACCACAGAGAGAACTGCAGCTGAGTCAGCCCAAATTGCTTTTGCGGGCCCCTGAGACCCTTATGCCACTGCCCCAGCTCTGCTCCCCTAGGAGTGGGTGCAGTACGTATTGCCCTTCGCAGCAGCTCAGTTGTGCCGGTGATGTGGAGGCAGGGACAGCACCCTCGCCTTATCCTCGCCACATCTCCTTTTTCCCCTTTTCAGGCAGTTAGCATCCACTGGGGCGACAGCAGGGTACAGGGCCTTCTCCGCTCTGTAGAATTGTAGTTGCAATGAAGAGCCATCCACCATGCCCACTAGAATGTAATGCTAACTCTGCTCTCTCCTCATAGAGGAGAAAATGGAATAATGATTTAGGATTTCTCATCAATAGCGGATCTGAGCATCCATATGAAGCCCCACAATATTCCTATGAGGCAGGGAAGGGTCTCTTTTTCTAGATGGGATAATTGTGACAGAGACTGAGTGACTTGTTCAAGTTCTGAAGACGAGCTCTGTGAAGCTCGAAAGTGTGTCTCTCTCACTAGTAGAAGCAGGTCCAATAGAAGAGATGACCTCACCCACCTTGTCTCTCTTGCTCAATGTCACACAGGCAGGCTGTGTCAGAGGCAGGACTATAAATAGCCTAGATCTCCAGGCTCCTAGGCTTGTGCCTTTACTGGAAAACCATCTGTCCTTCCTCCTATCAGTGGGTTGTACACTTATCTGCCCCTGCAAGAATTTAAGGCCATGTCTACATTAGCAAGTTTGCAGTGGCACATCTGTACTGATACAGCTGTGCCACTGGAAGACTGCTTGTGTAGCCATTGGAGGGAGCACTCCAGTCGACATCATAAAATCACCTAACCATGCCTCAGGAGCCATGTCAGTGGGAGAATACCTCTGTGCACACAAGCACTTATGCCAGCAAAATTTGTGTTGCTCGAGGGAGTGTTTTTTCACACCTCTGAGTGACATAAGTTTTGCCAACATAAGTGCAAGTGTAGACTTGGGCTAACTGAAACACCCACAAGCCACACTTCCTGAAATCTACATTCACACAGAATAGATAAAGGAAACAATTTGAATGAAAAATGATTCAGGCAGGCAGAGCAAAGGAGTGTACACTATATTAACACCCCTGAAGAGGCGCTAATGGATCCCTCTTTTCGCACTTCATTTAGGCTTAAGCAGGAACTGGTTGGCTTCACAGAATAGTATGGGAAAACCTCACAGGTTCCTTATGCTAATACTTTGGTGTTGACGCTTCTCATCTCCCGCAGGCTACCTCTATATCACATCAGTTGACCACAGAAGTCCAATTGAGGACCAAAAAAAATTGGGTTTGAAAATACACCCAACCTCCAGCCCTATCTCTTCAGCTGCTCACCGTCTGAACACTTAGTTCTTGTCTACACTGCAGGGGGGGATCGACCTTCAAATAGGGTAGCTGAAGTCAACGTATTTAGGTCAACTTACCGCGGCGTCATCATGGTGCTGAATTGACTGCTGCCGCGCCCCCGTTGACTCTGCCTGTGCCTCTCACAGCGGTGGAGTTCTGGAGTCGATGGTAGTACACTCGGGGATCGATTTATCGCGTCTAGACTTGATGTGATAAATCAGTCTCTGAAAGATTAGTCGCTACGCGCCAATCCAGCGGGTAGTGTAGACCTGGCCTCAGAGTGAGGAACTGAGCACTAGTGCAGGAGCAAATTACAGTATTCCCCCAGTCTGCTTAGGTGATTCAGGCAGAAGACAGCAACCAGTACCTACCCACTGACCATTGACCCCTCTCCAGGAGAGAGGAATAGCTACCCAAGGTGTATACAGACTGGGACAATTAGATCCCAAACAAATCTGAATTATGCTAGACACCATGAGTTGCCTGTTGACATGGTTATAGAACAAGGAGCCAGCGGCAGAAAATGTGCTTGAGACAAATAACCTTCCCCATCTTACAGGACACTGGGATGAGAAGTTGTGATAACCCAGATGGCAACTAAACTCCTTTGTAATAGACACTACACTCACAGCTGTCCTGGGATTGACAGCTTGGAAGGAAATGGGCCTGGTACAGATTATCCTGGGCATTTATGAAGTACCAACAGGCCTCACCAAGGTAGAAATACTAACGTTTTTAGAGGGCTGCGTTGCCTGCCAGAGGTCAGCACCATAAAAGCTAGTAATCCACCCTCCTTGCACGATTCAACCGTGCTGAAAGAAAGGACTTTGCAGGAGCTTCAGCCAGGGGTGGCTCTAGGCACCAGCAAAGCAAGCACGTGCTTGGGGCGGCACATTTCCAGGGGCGGCACTCATGTGCCGGCCACCCCACAGAGGTGACTCCCCACCATCCCACCGTGCCATCCAGCACATGCCGCGTCCCCCGTGCCGAATTTCACAGGTCAGGGAATTGCAGGAGCCTGGCAACGGGTGTCCGAGCCCCAGGTCTCTGTCCTACAGGCTCTGTGCCGGGCAGACCAGCGCTCCCTACCCAGCAGTGCTGGGCAGAGAGGGCGCTGCTTACACCTCAGTGATCCCCAACAAGGAAGTGACCCAGGAGAAAGCACTGGGGAGGTGCCACCACCCGCTGGTTGAGGGCTAAGATTCTGCTCTGCAACAGGTGGGAGCTTCCCTGCTACTAGCCAAAAAACAGGGAGGTGGCCAAAAACATTGTTTACTTGGGGCGGCAAAAAACCTAGAGCCAGCCCCAGCTGCAGCAGATGGACTAAGGGGTGGTTAGTGGTGAAAGGGACAAAGGTGAGTCAGAAAGGAACTGATCGTAAAATAGCCTGGCCCATTCCTCCACAATTTATCCTTCATCCCAGTGCATCACAGGCCGAATTGCGAGCAGTTCTCCAGGCTGGCAAATCGGGCTGAAGCCCAGCACAATGCAAATGCGAAGAGATCGGGAAGGAAATGTCCAGGCCATGTGAGTGTGTAAAGTTATATTGATATGCATTTCTAATGCACCCAGCAGTAGGGAATCTTGGCACCAGTCTAGATTAGTTCTGTGCAGAAATAACTTTGGCTGGGAAAGCAGGCATAAGGCATAAGAACACATATCAGAAAAGCCTCTAACATCAGCCCCACCTCCCTCCAGAGGATGATAATGAAACTGCCCAAATTCAAACCTAGCAAAAGTCAGATAGATGAATGGTTCCAAACGTGCATCCTCGCTAAGTGGATTCTTATCATCCACAGATGCACCAATTCTCCACTTACCTTATTTTACAGCAACACAAGTTGAATGCCACTAATAGTTTGCACCAGCACGGTTCATGCAGAAGTGAACTTTAGTGGCAGTTTGCAGCTCAGGAACTGAATTGATTTCATTGGGATTAGTCATCTGAGCAAAATTAAGCACAGGTTTAAGTGTCTGCAGGACTCAGGCCTTAGTTGTATCACAGACAGAAAATCAGCTTATCACTAAACTTCATGCCGACAAATGGGCCTGCTTCACATCACTCACTGATGCCACTATCAGACACAGTATGTGGGCAGTTTGTAGTGCCAATCCCAATGGTTCAAAAATCATGAATCAGATCCAAAAAAGGTTATGAGATCAGTTTAGCAATCATAAGATTTTTGTCTTTAAAAAAGTTCTGTTTTGATTTTTTGTCTGGCTCTCTTAATTTTCAGCCTTTAGAATTTGCATGTTCCAGCTTTTTGCCATGACCACCAGAGCTAGACATTTACTTTAAAAAATAAATGACATCCGAGAGTGGATCAAAGACTAAATGAAGACTCCGGGGAGAGGGGATGTAACTATCTGCAAGTATTTGGAAGTACAAGCAGCAGAACAGCAGAAAAATTGTGTAGAATGATACAAGTGGAGATCATTAGAAGGAATGGGATAAAATCAAGCAAGGGAATACTTATGGTGAATCTAGGGTGACCAGATGTCCCGATTTTATAGGAACAATGCCGATTTTGGGGTCTTTTTTTAATATAGGCTCCTATTACCTCCTTACCCCCACTCCCTGTCCTGATTTTTCACACTTGCTATCTGGTCACCCTAGGTGAATCTCAGGACTGCAGAAATGTACACTAGGAGCCTGGGAAGCTCTATTAGATAGGGTATAGTTTTCCCTAGGAAAGTGTTGGGAGTTCAGTTCATTAAATTTATAGTGGATGAAGCACAAAAAACAGTTGGGGAAAATCCTGCACTAGCAAGATGACTTAACTGATGTATTTCGTCTCCATCTTCTGTGGTTCATTGCAGTGAAGATCTGCCTGTTGTCAGGCGGTGGACTATAACTTGCTCCAACGTGGATACTGACATGCCTCCATATCAGGAACACGTACAGAAAGAGAGATTTTGAGTGGGATTTTCAAAAGCACTAAATGTTGGCCTAACTCTGCCTTTATTAAAGTGTATGGAAGTGTTACTTCTCACTTCTATAAGCGCACTTTGATCAATAGTAATAATTCCTGGCTGCTTTCTTCAGTAGCTCTCAAAGTGCTTTACAAAGGTGGTCAGTATCATTATCCCCATTATACAGATGGGAAACTGAGGCACAGGGAGGGAACTGACTTGCCAAGTGACACGTGGCAGAGCTGGGAATAGAATCCAGTTCTCCCAAGCCCAGGTCCAGTGCTAAGAGCTTTTGAAAATCTCACAAAGGCACTATTACCTCTCTGAAGTTAAGAATCCTTCTAGCAATAGACTGTATCATCTTGAGAGCCTACATCTCTAATAGGTTTTAATTACTTATCTGATGGCTGTTTCCATGGTCTATCAGATGGACACATCAGTGCAAGATAGTTTTTAAGATGGGTTATGTTTGTTGTGGTGGTTTACTATTATTATTTTAAAACCACAAAGATAATTCACCGCCAAAAACTGTATTTCAGATTTGAGAGACTAACTGTAAAGCAATGGAATCCAGAGTCCAGAAGGAAAATTCTAGCCTTAATTGACATAATGGGATGACTTTTTTCACCTAGGTCCTAAATTAAGGCCAGAGCATCAGAATTTTAACTTTAATTCTGAATGTCCTTGTTCTTATGAGCTTCAGCCAGACTCTTAAGGTCATTTAATTGTAGGGAGGTGGGGGAGGAGTCGAATATTTACAAAGGGTCTTATTCACAAAGTAGCGGGGACAACTTTTTGCTACTTCCCCCAGCACCCCGGAAGCAACTAAACAATGACACAAAGAGAAGCTGGCATATCAGACACACTCCAGATGTCCCCTGCAGCAACCATTTCCTGTTATCAGCAAATCTGCATTTCCAGTGATTCCTATGACAGTAAAATCACCCTCCCTGGCTCCCTTCTAATCAAGCTTAGAAAGACAGAGGCTTCAGAATGGAGGATGCTAAAAATCATCTGGCCAACATTGTTCTATTTAGTTGTACGTCTAAAGAGATGGTATTTAAGTACAAATTAAAAAAAAAGAAGCTTAAGTAACAGTGATCTGATCGAAACCCATAAAAATAAGAAAATTCAAGATTCACTAATGAAAACACAGACTCTCTTTCACTCTTTCTGCTATTTCCTCCACTTATAGGGTGGGGAGTAGGGGATATAACAGGAGTATTCTGCTATCCAGCAGTCCAGGGCCATTCCAACAAGCACAAATTAGAGCTGCCTCAGAGCAGCTCTAACTTGCACTGGGACCAGAATTGGCACCTGGCTATCACCAGGGAGGTGAAAATGTGGCCGAAATCTTACCCCAAGTTGTGATAAGTATAGTGTAGAACCATGAGGATCTGGCTTTGCAATGTTAATTACACTGGAGTAGCATGGAACTTGTGCCGGACCAGCTAAAGTCAGCAACCTGGGAACTCTGGGTGAATCAGGGCTGAAATTGAAAGCAGTAATGTAAGATGTACCTGTCTGAGATCAAAGAGATGAAAAACAATCCTTTCTTGGTGTTGAAGCTTATCGCAACAATCTCCATTAAGGGAAACTGTACAAAAGGATAGGATACCTGGGTCACCTAAAACCCTCTACAAGGCTTGTTCTTGGAAGTCTTCGGCTATCTACAAGTGAACCAAGAGCTTTAAATTACACACCATGACACCAAACTATCTTACAAACTACTGTGAACATTGTTTTTTGCCTACTGCCTGTTTTCCAGACTGAAACTTTCACCATGTTTTTCACCCTTCTTATCAAAATGTGCTGACCATTACCATAATTACTTTTACATGTGGTAGTTAATGTTCTGGTCTCCAGTACGCAACCTAAACATTTGCAGCAGAATCCTTTCATGGATGGAAGAAGAGACCAGTCAATAAGAGCTGGGCGAATATCCTGCACAGAAATGGCTATGAATATTTGTGCAAACTAAAAACTGATGTTCCCTTCTGGGGAGTGAGTCCTGTAAATATTCTAGGAAACAGGTTTTTGGGCAGGAAAACTCATGTAAACAAGGAAATTAGGGCAAAAATTAAAAATTATTTGCATAAAAGGAACTTTTAACACATACATGTCAGCATTCACCCTGGAAATCTTGTTATAAAACTTACTCATCTATTCAGGAATGAGAAACAAGAGCATGTGATCTGTGTTTCCAATAAAAACTAACCATACTGGCTCAAATTTTGAATTTCAAGTATTGAATAGTCACAATGAACCGTGTGTGAATTAATTTAAGATCAAGACATATTCACATGATTTTGAATAGTACATACACTCATGTAAATCACAATCTGCTTGCAGATAATTTGCAAACAGAAGAGGCTAAATTCATGAAATAAATTATTCCCTACAGATTATTCACTCAGCACCAGAAACTACCTACAAGAGAATGAAACATTTGTCCCTGTCATAGCAAGGGAATGAAAATAAGCACTAATAATGCAAAACCTGGCCAAAAAAATCACAGCAGAAAGGGAGAGGCAGCTGTTCTATTGAAGATTATTTTAAGGTCAAATTCTGGATCAGTAGCTTGGCCACACTCCTGTTGTCATGGATGGGCATTGCACACAGGGATCTGACATCTGTATTTGGCTCTTGGGAACTGTGAGCCAGATTCTGCTTTTCTTGAAAACCAATGACAAACTCTCTCTGATGCCAATGAGAACAGGAACATACTATGTATATTAGCCTTCCTTCTTTCAAGTTTTGTTCTGTTGCTGCTACAGGCTCAGCTCCAACAATAATAGCAATGGGGGAGCCTGCTAGTTTAGACACAGATCCAGGTGGGCTTCATCATTTTAAGCGCTGTATCTTTTAACCCTATTAAGAATAGGCCCTTGGGGCCTTGTCTACATTAGTGCTCCCCACCGGAGCTGCTGCCAGGTGTAACGAAGGTGGGAAATCTTAGTAAAAATGTCTTAGTGTGAACAAGGCGTGAATGTGACACATCTTCAAAGATGGAGAAATATTTCAGATTCCTTAGGCAAATCCAGGTGCCCATAAATTTGTTCACTTACATGGAGTGGGGAAAGCCGGTGCTTAATTTGTGCCAGGGCTGAGTCCCGGGACCTCTAGGCTTAGCAGTTCAAAGTCCTGGCACCTCTGGGCTTGATGCAGCTGTTATGAATGTAAAGAAATTGTTTGAGCCCCAGCACCTCTATGATTACAAATGAAGCACTGTGGGACACCACCTTCTGCACACCGTCAGACCTGCTCAAGGCTTCCCTCTATTGATACAGAGAGTGATTTATTCTCCCTGATCCATTCAGTCCTTGGTCCTTCCGTGGAGACTGCCAACAAAGGGGGCAACTCTGGTGGCGGTTTTGTGTTGTAGATCCTTGCCATGTACTGAGTTGGGCATTTGTGGATCAAGGCCCTATGGGAATCATTCCTTCTCTACACTGCAAGGTAGTCACTTGCCCACAGGAGTCATTGGCCCGTGGGGTCCCATCGTGTGAGGTGAGGAGCACTCGCAACTCAGCGGGAATTGACGTGCTGGGAAGTGCTCAGCACTCGCAGGGTCTGGCCCACCGGCAGGATAAAAACTTTGCTGCTGCAATTAACAAAGATTCTCTTTTTGCTCCAGGGGAAGAATCTGCCTTGTTGGCCAGCTCGTTAGTACTAAGGTTATTTATTAATGATTAGATTTATTCAGCATCACCTCTTGACAACACAGCTATTACTTCAACACTATTCAACTACCTCCAATTTCCATAGATCATCTCTGTATGTGAAATAAATATTGGCCAGCTGGGATTTTTTATTATCTGTATTACTGAAGCACCTAGCAGCCCCAATCATGGATCAAGGTCTCGTTGTGCTAGGTGCTGCACAAACAGAACCAAAGGACGGTCCCTGCACAATGAGCTTACACTTGGCTGTAAAAGACTAACCTAGACTGACATGTAAAATTTCCCAGAGTGAAGTCATCATGGAGTCAAATCCTGACCCTTCTTATGTGAGTGTTGAAGACCCACAAGAAAACCAGTGCAATTCCCCTTTGGAGGGCCAGGATCCAGGCAGGAGGTCCACATAGCATAGCCCCATATAGGTTTCTTCCACACTGGTCTGAAGCATGGGTTTGGAGGCAGTCTGGGTTAACCTAGAGAGAAACAATAATGGGGCAAGGGATGGAGGCAATGGATCCATGACAGTGCCCCCCACAGACACTGTAAGTGGTGCGGGCATCCATTTAGGTCGTTATTAATTTAAAATCTCAGCCTAATGTGTTATTAATATATTGCACTGAGAGTTTTGCTAGAAGAAGGACTGTAAGTCTGGGTACCTAGCTGTCTGCACTGTGCATGTGACACATTAGCACCCAAACAAATGTTTAATAAAGCAATAAACCTGTTGAAGAAATAAATTAACTGTACAGCAAGGTTATGCTTTGAGTATGTCTCCACAATAGAAAAGGTATCTACCATACATAGTGATTAGGTTTATATTACCATGTAGCTCTTAAGTCTCACTGTGCTGAATAAAAATTTAGCCAATTAATAATCTTATTTCTTAGGAAGAACTGCTTGCTATCGTATATTAATACAGATTTCACTCAATTAAAATTGTTCACAGTCAGCAAAAACAATTTCTGCACTGTAATGAAATAATTATATGCAAGGGAGGACTCCTGATCTTTTTAATTATTCTATTCTTCATTTTAAAAAGGGCTATTTGAAAACGAACTCTTATAATTGATTGCTATAAATCAGTCAAAAGCATTCTAAGGACCATAAATATTCTAACTTTTAAAAGACAAAGAAATGCTAAATATTCAATGAAATCCTTCAATATTCAGAAAATTTAATCTAGGGTAGAAGGATAGTCTGCTCTTTGGAAAATAAAAAGTAAATTTGTTGTCCTGTGAAAAATGAAATATCTTGAATGTCAGTAACAGAAATGGAATTAACAAGAGATCTTTTTATTGTTTTTTAAGGTCATTAGGCTGTGAATTCTATAATTATGGAAATTGTCAGTCCAGTTCTGTAGAATGTTTGCTCCCATCCATAAGGTATTGGAATGTTCAATCAGTCTCTCTCGTGGGAAAGTTAGGTCATAACTGTAAGTGTACCAGCAAAATTGAATTAAGCAAAGAGATTTCATTAGTATTTATAGCCAGAAGGCATCTGTAAAAGTACAGGGCAAAGAAGTTATGTGGAAGTCAAAGGAGAAAAAAAAATGGGTTTCTGGTGACAAAGGCGAATCTGAAAGAGATATAAGTGTATAATGAATAAGAGCTATTGAACGCTGCTCCAAAGAGGGAGTTGCAAAGATGTCAAATATTGATTTTCTTGTGTATGCCTTTGGACTACATATGTAATTGTTTGGATTTGCTGTCTTCATGATACAACAATATTTGTTGTTGAAGGTTAAAAAGCAGGGTGTAAAACAACCCAAAAAGTCTGAAACATGTTGGAGAATTACAATAATCTTACAAGGAGGATTACAGAGGAGAAGTCTATATTTCCTTGCAAAGAAATATATTTATAATAATGAAAATCACTGTCTGTTTTAAAAAAAAACCCACCATAGCCGAGAGCAAGGAAGCATCTACCATAGGGGAAGCTATTGAACTATATTGCATATATTGATTCTGAATATCAATTTACATGTAACTAATTTCCTCAACTTTTTAAGGCACCAAAATATCTAGGGTCTGTGTGTTTGTATATAATATGCCCTTTTGTTCTACTGACTGTATACAAATATAGAGTCATAAATCAACAGATAGTTGGGCTTTAATAAAGATCATGTTTCTCCTGACACTCATTTTAATGTGTCAGTCATGAAATAAACCTTTGCATATATTGTTTGGATTCTATAAAAACAGATAGAATGGTCAGCTTAAAAACCTATTTTCCCCTTTAATAACTACATAAGGTTGACGTGGTATTTAATGTAGAGAAGTATGGAAATAATTTTAATATCATAGTAACATTGTCTGTTAATAAAAGACAAAACTAGAAAAATGTTAAGCTCAACCATTCTATAATCATTACCTGTCTGATTCCACAGTCCTTTTGCTTTGGGGTGAAATTCTGGCCCTATTGAAGTTACTGGGAAATTTGCCATTGACTTTAGTGGGGCCAGGATTTCACTGTAGGAGAACATGGATGGCAGAACTAGCTTCTAGATAGACTACACTTAGGAGATATCCCAGAGTGTCGGTAAAAAGGCTATCAAAGAGTTCTACTTGATAATTTAACTTTTCTTATGTTTTAGTAGCAGAAATTAATCCAGCGTGATTCAGATATAACAGACTGCATGTGGAAACAACACATTTCTGAAATTTCTAAACCACAAGTAATACTTTGTATGACTTTGATTTCTTCACTTCTGATTAGAAACAGGCCCAAACCAAAAGCCTGGCTTCATATACTACACCAAAATGTTGATGAAGTTCAGTTCTACATCCAGATCTGGATCTGCATTATGCATCTGGCCCCCTGTTTATATTATCTGACAAACCCAGGCCCCACATTTAGAGACTACTGAACACTGGGGAAGTTCAGGGCCAAAATACTCAAAAGTGGGTTTTGGTGTCTGTCTATCTCTCCCTCTCTCTCGCTCTCTCTTTTTTTTTTTATGCACAATCTGAGACATTTGGGGCTTGGTTTTCAGAAGTGCTGAACACACACACCACTCCCTCTGAATTCCAAGCTCCTTGACACTGGGCACCCCAAAAACCGAGTCATTCAAAATCAATGCTCTTTGAAAATCTGACCATAAGCAAGGATATGATAAAACTCAGAGTGAAATCCTGGTTCCACTGAAGTCAGTGGAAAAACTCCTATGGCCTACAGTGGAGTCAGGATTTTGCCTGAGGCCTGTGTTTACTAGATAACACTTCAATCTAAATGGGGAATTCTCAAAGGTAAAATCTTCTATGTTTAAATACTTCTTAATGGTGTAATCTGTACTAATTGTGCTTTCATGATCTGAGAAAACTACTTATTGGATATATGTATATTTCTGGACATACAAGAAGTAAGATTATTTGCTTAGTTAAATACTATTAGGGCACATCATCTTAAATACAAGGCTCTTTTGCAATGCACTCTATAATAAATAATACTAATTAGTAATGCTCGATTAAAACACTATGCAAACATAAAATCAGCCTCCCAAACATCTTTGTAAGGTAGGTAAGGATTGTTATTAAGGAAACTGGGATGCATTGTCCTGGTTCTTCTCTCATTTCCACCAGTTTTAAACTGGTGTAACTCTGTTGACTCCTGATTTATACCGCGGTACGTGACATTAGACTCAAGCAGAGAGAGATTAAGTGATTTATCGAAGGCTATATATTGGCAAGGCTGGAATTCAGTGGCGCTGAGACCAAAATCCATATTCACACTTAGACCATGCTACTGTCATTTATTTCACTAACTATCATGAACTTGTCATAGGAACTCTTCATCAGAACACCCATTGATTCCCAAGGACAATACTAATGGTAAGTGTGATGTGTACTTGGTAGTATTTGGATTCTGTATAAAGGATTTGTAAAAAAAAAAAAAATGATACGTTTAAAACTACAAAGGTTTGAAAACAATTTTGTCAAATCAATTCCACAGGAAAGCTATATAATTCTCAAACATCACCACTACAACATTATGCATTATAATGCTACCCACTCCACCAACCTGCTAATCTCACTGCATGTTCTACTAGAACTAAAGAGGTTGGAAGTTTTCGGAGCCCTGCTGTCAGAATACAATGTTGCCTAAGCAAGCATTAAGAGATTATGGTAATAATAGGTGTGCTTACTCCAAATAAAAGGTTTCATTAATCAAGCCGTATTGAGATAAACCTGTCAGTGGACAGTGGAAATCAGAAATCAAATACTGTGAAAGTTCTGACAGATTATTAAATAGAAATCCTTTCAAACTGAATTTAATTTACTGTGATATTATAGATATTTATGCATCAATAGGCAAGTGCAGATTGAGTTCAGAGGTCAGCTGTAGTGCTTGAAACTAAAGGCACAGAACGAAACGAAAGGTGACAGTTACCTTTGTCAGAAATTAGGGTTTATTAAACCAAACATGAATCTCCCCTCTGAGTCAGACTACACATGGAGGCACAGAGCTAGACTATAATTTAGATGGGAGACAGGGTAACAGGTAAATACAGTTAAAGAAAATACCCCTTCATTCTGTTAAAGACTTGTCTATAAACTTTACCCCCCCACACAAAAAAAGGAAAACAAATATTGTACCATACAGTCAGTAAGTTACAAAGGGGTCACTTAGTAAAAACTGGATCTGAAAAGAACTGCAGATATTGTTTCTGATATAAAAGATTTATGGAAGATCACAATTGGGACCTGATTCTGCCGTCCTTGGACTTTTTTTCTGAATAGGAACTGCAGGATCAGATCCTTTAATTACATCATAATTGTTTAATCAAAAATGGACTTTCATTTGTGCAAGTTGCAACATGAGATTCCATCTGCTGATGTGTGATGCACAGAGATGAACATTCTGAAAAGTGAAACTGGAATTTCATCACAGGTTCCATGCTAGCTAGGTACTGCTAAGGGGTTCAATCCTATCACCTGTCATCATTGACTTTACGTGGGATCAGGCCCCATCTGTGGATCAAGTGTGACACTGATTTCAATGGAAAATGGAGCATTCCCAACTTTTTAAAAGATATCTGTGTTACATGTATATTGCTTTGGCTGGAAGATGCTGAAAATTCATTAAAATTGAGTGTACTCAACAACTGGAAAGGAGGCTTTGAAAGATTGGGCCCTTTCTAGCAAGATTGTTCAGTAATGATACTATTGAAGTACACCGTGCCCACAGTGCAGCGCATATGTGACTCCTACACTTTGTCACTATTTATTTAATTTCCTTACTTGATTTTTTGCAGCTCTCCATTTTTACAATATTTCCTGCTTTGCATACCGTTCAAACTGGGTTATTTTTCTTCCTGCCTTTTATTCCTCATTAACATTGTAAGGTCCTGGAAAGCAATGGGGGAAAACACAAGGAGAGACTTCTGTCTACATGACTCCATTCTATGAACAATACCATCTTCGGTAAAACAATGTTGCACAAAGTTGCCTTCAAAGGGAACCAACCTTTCACTTGAGTCAGTGACAGGAAGGCAACTCGTATTCTTAAAGTGAACAAAACTCTGGAGACTGATCTCTGAAGTGTCATGGGCCAGTGAAGAATGAAATAGAGTCCCGGTTATAGGGATTGCCAAGTATTTCTATATATGTGTCTAGTATAGACTGACATAAATCCTATAATATTGACATAATAGATCCACATTTAATGTTAGTATTTAACTGAAACATAAATGCAGTGCAACCCTCTTTGAGCAAAGTCATTTTTTCATAGCACAGGTTCACTGTCAGGGGAAGTTCATTATAACTAGAATCATAGTTTGCACCTTGCATTACATGGAAATAATCTGAACTTTCATTCTGAACAGAACTTCTGTTTGATCTGAATTAACACCACCGGGTTCTACATTATTTACCATCCCTGCAGCCATGCCACCGTCAATTCTAATCTCATTAGATCTCACGAACAAAGCAGGATTGGCCCAGGGAGATACACGTGTTGCAGGAAGTAGTGCTGGAAATTCATTTATTGCGCTCTTCATCCTGAAAGAACTAATGCTCTTCCGCGCTAAGGGGCACTGGAGTTACCGTCATTCAGATGAGATGTAAAGGCAATCTCCTGGCCACTTGTGGGCATTAAAAATCCTGGAGCAAACTAGGTTACTAACCCTAGTGTCTTGACCAAATTCCAGTGTAATTAATTATAGTCTGTACGGTTTAAAAAATCCCCCGTCGTTTCAATCTGAATAAAATATTCTGCACTATTGAGTGAAAGTGTATCAGGTAGACATTTTTATCATATGTTGTTAAACTGTTGCTGCATTTCTTGCCAGAAGTGGTCACTCTTCAGGTGTTGATTATACCTTCTAAAATGGATTTGGCTATTTTTGGATGCAAGGTACCATATAAAACGCAAATCCTTATCATTATTTCAGGGTGAAACTATAATGCATTAAAAATGCCTGCTCACTTTACAAAAATAGCATTCTTTGATCTAAAACTAAGTTTCTTTTTAAAACAGCTTAGATCATGCAATCATTTTTGTTCTTTTATGTGGTCAGCTGCAGTGTGGAGGCAAAAAACGGCCTGCTCGTGTTCTGGTTAAATCAGTTGCAAAACTCCCATTGGCTTTAATGAATGCAGGAGCAAGGCCTTAATTACATACAATCTCGTGTGGAAAATAAACGCATGTAACATATATGTGGATGCTCTGTAATAAGTAGCATATGTTTTTCACCCTGGATTTATGAACTCATCTGTTGATTCTTAAGAAAGCTAATGTATTACATTTCACCTTCATATGTAACATATATAAATTATATAGGACATACTAACGATATATCTGAAAGACCTACTTCCTTCTCACATGGGATGGGTCTGATCCTGCAAACCTTTCATCCCTGAATAGCCTTTATTCACACAAGTAGTCCCTCGGAATGAAGTGGGACTTAGCGACTAAATGTGTGAGTAAGGACTACTTGTGTCAGTAAGGCTATGCTGGATCTGGCTGAGGCACTTGGCCCTTTTATGGCCCAGTCCTGCATTCCTTGCTCGACCAAAACTCCCCATTGATGTGGAGCTTTGTGTAAATCAGGAGTGCAGGATAGGCCCCTTAGTTAACAGTGAACATAAATCAAAATGGCAGTACATTGTGACAATTCACACCATTGCCCCACATCAGCTTACGTCTTCGCCTACGCTGCACAAAAACTATCCCTTAAGGCCATTCACATTGCCACTGTGTTTACTCAGCAGCTGCAGATGTTGTCGCTTTGACAGTTGCTCTAGGTCAGGGTTAAGGTAGAAATGAAGATACAGTAACAAAACCCCTGAAAGAAACTCCAGTCAAAAAAAAAAAAACCATTATCCATCTCTCTCCGACATGACAATAAAAATTTACTTTAAAATGTAAACTTAAAAAGACTTAGCTAGAAACTAAGGCCCCAATTCAGCTTTATAATATGTTTAAATGTAAGCTAATGCTTAAGTCTCATTAATTTACAGTTAAGCACATGCTTACATGTCATGCTGAATCATAGACTGATGATGATGTACAACCTTAAATGACATAAACAATAGACGAGAGACCTGATACATTGTTGAAATTAGAGGGGCTATGATTAAGTTTTAATGCGGAAGGCCTTGAGAGAGTCAGCAAATATGGATAGAGCTAAGTCACCTAATGTTCTAAAAACAATCTAAATTTATAACAAATGGGTGGATATCCTGCTCGTATTGAATTCAATGGTAGTTTTAGCTTCAGCTTGAGCAGAACCTGACTCATAAACTAAATTTTCCTGAGTTTTACCCCTCCCCACTTCCAAAAAGAATGATTTGACTATGTGGTAGATATAATTGAAATATATATTCATAGGTTAGAAGTACACAAGACATACATCTGTGCAGGAATCTATGTAATGTGACATTATGATGCAGAAGAACTGCTTGAATATACAATTGTTACATGAATCAAACCATATACGAGATGCTCACTTGGAGTTTTGAGTGTGCAAGGAATGCAGAATCAGGCATCAGGCATTAATTTCCCATCCATCTGGTGATAAAGGAGTAAAAATACATCATTTCAAGTTGGCCTGAGTAATTCTTTTAATTTCATGGCTGCAGAGAAGATCTCCATGCTGTAAGGGTCCAATCCCTTAGGGTTTGGATCACCTTCTGCAAAATACTGGGTACCCTCAGAGGTGCAGGCACTGCAAGCCTAGCAGGATTGGGTCTTAGAGCAATATAGACCTTGTCTTGTGTCTCCATTAACTTCAAGGTGGAGCAGGATTGGGCCCCATTTATCTGGAACAAGACAGAGAATGAAAGCAGGAGCTGGGGAGGGAACTTGGAACGACTTGCTGAACTTCCCATCTCACTACATCAAAGGCTGCGCTGGCAGGGCTCTTCTATGAAAGCATTCATACTGGGGTGACTTACTGGATCAACGAGACCAAACTGGGGCGGGCGGGGCAAAAGAAGGAGGAAACAAAAATGATTTAGTGATGTAAAGTAAATGATCTGCATCATATTCAGTTCCATTATGTCTACTTGTTTCCTTATACTTTATAAGCCTAGTTGACAAAATAAAGTACTAGTTTTTGAAAGTGATTTTGAACAAGGACTGTCCTGTCCTGTAAAAAGAATGACAGCCCATCATGCTAACCAATAGCATTTTGTTGTTTCTTTGTGCTCTCCCATCTGTCTGTATCCATGTGCTGTATTTTGGCTCGTACTTAGATTGTAAGCCCTGGGGGCGGGTCAGGGACCATCATTTGTTCTGTGTTAGTACAGCACCCAGTCCAATGAGGTCCAGGTCCATGACTAGGAAGCCGAGGCGCTGTGGTAATATACATCAGTAACAACACAACGACAAGAACATGTCTGAACCCCATGCCCTTTACACACCATTGTGTCCATCTCCATAGGCTCGTTTCATTCCATCCACAACCCGGATCCGCACTTGGTGTGATTTTGGGACCAGTGATGGTTGAGGTTGGTTGTTTAACATAAAATAGAAGTAGCCCTAAAAGAAGGCTGAGGGAGGTCCTGTGACTGCAACACTGACCAGTGTGCCAAGAGAGCTGAGCTCTTGTCCCAGCTCTGCCACAGACTTCCCGTGTGATCCGGGGCAGGTCATTCAACCTCTCTCTGCCTCCATTTCTTCTCCCTGAAAAATAGGACTTCCCCTGGGGCTATTCTGAGGCTAAGTTCACTAATATTTGTGAAATGTTCTGAGATTATAGGCAGGAAAGGACCACGTAAGCTCAAATGTACTAGTCTTATGGATGAGCAGTAACTTTGCAGCCACACTAAGGGGTGAGACAAGCGGTAATGGGATGAAAGTAATAAATGGGCTCTGAAAGCTGACTGTCAGGACAATCACCCATTAGGCTGCAGAATATTTACCCCAGGGAAGTGGTGGAAGTCCTGTAAATTGGAATTCTTAAAACAAGATTAAACAAAACACTAGAAAATGTTGGGAAGGAAAGAATCCTGCACTAGCAGTGGGAGATGGACTAGATAACCTAATATGTATTTTCCATCTCTACATTCTCACCTGGCACCCTGTACTCCAAGAGGTGGGATTCAACCCAAAGGAGTACAGGCAGTGGTACTGCAACCTACTCTGCTTCAGGACGGGAGCAGCTTTCAGATCCCCCAAGGGCTCCCTCAATCAGCAGAGGCAGTGGACGGCATGCATTGAATCAGCACCGTCTCAATCAGAGCTACCTGCTCTGGGGGCTGCACAGACCCCTGCTGGCTACCCAGCAGAGGGTAGGTTGGGATTGTTCTGTACTGATGCTACAACCAGCTCTTTGGCAAAGTTCACCCCTCAGAACCCTGAGTCACAAGTGAACATCACTTTTGGCTGAATGTACTTCCAGGAGTTTTGCTGGATAAGTTGTGCAGGAAGATGATCCTTTTAAACTAAAAAAATACTCTAGGGACCACACAGAACTGGCTATAACAGCCCCTCTAAATTTTATTTATTTAGATGAGTTTACAAAGAAATTAAGAGATTTGGGCAGATTTCTTCCCATACGATGTATCATTCAGGGCTTTTTTTTTCCTCTTCTCTTCTGGGCAGACAAATGTTTAACAGCTCCATAGGCATATTTCCTTTCTGTCCAGCCTCTCGGAATCCATTTAAACATGTCTGTTGAAATTCTCCATCATGCGATATTTTAACAAGCTATCCTAAATATGGTCTACTTACAGACGGTAAAAACTGCCTGACATGCTTGATACAATGTTCTTTTCTTGCGCCAGTGCTTCAGCAGCTGGAGTTCCTCTTGGAAACCCTTCCTATCTGGACAAAAAAAAGAGCATAAAATCAAAACAAAAATAGCGTCAATTTCATTTAAAGGATAAAGCCTGATCTCTAGCTATCTAGTTTCTTATATTGGTGGATATAATATAAACATCTGTGAACCTCCTGATCAATTGGACTGTGCACCTCAGGACTATGTAGGAACTGGACAGGACAAAATCCTCCCAACAGCATGAGGACAACGTGCATAACAACCAACATAGTACCATAGATCTTCAATAGCATTCATGGACCACCATGTTCCCCATCTTCCCAAGTGTGTCTGCTGGTGGATCTGCATAGGCATGGACCCACTGACCACACCCTAAATCCCTCTCCCCAGCCCATTGAAGAGATTGCTGCAGGACTGAGCTCCACAGTATGCTGCCTTCCTTCAGCTCTCTGTCCCTGTGCAGCGTCATTGCATGTTGTCCATCCCTACGCAGGTTCTGCTGTCTTTGTAGCTCCCAGCAGCTGGAAGGATTTGCTGCTAGGGGATTGCAACACATAGGGGTTTATAATCAACCAGAATCCCAGAGGTGCATGTATCTTTTGTATAGGCTCTATGTGCCTCAAATAAATAAAGTCAATAATCATAATTCATTATTGTTATGCACACTGAACAATGTTGTCTCATTGTTTCCTTCCTCATCTGGCTGTATCAACCTGTGGTCTCTTGTACTTAGATTGTAAGTTTCTGGGGACAGCTGGAGTGTCTTATGTGTTTATACAGCACTTAACACAATGGGATCCTGGTCACTAGCTAGGGCTACTAGATGCTACCATACTAAATAATAATATTTTCTAAAGTCTTCATCCATTTAAGGCCTCGCAACACTACAAAAAGAAAATATAAACTACAAGTCAAACATTTAATAAAGGCAGACCTACCCAAGCCATAGGAACCAGACCTGGCAAAGAGCAATAAATAAACAACCCCACAAGCTGAGATACATTTAAATGAAAACAACACTCAATAAACACCTTTAGGCTCACTCAGAGGGACACCAGAGTAGTGTTTAGGTCTATACTAAAGCAGCAGAGCATTTCACACTTGCAGGATCTTGGGGTAAAAGTTACATCCTCTTGGCCTGACACTGTACCTTAGGTTGAACAGCAACTCCGGCTCCAGCCCCTGTGCTATCAAGTGCCATAATGGAATGTAGGTTAACAGGTGGCCTGATTTGAAATATCATCCCTTAATCATTTTTGACAAACCAAAATAAAGTTGCTGCCCACTTTCCCAGGCATTATTTACAGTGATGAAACGTGCCCTACTCACATGAGTTACAAAAGCTCTCATTGAGGTCTTTGAACCAGTAATGTTGTGACAAACCTGTTGATTTTTTTCAAAGGCGCTTTTGAAATAAATAATAACTCAAATGATTCATGGGAAGGCATTAAGAGACTTTAACAGAGTTGGGGGTAGCATAACAAACAGAGTCTAATTTAAACTCACAAAAGCAAGAAAATGTGTAGCTAAGGTAAATAACCTGTGCTTTCCTCCAACTTGTTCTGTTGTGCCTAGCTTCTGTAGCACACAGCATATAGAAGGGATTATTATGTAGCATATAGTATATATTGTTCAGGCTCTTTGAATTAGAGCTGGATGGAAAATGCTGGCTGAGGGCGTTCTGCTGAAAATTTTGACTTTTCATTAAAAAATGGCTAAAAAACAAAAGGCTTTATTTTTGAGGTTTTCAGTTCTTTGACAGAAATTCAAAATATTCTACAGAAAGCAGATACTTTTCACACAAAAATTGTTTTGTCAACTAACTAACCCTGTGCTTCTATGAAAAAACCAATTTCCAACTGAAAAAAGAGTTTAGACAGAAGTCGTCCATGCAATCCATAAGCAAGGAGTATCAGAATGGATCTTTAGCAATTCTGTTTTGTGCTATTAAATCAGAACCCTAAAGCTTTTGCAGTTTCAATTTTCTTTGTTTCTACAGGAAAAAAAAGTTCCCATAAAAAGCATTTTTAAAACTCTCCAGATAGACAGCTACCTAGTTTACCACATAAATAAGTGGCTGGGGAGTTTTTAAAACAGAGATTATGGACCTGATTAAATAAATATCTAACATGGAGCTTAACCTGCCCTATGCATATTGGGTGAAATTCAGGGGGCCCATAAAAGGCATATGAACCACTTAAATCCCACCAAGGTCCTATTTTGAGGGCTTCGGTGATTCACAGACCTTGCGTTGGCCTTCTGCACAGGGGAAAATGTCCCAAATTAGGAATTAATAATTCTGTATTCATTGTGAGGGGGAACAATATTGTCAAAGTAATTCTATTTACTGGAGAAGCATTTCACCACTTGACTTTTTCAGTTTAATAAAGGGAATCAAGGATATTATCCACATGGCAGAATAATAGCCTACAAAACTGTATCCTGAAAGACAAACAAAGTCTGTTTTGGGCCCAGGAAAACAAGAGTAGAGCTGACTTCACTGGAGGTTTTGCCTGTGTCACGATTTCAGGCTCTGGCCCTAACTACTGATTTAAAAAATGTCCTGAGTCAGATCATGGCTGGCCATGTAAAAGCCACTGGGAGGGGCGAAATTACACAGCAATATCTGTGAATTGACAGTCAATGACTTTTTATAGCTTCATTCTGCTGGGTAGCAGGTTAGGGAGATCCCTAGAGGATTCCGTGTTTTTCTTCTGACTGCATAGATATCCCAGCTTCCATAGAGAAATCCCAGCCATTTGCAAAAGGCTGGGGTGTCCCCTGGAGGGGCCCATGCCTCTGGCCTTCTCATGACCTTACTCTGCTTGGCAATCTGGCTCCCTGAGGAGAAAAGCCACCTTCGCTCCCTCTCCCATCCCTGCATCTCACCTCCCTTTTTCATAAAGAAGATGAGGACTTGGTCTAGTGTTAGCTTTCATGAACATTTTCCTGGGGGTTTGCCAGGGTGCAGTGTCTCATACAGCCACTATCCCCCAGCCATGCTCACTCAGTCTGTCAAAAACTTGAGCCACAATCCGGTGGTATTCCTACAGTACCTTATGGTTTACATTTACACAGATAACACAGTCATGGAGGACAGGTCCATCAATGGCTATTACCCAGAATGGGCAAGGGTGGTGTTGGTAACCTCTGTTTGCCAGAAGCTGGTTGGAAAATGCTGGTTAGGCAACGGGGGATGGATCACTTGATGATTACTGGTTCTGCTCATTCCCTCTGGGTCACCTGGCATTGGCCACTGTCGAAAGACAGGATCCTGGGCTAGATGGACCTATGGTCTGACCCACTATGACTGTTCTTATGACAGATCGTAGTTTAAGGTAGTTTAACGGCTATCGAAAGGGAATTTCTGGTTCTTTCCTCCCCCATCCCTTTAGCATGTGGAGAAATCCCTGAGCTTAGGAGGGGAATGATTAAGCGAATGTGCCTCTCCACTGGCACCAGCTCTTCCCTACCAAGTCACACACCTCTTCTCCCAACCCACAAATCCTCCAGAGAGGGAGGACACACATAGGGGCTTCCTTTGAGTGCTGGGGCAGCAGCCTTATCATGTTGGCTCAACTCTCTGTTCCAATCCCTGACAAAATCTGGAGCAAAAACGCCACTTTCCCATTCCTTTCATTCACTTTGTGAGCAAAAAAGATGAGGATGATCTGGCTTTTGTGAAAACTTACAAGACTGGACTCTGTGATTTGTTCCTATGTATTTAGTTAGTTATGCCTTCCTGCAGAGAGGCTTCCTAATGGAATAGACTGTTTAGAAGAGGAGCTGTTTCCATTTGCTATCAATATTCCTGTCTGCTTATATATAAAATAGAAAAATGAGCAAATACACATCCTTTTAGGAGCAGCTGTTGGAGGCTGACTAGACTATCTAGCAACTGCAGAGAAGGCACCTGACAGATTTATTTTTAAGTCACTGTTTACATAAGACACTTCTGTACCTGCTGTGATCTGTTGCATATTAACTTATATAGGGTGCTTGCTATCCAAAATGCTTATGAAAATCTGTGGAATAAATTCACAGCACGTGTGTAGTAGCTTGTCCATGTTTTGGTCTGAATGTCTGCCACATGTGCACGTCCTTTCAAGGCACACAAAATATAAGGGCTCTTTTAGCCACTCCACATTGGAGTGAATGGGATTTTCACTTGCCACCAGGTCCAAACTGTCTAAACGAATCATGCATTTGTCTTCAAGGACAAAGCAGTTAAGAAGACACTTATGTGGTAAAAGAGAAAGAGGGAATTTCACTGAGGAGGCTGAGGAATTCCCTTGGGATATTTTCTTACCCTTCCTAACACCACAAATACCTAAGATCTCCATTCAAATAGAAAAAGTGAAACAGCCACATGGCACCAATTAAATAGGTGATTTCTTCAGGGGTGAAACAGGTGTGTGGGTTTGGTTAGAGTGGAGCACATAGTTTGTAACTAATAATTGATTTGATTAACTTTGCCTCTCTGTCCATTCACAAACACTACTTGATGGCATTTTTCGTTAATTTCATTGCTAGTTGATACTTTATATTGAACACCTGAGCTGTATTCCTAATTGTAATTGAACACAGAGTATTCCTGTTTCCTGATTGGAGGAACACGTTTCCAGTACAAATACTAGTGAAGTGCTCATTTACTATTCATTGGACTGAGGCATGTAGATTTAAAATTAGCTTTTCACAAGCAGTTCTTCTTGCTAGTATAATTCAGTTGTATGAATATCCATAGAAAGTGACCACAAAAGGGGAATTAGTATAGAGCAAATAGATAGTTGAAGTCAAATTAATATTTTGGGAGGGTAATTAAATTAAATTAATATATTTAGATAACATTTTATTTATTTATTTGTCAGTTTGACATAAATTACCCATCTCAGGTTTGGAGTTTATTTTCCCTTTAAATCATGCATGGAGAAGATCCCCTAAGGGCAGAATAAAACACAGTGGTTCAGTGTCTAACCATATAGAATCATGCAGCATCAACACATTTTAAAGGGACACTTAAAAATCAAACTACTGTCTGAAAATGTTTTACCCATTATTGTTATAATATAATCACAATCACTTGAAGAGAGATTGGAAGGTGCTGATTTTGTGAATGTGAAAGCACTTTGATAGTCAGTTAGGCCTTGATCTTGCAATCAGTTAGGCCAGGGAGTAACTATGCAGGTGAGAAGCACTATTGACTTCAATAAAATCAGTCATAAAGTACCCTGTAGATTTGCAGGATTGGGTCCTTAGTTAGTCTCTTTTGGTGCCTGTAGACCTTTCACTGCATAACAAGGGGATTAAAAATTGAAGCAGCAAAATGTGACTGCAAATCTGCAAAAGTTGCCCAGGATGAAATCAGAGGCTGTCCTAAGTATGGGAAACTACTTGTAAGCACTTTTTAGAAACAGACTAGATTTCAAGTGGACAGTGCTTTACATGGTGTATTGAGTCATGGGTTTGTAAAAGCAACACTAAAAGGTGCCCCTTGTACTAAGGGACAATAAGATGATTTGCCTTATATGTGTTTGGCCTGTGGACTCACAGGTTTGTTTTTTAAGAAGATAACTTGTTTTTACTGTATCAGCCAACTCTGGCATAAGAAAACAGAGGGAGGTTTCAGAGACTGGCCCTGGGAGAGAGGGACATCAGTTCCCTTCCCTCCAGGAGAAATGGATTAGTAGGGCGCTGCTCCCTAGTAGAGGATTCACTGACATCAGCTGATCTTCAGAGTCTCACCTCCTGTGTCCGAGGGGGGAAAGAGGCTGACATCATATAAAGGCCAGTGTCCCTTAGCACTCACCCAGCAGATCTGCCCCACCACCATGACGCTGGCGGGGGGTTCTGTTTCGATCAGATCCGAATAAACACCTCCCCTTACGTGTAGTGTTTGGATTCTGCTGAGACTTCCTCCTTGGGGCGCATTTACCGCGCAGTGCGGAGTGAGGCTTTTCTTCACACACAGAAGAAAAAGGCCAGCGCCTCTTCCAAGCAAAAACTCGCGTGTAACTTTGTAAAGAGTCAAATACTCGTGAGACAGGCTCCCCTGTTACACCGCTCGCTTAGTCATCGCCTTGAGTCTAGAATCCCACCCGATCCAACGGAACAAACTGGCCCCTGTTGAAAGGCAGCACAGCTATATGAAGGATGGATTTCACTCCCTGGAGCTAAACTTTCCCACAGTGTTCGCGGCACCCTCAGTCTTAGTAGCCGTTTAAAGGGAGACAATCCCCATCTGTTGTCCTAAGATCAGGGGAGTTTTCCCCTTGCGCCCTCCAAACGTCAGTTCGATCCCCGGGAGCTCCCTGAGCTTTGGCCGAGGACAGCTGAAGTTGTGGAGTAGTAAGAGGCAAACCTGCCCGGAAATTCATCTCGCGATGATGGGCGACACCAGGCTCATCCTAGGCGGGATCTGAAAGCAAAACGTGGCACTAGACATTACCTGGGGTAGACAAGATTCACTGGTTATTTAAGTCAAACGTTTCAAGACTATCAAAACTTCTAAGGACTCCGGCTCGGTACCTCAGAAATAACGGACTTCCCTTTTCTCTCACACTTTACAGGAGTGTTTTAGGAGAAAGACCTCACTCAGACGCTTTTGCCTGGCATTAGGAATAGCGACCTTGGCAGGTCCTTATAGCACGGACAGTCATGTACAGTGTGTGTGTATAGTACTGGTCACAATATAGCCTGTATAGAGAAGAATGACATTTGTATGAGATATGAAAATACATGTTTAGCTCGTACGCCCACGCCTGTATAGGGGAGGCATTTTTTGCACATTTAGATCCAGAGGAATTGTAAAAGAAAATACTTTGGAAATTATGCACAACTCTACGTTCCCAAAAGCGTTAGTCAAAATCCGGATTGTATTTAAACTGCCTGCATTTTCGATAGGATGCCCATTTTGATTTTTTTTGAGGAATATATATTTTTCCTTAGCTGAAGCATATTAAATAATTACTTAAATAGGAACGTGTGTCTGACTGTAGATTTCAGGTGGAGTCTCTTGAGTCGGACCCATCAAGTCAATGCTAATCTTCAGTGTATAACATTCTTCTGAATCCTACGGGAAGTTCCGAGGCTAGATGTCACTGGGAAATGTAACATTAAAAATATATAAATAGCCCTGAGTGACATGTGCCGCCGCTAATCTTGTTATTTATCCACCTGATACGATCTTTAAGCGCGTGTCTACCGTGAGATTTGCAAATCCACCTTTAAATCTCGGCTCCAATGACTGCTGAGGAATGATAAATGTTTGTAGGACAGGGGCCCGATCCTGCGGTTCCCAACCGTTTAATCGATAGGGGGAAAGCGAAGGGGAGTTTTCAAAGTTACTGCCAGGAGGGAGAATCCGACACGTCTTCCAGCTTCATTCCCTACACCCGGGATCTGCTCGAAAACAGGCGAGGATCTCACCGGAGTTACTGGAGCAGCGATTTTATCGCAATTAAAACAACCGGGCTGCGGACTGATGCGCGGGGAGGATTGACCACTGCGGGTGGGGAGGCGCTTTCCCATTAACTTCCAAACTCTGCTGGGAGTAGCTTGTCACCTCGTAAGAGGGCGATTAGCGTGTGGACCGGACCCCTCCTGGGGCGGGGGAGGTTTATCGGATTCCTGTCGGGTTCGAACTCGGAGTTCACTAAAAGTGAATTCAGCCTAAACAATGAATCGATCTAAATTTAAACCGAGGGAAAGAATTGCTCTAAAAATAAATTAGCAGCTGCCTTCTCCGCATCCTCCTCCTAGGGTGAAGAAAAGGGGGGTGGGGGGCTGGAAGTATCTCCGCACAATAAATAAGCGGCCCCTGGAGAGCTGCGATAAACACCCCCGCCTGCCCACCCCAAGCTGATCTGTCAGAGGGGAGATCGGGGGGCACCAGGCGGAGGGGATCTTGTACCATCCAGCTTGGGCTCCGCTGACACACGGAGCTCCGCTGACTGGGGCTGGAAAATCCGGGGCATCTGAAAGTGACGAGCCCTCGGCACTGCGCGGGGGCTTAGTTTTCTCTGCAAATGCCCCATAAGGGCAACCGCTGATTGATGAGTGGATGGCCCAGGGCTGTCTTCTGCGAGGCCAGGGGAGGCTTTGGGGTCTATCCAGTTTACCCCTGCTCCCCTGCCCGCCTACCGCGGCCCCCTCGCTGTTAGCCAGATCTGTGGACAGTGGGGCCGTCCGGCTGGGTGCTCGTTTTGGCTGTTTTTCAGCCCGATCCCTTACAGGAGGGCAGCTCATCCGTTGCGCTGCTGGGGGTGTTATCACCCCCACGCCCCTTCCATCCCGCAACCTGAGGAGCCCCCGAACTTCCTTACACCCCCTTCCCCACCTGCTCAGCCGGGGCTGAGGTCTCTGGGGACGGGCAGGACTTTCCCTTCCAACCGACGCGCCTCACACAAACCCACTGGACAAAGTGCAACTCAGAACATGACCCTTTTAAAAAAATGAAAGCGTGGGGCCCACACTGAACAACGGCCGCCTGGCAAGACACTCCCGTGGGTGCCCTGCTGGTGCTGAATCGCAACCCTCGAGGGAGCCGGGGACACGTGTCCCTCCTGGCCGCCTTTCGCTACAGACATATAAGGACCAGGGGGCGGGGGAGAGACCCCGGGTCCAGCTCACAGACCCGTCCGGCAGGGCAGCAGCCCGACTGCAGGGGGAAGTCGGAGGGGCCCGTTAGAGCGGTGGATGGGTTTGTAGCTAGAAAGGCGCTAGCGCTGGCTGGGGAGCGGGGAGACTGGGCGGGGGGGTTGCACAGAGACATTAAACCAGACTGGAAACCCAGCATATCGCGGACACCACTTGAGGGGGGCGCCCCCTCCTCCTCCTCCTGCTCCCTCCAGGCCCCGTGAGTCTTGAAGCGGCTGACGATGAGTGCCGTGCCAATGGGAGCTGCACCCCACGCACACCCCAGCCAGCTCCGGGCAGGGGGAGCTCGCCCAGGCTCGGGGGGGTTGGATCCGGGCAGCGTGCCTTATTCCCGGCTTGTCTCTTTTATTCCTTTGTGCCCGGGCTCGCTGTCCTGGGCCGCGGCGCGAAGGGGGGGTTCGTAGCCCGGGACAGATAAAAACGAGCCCCATCATATTGTTTGACAGACGGATCCGGGATGATGAAGTGCCCGCTCCGAAGGGGGCGAAGACGGTTGAATTCCTAAAATCCAGCGCGACGCTGGCGCTCGCTGCCCGCCGTAGCCTGGAGGAATCCGCCGAGCGCCCCCCACAAGCTCACGTCCAACCCGCTCTCGTTCAACGGGGAAGGCTTTTGTTTTGGGGGCGGGGGGGGGAAACGCAGTTCCGGCTCGGGACCCCCCTTCTCGTGGCAGATGAAAAGCCCAATTTTCGAGAGAAAGGCTCGTTTTGATTAAATCTGACATGCTGCTGATAACTCCATGCTAATGGGAAATAATTAACATAATAGCCATAATTAAAAGCACGCTAACAATGCCATAAATTTATCACACAATTTTACTAGCTTTCTGCCCCTAACTGCTCTCTCATCGTTAATTAAACGTGTTGCCTTTTACGGAATGGATGTTTAGACATTTCCAGGACAAATAAATCCGCAGCCGCGTTGGAGACAGGACCAATTTTCTTTTACCCGGTGGTCTCCTGGCTTTATGGGCGATTTGTTGTGGTTAAAACATCCCCTGCAAATAGTTTTTTTTTAAAGGTGCCGATCCATAAAATAGTTTGGAAATCAGCATCTTTCTACAAGCCGGGGGTGGGGGAGAAAGAGAGAGAGAAGGAAGGGAACACAAGCTACCCACTGTCCGCGGCCGTGAGAATGAAACTGGACATGGGATCCTTAACCCTCTTTTAGGGTGGAGATCTGCCCCCTCCAGGGCTTTCAGGGGCACCTGAGAGCCTCTTCCGCCCCGCCCCACACTTACGGGAACACTGTGAAAATGTTATTTACAAATACTCGCAAAGGGGACAATAAAGGCAGACGTGGATAATAAACACCTGCCCAAGTGCACGGGGCACCGACATCTCAGCCAGGATCAATTTCATTGCAGTAACAAGATTGTCACCGAGAGCTGAGCATCTAACCTCACCCCATTTTGGCCACCTGATTTTTTTTTTAAGATCGGTTTGACGGTAGGATTATCCTCGCCCCCCGCCCCCTCCACACACACACACACACACACACACACACGCACATATATAACACACCACAATGCTGGCCTAATCCAGGTCAGGTCAACGATTTATATAACTCATTAGTGAAAGTAATAGGCTTAAGGAGATGAAAGAGGACACCTTTGATTCCTCTTTCCTTTAAAAACGATTACAGGAGAAGGATCTGCCCCAGCATTGCAATTTCTCCCCAACCCACCCCCAAAAGTCAGGCTCCGGATTTTATTTTTAACTCGCTTCTCACCCAGGAATTTGCTTTGCCTTATTAGAACCAAATTGAGTTGTAATTAATTTCCCCCTCTCCATCATAAATTGTTCAATCTTCGCTTTCCTGGATGCTAGATGTGTCTATTTGACTCCATATCGATCTGGACTGTGCAGTTTTCTTTTCTCCTGTTGCTAAATCTCTTTGTATTCCCCCCCACCCCGTATTTTTTTCCAATCCCTTGCGCGCACGCTACCGTAATCATTTTAATGCTTTGCTGTGTACATCCCCCGGTTTTAGTCCATGCTAATCCTTTAAATTTGAGTAGATTAGGTGGCTGCGTGCCATCCCTCTCTATCCGATTCATTCTGGGAAAGTTTGCTTATTATTATAAAAGGTTTCTTCCTCCCCTTCCCCCAATCCTGGCTAAACTCCGGCCTAATGATGGAAGACTTATGGGGTTAATAACAAACTGCAATTAGTCTTAAAACGGGATTTACTTAACGCCCAAATGCTGTCAGCTGGACAGAAGCACAGGTTCCTAAACCCTTTCCTGTAGCTTTGCCACTTCTACCAGTTCTGCACTTAATTGTCCAGTCCGGCAGGGAATTCTTGAAACACAAATTTTATCACCACCCCCTTCTCCTATAATCGCAGTGTTTTCTATGATGTCGGGCAAGATAGAGAGAGACCCATAAACACAAGCGTCCGTGGCGGAATTAAGAGCTGGACTTGCAGTGGTCCAGCATTGACCCAAAGCATGTCAAAAATCACTCCCTTTGCCCCCAGATCGAAATCGATTTTAAAAAGAGGGGAACAGAGACGTGCAGGATCTGAAAGCGCAGGGGAGAAAACCGAAGCCTCGTGTCTACGATCTCCGTTTCGAGGCGAAAAGTTTCTGTAAAAGAGATGCCCCCCCCGATCAGATGGTAACACTGATTGAACAAGAGATTAGCACAATAGATCTCTAATCGAGGGGAGCCGTTTCTTTTCACGCTGAGCACCGTAATTAATGGTATGAATCAATTAATTTGACTTTTATTGTGTCGAAGAAAAGCTCAACAAATGAAACGGTGGGTTTTCGGAGTTGATCACCCCCCACCCCCGGGAGATTTCAGAGAGGGAGAGAGAGAGTCTAATATACATACACGCGCACAGACAATCCTGTTTGTGTCTCTGCGTGTTAATGGTAGGACAAATTCAGCTCCCTGCGAGAAGGCTCGGCCATAGAGCCCCAGCAGGCTTTTGAAAGCACCAGAGGAAGAGCTTTGTTGTCCAGATGGCAAAATATAAATTAGGATCATTTGGAGAAAGCGCAAAGAAGACACAAGACGGCAATCAATAAAGCACAGATACACACACCCAAAAATCATCGCGAAAAACATGGGCTTTCAAAGCACCGACCGACGCTTCTGTGCAGGGGAGAGAGAGACCTGGGATAGTTCAATGGAGGAGTGCGGCACTTGCTTTCTTGTCTAAAATCTTCCTTGGCTGTGTGCGAGGGGTTTTTTGTTTGTTTGGGGATTTTTTGTTTGTTTTTTTTAAAATAATGCCTAGAGTCATTCTAAAACAATCACAGCCTTATTTCAGCCCAGGAAAGAAAAGATATTTTTCCTCCCTCTCTCTCTACAAACTTAACAAAAATATTTGAGAGTTTGACTTTTTTGATTAAACACATTTATAATGGTAATTTTAGAAGGGATTTTTATCTTTGCATTTGAAGTGTTGTCACTTTAAAACAAAAACCCCTTCGTTGAACTTTTGTTAGGTCAGACCCAGCCATCAAATTTATTTGGATGAAGATCTGTCCTGAAAATGAATGCTCATATTATCCCGAACTACTTTCCATTCCTCCCAATATAAAAACAACAGATTTAATTCAAGCGTTAACTCCAACTGGCCAGCGTAGATCATTTAAATAGCAATACTGTACGGTGTAGCTGCAGTGTATATTGAAGCAAGTTTGATTAAGATCTTCTCCCCACTGGCTAGGGGATAAATCAATGTATCTGTTGCCCACCGTATTCTGTAAAATATTCCATCAGATCTTTACTCCTCAATAGTTTTATCCCACTAAGGCGAGCGCTGGTCTATAGTTGTGATATTCACCTGCTCTTAGTAGTACAAAGTCAGCCTCACGTTTTTGTTTGAACTGAATAAACCTTTCAGGCGTCGGAAAGCAATTGACATGGTGGTCCCCCCCCCCAGTTGTTAATAGAAAGGTGGGGAGGGTTATTGATTTCCCTTTGTGGACGGTTATATGTTCCTTTTAGTCAGGGAGGGATCATAATGGAAGACCAATATGTTAATACAGACATTACCGAGCTCTCCGATTTATTTTAAAGGGGGAAGGGGGCGGAGGGAAGAGTTTATGTGCCCTTTCGAACAATAATTGCTCATCGGAAATTGTTGTAGCCTTCTGCAGTTTTCCACTTAAATATATTTTTAAATCCAAAACACATGCGATCCTTCAAACAATACACAGAGGGATTTTTTTTTAAGAAGTAAACCAAAGAAAACCACTGAGCAAACCGTTTCCGACCTACCCAGGTGTTATTGTTCTCAGTTTAAACAGATCCCCTTGACACAAAAGGAAGAGAATTTGTAACCCTGCCTCCCCCTCTTTGGAGCCCCCTTTCCTTGGGACAAGGCTTACCTTGCACTCTGGTGAATAGAGTCTTCACATTCACACACTCCCTCATTTCCTACTTTTTCATATGCTAACGCTGGCAATGATTATGTCGTTAACACCTCTCTGCCAAAAAAAAAAAAAAGCAGCTAAAGGCTTCTTTATTTATAGTTTCCCTTTGTTATTTTACGTCTTTTTTTATTTCTCTCTGAAACTAATCTAATAGATTAATCAATAGCCATTTTCTGATCTTCGGTTTCCAGCTGATGCTGCTGTTGGGGGGGAAAAAAACGCGCCGGAAAGTGATTTCAAAGCCAAAAGTTGTTGTTGTTAAGCGTTAATATGATGATGCAGCCGTTTAGTGTATATTTGGTGAGAGGCGACGGTGCTCATAAAACATATTGGCAATACCTACACAGTTCAGGTTCTGCTCCTGACCTTTGGCATTTCGCAAGGTGTTTGCGTTTAAATAAAAAAACCAACACTAACTTTTTTGTAATGCTCAAATCAGAATAGTTGCTCGCTCGCTCTCGCTCTCTCTCTCGCTCTCTCTTTTGCCTGTTCATAGAATTCCAGCATTACCATTGTTGAAAAAAGCTCCAGCCACCACGTAATAAACATGAAATGCTTCTAACCTGTAATCTTAGATAAAGGCACACTAAGAGTTTCACACTGATCGAGTGCTATTTTGGAGTCCCTAGCTAGCGCGAAGGGAGGCTGTGGGCTGAAATGATGCTTGTATATGATCATGGTAAGTAGAGCCACTGTTGTCTCTTTGTTGACAATTCCATGAAACAACTTGAGTTTTGCATGGCTTAACAGTGGGGCGCCTGACGTCAGGCGGTCACGTGGCCACGCCTCCTAGTATATCTTTAACTGGAAAGTAATCTATCAGCCAGTCTTTAAAAAAGGACTTTCAAAGTGGCAAGTGAGTTCTTATAACACCCTGATTTCCCCCCCGCCCTCTCTCCGCGTCTAGAAATACCTTTTTCCCCCTCCCTCCAAAAAGGGGAAAGAGAAACAAGAGAGAGGAAGTGTGTGTGTGTGTGGCGGTGGGGGGAGAGGACTGAAGCAAGACACCCTTTAAGAGAAGAGGTGGAAAGGCTGAGTTTAAAGAGATCTAACCTGCAGCAGCAGCAGCTCAGATGAGCAGTAGAGGAGTTTTGATCGGATCCCAGTTGCTTGCTGGGGAAGCCACCACTCCAGCTGCTAGAGGCGTTTGAGCTGATCCCATATGTTTGCTGGGGGAAGCAGGAACCGGCAGAGACGTTTGATCCCAAATACCCGCTTATAGGAACCAGTAAAGGAGTTTGAACTGCTGGGGAAGCCGCCACGCTCGGGAGAAAGGAATCGGCGGAGGAGTTTGACCTGATGCCGGGGACCCAGCTGGAGAAGCCCCCAAGAAGCCCAGCAGCTCCAAGAGGAGTTTGATCTGATCCCAGATGCCTGGTGGAGAAGACACCGAGCCCCGCAGACAGGGGACTTTGGTGTGATCCCAGGTACCTGTTGGGGGAAGCCACCAAGGAGCCGAGCAGCTGGGGAGGGGGGGAGGGGATTGAGTCCAGGTGCCAGCTGGAGAAGCCACCAAGCCCAGCTCACCTCTTTCTCCCCCCTTTCCCCTCCCCCCCCAGTCCTAGCCCCCTCCCTCTCCCCTGTGCCCCCCTTCCCCTGAGCGGTGATGACCCTGTCAGGCAGCAGCTGCACCAGCGACATGTCCGGCCAGACCGTCCTGACGGCCGAAGATGCGGACATCGACGTGGTGGGAGAAGGGGACGAAGGGCTGGAGAGGGACAGCGAGGGCGAGGCCGGCAGCCCCGCCGGGCTGCCCCTGGAGGAGGCGGAGGCGCTGCTGCTCCCCAAGGAGGCGGGGGCAGGAGGGGAGCGCAGCGGCAGCGGCAGCCCGGCGGAGGCCACCCCTAGCGGGGCGGCGGACGGGGGCAAAGGGGCCGGCGGCGGCGGGGTGGGGGAAGACGGCGGCGGCGGGGCCCTGGCGGGGCAGAGCAAGCCCAAGAACAGCCTGGTGAAGCCGCCCTACTCCTACATCGCGCTCATCACCATGGCCATCCTGCAGAGCCCGCAGAAGAAGCTGACGCTGAGCGGCATCTGCGAGTTCATCAGCAACCGCTTCCCCTACTACCGGGAGAAGTTCCCGGCCTGGCAGAACAGCATCCGCCACAACCTGTCGCTCAACGACTGCTTCGTCAAGATCCCCCGCGAGCCGGGCAACCCGGGCAAGGGCAACTACTGGACGCTGGACCCGCAGTCCGAGGACATGTTCGACAACGGCAGCTTCCTCCGCCGCAGGAAGCGCTTCAAGCGCCACCAGCAGGAGCACCTGCGAGAGCAGACGGCGCTCATGATGCAGAGCTTCGGCGCCTACAGCCTGGCCGGCCCCTACGGGCGCCCCTACGGGCTGCACCCCGGCGCCTACCCGCACCCGGCCGCCGCCGCCCTGCAGTACCCCTACATCCCGCCCGTGGGGCCCATGCTGCCCCCGGCCGTGCCCCTGATGCCTTCCAGCGAGCTGAGCCGCAAAGCCTTCAACGCCCAGCTCAGCCCCAGCCTCCAGCTGCAGCTCAACAGCCTGAGCGCCGCCAGCTCGCTCATCAAGTCGGAGCCCAGCAGCCGGCCCTCGTTCAGCATCGAGAACATCATCGGGGTGTCGGCCGCCAGCTCCGGGAGCAGCGCGCAGACTTTCCTCCGGCCCCCGGTCACCGTCCAGTCCGCCCTCATGGCCCACCAGCCGCTGTCCCTCACCCGGACCACGGCGGCCATCGCCCCCATCCTGAGCGTGCCTACAAACATTATCTCGGGACAGTTCCTGCAGCCCGCAGCCTCCGCGGCCGCCGTGCAGGCGAAATGGCCAGCCCAGTAATTCAGAACGACCCCGGGCTCAGCGCTGGTTCTTTGCTTTTTTATTGTTTTTATTTGATATCCATCTATCTGTAAATCAGAGACTGGGGCGGGGGGGGGGGGGACACCCAACCTCTCTTCCTAGCAGTCAGAGACAAAACCCCTGGACTCTAACAAAATCAAACTCAAAACCTGCACAAAAATGGTAGGATCCAAACTGTACAAGCAAAAAATACATATATATTAAATCCCTATATTAAAAAAAAGCCAAACACACACTCAATCACACAAGGAATGCTTTCTGTACAGGTAAAAAAAAAAGGAAATCCAACCAATATTTGTACATATTTGTATTAAAAATTATTGACTTTACTTTTGGGGGTTTTATTTTTTTAAAAAGGCAAATAACAGTAGGGATTAGGAGCTTTGAACTTTCACTTTTTTGAAGGTTCTTACTCTCCAAACAGTTTTATCTGAAAGAACAAAAAAAAAGGTATTAAAAAAGCGGGGGTAAATTTTAAATATTAAACAAAGAAAAAACGAAATTTGGGGGGGGGAAAGGACAAAAACCAGTCATTCTATTATAGAAGTCTGTTTATATATGAATGAATATATGTATTCTAAATGTTATTCCTTCGTGTTGTACACAACTTTGTAAATAAATTTTTAAAATGCTGCTCCTTGTGTTCTTTGATAATTATATACTATAAATAAAGAGAGAGTCTGATCCGGTGACAAATTAGGTGTATAATGTATAGATGAAAAGATTTTTTTAACATGATTGAAACTAACTAACCTTTTTCTGTAAACACCTAACTTTTCCTTTAATTCAAATAACCTTTCCAGGAGTTGTTATTTAATAACACGCTAGTTATGTTAGTTATTGTTTCTATAGATCTTGACTAATTTAAGATCCCAGATTTGTTTAGTGCCTGCCATAATAAAACAGACGATTAGTGCAGATAACTTCAGTATATTCAGTCTAAATTGTCAGCAATTGCGCAGTGAGCAGGAAAGCAATCTAGTTGCAATACAGAAAGGTTTGCCATGGCAAAATCTAATTTAAATCACCAGTATAAAAATAAAACATTCTTGAAATTAGATTGTTTGAGACGCATTAACGCTATAGAACGTGAGATAATATTTCCCTAAAATACATTTTTTTACTATGACTATGTACATATGCAATCAAAGTAGCACAAAATTCATAATACCTATCGTTATTCTGAATATACTTTGTAAGTGCATTTCTTTGCATTTTTAAAAAGACAGTTTTAAATTAAACCTTATTGCAATCAAAAGAATGTTACTAATAAATTTTGCGGTAGAATGGATATCTATGCCCAACAAATCTAGTTGTAAGAATCTTTCATTATTAATAGAAGGCAAATATTATATTATTGAACATCTGAACCTATATTTTAAAGGAAAAAATAACCTTTTTCATACGTTGTAGACTTCTAATAACTAAGTTTGAGCACAGTTGCAAACATATATTTGGGCCAAATTAAAGTGACTACCAGCTATGCCGAAAATAATTCGCTATAAAGTCTGATAAAATTATTTCAGTCTGAAAAAAGGCAAGACAATAAGAAAAGTATTTATTCATTTGCACTGAAAATATTTTATTATTCTATTCCGTCTCCCGTCAAAAACGTGTCAGTTTCACCTCAGGTATCGGAAATAAAATGTCAGTGTTCATATTCCACATAGACAAGAATCTCCTCTTGTTAGTAAAATGTAGTGCATAAAATGCATGTTCAATTAATCAGCTATATTAAGGCGTTTACGACTTATTACTACAGTACTGATTTTGTTGCTTATTTCTAAGTCTAGGATCCTCTGTAAAAATGTGTCCTTGCCTTATACACAATTTGTTTTCTTGGTAAACAGTAAATATTATTGCATCCTAAATAAACATTTATACTTCGGGATACATATACTAAAATAAGACAAACTGCCTGGTGACTGGATAGTTTGAACTTTATAAATAAGGACCTGATAATCATCTGGCACGGAAAGGAAAAACAGTCACCTTAACCAAGAAGAGATTATATATCAGAGGCTCTTCATGCAGGTCCCTACATGGACACTCCTCTAATCTCTTTTTACAAGGAAAACTAAACAGATCTAAATTTGTTTGTGTGCTGCGGCTATAAAAGTAACACGTTGTTTCACAGTTGTGTCTAGCTAATCGGTTTTACACAAACAGCAAATGGTGCATGATTTGTGCAACACACGCAGAGGTTATTTCTATATTTAGCTGATACCCCTGGGAAAAGAGAAAGGAGGCTCTTCTTGAATTCACTTTTAGGCTCAAGAAGCTGCTGATCCAGTGCTTCTAACTGACATTGGATAACAGGGGGCTCATTCCATTCCTGATCCTTTGTTACTTATAAAATTACTCCCTCATATTTCCGTACATAGCAATAATACCTCCCGGCCCGGCATGTGTGTTCGGAACAAGCAGCAGCCTTCAAACTGAAAGGCCTTTTCGTACTATTTATTAAGCCCCCGGGGGTGGGAAGAAGGCAAAATAGCCGGCAACTTTCTTCCCAACTAGTTTCCTCTGACACGGAGATTGGAGACATTTCTCTTTCTTTTCTTTCCCCCATGACCTGCATAACAGGCTGGCAGAGCTATAGCAGTAGCGAGGGGGCTCGGGAGAACTGTTGTTTCTCTAACGCCGCCGAACAGTTCTCTTTAGATTCCAGACATCAGCTACTTCTTTGAGAGAGAAACGTAAATATCGTTATAGTGTAAACGTTTTAGGCGCAGCAGAAAAACGTGCAAATCGAATTAGAAAAACAAACATGGTAGAGGGAAGCACGAGTATATTCCCCACCGCTTGGAACACTACAATCATTGAAATTAATAGGGTATAAAATTATACGGAGTTGATCCATTGTTCTCCTAGGTTCTTTATTAAATCAAGAGTGGATTCATTTTAATCGCATTTGGTTTCCTTGTAATGATGAGATAAGTTATGTAATAATGACGCGGGGAGGGAGTGTTTTCGAAAGGTTTATTATAGTGTCTTTGTCTCTCAGTCCCTATGAGCCGCTACACACACAGCTGACTCAGACCTAGGATTTGACATTCTAGGTTCTGCTAATGCCGTCTCGGCAAAGCAAACGCCAAATGTCCTGTCGTCCTGTATTCCACAGGTAAGAGGCACAGGGATAGTGCAGGGCCAAGAACCCATCAACTAAAAGTAGGACGGGAAGAGAAATCGTTAATTGAAACAGAAAGGAACTGGGGAGCAAAACGAACCCAGAGGCCGCAAGTGAAATCCCACTCTGTGGCTCCCAGAGGGTAATCGAATTGTAATAGCGCAGTGAGACCTGTAGGGGGGGTTGGGTATAACACGAATTTCCCAGACGTCTGGAGCATCTTCCGATCTCCGCCGTCTATATAGCCGCTTCTCTAGATTTCCTTCCCCTCCCTTACCCGCCAGTGATATACAGAGGGACTCCTCGGGAAAGGAGACCCACTCCAGTGTTGTAACTTGGGAATGGGACAGATATTTACAGCGGTCTGGAGAAGACAAATGGGTTAACACGGATGATGAGAAAGAGACAACTTTTAAGTGAGGTGTGCAGAAAAGGGAGACCCTTAATTTTCATAGTCCCGCGAATAGCCCTAATATTTTGGGAAGATCCACAAATAACACATCACTGTGTTCAGCCGTTATGGTTTTTGTCATGCCTTGTATTTCCCCAAAGCACTTTCTGATCCTGCTCCCTGTCAAGTCAACGGGAACATTACCATGAACTTGGATACCAGCCGGATCGGTTCCTTCCCTTTGTATAGTTGTTCTTTCGTGTAGCTAGAACGGAAAGAACATTTCTGGGCAGGGATGCATCTGGATGCCAAAGAAATATATCGTATTCCTTCATTAAACAAGGTTTAAAAGAACCCCACATAGAACAGACCGCTAGGGAGACAGAAGAAACATTCCCAACCCAGTGCCATAGATTTTCTCCCAGATGTTCAGCAAAAAACCAAAATATTAGATTGCTGAGTCAAAAAAGCGAATGGGAACGTGCGGAATTTCCATCGACTTCTCGCACTTCTTTAACTGCGCCCTTTGACACTGGCGGAGGCCCTGACACAGCTATGAACCCCATCTCCCTGATCCCCCCACGTAACGATCCACGCAGACTAGGAAAGTTTCCACCATGGACGGCAAAACCACTCAACTCAACCAAGCCACGAACGTCTTATTTGATGGGGGCTTCCCTCCCCCCGCCCTCCCCCCACATTTCCACAACCCGTCCGACACATATGGCAACACTCGACACGGCTGGTGACAGATGCCTGTTAGTGTAAGACATGTCATGCTGGCCTCTGGGGTGCTTTAAAAGTAACCAGATCCTAAACACTGGGGAAACGACCATGCTCTGCACTTGGTGTAGTTATCCAGAGCCAATTTTTTTCTCCTTTTGGTTATTTATCAAAAATTCAGTGACATTCTCCATACACCACAGAGGCGGTTTAGTAGACTATAGAAAGTCACTAGCAATAACACTTTTAGTACCATTAAGTGAACTATCGTTCACGTGGCTGCAGACTAGGAAACAGCGTCTAATTAACGCCCTGTGTCCTCACTTGCTGTCAACCGGCGTAGTGCTGCGAGGGACGCCGGTGGAGGATCCGGCCCTCACTTTTACAGCCGGTTTTTTATTTTGAAAGGAAAAGCCTCGTTGTGTCCTTGCACTAAAGCGGAAATGCTCGCGGCAGACCCAAGCGCTCAGAGCTCCGCGCCAGGTAATAATTGATCTGTCACTGGGCATCGCCGCAGAGGCGAGAACCCCAGCGCTGGGGTCATTCAAACGGACCCCCTCCGGGCTGATCCTGGCCACTGACACCGGAACCCACACCAGGGCTAGGCCTGGCATGGGGAATCTCCTCCCGCTCTCCAGCTGCGCTTTCACCGAGGTGACTCCCAGCCTTAGAGGGGACCGGAGGAAAGCGCCCGTCTTGCGGCGCGTCTTTAAACCCGGCTTTTACATTTTCCCACCGTGGAGTGCGGGCCATCGGGCCTCCCCTCGGGCTGGGTACACTGCAGAGGCGAGGCAACCAGCTTCAAAGTCTCACGACACCCACCAGGCTGCCCAGCTGTAGGGCCCCAGGATCGGGCCCCAGGGAGGGAACGCACTAATGAGGCGAGAAAGGAAGAGTCTGGGTCGGCATGTTACATTGAACCAGCCCGCCCCCTCCCACCAGTTACACCCTTCCAAGGGGTCTTTGATCTCTCTTCTCTCCCAAACTCCTGTGTGTGGGAGGAAGCCCCTTTGAACCTTGTGATAGAGGCTGGCTAACTCCTGTAGCCTGAAGGGAATCCATTGCCACATTAATTGTACTCATCAGAGTCAGGCACCTAAAGGATTAAGAAGAAGACCTCCTACCCAAATCCCACCGGACTTCGAGCCCGAAGTTTCTCCCGGGACAGGGGGGTGGGGACATGGAGTTTGCCCTGCACCTTTGCTACATGTGGATTCCTTTCTTCGTGCCATTGTCCTCCCCACGCAGCCTTTACGTGTAATCGGGCCATGTGTTTTTTAGCAGCTTTTCCCCTGGATGAGCAGCGTCGCCTAGTAGCTGGAAGTTTTGTCGCTGGGAAGCGCGCCTGCGCATCTGGCTAAGAACCACCGCGACCCGGGAGCAAAGATCACGGCTGGCGAAAGCTGCTTTCGTCTGGGCCTAGAGTGAGGAGATGGGGGGGGGAAGTGGGGATTACACTAGGAAGGGCCCGACGCCAGGACGCTCGAAAGTGGGGCACCCTTGCCGTCCTCGACTGATCGATCAAAAGGGGCACCCAGGGGCGAATGAAAAGGTGGGCGAAATCCGGAGCTAGGAGCCTCTCACCACGAATTTTAGGGGAGAGGGAGACCAACGGACTATCTGGCTTATATAGCGTCTATATTTGTACTCTAGTATAGAGTTCATGCCAGACTTTGCCTTTCCGACGACATAAGAACACAATAATCTCCCCTTGGATGATGCTCTAGTTAGGTTCGTATAGTGGCTGGTGTTTACGGGGCGCTACAGCTGTAGCGATTTTTAAACTTCGGCCTTATTTACACAATAAAATACCTGTTTTGCGGGAGGGGGGTGCGTGTAAACCGTGCAGCGATGATTTGCCTGACACAACGCAATACAACTGCAAGCACGTTTTGACTGAAGTACTTTATTAAAGGGCCATTTGGTGGTGAGGACCATGGCTCCTGTGTAAGTTTTGTCTAAGGAAGGTCTGCAGGACTGGCTTCGATAAAGTACTGACTCCGCTGCATGGTCTATACAGGCATTTATGCGCTATCGCGTTAATAAGTCATATCCGCTAAATTAAAGTGCTAACCGCCTTTAACATTGTAGTTGAAAAACTTTTCTTCCCCTGATCAAATTTCTTAATATAATCCATAGGTCACTCTTTATTTTTCTCCCATCTTCTGGTTTAGGAGCTCTCAAAAGTAATATCAAACCTTCACCTTCTAGTTATTTAAGGCAACATTCTTTGTAGCAATCCTGCCATGAAAACAATATTGTAAACTGGTGCACTCTTCTGATATCTTTTGGGAAATGGCAGCCCAGGACATTTTCAGAGGAAACCCCAGACTAGGCCCTGATCCCTTTTGCCCTTCCAGAATTCTCATTGGTACAGGATAGAGCCCATGGTTGCTAAATATCCAAGTGCACTTGCTGTAAATATAGGGCATCGGCGCCTGGGTAATTCCTTAATCTAGTAATTTGCCAATTACCCAGACTGGGTAATTAAATTATGCCTACCTAATTTCCTCTGTTTTAATTCATCCCTTAAAATTAGCTGTTTGGCGCTACTGTGCTCTGTTACCCTCAGAGATCTGGCCCAGAGAGAATCGGTTTTATGCGTGTGAGTAATGGCCACATCCAAATGGCTTTACTAACTTCTGTTATTTCCATTGACTTCAGTTGGACCACTGGCAGGAGTTAGAGACGCAGGATTTGACATGAAGCACTTTGGATACTTCCAGACAAAAGGTGCTTTAGTATATATCTGGAATGTATTGTATATATATTTACTCATGGCCACCTCAAAATCAGCATTTTATGATGTGAAGCTAGAACTAAAGGTTCCCAGTAGGATCACACCAGTTAAGAGGGCTTGCCAGGCTCCTTAGAGTGCAACCGTTTGTCAGTGTTCCCAGTGCAATAGTATTTCCTATTTTCAGAATTGCTCCTGGGGCAGAGTAGGGAAATATCCTTCGGCCTGCACAAAATCTCCGAATTTGAAAAGGTATTTGGAGCCATTCACTGGCTTCAGTCTGCACACACATCTCACTGGCATCAACCAAAAGTTCCACAGCAGGTGGAGGACCGCGGGTTTATGTCATTTTGATCATTTTTAGGCTACAGTAAGGCAAAGGAGAGGGAGTACAGGACATTGGGTGCTTCGTTTTTAGTTTCTTATTCAAAATGATCTAGAGTTTAACAATCACACTGTGCATGTTGTTGCTGGCAGGGCAGGTTCATTAGAGAGGCCACAGACAGAATGAATAGCTAGAAGGGAGGCTAAACCACCATCTCCCTGCCGAGGTACTGATACAGCTTCTGATTTCTGGTACTTACAGGTGATCATTGTGAAGAAGACTCTGCAACTGGTGCTTGTCCTCTAGTCTTCTGTGAGTCAAGGATGTTGCCCCTAAAATTGATCACGGGGGGAGTCATTGTGGAGCCTAGAATGAGATTAAAGGATGGAGATATAAAGTGGGATTTTCAAAGGAATAACGACCTCAGTTCCCATCGAAACGTTCCAGTTCCCATACGCTCTTTTGAAAATCTCATCCATAAGCAAAGACTTTCTCTTGTTTATTTGCGGGATACAGTGGACCTACTCCTGCTCCTACAGGGAAGCGAAGAGGAAGACATTGGCTTCACTAGGTGCAGGAGCAAGCATTATGTCTTTAAGGTATATTTTTAAATATTTTAGATAGACCAGATTGTGAAATCTCAAAATGACGCGCTGCAATTACTTCACCAAACATCTGCTGAGTGCACAGATTGGAGAGATGCCGTTTAGATTATCCATTAATTATGACAATGTTTGTATGCAAGCTCTTTTGCTACACTCTATTATTAAAGTGCATGGAAACACAACATACCACGTTTACTTGAACCAGCTAATAGTCTGCTAGCCCTTCACAGGTTATGTCTAACACACTCCGACCTAATTTTCCCCTCTGCTTACTAAACTACCATTGAAAACAAACTCTGAACTGATAAACGCACAGCATCGAGGAGATTGCTAGGTAAAATTGCTACTCTGTTCAGACTGGAGCATTTAATCTAGTGATCTCAGAGCCATGCAAGGAGAGTTCAGGTGGGAATGGGAGCCCTGTATCTGATCCATTTGCATTGTTGGTTTAATACAGACTGAGACCCTTACTTTATCATAGCTTGTGTGTTGATTTTCAAAAGCTGGTCATTTTTAGATACCAACATCTGCTAACGGAACAAGAAATGTATATAATTGGCCAAATATGAATAATATATTTTTCTTGAGAGACCACAGTTACATCCTAGGGACTTTTATTGAGTTACGTTTTACTAGTCCTAAAACATTTCGCGTTATGCACTTAAAAGATACAGATCATAGGTATTACATCCACAGAAAGTATTTTAGTCAGTGAATGTTCAATGTAGCAGGTAGAGATGAACTTAGCACGTCTTTGAGACTGAACTGGGAACAGACTCTTCAGCCATAAAATGCACTTAACAGTCTATTTAATAGTGGCAAGGTCCTTGGAAATGCAATATCCATGCTAATCTTGCCTTTTTCTAAATCAGAAATGAAAAATAGGTCAGTAAGGTAGAGCCTTCCCCTTCCATTTAAAATGTGACATTTAGTTTATTTAAATAACTAAGTAAACTTTATGAATTCAGGATTTGGTAAGCAAGCTGAGGAACGAGCCCTTCCGCAACTTTATTAAGATCACAAAATGTGAGAAGGAGTATCCTTGGACTCAAGGTTTAATAAAATCCCTGCTTACTTGAGCTTCAACGAGATGGGAAGAGCCAAGGGCATAGGAAAACAACTCAGACTCTTCTCTCAGTTAAGCAGTGAAATGGCTGAACCTCAAACATACTTGCTTTTACAGAGGTAACAATGTATCCACAACGTAACAGAGTTACGAAGAAGAAATATATTTCCAGTTCAGTAATCCCTCCCCCAAATACAAGTTAAAGTTCTAGAAGCACATGGAGTTGTAAAGCTAATGTCAAACACGAACAGCAATAGCAGACGGGGGCGCTTACATACAATTCACAGCGAAGGGTTAAGCACATGGGCACTGGTTTTAATCTGGAGTTTGAGAATTATTTGAATTTGATTCAAAATAGCAGTAGTCAGTCTTAAGGTCAACCATGCCTATCGAGTTTATTTATGTATGTATTAACTATTATTATTTATTAATTATTATTATAGCACAATGACAATCAATCATCTCTCAGGCGGATTATGGTACAGATTTAAAAAGAGAAATAAGAGAAATGATACAAGTCAAGATGCAAAATAACCGGGGCTATTCAGCTCTGTTTAAAAGGAAACCATCAGCGTGATGGGTTTCAGTTTTTTGACCAAACGCGTGTGGCACAAGGACAGATACTTTCAATTTTGATAGTGTTGAGGGCCCAGTAAAGGGTCGAACTGAAAATGTCTCTACAGTGTCTTTTCCCACTCCCTCCTGCATCCCAGCTCAGTTCAGGAATTAAATACCACATGAGCTGGAAAGCAACTATTTATAGCTGCAGCTTCTTCCAAGACTCTTTCCCTCCTATCCGCTATAGGAAGGACTTTCCCATCATTCCGATTGCATTTTATTCTAGAGTTATGGAACAACTAGCGATATTTGTGTTTCGACTGTGCAGGTGTAAGTCAATTGTAATAGCTGTTATAGTAATAATAAAAAAAGCCAGCAAACTCATTCAGACGTCATGAGGACGTGAAAAGGGTTAATAGAAACGATCTTCCCGATCATTATTCTTTTCTCTCTCCTGGTAAGAACCAAAATCAAACCCTGCTTGTCTGCTGCCTCGTTGTTACAATGTGTCCTTAATGCCTTTTCCAGTCATTGATCTGGTCAAAGTCACTGCAGAAATACTAGTGACAGAGACTCGATTTCAGGCAACGCGGCCAATACAAGTATTTAGAAAGCATTCAATAAAAAGCTTTCCTGAGGAATTGAATGATTTCACCTTGCAACAAAGAGAGCTAAGCTAATTGAACTACTGCACTTGAACTTACAGCAATATAGCCGAACACTCGAATACAGAGCCCTAAGAATTCTCTGTCAAATGTACATGTGGAGATAGAGGGCCCCAAAATGAAGAGAAGTTAGAGAATAATATCAATAACCTAAAGGATATAGTTTTATTGTTTTCACTATTGAATTAGGAAGATACTAACTCAGATACTATGAAGGATGCATGCGATTCTTGGATTTGTTTAACACTGTTCTGCTCCTTATTCTAAATAAGGAATAGCGATCAGTTAATTGTAGAGGCAAAACCATGAAGAAAACAGAAAAAGGAACAGCCAAAAGGAGGCAGAGCTGGCTGGCTGACTAGCTAGCTAGATTAAAATAGTGCTCTGGCCTATTATTTGCCAGCTCTCCCTCCTACTTTGCTAAATTTGGATCCAAAGAGGCAATAGGCAAAATTTCCATTGACATCAACCAGAGCTGTTTTTGAAAACTGTATCAGAATTGATAGCATTGTGGCTCAGTCTTGCTGGATCAGTAATCTCAGGGAGTGGTGGTCATGGAGATCTCAGATTTGAAATTACAGTTTTGTTTAATTCATGGATTTTAAACTGCTACGTATGATGTTAAAGAAGCTATAACGTCTATGGGGATTAACTCTTCACACAGAATTAAAATAATCTTAAGAAGGAGACTGCAAGTTAAATAGCAATTGTTGTTAGTGGTCTTTATATTTCATAGCATCTAATACCATTCCAGTTCTAATTTATTTGCTCTTATAACCAATATATTTTTGAGTCTGTTTATCATAAATTCATGTATTTAGGACCCAATGAGACATTCCCTAAAGTCTTGATTCATCTCTTGCACAACTGATTATTAAATTAAGTATGTATATGAGTCAAGAAAGTTCACTGGTTTATTAGCTCTCACTGTAAAAATCTGATGTTCTGATAATGTCCTGATGTTCTTATCTACTATCTTCAGTTAGATTCAGAGATCCAAAGGTGCTCAGAGTTCTCATGGTTTAGAAAGTGGATTATAAATTCATCTGTAAAAGATCCATATAATAAGTGGATGATATGTCCATCTGTAAAAGATCCTATAGTTTCCATCTTCTAATACTTAAAGAACACACTAAGTGGGATGATAAGCAAAGAGCAGAAATTGCTTCAAATGGTTAAATAACTATAATTTATTGATATGTTTGTTGCTGAATTCATTTATACTCAGAAGATATATGACTAGGAATGGAAGCTATATCTTACCTATATATTGCATTAGAAAATACTTGTGGGAAGAAGTCAAAAGGTATTTCTGCTGATATACAAGAGTAAACTAGGCAAAATACTATTATCACATCAATTTTTTTTCCAAATTTTGCATTTTTCACAAAAAAACTAATTTTTGGGGGAGGGTTTCCCACCAGATCTATTGATATTTATTATTATCCATCCAAAGGCCTAATTTGTATGTGGGTAGCCATTGAACTGTGACTGGAATTACATTCTACAACACACAAAACAGACACAGGATAGAGGCTGGGGTTACAACACATAACCAAACAATATGGTGAAGGATTGGCACAGCTTGTTAGTTATTACAAGCTTTGTTGTTGGTTTTTAATGTTTTTGTAATTGAGGATATAAGTAGGGTGAAGAATGGCAGGAATGAGGAGATTAGTGAAAGTAGGGAGATGTCCCACAGGTTGCATGGATGTCCTTGAAAGAGTCTCTCTCCCCTTCTGCCACTACCATCTAAAGGCCCTGATACTGCAAAGATTTAAGCAGCTGCTTAATTTTGCCACCATGAGTATTTTCAATGAGTCTTCACTATGATAACAAAGTTAACTATCTGCATAAGTCTTTGCAGAATTGAGGTTTAAAACTTTAATATTTGGTAGTTGTAAATTAAATAAGTGAGTTCCAGGTAATATTTTCTTGAAAAAGTGGTTAAGGAAGTGTGTCATAACATTGATAATTTTACCTGTAGGTCAGGAAAAATGAAGTCATATATTTCTTAAAATGTATATGCTGCTCATAAAATGGTAATTGCCAATATAAATATCTACCTTCTGTAGCATTCAGGCTCAACTCTTATAAAACTCCTTAATTTGGAACTCCATTTCAGTGAGAGTTCTGTGCCTGGAAAGCTTTCAGGATGGGGCCTTAAAATCTCACTATATTTTTGCCTTGTATTAGTAGAAGAAATAATCTGTTTTCTGCTAAAACCACTGTTCCAGGAATGAACACACACATACACAAAAGGCAAAAACATTAATCAAGGAAGAAACTTGGAAAATAAATCAATTCATATTACACTGTTGGCAATACGTAATAGTCATGTGAATCTTGTCTAGGACTATCCACTGAGTAATGTTCCTTAGGTTAAGTTGTCAGGTCCCTCAACAGTATTACTGAGAGTAAAGAAATAACTAGAGTATGAAAAATGTGAAAGAAATGGCTGATGGTAGGTCTCTCCTTTGCTCCCGAACTGTTTCCTAGATCCTCTCTCCCTGAGCCACAGCAGGTCCTCAAGTTTTTCTCTTCCTTTGGCAAAGAACAGGACTCCAGACTGCTCCCAGTAAGGAAGCCAGGGCCAGATCTATGGGAGTCGAATGCCTAAATACCTTTGAGGATTTGTACCCCAGTCCCTAGTTGTGTCGATCCCACCAGGCTTTTTGCCAATATTTCCCCACCATTGTAACATTCCTTCTCCACTAGTTGTGGCAGCAGGAGCAGCACTACAGCAGACCGGGTTTTAGGTGGTCATTGGTCTTTTAAGTACCATCATAAAGCTCTAATCTGAGTATGAAAAAACAAAACAAAACCCAAGGTGCATAAATAGCTGGCAGCTGCCTGAAGCCATAACTGCACTATTGCTGCCACCAGAAGAGCTGAACGTTTGCTGAATTACAGGTCCTGTTTTTGGCAGTAGACTAGGCCTGTTTGTAGTGACCGAGGCAGCATTAATGTTACTCTGAATGTGAATTTTGGCACCTTCTGACATTTACAACCTGTGTACGTTCAGGCCAGGATGCTATGCGCTCACGTCGATGTTTTGCCTTGAAGAGGTGGCAGGGGGTAAGACGCCATGTCCGGACTAGGGCAAGAAGTGTGTTGTTAGCACCGGTTAGCTAATACCATTCAACCAGCTAGCGCAGAAGAGGAGCACATGATGAACTGGTAAGTTAAAGCCCTGGTGGAGCCTCCTTGTCACCTGGTTAAGAGGAGGCCATAGCAGAGCCACCTGTAGTGCCTGGCACAGTGGGCCTTTTAGTGCATAGGGTTGTGAGGCTTCGCTTGGCAGGTCATGTGCTTCCCCTCGACTCCCCATTACCCTGACTGTCCCCCCCATGCTCCAGGCCCCCATTCCCCGTGCTGCCCCGCTCCCACCGTGGCTTGCCCCGCAGTTCTCTCTCTTTCTACTCTCCATCCCCTCCCTCAGCCCTACGTCCTCGCGCCCGCGTTCACCGGACTACTACGTGCGCGCCCTCCGTGACGCTGCCGGCGCGCGCCCGTCTGCCAGACCCGGAAACAGCCCGACTCGAGCGCGGGATCGCCGGGGCGGGCGGGCGCGCGCGCGCGTCACGGTGAGTCCGTCTGTCCGGTGGGATCGGCGGGCTCGCGCAGGAGTTGCGTGCTCCCGCAGGAGGGGAGGTGGGAGCGCGCTCCCGGTCTGAGGGAGCGGGAAGCCGCGCTTCCTGGTGCCTCGCGGGGAGCGGGAAACCCGCGCGGGGCGCTTCCCGGGTTCCCGGTGGCTGCGTGTCAGGCAGACCGTGCTCCCCGCGTGACACTAGGGGGAGGGACCTCGGGAGTCGCGGCGGGAGGTTAACGGGAGGGGGGGTGTCTTGGAGGGTGCCCCAGCTGCCTTACGTGAAGGGGGCGCGCGTGGGGTCCTCCGCAGGGTCACGGGGCTGAAGGGCTGACTGGAAGGGCATGATCCTGTCAGAAGTCGGGGGCGGGGGGGGGCACACGCCCCGCAGTGCAGAGCCCTGAAGGGGAAAGGGGGCAATGCCGCCTCTGCCGTCGCCCCTCTCTCCACTTCTGGGGCAGTAGGAGTGTGGGGCCTCCCCGTTCCGCCGCTGCCTGTCGACGGAGGGGTGGGGGTGTTGCCGTTGGGCTCAAAGAGGCGTCCCCTAAGGATGCTGAGAAGTGGGTGTGGGTCTGTTCTGGTGTTTGTGGTGGGGACAGGGTCCTCTGTATCCCACGTAGACAGGAAATCGACCCATCATCAGAGAAATCAGCGCATTGACACATATGTACTGGTAACCTTTCCCTCTGACCAGGCTGAGCTGCACTTGGATTTCATCACAAGCCTGATGATGACGACATCACACACAAACATATGCGGGCAGGGGCCTAGGGTGACCAGACAGCAAATGTGAAAAATCAGGGCGAGGGGCAATAGGAGTCTATATAAGAAAAAGTCCCAAGAGCTGGACTGTCCCTACAAGATCAGGACATCTGGGCATCCTATGGGGGGCATACTAGTTAGAGGCAATTAGTCTCCAAGGCTTTTACTTCATTTGCCTTTTTTTATTATTAAAAAAAATATTAGTTTGAAACTCTCATCTTTGTTCAAGCAAATCAGTGGCTTCTTCCTCTCCTTTCTCATCATATCTTTATTCAGGGAGACAAAATGGGAAAAGACTGGAAATACCTCATACAAAATTATAACAAGTTGAACAAAACTCATCCATTTCTGTTTACAAGGGTCCAAGCCAATAGGCTTCCTTGGGATAAGGCCCAGAAGTTTGCTGTCTTGGCCTGTGTTTGTGCCTGGTCCATTTATAAATGAACACAGAGATTTTTAGATAGTACAGAGATAAATGAATAATTCATCACTAGCAAAATACCTAGTTTGGCAGTGTTACTTAATTTTTTCAGCCATGGATGTTTGTGAGATATCAGCACTGAAAAAACATCACTGTGATTCCATTTTGCCTTTTGACCCCTCTGCTTCATTATAATGTGATTTTTGTGGCTTCTATATCAAGAACTGAGATCTAGAACTAACACACTCTACCACGAGACCTTGTAATCATAGCCTGACCGCACACAGTATAAAACACGGGTCTATAAAATCATGCTGGTATTGAAATGAGTGTCAGGATAAGGAAAATAATAATCAGGATGACTATAAAGTATAAAGACACTCAAGTTATAAAATCTAATGTATGTTCAGTTTTTTTGGTGGTGTTGAATGTGATTGAATGCTTTCACTTACTGTTAAAAAAATGCTAATTATTGCACCTCAGCTGCAATATCCTCTCTGTCAAGAGTTTAGATACTATACAGCTTTTGCTGACATTTTAAGTATTTCCTTTTCTACATTTGACAGAAGCTTCAACAGTCTAATGCAGTTAAAGTTTTACTTAACATTCAGTAACAGCAAAAATATTAATGACAACAAGCTGAGGTCTAAAGTTTCATGGCTTGACAAAACAAAAACACTGTGGTGGAACAGTGCAAGTGCTTTCAGGACTAGTACCTTTTCTTAAGCACTCATCCTGAACCCGTAATCAGAAAGGATTTTTTTTTTTCTGAGTCAGAACAGCATTATGCACCTGCACCCACTGAGGTGGCAGATTTATGTTCAAATCCTGTCTTTTCATCCGGCGGAGGATGGATTTAAACCAGGAGTCTCCCACATCCCAAGTAAGAATCTTTAGCCCAGTGGTTGTGGTGATAAGTGAGATCCTCCTTTCTCCCTTCCTTCCAGTCGTTTTGTAAAATTAGGATACCTCTGAGCACACCTACTGGATAGGGTCTGACACACAGTTTAGGCAGAGGAACACCTATCTTCTCCCTGATTTGTGAATCACTTAGTTGGGAGATTGGCATCCAGGCATCTAGAGTGAGGCAATGGCGCATATGCTTAGAGGCAGGAATGTAGGTGCCTAGGGAACTTCTACTGCAAAAACTAAGGTGCCGGGTGAGTTTAGGTACCTAAAGGCTTAGGCAGAAGTTAAGAGTTTTATGGATTGCAGGGGTGCCAAAAAATGGGACTTCAGTAGCAGTGTATATTTTTGGCTCCATTGGTGTTTTGTATTGTTATTACTATTTATTTTGCCCCCTATATCTATGCAGCTCTTTCCTTATCAGAGATTATATATTTTGTGTTCCAAGGAGCTGGCACAGACAAAACACAGGGTAACAGTTTAGGTAAAGGAAGATAGAGTGATTATTAACAAGGAAGATAAAGAATTCCATACTACTTTAAGAACTGGGTTTTAAGTAGAGGAGAGAGAGAGAGAGAATTTGATAGACTAGAAAAAGGGAGATTGTTCCAATAATACAGAACTGTACTGAGGACCACAAAAGCAAGAGAGGTGGCAGAAGGTGAAAGGAGCAGGAGAAAAGGAGAGTCTAGATGCACTCTAGGATGGGGTTATTTAGGACTTTACCAGTACAGTATCTTAAATTTGATGGGATAAAAAGAGAGGAAGCCAGACAAGGGATTCATGATGGAGACAGTTGTACAGCTCAGTTGGAGGGAAGATTACTTTAGCAGTGTGTTTTGAGTAGACTGGACCAAGGGTGCATTAGGGAGAAGGTCATTGTTACCAGTGTAGAGGTGAGAAATGTAAAGATGGGTTTTAGCTGGAATATGGAGATTTTGGTGTAGAAAGTTTCAAGCATATCTTCTGTGGAAGGGGTCTGTGATGGGTAGAGTGCTATAAGTGAGAGGTGTGGTCCCTGGTTCCTTTTTTACTTTAAAAGCCACTGTAAAAGAAAGAAATGAAGACTCACCTGCTGTGACTGTTACTCTTTCCCCCTCTGCAGGTAAGATTTGTAATCTGTGTTTATAGAAATGGACTTCATGTTTTAATGAACTTGAGACTGAGGGCGTAGTTCAGCCTTGGTTAGTATCAGACTCATGGGGCCAAAAGTAGGTCAGCTTCGGCAGAGTAGCACCCACATATGCCAAGACTGAATTTAATCCTATGTTTCCCAGCTATTAAGATGTATTTGTTTTGTTTGCTATAAAAAAGGTGAGAAATCCTGGACTGAAAGGAAAGGCATGGAAATTAAGAAATAGTTTCTTAGTTGGGGCAATGCTTTTCACACTGTGGCCTGACAGGATAGGTACAGCGTGTATACAAGAACCTAAACTAAAGCCAGAGGCTTTTCATTCCCATGGCTTTCCTGATCTGTGGGAAGCTTAGCTTAGCTCTCAGAGACTGGAGAAAGACATGAGTTCTCATCCTCATAACTGAGTAAAAAGAAGAGACACTTTCTTTCATGTTCTCTTTAATAAATATTTCTTATTTCACACTTAAATTTGTCTCAGAACTTTGAAATTAAACAGGGTACTCAGCACAAGTCATCAAAAGCTGTTAAAATTTCTCTCCTTTAACTCTGTGGGGGAAAAGGAGGAACAAATGAACATTGCTTACATTTAAAGATAAAATGTTTTTAAATAAACAATTACTTGAACTGTTGGGATCTTAACTATTTATCCAAATACATAGATGGCCTTAAAACTCAGCATTTTCTAGTCAAATCTTCTTTGACTAGTATGATCTCAGACAGTTTTCTTCTGATAGATTAGATTGTGTTATAAATACCTAGTAAAGGGCAATGGTCACAGCCTTTTGCTTAAATTTAGATGTTTATGATATAATTAACCAAGTAAAAGTCCTTTTGACTTCTGAAATATGTTTATTTGTAACTTTAAGGCTTCAAGTGTATTTTTTTTAAAAAAAATGTCCTATTTTAACAAGTAGTTTAGGATTTATTTTAGTGAATGTCTTAGTTCTTTAAGAATTTTCTGTAAGAAGACTAGAACCAGATCCTGAAAACAATTAGTACCCAGTTGTTTAGAGTTTGCTGCTGTTAGTAGTCCTGGTAATGTAAATAGGACTACTCATTCCAGTAAGCTCTACTTCTGGACATAAGTATTTGCAGAATCAGGCCTGTATTGAGTACTGGCACAGTGACATTAAACAAACATCTATTCTTAGATTATGTTCTCACTTAAGCAAAAGATAATGCAGTAAAAAGTGGTTGAATGTCACACTATCTATTCTGTGTTTGCTATTGCTAATTAAGTCAAGGAATTTGAGGAATTGTATAGAAATCCTTGAATTTTTTTGCAGGTTTTCAGAATTAAGTTATTGAGCTCCTTATGGATATGAGCAGCCTCAGTTTTTTCCCCTCAAAACTTAAACACTAACAGGAAGTTTTTCAAATAATCATCCATAAAGAAATCACACTCCACATGTATGTATTACATATACAGTCCCCAACATACTAAAGAGATGGAGTCTAATAATGTGTGTGTGTACACAACACACCACCATTGGTTTGAGATCTGGGTTCCTCTCAGTAGTTTGAAATCTTACTCTTTTGCCAGAAGCTTAGTCAGCTTGTGGCTCAGAAATGGGAGAAGATAATTTCTGTGTAGTAGTTGGTTTTATGCTTAGAAACTTTTCAATGCTTGGAATAAGCTTTCTAATTGCAGCATGCAGAAAGCAGCAATATTGCAACATGACACTTAGTGTGGAGCAGAGTGGGACTATCAATGTCACTAAGTTATGATGGGACTTTGGCAGGTTTTATATCTCATCAGCTCCTTGAGTCAGGGGGAGCAAGTGGTGACCCCACCTCTCTACATCTTCATTCCACCCCACCCCCAGTAGTCACAGTGTGGCCCAATGGTCGGTGTTCACATACTGCCTCTCTCCCAGCAGGCTAGTGCAGCCTAGCAGCTAGAGCACATACAGTCTGCCCCTTGAGCAATGCAGCCCAACAGCCAGAGTCAGTATAATTTCCCCTCCCTAATGAGGGGGCACAGCCTGGCAGCCAGAGTCCAGACTGCCCCCTTTTTGAGGCAAAACAAGGATCAGATAACTGGGGCCATCACAAGGTCATGGTGACCCCTGGCAGCAGTCCACCACAAGATCAACAGGGAATCCTGCTGCAACTCACTGACCTCATAATGATGGGAGGCACCATTCCCTTACCTTCCCTAGATCACCTCCTGCCAGTTCTCCAGCCATAGTAGTCCATGGGGCATCAGAATCTCCAGACTCCACAGCACCAGACACTCCTTGAGGTTTGGATAGCTTCAAGCCTCTGGTCCAGCTTTCTGGCTCTTCAGTTCTAGCATCTCCAGGGTCTTCAGCATTCAACACTAACCTCTGGTCCTGCTTCCTGGCTCTTCAGCTCCTGCACTGGCACCTCCACTTCCTCCTCAGCAGCCAGCCCTGACTGAGAGATTCTGGAGGCTTTTATACCTGACTTCCATTTGGAGCACGCTCAGCAGAGCCTTGTGGGGGGGAGGTGGGGGGTGGGGGGTGGGAGAGGAGCTTCCTTGGCTAGGAGGGAAGGGTTAACCCTCTTGGTACCAGTGCGGGGCTGATCCGCCCCTTCACAGGACTCCAAATGCATAAAGGAACAGAAACGTGCCGAGCTACAATAGACTTTGTATTCTTGTTTTCAGGTACCTTTGACTTGGTTTGAAGAGCAGCTATGGAAAAATGGAGCTTAATGACAATTACTGTCTTGCTAGGACTTATTGTACGCTGGACGGTATCATTTGGTTCTTATTCAGGTAATGTATATTCACATTCTGCAAAACAAATATGTAAAGATAAATTGCAAAGCTTGTGTTAAGAGTTAAAAACTTGTTTGTAAGGTCTCTTAAATGAGAAGCGGTATAAGGCCATATTATAATAGCCACAGTGCCTCCCTAAGGTTCTGCTGCTGCAATGCTTTAACTTTCCTTGTGTGGTTGTGGGGCAGTCTTGGTAGAGAGCTCTCCCAGCGCTTTAAAAGAACCACCTCTACGAGAGATGTAGCTCCCAGCGCTGGTGCACTGTTTACACTGGCGCTTTACAGTGCTGAAACTTGCTGCGCTCAGGGGGGTGTTTTTTCACACCCCTGAGCGAGAAAGTTGCAGCACTGTAAATTGCCAGTTTAGACAAGCCCTTGAGACTCTTGAGCTGCCATTTTCTCTGGATTTAGCAATGAGCAACATCACAGCCACCAGAATAAAAATGCTGAAAAAGCTATTCCATTCTCATATCCCTATTTCTATTAATCCTACCTTACAATGTCGCCCACTAAAATATGCTTGACGGAATAAAAGAACAGCCAGCTTTCCTACACCTTAGATCGGGGTGGGCAAACTACAGCCCGTGGGCCACATCCGACCCATGGACCCGTCCTATTCGGCCTCTGAGCTGCCCGGGGAGGTTCCCTGGCCCCTCCACCACAGTCTCTTCACAGCCACACTGCTGCATCGGTAGTGCTGGGAGGCGGGGCTGCATGGCAGCGTGTCTGGCTCCGGCCGCTGCTCTGAGTGGCGTGGTAAGGGGACTGGAGCTGGGGGGTTGGATAAGGGGCAGGGAGTCCTGGGGCGGGGGGCAGAGTCAGGGGACAGGGAGCAGGGGACGGTTGAATGGGGCAGAGGTTCTGTGTGCAGCGGTCAGGGATGGGGAAGGGGGGGAGGGGGTTGGGAGTACCAGGGGTCTGTCATGGGCAGGGGTTTGGATAGGTTGGGGCAGTCAGGGCATAGGAAGCAGGGAGGCTTAGATGGGGGTGGAGTTCCAGGGGAGTGGTTAGGGGCAGGGGGTCTCTGGAGAGAATAGTCAGGAGACAAGGAGCAAGGGGGCTTAGATGAGGGTGGGGTTCCAGGGGGTGGTTGGGGGCAGGGGTTCTGGGAGGAGGTGGTCAGGAGACAAGGAGCGGTGGGGGTTGGATGGGTCAGGGATTCTGAGGGGGCAATTAGGAGGCGGGAAGTGGGAGGGGGTCGGATAGGAGGCGGGGCCAGGCTGTTTCGGGGGGAACAGCCTTCCCTACCCAGCCATCCATGCAATTTTGAACCCCAATGTGGCCCTCGGGCCAAAAAGTTTGCCCACTCCTGCCTTAGATAGTATAGTAGTTGCACAGTAGCACAACAGCCTCATAGTACAGTTGGTCAATCTTGCTCTTGAAGCCTTACCACAAGTAAATTGTTCATTTAGTTAAAGCTGTACTGGTAGTAGTGAAGGAAGGGTTAGACAAGTGGTCTGGAATTAAGGGTTAGATTTTTATACTCATCATCCATATTTGCCTGAATTTGTTATGAGATAAATCATAGGTTTTCCATTTATTGGATCCATTTCTCTCCCACCACTACCCCACACTTCATGCTGCCTACAAGAGAACTAACATAAGTCTTTTCAAGACCGCCTGATGGCTCTTCTAAATTGGCTGTTGGAAGCTCTGTCAGTTTGTGCAAAGCTTGGTCTTTACTCCTTTGGTTAAATGCGTAACACTTACAATCCCTGCCTGCCAGGAGAACCACAGGGCAAGTTTGGGATCAACTCCTAATTTCTCTTAAGGTAGCTCAGAGCCTCACACTAAAACCACAAGAATTGTCCAATATTTTTTTTGTGACTAAATTGATGCATAACTTTCTGGTTTCATTTACTTAGAGTGATCACTTGAAGTTAAACTGAACATTTTCAAGCATGATTGTTTGATTTAATCATTTTCAGTAAAGATGGTTGACTTGAGTGACTCCTAAAGATCTAAATTTGAGATCTCTCTGTTTTGTAGTTAGCTTAGGTCTTTGAGAATTCATCTATTTAAACATACACACAAAATGTAATAATTTTTCTACTGCCACCATTGTATTAACTTTTTATGTTGCTGTGCTACATGCACTCACCCCGTTAAAGGAACGCTGTTAATTATATATTTTTAAAATGAACTAATTCCAGAATAATCCAAGTTCTGAGAGAGTACCCTTTAAATAATGTTTTAAATTTTAAAAAAATCATTAATTTTTCATAAGAATTTTATTTTTCCATAATTTATCCTTACAAAAGGGAGCAACTGAGTAAAGCCTAAATATAGCAAAGCATGTGCTTTTCTTGAATCATGTGAGTAGTACCATTGATTTTACTGGGACTATTTGTATACTTGTTGGATCAAGGCCTAACTGACTATTCAGGGGAAACAGTAAACCTGATTATAAACCAGTGCTGTCAAATGCATAAAGTACATTGGAAAAAATAGATGTTTTTATGGAATGTAATTTTCAGGATGATGGAGACCCTTTACTTTGATTTGTCACTATTACTCAGTGAGATCACACACCTGATCAAGAGATTAAAAGTAGTTGTTTATTGTTCTCGGAAGCAGACTATGCTAGTAATGGTGATTCAGCATAGTTCAGAATCGTGTGGCATGAATGACCAGACACAAGGAGGTTATTTCCACTCCCATTAACTATACTAGTGTTCTGTTGCTACATCATTTTATTTATCTTGTTGCTTGTCCTGCGATACCTTTTTGAGGCATCACTAACGTTGTTGAGTTAGGGTTGTGTTTGGGAGAGGACAAATAACTAATGCATGGCAGTGAAGGTCACCATACAAGGCAGTATGGTCAAGGCTAGTTGGTTTTAGACAGTTAATCAGGAAAAGTAGTTTATATTTAATAGTAGTACATTTAGATTCTAAGGACCAGATTTTGTCTTCTGATACATTTGCAAAGCTGGCATTAAGTGAGTAGAAGCCAACTGCGTGTACTTGAAGGCAGAATTAGGCCCTTGAAACCTCCAACTTCCAGGCAGCAATAAACCTGAACAAAGCAAGGATTAATTTAAAGTACCTGTATCTAGTATCTGGTGCATTTCTTATAAGAATGGAAAATTGGATGCATGTAAACAACAATATATTTTTCTTAAATTCTGAATCCTAGTTGGCTGAATATCTGCTGCCAGCTTCAGAAAGGTGCATTAATTACTGCGGTAGGATTCCTTTTGCCTCTCTTGAGTAAAGGTCCATTAGGAATAGTTGACTTATTCTTCTGGCTGGCTTTAGAGCATGCTAGTATTTAACAAAATGTGAATACCAATTCCTCAGCTAGCAAATTACTTAATTCACCAGCTAGCTGAGTGTAGAAAGTGGGTCATACTATGGATTAGGAACTAGTTTGCCAGTTCTAAAATGATCTAATTTCTTTTCTTCACCTCTTTTAGAAGGAAATGGTGATAAAGTTCCTGTACATACACAAAAATCTTGAGATGGTTAAAAAATCTGGTTAATACCATTCCTTATATTTAGTAAATTCTGTGACAGATTCTTTCTGTCCAATAGATTAATTTTTCCAGGGTGGGCATTGATGAAGCTTTTACTCCCAGATGACCTGACCTGTTTGGGATCCTTTTATCTGAACGGCTCTTATTATAGAAATAACGTACTCTCTTTGTGTAACCACAAACAAATCACATATATCTGTGCTTGTGTGAATCCCACAAACATAGATCATGTGAAAGAATTATAGATGGATTTCCTATATCTAAAAGAAACTCTTCAATCTCCATGAGGTTAGAGTCAATATCTCGGTGGAAGAAACTGTCTGCCTAGTTTCTGTTCTCAATAGATAATCACAAGATAAAGGTAGTGAATAGTATGTATAATGGCTGCATAATATGGGGCTACCACAGTTAGACCACTTTGAGCAACTTGTTTGTGTACAAACCTATGAAGACTGCATTGATAAAGATTTTTCATGGCATACTGAACTAACTTACCAAGAGGATTGTAAATGATATATGTATGTAAGAAGCTTCTTTTGACATTGGTCTTCACTCAGAGCTACTACATAACAATCATTCAATTGAAAGATGTGGGGAAAAAAAGACTCTGGTAAACAAAAATGGAGCATAGACCATCTTGTAATTCAGAAATCTTTGTAAAAATGAATTCTTCCTCTCAAATCACACCATATATAGGGCCATTTTAATAGAATGATATTACATCATACATCAGAAATAAGTAAACTGCTTACAATATTAACTCTCTGTTAAGAACTGTGGGGGAAGGGGAATTTGGATGAAGGGGAAGAACAACTCATTTAATTTCATTTTTATTTCAGAAAAAGTAATAGGCATATTTGCACACAACAAATGTATAAGAATGCAGTAATCTTATATGGTCTTATTTCTGAGAAAATGCACCACTTTTCATGCTATTCTTGATAATATTACCAATGAATTTATAAAATGATTAGGCTACTGCATCTGTTTCTTGAAAATTGTATAAGTTGATAGCTGCTCATCTCAGAAATATTCATAACACCAAAAGAATACTTATTCTATGTTACATATGAATTTTTTTTATGGGAAACATGATCCATTATTCATTCTGATCCAATTTTAGATAGTTGTAATAGCAATGTATCCAGAACAAGTATGATATTAATTTCCAGATGCATTCTTGGAGGAAAAGCAGTGTCAGAAACAAAAAATAAATTCGTAAGCACTTTTTGCCATCTCTTGCTTTCTTAGGTGCAGGGAAACCACCTATGTATGGAGACTATGAAGCTCAGAGGCATTGGCAAGAAGTTACTTACAATCTACCCATCAAGCAATGGTATGTATCACTTCTAAATTTCTGGCTACAATGTGTAATGCAAAAATTCAAATTTAAGGTGCATAAAAGTAAGCCTTGAGATTTTTAAATCTATTTGAAAGCTTTTTATGATTCTCTGAATTACTCTAAACAACCCGCCTCTCCCTGTTCGTAGGCCGAGTTTCCATTATTTTTGCTTAATAAATGTACAAGTGTTCAGAACTTAAATTTGATTTGTTAGATTTTTGTATATAAAACAGAAAAGTTTGACAAGCAATAGTCTGAGAATGCAGTAAAGATACAAAGAATGTGCTATGTTTTAGGTCATCCTGTGTAAAAGTAATATGAGCAACTGCCATTGGAACTACAGGAGACCATAGTCTTCAAGTTTAAAATATACAGTCTTCTGTATCTTTTGAATGAGGATTTACTGTTAAACAAAACAGGCCCTTGGATACTGATAGTATTTCAGAATGTGTATGTTTTGCAGTATGTGGCTCATAGCTCAAAGTATTATGGCAGTGTCTGTTGTTAGTAAGTAATTCACAATTGTTAGAATTATGAAGACAATCATACCTCTGGAATCTGCACCTTGCGAAGATAGCCCACTTGTATTAATTTTTTGGGACACCAGGAGACTAATATCTCAACTGATATGTTCAATGGCTGAATCTTGGAAGATTGAGCCTTGTTTTGGATAGGATGGAAATGTCCACTATGGAAGGTTGCCACCTTCAATGTGTAAAAGAACTGTTAAACTATAAAGGTTAAGAATCTGAGTAATTTTGGTAGCACTCATTTAAATTTACTATCTAATAGAACTGTCTGTGCAGCAACAAATGAGTTGCAGTATAAATTTGTTTTGCTTAGCTACAGGGAGACATTCTCTGAAGTTTTCAAACTCCTAAAATATGTCTTGATATTTTCATACACTTAAATCCTAATTTATTATTAGATATGCATGTACATGTAATTTTGCTGTGTTCCATGTTTATTCCTTTTGTTCAGAAACAAAGTATGTTTAAAAAATTGCTGCAGTAAACTACAATATGATTTGTATATAATTTCTTTGCATGAGATTTCTCTGAGCCAGAGGCTAGAATTTAAATCTTTGTCTTTTTTCCTGTCTTTCTCTAGAACCTATGCATATTTATCCAAGGCTATGTTAATGACTTCCTGTCTTCTTGTATTACTAATTAAAAATGTGGCAATTGTTACCTCTTGCTAACTATCAGATGATACATGTACTGTTTTCCCATTGAAGTATAAGTTTAGGGAAAGATAAGAGTAAAATACACTAAGTAACTGGGAAGCTTACTAGTAAATTGCAGAATATTAAAATCCATGTGAAAGAGCTGAGCTGTCTTGGCATGAGAAATCTTGAGTGGTAGGAGAAGAAGCAGAGATGCAGCTTAAAGAAATATGATTTATTATCAATTGTTCATAAGATACTCCAGGCAGCTCATAAGGAATTCAAGAAATATCATTTACTGTAATAAATGTCAAAAGTTGGCTGCATTGGAATAGGTAGACAGGAAGAGCCAAGAATTTGCCCCTTGGCAATTATAAGACTAGTCAGTCTGTTTCATTCTGAGATTTAAAGTGTCGATGTTTTATTTTTCTATCCTTTATTTTCCTTGAATTAAACCTTCCTCCTTTCATCTGGAAGATATGGCTAAATTCTAACGGCTGCCAGCCTTCCACAGAAACATTGACAAAGCAGAATTGTAGGCAGGAAAACCCTTTCCTTGTGTACCCTCACATATTATCCTCCAGAGTTTTCTTTCTGAGGTAGAAGTAGGTGAAGTGGTTATTGCTGGCATCTCTGATCCAGGTTCATGACCTTGTGTTAGCTATTTAGAAGGTATTACTTTGATAACTCAGTTATATCTGCTGTCAAATTTCCTTTAAGCCTTTGTTTCTTCTACATTCTGATGGAATTACCCAGATGTGAGTGTAATCTTCCTCTGTATAAAACTCCAGTTTGTGTGCATATATGTTCTTGTATGTCTGTCTACCCCAATTGCTTATGGTATACTTTTAACCTAAAAGTATGGAGCACAAGGTTCAAATTTCTCCAACAGTTGCTGTCATTCTTCACAAAATGAAATATCTTATCCAAATTCCACTTCATTTGTCATTTACTGATGCCTATCACTGATGACGAAAGGCAAAAGTGTGCCTTCAGACTTTAACAGCAACTCACGACTAGGGTATTACTCTCTATCTCTGTGTTAGGAACACCTATTGATGTCCCTAAGATTCTCTTGTGTAGAGGAAAGCAGAACTGGACCCAAGATCCAGCATGTGGATCAGACTCTTCCTTACAGTAGTTCTGTGTAAGCTCTCTACCTCCTTGTTTCACTCAATGATGACACAGTCCCGGCATTGGGGACACAATGTTTACTTCCAGAGTGACCAATTGTGATGTCACAAAAAATGGACATTGCAAAACGAATGTGTCAGGAGATAAGCAGTCTTGATCACAAAAAGGTTTCTTCACAACCTATATCAGGCTGGGGCTCATCAGTGAAAGGAATGAAATAGGGTGGTGCACCTGACTACTGAGATTTAGGTACTGTATTTTAACGAACTAGTACGTATGTCTGTATATGCAAACATTGGGTATTGTATTGAAGAAAACATGTACATTTCCTTTATAGAAACTGTTTAAATAATTAATTGGCTCTGTGGCTACTTGTCTCCAGATGTTTTGCTAGCTTTGGCTCTGCAGGTTATTGAGCATTCTACTGATCTGTGACTTTGCCCATCATGGATCTAAATATGATAGTTGTGCAATATGTGAATTCAGTAAGGTTCACAAAGCATGTGAAATGTGGCTGCAGACATCTTTATGAAGTAGGAGGGTTCAGAAACAAAACGGGTGAGTTGAAGAGTCCTATAAAGGTATAAATGGGCTGTCTAAGTCCAAAGAGTAGAAATTAAGAACCTTAACATAAGGGAAACCTCCCTCTAGCTGAGGTCAAATCAATGCTCTTTAAAAACTACCTTTTCTTTGAGCTCTGATAAGTTTGTGTTTTCTCTTTGTGATTGGACAAACTTTCTATTTCAGCCTTCTGCTGAAATAGATCCTGGATCTGAAAAATATAGTTCATGACTGTGGGTGGAGTTGGGGATGATCCTATCAAATCAGGAATTGTGGGCTTTGGCGGATGTGGGGAGCTCATTTTGTACAAGCATCCTATGTCTCAGTAGGCTCTGGATCCTTCCAGCTTGGCTCAAGGTGAAATAATTTTATTCCTCGATGAATATGCTTAGTTGGGTGTAGAGTCAACATGTCTAGCAGCTTCTTACAGTCTTCACAGTTGCCAGCAAGTGTATTCTGAATCCGTTTATGGTTTTGTTTTAATGTTTGCATTATTTTTAGTAAAACAAAACAAAAATCCCAATGGGCAATATTTAGTTCCTGTGAATGTTTGACTATCTGATAGAGAGACATGGTTGGCTTAATGTGCAAACTCTTTAGGCTGAAATGAAGTTACAATGCTGGAATCCTAGATCCATTTTGAAGTTTTTTTTTGTTTTTCAGGTACTTCAATAGCAGTGACAATAATCTGCAATACTGGGGCCTTGATTATCCACCTCTTACTGCTTACCACAGTCTCTTGTGTGCTTATGTGTAAGTTAATTATTTTAAGATTATTTTTAAATGTTTTCTATTGGTGGAGAACGAAAGAAAAAGCAAATGCATTCTCCCCCTGCTCCTAGAGGAGGAGAACAGAACAAATGGCAGGGATTTACCTCTTTGGCATAGTTCACTTATTGAAAAGCATTACGTGCAATTATGGAGCCGTAGAAACAACAGAATAGACGTGGCATTATTACTTCAGCTCTCTTGCATCAAACCTGATCCTGCATTTGTTCCACATAGAAATCAATTGCGGGGCTTTGCCTACAATGGGGCTGCAGGATCAGTTCCTCTTATATTCCAGTGCCTCCAGTGGGTGCAAATTACATTTTAGCCAATGGGTCATAGTTATAGATTCCTGGATAAGTCATTTAGGTCAGCGATACACATAGTAAGGCACGTCAGAGGTTGTTTTCAGCAAATGGAAAATTAATCTTGTATTGAGAGCCCAAGTGGCATTTGATGAGTGGATCCTACGTGATACCCTGTAAATATAAATTCTGTTATTAGGATGCTCTTCCTTTATGGCCTTTAACCAGTATTAGAACCGGTTTTAGAAAATTTCTGTTCAGGAGAAACAGAAAAAGGATGCTGCAGGTCAGGTAAAGAGACACTGGCAGAGCTATGTGGGGAAGGTTTGCTTCACATCTGTCAGCACTGTACCTACTTTCTGTTAACACTTAAAAAAATCACAAGTTAGCTTTCAGTTTGAGATGTGCCTAATGACAGTAATAGAATTAAATCTTTATCATCACAAGATAATTACTTTCAGGTTTTGTATTGCTGATTAGCAACTAACTACAATAAAATAAACTGGTCTAGTGGTGAGGAAACCCCTTCCCAGGTCACTATTGCTTTTGATAAAGTTTGCCTTGTTCATCTTAATCCTCTGAATGTGCCCCTGTGCATATCATTTTTATTGCTGAAAGGAACGTAAAGGGAAAGAGAACTGTTTACATTTTGTTGTGTCTATACTTTGTTTTACAGTGCAAAGTTAATAAATCCTGATTGGATTGCTCTCCACACATCCCGTGGGTATGAGAGTCAGCCACATAAGTTATTCATGCGTGCAACAGGTAGAAAAATTGCATTTCCATAACATGATCTTATATGTTTTTCTAGCTCACTAATTTAGTACATTTAATTTGGCATCCTTTTTTTTGGGAGGGGAGGTCAATTTCTGCTGCAAGACTGACTGATTTGAGAGTATTGCGGGTTTGGCACTGTTAACTAAGCCTCTGTCTTTTCAGTTCTGCTCACACTTGTAAAAGTAGCAGATAGTGTTACGCTTAAGGCAGAATCTTTAAATTGAACTGGTTTTAGTAACAACTTTAAAAGGATACTTTCTAGTAGTTTAGGTCTCAAATTTAAATTGCAAAGGTGACCTGCAGAATTTTTTAAAATGTATTTGTAACCTTTCTAGTTCTTCATGATGCCTAAAGAAGCCAGAAGGTTTTATTTTTTTAAATTTTGTCTGCTTTTTATCTTGGAAGTATCAAGTTTATCAAGACTGGCCTTTAATGAGTTTGGAGAATGAACTCTTAGGGGTTTCAAGGATATTTACTGTGAGTTTTCATATCTTAATTGGAGGGGCAGGTATTTAATCTTTATAACAAAGACAACCTTTCTTCAAAATGTTTACCAGTCACTGGAATTAAATAGCTGTTAACAGAAACATGCAAAATCAAAGTGTTTTAAACAGTGTGATTAAAAATCTCAAAATTACTTTTCTGACCATATCAGGCTTTTGAACATCCTCTCTAATGAAAATATATTTGGACTCCATTGAGATAGCAAATAATTTAATTTCTTTTCATGGACATGTTAGTGTGATAGCTGCTGATGTGGCCAGTGACTTCTAGCAACCGAAGAATATTGGGAGCAGTGATGTGACAGTAGCCATAAGGCAGCCAAATCACCCCATTATTTTTTAAAGTTTAGTGATACCTTTTGCTTCACTTGGCAGTACAGCATTCTATAAAATGACTGTGTTGGGTGAGAATCCTTATTTGCTGATTCTATTGAGCAGAATCTGATGTTCATCAATAGCACTTTCTTGTGTTGCCCACAAACCTTTCAGTGTGGTTTCTAGTAATTGATTATATTTAGAAAAAAATCACTAGGACGAAATTACCCTTGAAACAGTCTTTATTAATGTTCAAATCAACACGCTTGACAAAACATTGATGTACAAACTAAGAAAACTGGTATACGTTCTTTTAACAGTAGCCATTAAACTAGTGCATCAGGATTACAAAATTGAGTACAGTTGAATGTTGACCGTTGGTGTTATACTTTTGATTTAAATTTTGAACATGTACATTTGAAAACATTTTCTCTAAGAAGGGACAAGTTGATAATGTTTCACAGACTGTGTAAACCCTGTGGACTTGCTCATTTTGGGTTTGCTCCTTTAGGGTGCTGAGCAGCAGGCCCCAGATGCAGCAAGGCACCTAGCAGATTCTGAACTCTAAGCACGAGTAGTCACATTGAGTTTAATAGACTGTTCACATGCCGAAGTGCTTTGCTGGATTGGGGCCTTAGTGCAGGATCAATTCTTTGTTCATTCTAGATTGAAAATAATGCAGCAACGCAATTACATTTTTGTAGAGGAGGCCAAGAGTTTCAAAAGTGACTAGCAGGGCTTTGGAGCGGTGCTCCAGCTGTAGGCAAAACCCTGCAGTTCCACTGCTTCGCGCTCCAGCTCCAGGCTCTGCTCCAAAGCCCTGGTGACTAGTGATTTTGAGTGCCTCAATTTCTTGGTGCCCAACCTGAGACACCTTAGCGTGATTGTCAGAAAGTGCTGAGATATGCACTCTGAAAAATAGGTCCCTTCGAATTCTTTCAGGTTCACCACCCCAAATCACTAGTGATTTTTTAAAATTTAGACCCCAATATTTGAAATTTCAAGTCCCAGCACTTTAATAATAGAATCACAGAAATGCTGGACTAGAAGGGACCTTGAAAGGTCATCAATTCCTGTTCACTACACTGAGGCAGGACCAAGCAAACCAAGTCCAAACTGTTTCATAACTTAACTACCTTTCAGTTAGAAAGTTTCCTCTAATATCTAACCCAAATGTCCCTTGCTGCAGATTAATCCCGTTATTTCTTGTCATACCGTAAGTGGACATGGAGAACTGGCCACTATCCTCTTAATAACAGCCCTTGATGTGTTCTAGAGAAAGAAGTCACAAAACTGGGATCTTTATTCTGCTGGTCTGACACCTTCCTTTCCTTAGTATAATGAAATCTATCCTTCAAAGTCAGTTTTTCTTTAAAATTTATTTCCTTTGAATATCTTTGTTTTGCAATACTGCTTCCTCTTATCAGAAGGATGAAGGCTCAAACAAGATATTACTAGAATATTTATAAACATACTCTTACTTATATGAAAGGAAATTTTGGAATGGAAAAGTTTTGAAGAATGGGTCACTTTTAGAAATAGTTCCAACTGTATATAGGGTTGTATGGAAAAACGAAAGATTAAGTGAGAATAAGTATTATACATAATGACAGAAATATTGAGACATTTTAATCGTACAATACAGATGTTGTAGATTAATCTTAAATAAATGCATCTAAAAACACCAACCTTCCCCCATTTATGCAAAGTTTGAACTAACTTACAGATGGTACCACTAACTTGTACTTTTAAGTATATGAATGCTTTATGAACTAGTACAACTTATTTGCATTGGCCATATCTCCTCTTTTTTGTATGTGTCATGTCTGTTTTAGGCTGCTATTTACATCATCATATGTATGTGCATATGGATATAATTCCAAACAAATTAAATTGAGGTGTGTGTTTAAAATCCCCCACTCCCCTCTCTTGTGATAATTATACTATCTGTAAATAGTAGGTAGTGAGAACAAGAGGAGGTATATGTTTTTGATTTTGGAAGAGATACAGTAAAATCTACATCACTTATGGAAGTTAGAGAAAGTGGTCACTTGTAGGAGGTAGTCTTTCTTCAAAGGTTTGCTGTAAAATGAGCACTATTCCGATGTACAGAAAGCCTACAATTGTTACCAGTATTGCATGTTTAATTTTAATTGTCTTTTAAATGAATATTACATACAGTATACAATACAGTACTGAATTTAAAATCTCTTGGTGGGTTTATTAATACAGTAGTACAGTGTTTGTTACGCAGAAGAGGAAATTCAGTAAACTAATACGAGTGCTTATTTTCTAGACTGAAGCTGAAAGAAAATTAGAGGTACCTGTGTTATCAAAAAGTCCTCGTTTCAATCTACAGTTGCCTGTATTTATTTGAAAAAGTTCACTTATTCTTGTCTGCCTCTGCAACAATAGGAGAGTGTTTACTAATACTTCTTCTGCATCGTTGAACAGCTCTACAAGTCGGTTGCTGCCCTTTAGAATGGCAAATGTTTTCATGTCTTTAATCATATTCTTGGCTGCAGGCACAGAAATGATTCTTCCAAGAGTTCAGAGGCACCATCGCTATCCCCTTCGTCATTATCATTAGATTTTGTGTCACTGTGTTAGTCATCACATGGCTTGAAATTTTCTAGGAGTTTTTACCAGGCTGTGACTTCTTCAGTTGTTGCAAGGTTCTCATTAATCTGGTACATCTTCTCAATCACACACCAGAAAGACTTAGCAACATGTTAACTACTGCAAGAGGGAGCTCATGTTCATCTTCTCGATGAACATCTTCATTTGGTGAATCCATAGTTGACTTGGGAATGGTGAATCCATATTTAGCAAAGCATTTTTTGCTAGTGCTTGGCTCAATCTTACTTCATGCTCCGATGAACCCAGTGTACTGCATTCGTGAGTGAAACACTTTTCAAAAATATTGGGCCCAATTAAGTGACATCAGATTGAATCTGATGAAGAATAATTGAATTTTCCTTTTCTGAAATTTCAGTTTTAGGGTTTGAATAATCCCAGCATCTATAGGTTGTAACGCGGAAGGGCTATTTGGGGAAAAGAAGCAGAGTTTAATGTTTGTAGATTTAAGAAGGCAGTGGCATGGCACGTTATCCAGAAAGGTTTAATAATTTAATAGCCCTATAGCAATTTGTGATCAAATCTTTGTAATCATTTTTCAAAAAGCTCCAAGTTTATTCATGCTTTTTTGTTGAATTCATATTCCATGGGCAACTCCTTGATATTTAACTCGCCAGAGCATTGTGATCAATATAGGCTTTTCTTTGTTTTGGCATGTTTTAATTTTCATTGAAGAATTTGTATTTGACTTATAATTGACGAGGATTTCTGCCTTCTAGTGGGTTTTGGATTTGTGTTTTTCCAATTCCAAACTGTTTGGCAATTTGACAACAACTGGTATCTAGCTGTGATATTGCTTTAACAAGTTACTCCGCTGTAAGAAACACTTTGGATTTGCATTTTTCTTTTTTGCTTCCATGTTGACTTCTTTGAGCTTTAAGCTGTAACTTACAATAGTGTGCACCTTTCATTTCAACACGTTCATATTTTCCTTTCAAGTTCAACTTCTGGTTCATACACAGACTGATAAGTAGGGCCCTACAAAATTTGTGTCCATGAATCATGGAGCATGAGGTCTGGTCTTTGGTAAACTTTTACTCTTTACTATAGGGTAAAAATATACAAAAATACACAGTGTTTCTCAAACTGGGGGTTCCAACCCAAAAGAGGGTCACAAGCTTATTGTTGTGGGGTTGCAGAATTGCCACCCTTACTTCTGCGCTGCCTTCAGAGCTAAACGGCTTGAGATTGGTGGCTGCTGGCCAGGTGCCCAGCTCTGAAGGGAGCACCACCTCCAGCAGCAGCGGAGAAGTAATGGTGGCAGTTCAGCAGCTCCCACTCTCCGCTTTGCCTTCAGAGCTGAGTGGTCAGAGAGCGGTAGTTGCTGGCCAGCTGCGCTGTTGCCAGCAGCAGTGCAGAAGTGAGGAAGATCAGTGTCTCCTACAGGTTTGTTTTTATGGATAGGAGTAAGAAAATGTGGTTGCTGGTCACAGTTTTTTCACAGTTAAATTACAGGGGAAAAACATTCTGTGGCCTTTGCAACTAGTAGCTCAAGACAGGTGGTGTCTCTTCAGAGGTGATCACTAAGACAGGTTTTACTGTCTGGATATATAAGAGATGGACAAAATCCCAGGTTTAAAACTAGACTGTTACATAAGAACAATTTCTGAACAATTTCTCCAGCACCTTAAGCACAAGCAGGGCTTTATCCAACACATAGTAGGCAGTCCTCCTTGCTCCAGCTCTTCTTTTGTTCCTCTTCAGACCACCTTTACAAGTATTTACTGTGGGCATCGCAAAAAACACCTCACTTCTGTTTGTCTCCCAGTGTTTCTTCTGTGAAATACTAATGCTTTGGCAAAGTACAGGGCTGAGTTATGAACCTAGACATGCTTCTCTCTCTTTAATCTGCTGTCAGCCCCCCTAGTGCCTTAGAACAACTTGCAAGAATTTATTTGTAGGTAATGTATTTTGAAAGTTGAGAATGTCTTTTCTCCGGCATATAATGATCTAGAACATTGGTCATTTACTGAGTGAGGCTATGCTGGGGCCTAAACAGTCTAATGCGTGCAAGCTGCACATTTTGGGGTATATTTGGAAACATTAACAGATCAAATTCTGTACTGTCATTTTTCATACCCTTTAAAGTTGAACTAACCCGTTCCTGTATCAGCCCTTATGTTTATGTATTTCCTTTCTTCCCTGAACACTTTACAAACTAGATACACATGATGTGATTTGTAAAGCAGAGCTCTCTAGAATCAAATGTTGGAGCACACAACAACACTTCATGGCAATTTAAGACAGAAAATGAAAAATACTATAGCAGCTGAAACTGTAGGAAACTTCAGATGACATGAATTTGATGAGGAAATAGGTTTCCATTGTAGTGGGTAGATACAAAATATAGATTTAAAAATTTGTGGACAGTTGGATCTGCCCATTCATGTATACTTGTTTTATTTGGGCTAAACAAATGTGAAGGCATTGCACCCATCGTGCAGGTGCATGTAAGACTTAATCCTTCCTTTTCTTACCTGGTTCCACAAAACATCAGATGTAAGCCATGTAGGTTGGGAGGGGAAAATGAAGAATAAAGTCACATATTGACAATCTGGAGACAAATTATAAACAGCAATAGGTAAATTCAGTGGATTGTGATGAACTATACTTGTTTGGAGAGATTCTTATGATAGTTAATCTTTCTGTTTTTCAGTTCTTATTGTTGATTTGCTGATATACATACCTGCAGTTATACTGTATTGTTGTTATTTAAAAGAAACATCAACTAAAAAAAAGGCAAGTATAAGTCTTTGGGGGTGGGGAGAGTGTGCGTGTGTGTGTGGGGGAGAGAGAGAGAGAATAAAAATGTTATTAACTGGAATATACATTTAAAACGCTGAAAAGAAAGTTAATTAATATTACAAAACCACACAGTGCTTTCCATTTACATAAAATAGATGCCAATCAGTATATCTTGCATTAAAAACTTTTCAGTAAGAAAACATGTTTTTTTACAGCAATTATTTTAATGCCCTTCAATAACAATAACAAGGTGCACTGGAGTTTAGTAACCATGAACTACTGAATTACACTTCTTGTCAAATTTATTGCTTGGGTAGTAAAAAAAAGATTTGTGCTGTGCCATGAGGGAATCTAGGAACAGCCTTGGGTCTTGCACACTTCTTTAGACAGCAGAACTGAAATGCACTGTGAAAGTGACACCATGCTCAGGGTTTTTAATGCTCACTGGTTTCAAGCATCTGTGGTCTGTCAAGTCATGGAACAGTTTCCAGGGTTAAACTGAGCACAGTCATCTTTGTGAATTGGCTGGCAGAAGACACCCTGATGCTCCTTTTAATATTCTTTCCCACTAGGCCCCTTCATCCCTTCCCACATCACTGGGGGAGGAATAATTAGAGGAAAAGTGTGTTCCCCACGTGAATGAGTAAGGAATCCACAGGAGTTGGCCTTGTTAAAGCAGAACCAATCATGTTCTGGTTCCAGGGTGAAATGAATTGCTATATAATAAAGTGCCTTGTTTTTGTCTCTTTCTCTTTCTCCTAGATTGCCAGTGCTCTCTGTATATTGCTTTATCCAGGCCTCATTCTCATTGACTATGGACATTTTCAGTATCCTTCCATTTGCTTTAGAACAAAAGAATTTCAGTTGTAAAATAACATGAGTCCCTCCTACAATAACATCACTTTTACTGGGGAGGAAGTTAGATTCGTTAGATGAAAGTTGAGGGCTTCCCCCTCCTCTGCAAAAGTTTTGAAAGGAAACAGTAAACCTTAATTGGACTTGGAGCAAAAGATTGATGTGGGGCAAATCAATCCAACATGGCATAGCTTTTCTTTGCATCTCAAGTTCACCTTTATGCCACTCTGCCTTGTTTGAGTAAATGTCGGTGGCAGACTGGCTGTGAAAAAAATAGATACTCATGTGATTTCTGCTTGGATAAGAGAACCATCGTAGCTCTTGTTGGGAGGTGGTGAGGAGTGTCAGGCATAGCCATGCTGTTTAGTTCTATAAAATGTGATCTTGTTTCTAGCTTTCACAACCACTAGCTGACTACAGAGAATGGGAGGAGATTATTAACATTTATTGAGTGTCTCAGATGCTTCTGCCCAATTTCTGGCAGCCATGATGCTTCACAATGAGATATATCTGTACACCTGACTCACTATACAACATCAATAGTAAATTAGAGTAGACTCTGCTTCTTGTGTCCTCTAATAGCCATTGAGCCACATTTGAAACCTATGAAACAAATGGTGAATTTGTAAGCTATAGGTAGAGCTGAGTGAGTTATTTGCAAAGAATAACTTTTCTAACCAGTGTAGCGGATTGACTCTCAAATGCTCATTTTTTAAAATTTATTCAACACTTTAAAAAAATCTGAATTGATTGAGTATTCAGAAGTAGAGCTCTTTGTTAGTGTTTCTGGCCCCAGATCAGAGGAGTTCACAAGCACATTGTTGAGAATACCTATATTTAAGATTTGTTTTCTACGAACACGTGTACAACTTTCACATTTGTGGCATCAAAAGTCAGCATTTGAGTGTTCACGGAAAACTCACATGATTGGATTTTGGCGTTTAGCTGGCCTGATTTTGTAACAGTTAACTTATTGCCTTGTAACATTGGAGCACAGATGTACTTGTAATGGAATGCACCAAGATACAGCACATATGGCTAATTTATGTTTTTTTAAATTCATTCTGGACCTTCTGAGTTTTATGTCACTACACTAGTCTGTAATTAGAATAAAGCTTGTCTTTTTTATTTTTAAGATGTATGCCACATTGATGAAGACTAGTGCAGTAATCCCCAGATTTTCCAGGGAAAGTCCTATTCTCCTTGCCACCTGGAATATTCCTTTCTCTGCTTTTTCTCTGTCAGTTGCTTGCTTGCGTATCATCTTAAATGTATAAAGTTTCAGAAGTCTTTTAAATCGGGATGGGCAAACGATGTTTTAATCCAGCCCTCAAGCTCCTGCCAGGGAACAGAGTTTGGGGTTTGCCCCACTCCACGCGTGCCATGGCTCTGTGCAGCTCCCAGAAGCAGCAGCATGTCCCCACTCTGGCTCCTATGTGTAGGGGCAGCCCCAGGGCTCCACATGCTGCCCCACCCTGAGCACTGCCCCTGCAGCTTCCATTGACCAGCAACCACGGCCAATGGGAGCTGCAGGGGCGGCACCTGCGGATGGGGTAGCGTGCAGAGCTGCCTGGCCGTGTCTCCGCGTAGGAGCCAGAGGGAGAACATGCCACTGCTTCCGGCAGCTGCTTGAGGTAAGTGCCGCCCGGAGCCTACACCCCTGATCCCCTCCCGCATCCCAACCCTTTGCCCCAGCCCTGATCCCCCTATCGCCCTCTGAACCCCTTGGTCCACCATCCTGCACCCGAGAGCCCTCACCCCCAGCCAGAGCCCTCACACTTACACCCCAATCCCCTGCCCAAGGCTGGAGCCCCCTCCTGCACCATGAACTCCTCATTTCTGGTCCCACCCCAGAGCCTGCACCCCCAGCCGGAGCCCTCACCCCCTCCCACAGCCCAACCCCCAATTTCATGAGAATTCATGGCCCACCATACAATTTTCATACCCAGGTGTGGCCCTTGGGCCAACAAGTTTGCCTGCCCCTGTTTTAAAGCCTCCATGTCAATGTTTATATACCCACAGTCTAGGCTGAGATTTTCAAAGCCACCAGGGAAAGTTGGAACCAAATTCCTATTAATTTTAATGAGAATTGGGCATGTCAGATTCCTGTGGCAGGTTTAAATCCAACCCCTAATGGTATTCATGCAGGTGTGTGTGCTTCTTTAGCATTAATTTACAATTAAATATCCACATTTAGGTCTTGGTTGCAGCTTGTATTAGAAAATTAGTTATTGTGCATATCCATAAGAAGTGCAGTAGTTGTTCAGTCCAAGCTGTGCCAGGTAATGGAGATGTGAGTAAGTCCCGGGGCTGTGATAAATGTGGACCCTTTAAAATATACTGTTGGGTCAAAACTAGGCACGTGAAAAATCAAATTTCATTGTTAGATCTCTAGTAACGTACTAATTGTGGTGTTCCCTCTAGAACAGTGGACCCCAAACTGAACCCACCATTCAGGGAGGTGCAGCAGAACCTGCGGCAACCCCCATGGGGGGCAAGGAGGCTGCACCACCCAGGACTACTCTGCTCCCAGCTCCACCCTGGCTCCACCCCCAGCCACGTTCATGGCCTCAGCTCACTGCGGCCCTGCTCCCATCCTCAGACCCCTGGCTCCCATCAGTAGCCTGGCTCCCAGCCCCCATCCCTGACTGCAGCTCCCAGGGGAGGGGTATTGACAGATTACATTATGGGTAATGGGGGGCTGCAACATAAAAAGTTTGGGGACCATTGCACTAGAAAATGCGAATGTCAGGTGAGAGGCAGCAACAGAAACCAAACTTCTAAGAAACAAACTCTACTTTCATAAAAGATTTTCACTGTATTTTGCTGCTTCAATTTATCCTGAATTATAGTTTTGGCACTGATTCTGCAAATACTTATGCATGTGCATAACTTTATACATTGTGACTAGTTCAACTGAAGTCATTGGAGGAACTTAAAATGCGGAAAGTTAACTGCTTGTGTAAGTCTTTGTAGGATCATGGTCTTCTGACATCATAGTTAGTGTTATGAAAGTGACAGTATGACAAATATGATTATGATTTTTGATTGGGGAATAAATAGGTTGAGAAATGATTTATAATGTGTTGTCATGTAGCGATCTGTATTGGCCAAGACAGAGTAGGGAGAGAGAGAGATACATTGTTTCAGTATTTCTTAGGATATCTGTGGCATCCCTCTAATTCAGTGTCTTTCATTACACTTTAATTGCTGCTTTTGATGCATTTTGCTCATCAAAATCAATGAGAGTCTCTTTATTGACTTCACTGGGTTTTGGATTAGGCCTCCAGTGTCAAAAGTAAATAACAGATTTCTTTTTTGGTTGTAACTATTATTATTTGTTTTGCAGTAGTGTCTAAGGGCCCTACTCATGGATTGGGGCCCCTTTGTGCCAGGCATTATATAGACACATAACAAGAAGACAGTGCCTATCCTGAAGAGAGTACAGTCTAAGTGTGAGCTTGTTGAAATACTCCATACATAGCTATACTGCAGAAAAATTTATGGCTTTTGAAAATGTTACCCATAACCCTGGAAAAAATGAGCACAAGAAAATGTGGAATTGCTGCTAGTTGTATCCTGCTGAGTACGATGTCAGTGTAGTTTTTTATTAATCCTGGTTAATTAATTGTACTAGACTTCTGTAATAACAATCCGTGCAACAATAAAACTTTCTTTGATTCTATGGACTTTTGATCAGGCTCCCAAATGCAAAATTATAGTTGGTTGACTTGTTTAAATAGAATTTAAAATATTTCTCCATGTGAACAAATTAGTTGCATATTTGGCACTAGATTTTTGAAAATTAAGACTAATATATCAAACTTTTGTATTGAATATATTTGACACCTATCATCTGTGGCATTTGTTCACTGTTAACTTGTCACAATACTCAGCATGTTCCTTGTCTTGCTTATCTTGTCCTTAACATAAAAAAACATATATAACTCTGTGAGCTTGGGCTTTGCTTTGTGGGGTGTACTTTCTCTCTCTTACAATTGGGACCTTTTAGGATCACTGGCATTTTGCTTGGCCATAAATTATAAACAAATGGAACTCTACCATTCACTGCCATTCTTTTGCTACTTACTTGGAAAATGCTTCCAAAAAGGCCTTACCGGAAAGGGGTGAGTATCTTTAAAATTCAGTATCCAAACACTAGCTCAAGAATACACATAGGCAGCCCAGCCTTGGGGAATTTGTTTCATCCTATTTGCGTTCCCATTGTTTCTCTATTAAGCTCCAAGGGAAGGTACTAATGTTATCATTTCCTCTGTTCTTAGAGAACATGTCTCTTTCTAGCCATTAAATGATACACTAAATATCTAACTAGTTTTAAGGGTTTAGAAAGTATAGCAAAATATATTAAACTTAGAGCTGGGTAAAATTTTTAGGCCAAATCTGTTTTCAGCAAAAAATGCAGATGTGGTAACAATGAAATGTTTCATGAATTTGTTTTCCCAAATTGTTGATGGGGGGTGGGCGGGAGTCAGAGGAGGGAGCAAAACCTTTAAAAAATACTGAAAGTCAGAAGTTTTGTTTTGACATTTTCAAAATGTAACATTTCATTTTTTTTGGTTCAAAACAACTTTTTGTTTAGAAATTTCCTTTTATTTTAAAAAAATCAAAAATGATAAATGCTCAGAATAGAAACAGTTTCATTTTTGGATGAAGGAAATATTTTGTTCAACTCAAAGTGAATATTAAAACTAACCTGACCAAAATTTTGAAATATTTCATTTTTGGTTTGACCTGAAAATGTGTGAGTTCCAATATTTTGGAATTGCCTGTGAACCGAAAAAACTTTTATTTGCACAGCTGTCATTAACCAGCCTTCATCATGCTGGAATCAAAGTTAAATATGGGCCAAAAGTAGACATCCAGATTAACGAGACAATGCTGGTAGATGTGACGCAGTCCTAGTGGATTTCTTATGACTGATCTAGAGATGATGACATGTCATTTCTCCGGTACTGGTAGCTCTGCTCAAATTTGTCACATTTGGTGATCTTCTGCACATTCAGCTATATACTGTAAATACACTCTACGTTTTAAGCCCCAAGTGCCTGCTTTTTTAAATGTATAAACAACTGAGTTTTTGCCTCTAATATCTTGACTGAAACTCTTCGATGTATTACAGGTTATTGTTGTTAATTAAAATAGCATTTACGGTGGTTGCTTCTTTTGCGATTTGCTGGCTCCCATTCTGCACAGAAGTTGAACAAATCCTGCAAGTACTCAGGAGACTCTTTCCCATTGATCGAGGCTTATTTGAGGTATGTGGGGTTGTTTTGTTTTGTTTATATAAATGTTCTGTATTCTTAGATCCCTTGAGAAACCTTCATCGTGACCTTTAGGGATTTCATGTGGAAGACACACCACAGAACTAGTAATCTGAGCTGCCTTCGTTGGCAGTCATTTCTTGCCAGTTATTTAATCCAGTATTTAAACCCTAGCTCAGCTGGCATCTTCCAGGATATTATATGAGTAGACAACACTTATCCCATCATCAAACCCATACTTCAGTCATACATTTTTCCATTGACATAGATTCCATAGTAATTGACAGTGTCAGAAGATAAAATGTAAAAGTTAACAGCTTTAGAATCTCCCCTTTGGTTAGCATAATATAAGCTTTATTGAAAGGAATTATTTATACAACTAGTAATGGCTGTAGTGTTTCAGGTGTAAATTAAAGCCTTCTTCATGTCCTAGCTGATTTTCTCAGTAACCCACTTTCTACAAAAGTTTATTTAGACCAGTTGTGCTTTTACTGTTCCTAAGTAGTAGTTTGATTCAGCACAATGCTCTTGAGGCTCGATCCTGTAAGATGCTGAGCACTGTCGCCCCAATCCAGGAAAGCAGTTAGGCACATACTTAAATCTAAGCACACAAGTAGCCTCATAGATGCCAATGAGTCTACTACTTTTATGCTTAAAAAGGCACTTCAGTGCTTTGATAGATTGGACTCAGAGTGCTTAGCTCCTGGCAAGATTGACTCAAGTTTAAGAGCAAGTTCTATACCACAGACTTCCCCACAGTAGAAACTAAGGGCTTGATTCAGTAATGCTTCAGTGGGACTTAAGCACATTCTTAAGTGCTTAAGTGCTTTGCTGAATCTGGGCGTAAGTGACTGTTGTTAGTATAAATGGTTTGCCTTATATATGTGGCTTCTGCTAGCAGTTCTTCAATAGATACAAGTGATACCACGATACCACAACCTGCAGTGTCTTTGAAAAACTGCCATTATAGGTACACTGAGGGTGGCATTTAATTTAGATGCAGCCATAGGAATATTTTCCAGAAAGTATTCTCCAGCAGCTTGTTAAAAAATAATTGAAGCTCGGGAGATAAAGATATTTACAAACCAAAATACCTTTTGTCACTTTGCATTTTTTACCGTTTGCGAAGTTTAAAAATAAAAGCTGTAAATGTCAACAAACAATGAATCCAAAAAAGCCCAAGGATTTTAGTCTAATATTAGCCCAAATATTTTCAGACTGAATAGGGGAGTGACTTACTTGGATACTAATCTGGATAAACTGAGAAATTGTCTATGTAAGCAATGCACAGTAAGTTTATACTCTGTTGCCTGTAACAGGTTCTTTGAATTGATTCCCATTTACAGAAACAGCAGCAAATGCTGATGGTTGTAAAATCTTATTGGCTATGAAGTAGGCATCTTATATGTTTGCTGGTGCTGCGAAACCTTCTGATCACTTGTAGTCCTCAGCAAATTTGAAGAGCATATTCTGTATTGCTAGTAAGCATACAAGGAAGCTGGCTTAGTAGTTGAGTGCTAGTAGCTTTCTTGTTGTTATGTCTACACAGCTGTGATTCTAGCAGCTGTTTAGGGATGAGTTTCATGGGCATGATAGCTGTGGTTACAAATGTAATTTTGAAAGTGATCCTAGCACAACTGCTAATGTCTTTAGACTTCTTGATTTATTAGTGGTTAACTCTGTCATTGCTAGTAAGCAGAGCTAAATACAGTCAGGTATGTAATAAATGTGAGAATATATTTAATGTTGGGCTGTCAAGCGATTAAAAAAATTAATCATGATTAATCACACTTGAACAATAATAGAATACCATTTATTTAAGTATTTTTGGAGGTTTTCTACATTTTCATATATATCGATTTCAATGACAACACAGAATACAAAGTGCACAGTGCTCACTTCATATTTATTTTTGGTTACAGGTATTTGCACTGTAAAAAAACCCAGAAACAGTATTTTTCAATTCACCTCATACAAGTACTGTAGTGTAACCTCTTCATCATTAAAGTTAAACTTACAAATGTAGAATTATGTAAAAAAACCCTGCATTCAAAATGTAAAATTTTAGAGCCTGCGAGTCCACTCAGTCCCACTTTTTGTTAAGCCAGTTGCTCAGACAACCAAGTTTGTTTACATTTGCAGGAGATAATACTGCCCTGTTTTTGTTTACAATGTTACCTGACAGTGAGAACAGACATTCTCTTGGCACTGCTGTAGCTGGAATCTTAAGATATTTATGTGCTAGATGCACTAAAGATTCATATGTCCCTTAATGCTTCAACTACCATTCCAGGGGACATGGGTCCATGCTGATGACGGGTTCTGCATGATAAGATTCCAAAGCAGTGAGGACTGTCACATGTTCATTTTCATTATCTGAGTCAAATGCCACCAGCACAAGGTTCATTTTCTTTTTTGGTGGTTTGGGTTCTGTAGTTTCTGCATTGGAATGTTGCTCTTTTAAGACTTCTGAAAGCATGCTCTACATCAGAGATTGGCAACTTTTGGCACACGGCCCGCCAGGGTAAGCTCCTGGTGGGCTGGGCTGGTTTGTTTACCTGCCATGTCCATGGGTTCAGCCGATCATGGCTCCCACTGGCCGCAGTTTGCTGCCTCAGGCCAATGGGGGCTGCGGGAAGCGGCGCGGGCCGAGGGATGTGCTGGCCATCGCTTCCCGCCTGTTCTCACTTTCTGGTGACATTGTAAATAAGACGAGGGCAGCATTATTTTCTGTAAATGTAACAAATTTGTTTGTCTTAGCGACTGGTTGAACAAGAAGTAGGTCTAAGTGGACTTGTAGGATCTGAAATTTTACATTGTTTTGTTTTTGAGTGCAGTTATGAAACAAAAAAAATCTACATTTTAAGTTCACGATAGTGATTGCACTACAGTACCTGTATGAGGTGAATTGAAAAATACTATTTCTTTTATCATTTTACAGTGCAAATATTTGTAATAAAATACTTTGATTTCAATTACAACACAGTATACAATTTATATAAATGCAGAAAAACATCCAAAATATTTAATAAATTTCAATTACATTTGAAATTTCAATTTCAAATTCTATTGTTTAACAGTGCAATTAAAATGGCAATTAATCATTATTTTTTTTAATCATGATTAATTTTTTTGAGTTAATTGCGTGAGTTAACTGCAATTAATCAACAGCCCTAAATGAATGTCTTCACGTTTGAAAAAAGTTTCACAGGTACTATCATTTTGATGTAAATTTTCCTAGGGATGAGTGGTTTCAGAGCTTTATTTTCATAAAGTGAGTGGTCTTGACTTAAGACTGATGATCTCTTGTGTTTGGGAAAGTATTTCTGTTATTTTAATACATGTTTTAATTCAGTTTCTTTCAGATTTTAATTTTCTATTTTAACACTGACCCAATATTGACTTTCATTATAGCATATGACATTTGTGTATCAAAATGTATTTTTCAGTGAAGTATTACATAATCCTCATATTATTTGAACAGCAAACTAACATAGATACAACTCATTAAATATCTTTTCAGGATAAAGTAGCCAATATTTGGTGTAGTCTAAATGTTCTTATAAAGATAAAGAATGTGGTGTCACTTCAAACCCAGCTTAAACTGAGGTAAGAAAATTGAAGGCTTTTAGGTACATTCTCTTATTCATACTGTGTAGGATTTTCAAAAGCACCTAAGTGATTTAGGAGCACAAATCCTATTGAAAGTCAAAGGCACTTGTGCTCCTAAGTCACAAAGATGCTTTTGAAAATTGCATCCATTAATTTTTGGGAAGAATATAGAGATGAAATTTTCAGAGTTCGTAAAAAGACTTGTTCATAGTGTATTTTTTAGTTCCAAACAATACAAATAAAATTAAAGTTTTTCCCCAAGTTTGTGTGTCTTTAGAATGTTATGAAATTTTTTTTGTGTGTTTATATAATGATTTGAGCTGAATAATTATTTAAAATTGGGAAGCTAATTAAAATTAACAAACACATGCATTTGGCTTACATTATTTCTTCCAAATGTTTAAAGTTTGCATAATAAAAATATTTCAAATAAACAAATAGTTCAAGATGAGGCTCTTTCAATATGGAAGATGGATAAAAAGTTACTGAAGAGTAAAATTTTCAAAAGCACCTAAGTCAATTAGGAGCAAACACCACACTGGCTTAGGCTCCTACGTGATTTGTGCTTTTGAAAATGGGACACAGGTCCTTAAGTCACCTAGTTGCTTTTGAAAATATCTGAAAACATGAAAGTGGTTATTTATATATTAAAGGATAAACTTAATTTTTTTTAACATAATCCTTCAGCTTTGCTTTTACATTTCTGACTCTACTTCCGGCTTGTATAAAACTAACCCTCCAGCCCTCTCTCCGAGGATTTAAATTTGCTCTGGTAAGTGTATTTTTTTAATTGTTTCTTCTTTAAAATCTATCATTGAGTGTTGGAGCATGGCCAATAGTTCTCCTTAAAATTGTCCCACTGTGCAGAGTTATGTATGTTGTTAAATGTCATTTGGTATCTGCTGAAGAGACTGTTTAAAAAGCATATCATCAATAGAATTGAATATCAAAGTTGTATCGGAGGACCTAACTAATATTTTTTAAATCTCAGGTTTTCCCCTTGTCTATACTTCTTTAGTTCTCTTATCCTTGGTTTTCTTTATTTTAATTCTGTATTTTTACTATTTTCCTCTGAAAAGCCATTTGAAGATTCTCCACACAATAAAGCTTTGTATGGGTTTGAGATTTCTGTTCTCTTTCATTTTGTTTCCAGAGTGATCGTTTTTTTTTGTTTTTTTTTTAATGCACTGGCTGCCAAATTCAATAAAAATTCCCACAATAGTCATTGCAGGCTCATTAGTGGTTTGAAAAGGAATGATCCTTTTTTTGTTTTTAACAAATGTTTGCTTTTCTCTCTGTAGTCTAATATCATTGAACATAAATTTAGGCAAATTTACACCACATGAATGTAAAATATTCCTTTTAAACTAAAAGCATTTTGATACCAAGACAGATATCACTAATATTTAAACATTAGTTGATTTATATGGTTTTAAATATGCAATAATTTCTAAGTATTATTTGAGTTTATACTGGTGAAGCTGGTATAGGATTAATCCTTCCTGAGAATTGTCTTGTAGTTTAATTCTTGCTCAATATATTTTTAGTTCAGTAAAAAGAATGAGACCTTTTGTTGTTACTTCTGAGGCGTGGGTTGTTCATGAGTACAGTTGACCCAGTGTAATACAACCTACCTCAGATACGGTAGTTGCATAGTTCTGACTATATATAGTAGGGCCCCAATCCTGCAATCACTTATATATGTGAGTAATTCAGTTTTCTTTTATGGGATTACTCATGTGAGGATAGTTAAGCACATGCATATGTGTTTGCAAGGTGAGGCCTTATTACGTGCGACATGTTCTGAATACTCAGGGTCAAACTTTCAAAAGGCTCCTTTTTGCAGCCACAATCTGTTACAGGTGCAGTTCAGTGTACCTCTCTCTCTAACTATATTGAAACATGCAAATTGCTCTGGAGTTGAATATATTTAGTACAAATTATATTATATTGGTCACTTCATACTGATGCCAGCCTTTATATAAAATTTTAAGCCAACTGAAAACTAAAACCTACACTTTGCATTGGGGAGATATATATTAACCTCTTCTACGTAAATCTTTTTAGATTAGCTGTGCATTGTCATTCTTCCTGTTCTCCTTCCAAGTACATGAAAAATCCATTCTTCTAGTATCAATGTAAGTCATTTTTATACAGAAAACATTCTGATACCCTTTTTCTCCCATTTGCATGATGCTACAGACTTCTTCCTCACTTAGAAATGTATCTATTAAAACAGAGACTTTTAAAAAATATTGTGCATATAGTTTTCATTCCATAAGAACTTCTGAATGATAAGTAATTTGGGGCAACGAAAGTAGAAATTTCCTTTTTGACCACTTCCATTATCTAAACAGGATATACTAATGGTGGGTTTATGAGGGTCCAGTCAGCACAAAATATGCATGACTGCAGGTGGTAGGGTTGACTGATTCTGGGGGTGGGAAGGGTGACACTGTCATGGAAACCAAAGAAAAACCCCAGACGTGTAGTTGTCCAGCAAGGGGAAAGCATATCTAAAGTAAATAATAATGATGAGTGAAATAGGGTGAATTCTCCCTCATTTCTCAATAACTAGATGGTAAAGGGCCTCCTGCCTTGGAAATTAATGTATATATTCCCCTTCTCTTTCCTTTGTTGGGAGATAAGTCTTAAAGCAGAAGGTCTTCTTCTTCCCCTTGGATGAAGCATAGCCATCTGTGGGAGAAATCTGAACACTGGCACAGTGGCACCTTTAATATTCCTCTCCTAGATTTATATTAGAAAGCTCACATAGAGGCCCACAGGGGACAATTTTATCCTGACTGGCCACTAAACTATTGTTTCTAGCTTCCTGGCTGAACACACAACTTTGCCATTCTTACTAATGTGACTAGGCATGGATGCATATAAACTGCAACTGTTCCTTTCGAATGCATATTGTGCAGCAAATCAACACATGGGGCAGAATATCTCTTGCACAGAGCTATGCTTGTTGTGGTCACAGCTTCTTTGGTTCACTGCTTTAGAGGATGACTACATAAACACCTAAAGCATGGCAGCTGCGGTGTAAATTTATTGTGTTCGAACTGGTAGCACACTAACTCTGTGTGGGCCCTGCTGCTACATACTAAAACTTCCTAGTGCACACACACATACTGCGGGTTGAACCAGCAGTAGGTCAGTGCACACTAGGGAGCTTTTAGTACACAGCCGCAGGATCCGTAGGGACAGTTAGTGCCTGGGCTGGAGTGGTACTGCAGATTTACACCTCAGCTTGCTGTGCACTGAGTCTTCACACACACATGCCCTATGGCAGTGAAAGGCTGATGCCAAGGATCAAAGCTGTAACCAGGTGCTACATCAAGCATAGCTCTGGTGCAGGAGATATTCTGCCCTGGCATACTCTCAATGGATCCTATGCCAGTGGAGGATAGACAGAGGGGAGTTCTGCCATGTCTCCCATGCTGAGTGAGAGGATGGCGGGCCCAGTACTGGCTCTCTTGCCCAGTAGGGAGTTCTACCATTTTCAGCTTGTGTTTGGCTCCAGATGGCAAAAAGGGGCCAGATTACAAGAGTCTCTGGCTCAGAATAGGTAAAACTTGTGTATAACAAAAGTCTAGAGAGAACCAGCAAAGCTGTTGTCATTACAGTTTTTGTACAACTATTTTTCTTTTTTCATCGTAGACCAGTCTGCTTAATGATAAATGAAATTCCTTTGATGTCTACTTGGTTTTTGCTTGTGTCAACCTTCAGGTGAGTCAGACACTATTAACTTCAATACAGTATTCTTCCTGTCTTGATTCTCGTACATCTTTCTAAGCATATTCTTTTTTTCTCACCTTTTAATGTGTTACTTAAAATGTAAATTTGTTGGAATGTAAACTAATGCCCTTCTGTTTTTACAGCTTGCTGCCTCTTCTGTTGAAGGATGGCTTGCTTCTGGCCTACGTGGTGACAACGCTAGCGTTTCTGACAGTGTGTGTGATGACTTTTTCAATATTTGAAAAGACTTCAGAAGAGGACCTGCAGCTGAAGTCACTCTCCCTTTCTATTAGGGAATACATTCCTTCATTTAAGGCATTCCCAAAGATTATTAAGAGTCTGGTAAGAAACTTGTAACTGTTCACAATATGTTGTTCTTTTAAAGTCAGGATAAACCAGCTTTATGCCCACAGTTATGTACATTTGTGTGGCCACATGATTTATATCCTGTTAGCACATTGTTCTTAATAGAAGTTTCATATGAACAACTTCATGTGTTGAAAACCACACAAGAGACCCATCTGTCTTCTTCCAAGTTGTCGCCATATATGTAATGCTTTCCCAATTCCAGTGTGATCCCCTCCTCCCTCCAAATCTCCACATTCAAATCCCTCCTAAAAGCCCAGAATAAGTAAGTTAAGAAGATAGGGGGGAGAGAGAGAGATCCCAGCTAGATCCTTCCTTTCCTCTCCTTTAACGAGTTTTGTCAGACCTCTTAGTTTCAAGCCTTGGGGGCTGGGACTGTCTTCAGACTTTTCTTATACAGTTGCATACACTATCAGTGCTTAATGGTAATGAGATCATCTTTACTTGGCAGCAATATGTCAAAAGACCCCCGTTTCAAAATACTCAATGTATTGAATATATAGTAGGAAACTGTCTAATCTCTGGGGGTTTTTTGAGGTGATTATCTTGATTGTATTTATATCAGTTTAGAGAATAGCACACAAGATGGTGGTATAGATGCACGCTGTATTTTATAAGAGGTCATCCATATAGAGGATGAGGAATACAAAGTACCTAAGCAATGAAAGTAACTACATATTCATTTGACACTGTAAATCAATGTTAACTAATTTATTTATTATTCTTTATCTTACAGTTTATTGTCTCAGTAATTCTGATGGGCATCCTCACTTTAATGAGTGCCATGCTGACTCCTCCACAGAAGCTACCAGATTTATTTCCTGTATCTGTGTCTGTTGTGTCCTGCTTACACTTCTTATTCTTCTTGATGTATTTTAATGCTGTTGTACTGTGGGACTCAAGAAATGGTAGAAATCAGAAGAAAATCAATTAGTTAAATCCTAACCTGGAAAACTCAAGACTAAACTGGGAAGAGAAAGAATATTTTCAGTGAAAATATCAGTTACAATAGGCAGCTCTAAATCACTGTTTTATTTAGTATATTTACCATGATCTAATGAAAACCAGGAAACAAATTGTTTTACATTTAAACACAAAGAATAAGTTAATGACTTTTATTTTGAGGAGGAGGAGTAGCTATTACCAAACAGTGTTTGAAATTTAACTTGACTTGTTATATTCTCAAGAACTTTAATACTTCTGTTATGGTTTTGCAATATGAAAAGGCTATTTGTAAACTGTAAATAAATACAGAAAGTCCTGACTCTTAACTAGCAGGGCCAGTTTAATGTAGCAAAGCCACAAATATAATTTGCTAGTGTCAAGTCATACATTTCCCAGCATGAAGTGTGGAAGAGATACAAAGTAATACGGGTTAAACAATAACTCTTGCCTGCTGCTTCTAAGTGGCATCTCTTGCTGGCCTCTTTTGATTACATAAATTAAACTGCCTTGCATACTATTTCTCTGTCATCATGCTTTCATATGATGTGCTTAAACTCAAGGCCACTGCACTAATATCCATGACCCTCTTACTGTAGCAATAACCCCTTTACCCGCTGAAGTCCATTTTTATTCTAACCAAGAGTTTCAGGGTGCTGTGGTTGCTGCTCTTGTTTTTCCTACCTATCTTTTTTCATTTTGGTAATATAACTTACTCTGCAGTCAATTGTCAATTTTATGACTTAAATGGAATGGACAATTTTTAATTTTAAATCTGGCTAAACTGCATTTTCTTCTCTAGAATGTTCAAAGCATTTGGTAAGCCAGAGTCCGGTTTCATGAGCCACAAAGTGAACTGTAGGTTTTTGCTGAAATTAATATGAAAATGAGGAATGGGCACAGTAGTATTTATACTGTCCCAACACTCTGGGTCACAGAACTTTGTACTGAAAAATGTAGAAATGCAATGCAGAAGTTGATAGGAGAGAGAACTGAAGATTTGGACAGCTGGCTATGGGAGAGTTGATGCTTCTTGCACATAGGATACACAGTATCTCTCTACCTCTTCCTTATGGACTGGGGCAGATGTGACTTGTTCCCAGTAGTAGTTACCTCACTTACTTCCCTGTGAGTAGCCAGCACTGCATCAAGCAATACTGGATAATCACATTTACAGAAAATCTATTACAATGTTTAACAGCGAAATCTAATTTTGACATGTATTCTGTTAATATTAGGTTTCAGATTTAATACCCTAGTGAGATGAACGGAGCCAGTCTATGCTTCTCAGTTATTGTTACATTCTGTCAGCAGATGCAGGAAGATAACACTGCCTGAGTTTACACTGTTCACCTTTAGCTGAGTTCCTGTTCAAGTGATTAATGCTTCTAGGATTTTACTGCATTAATGCTGTGTTAAGGCACCAAGAGCATCGGGGAAGTGTCTTTTAAATTAGTATTTAAAAAACAAAAAGGTTTTATATAACCAAAATAACTTAAATGGATGCTGAGATACTACAGCATACTTCTGAAACAAGGAGCGAGTGGATTCTGCTGCAAATCCTATTGATGTGGAATAACTTCCAGACTGAGCTATTTCTTTATCTTTCTTATCTGAATGGCACTCTGCATAGTATATTAGTAGTTCAGAGAATACAAACTAATTAATGTAATTATACAGTACAAAAGCAGAAATCATAAGAACCAGTATAAAAGGGCTGAATGGGGGGAAAAGAGCCCATGAGCTGCTATCATTGGAGATAGGTACAGCCTAGAAGCTGAAATCAGATTGGGCACACATGAAAGGATGAGCCATCCTTGTTTAAGGACACTCCCATATTAACCTGATTACTCTGAGCACACTACCAAAATGTCATTGACATTAAAACATTCTAGTGCTGACTCTGGTGTGTAGCATAAGATATGAATGTATGTAGTAGGTGTTCTGTGTACTTACTTCCCCATGTATGAATTATGAGATCACCTAAAAGAGGTGTACTCATGAGTTTACTTTTCTTTAATTAAGAGGCAGTTTACTTGTAGGTGACACAACTTGTCTTAATCTTTTCAACAAATAATTACTGGCACTTCTAGAAGGCAGCTTTATTTCATACAAGATAAAACATTCCACTTAACATATAAGGCATTACTGAACTGCAATTATATACGTAGACAGACAGCACTTGACTTAGCATATGACAGTTTATTCCAAGCTGTAACTGTAACCTTTCCATAAACATTTAACATTCTTCTGAGAGGGTGCTACCATGATAATGATCCATGTGTAAAGCATGCAATATTTCCATCCACAATAAAGTCTTTTCTTTTTTTAAAAAAAGGAGTGGGTAGTTACATGTATCAGCCATAGAAAGAGGAATCATTGTCCACAGTGACTTTGAGAAATAACTCCTACAGAATTCTGCGCAAATAAACTTAGTGAAACACTGCCAAAAGTTAAAGCAGTGTGATGAACCTCTACTTTCAATAAAAGAATGTGAACAACATCCAACTAAGATGGAAGAAAGTGGAATGGTTTCACATTTCAATTAATCTCTTCTGTCTTGTATTCATCACAAGATTAGGGCCAAGTGTTTCCCACCATATAAAAACATTAGTTTTGTGTGTATCTCTTTTCTTTGTCCTTCAGATGGCCTCTGAGGGTGATAAAGCGAGAGTCATCTGATCTACCTTGTGTAGAACTGGGAAATGGTTCTTAGCAGACCCAGCTGTTTCTGAAAGGCAAAAGCTTAGAATACCAAGAGGTCAAAGAAACAGTAAGTGCTTTAGTAGCATTAAGGTGCACATAGTTAAGAGTAATATCTGGAGCAAGATCTTAAAATATATAGTCCTGCACTTTCTGTTTTCCTTAATTAAAAAAAATTGCTAACTTTGGTTATGCTGACATCATGGGGTCAGGGTAAAAATCATTTACTAACTTGACATTAGTTGCTGACTGTCCCTTGTCTAACTTAAGTCATTCTGTGTTCTCCTTGCACACCAAATGCCTTTTTGGATCAGGTTGCATATCTATTAAAAAGGAATGTTTCTGCGATTTCAAAAATGTCTACATTTACAGAGTGGTTGCAGAGTGTACAATACTGGCAACATCTCTGCACCACTCATCATTTTAGTTTTGTCTGACTCAAAACTTCAATTGTAAAATGCTGGTCACCTCCTGGTTTGAGCAGCACTTACTCTACAACATTGGCAAAGAATAATATTCAGACTCCTGCACCTTTTTTGTACATCTCCTGTACTTGTTACCCAGCACACAAGAGAGAGGCCACAGCTGCCTTTACAAATCTCTCAACTCTGCCTAAAGGTGGAGAGTTTTCAGGGTCATCAGAAATATGCAAAAGGATGGTGGAAACAATAGCAAACCCATTTTTACACTGACTCTTCCCTTATATTACCAAGTCTGTACACAAAACGAAAGTAAGCACTTAATCATTCTCTAAGTATATGCATGTAAACAGTGAGGAGCTGATTCATATACCTTTACTAAAGTTCAGTTATGCCTTACTCCACAAACATTCTCATTGAAGTCAATAGCATCTACTTGTGCAGTATAAATATGGCCCTGGGTTAGGAAACCTAACTGTTTGGACTTGTTGGGTATACAGAATTAACTCCTAACATAATGTAATTTCCCAGGTTATTTGTTCACAATCAACCAATTTTTTTATTTTATTTTTATTTTTTTTGCAATCACCCGGTTTGGAGTATGTCAGCATTTGCTGAAAAGGTCACAGAACTGATACAACTTTTATCTTATATAGCATCTCATTAACTTTTGGGTGGGCTGATGAACTGCATAAATATAAGCCCTACAATTAACACGCAGTTATTGCTGCTCATGGTAAAACTGGCACCCACTCCTAGAGATGGAGCATATCATTACTGTGAAATTTTCAGTCTCTCTGAAGGCCTGGGAATCAGTATTCATCCTTAAACATGCAGCTTCTTCCTGCTCAGTGCTAAAAACATATTACAACCTTTACACCAAGGCAGCACAATTACTGTTTGCAGTAACTGCACATAGCAAAAAAAAGTTTATACTCTGTACAACAGTAAATCTAGAATAGCTTGTAGTATATAAACATGCATAAAAGAGCCAGGAAGAAATGAATTATTTACATTGAGATTATCTGGTTGTGCACATTGTAAAGTTTAAATTAGATACCAGAAATTTTATCTAGATGTGCACCTGCCTAGTGCAATGAGCAATTCTTAATTGGTATTTGCTGCGGAGATAGATTTACAGGCATTTCTTCTCTCCTTTTAAGTACAATAAAGCAGATGTAGAACTTCGTGTTGATATGGAATGCATTTTTTACATAATGCCTGTGGGATTAAAAGAATGACTGAAATAAGACTTAATTAGACAACATTACCATATGCATACTCTGTTCACAATAATATATCTGCCTAACCCTAACTTCATTATGTAAAAACACATAATACAACAGAAAATGAACAATTCTGTGTTTCTCTTACATTGGGGTAAAATGTTTTGGATAGAAGATAAAAGGGTGTTTTTAATTCATAATTAATTCTCCTGGTACTATTGAAAGTCAAAGGGGACAATCTAATACTGCCAACTGCAGAAAGCTTTTTCACCATCACCAGATTTACTGTTTGCTTTTTTATAGTAAGAAAATGAATGGACTGTATGTATGTCACTTACATAAGACGACAATAAAAACAGGAAAAGGTAAATATGCCATTACTAGGCACAAGTGACACGCTGAGATCACTGACTACATATTAGGAAGCTTCAGCAGTGTCCTGTCTTGAAGACATGATTAAAAGTTGCACTGTAGATTTGCGGCATTTTATATTTATAAATATACACATTCTGTGAATATCTGTGAGCCAATTCCTCCTTCTTCATACTACACTATGAATATTCAGAATAACCTGACTTTCTAAAGAGGGGTATATGCTCATATCTTCCATCAATCCCAATTAATCTGTAGATAAGTCTCTATAGCTAAAAATGAAAATATGTCTGAAAAGAATTTGCGAAACACGACACCCTGAGCAGACAGTTTTCTTATGTATTAGTGGTGTTTTGCTGATAGACAGAGTCAGTCTCTAGTTGGGCTTTTGCTTATGTCACTGGAACAGGGAGAAGCAGCCAATAAAATAACAGAAATTGAGCACCCGCAAAGCTTGCCTTGTGGAGTCTGTTAGCTCACCAGTGTGAATGGCACAAAATAGAGTATAAAACAATAGGTGAGCAGCTGGGAGATGTGACATATCTGGATTAAATGAGATTAGAGAAAGAAAGGAACTTTGTTAAAAGGAAATTTTATCCAGAAAGTGCAAACAGTAAATCATTCACACACTGTCCACAAACAAGAGAATTCAAAAACGGGCTAGCAGCAAACCCAGGACATTGCTAAAACACATGAGCAGGGGCATAGGGAAGTGCAATATCAAGTGGAAATGATTCCCTCTACACAAACCCTCCCATTGCTTCTTTGAGCTGGGGAGATGGCATTACTGCTCAAACAATGGACAGCAATGTCTCAGAAGCAGCACAGGCCTCAGGAATAGAATAGAACAGTAAATCTATTTGTCCAGGCCAGGAGCAGGCAGTCCTCTTTGAAGCAGCTCATTAGGAGAGTGACCCATAATATCTAAGAAGGTATAACCTGTTCTGGCACTCAAATTCTCTTATTCCTTTGGTCACGTGTGCCCGTTCCAGTGGGAAATATTTGAAAAACCTTCTAGTTATCACCTGACCATGGTGATGTGGAGAAATCCTCCTGTAATAGTCTTCAGTATGATACATTTCTGGAGGATCAGGAGGAATCAATTTGCAGAGCAATTCAACAGAAATTTTAAGAAGGAGATTGGTTTTTCATTGAGGTACTGAATTCACGAGCAGCAATTGTCTTCGGATCAAAACACAATAATTTAATTATGCACATTTGTACCTACTCTGATCGTTTTGCAAATGTTTAAAAAAAATCAGTGCTTATAATTACCATTAATTGTAAGCATTAATTTGTGTATTCAAATACTAAAGTGGGAAAGCTCACTTACCTCAGTTAATGAGGGATTTCAGGAATTCATAGCTGTTACCAGATTGTACATATTCTGGGGATAAAACAAAACCAAATTTTCACAAACAGAATGACGGTGTTTTATTTGTAAAATAAAAACCTCAAAATCAATATGCTGCTCAAGTAAAATATTCCGGAGTTCATAATATTGTAAACTGCAGCTTCTACAATGTATGTTTTGCTATTTACATTTTCATGATTCCACTCGTTAACTCTGACCACTTAAAATACATCAAGTTTTTATATATATAAGTAAAGGTCTGGATAAACACCAGGAAGTGTAAAATTAAGAGCTACAGTTATTTAATGTGTATTCTATCAGGGCTTGAACGGAAATATTGACAGATCAAGAGACTAGAACTGATCGTTTGTTTACATGCTTTTGCAGTCGAGGATTAATTTGTTTGGGGTGGAATCTTATATTAAATGCAGATCCACAGATAACACTGCTCTACAGCCAAAATGCTTCTGAAATAAATGTAGTCAAACTTTACTAATTCTGGGTCACTGAGAACAAAAATGATGCTTAAAATTGTTGATTGGCTCTAGTTTTCAAGATATGCTATTGGGTCAGTATATACGACCCTTGACATGGGAATGGTGGAGGATAAGTGAGTTATAAAGGGAAAGGATCTCAATTTAAACCAGAAATGACTAAAATACATCTTTGACTGGCTCTGTCAATAAATCTAGACTGGGTTTGGACAGTACTTGCTTTTTAGGCAAAACAATGAATGATGCAATCTGAAGCTGGTATTGCATCATACATGATATGAATTGCATCATGCTATTCCTAGAAGTCATGGATGATGCAATCCTAACGAAGCTTACATCACTCTGCTGAACAAATTGCCTTATATCAGCTCTAGAAATCATACAGTGTCGTGCTCTCTTATTTGTCAGTGTTTGATTTTGCAAAGGGACACATTCACGTTTAGCCAAAGTGAGCAGAGATGCCTCGTACTTGTGTGAACAGTGCAGATAACTTCTGCTATGTTTGTGGTGAAGTGATTTTTGCATCACAAAAGCACAGTATAACCACTATGGTTAAGAAAGCCGATCACCTTTATTTTGGCTGCAAAATTGGAGATCAGGACAAGAGGTGGGCCCCACACATATGCTGCAACACTTGTGCAACAAATCTTCGCCAGTGGTTGAACAGGAAAAGGAAATCTATGCCTTTTGCAGTGCCAATGATTTGGAGAGAGCCAACAGATCATACCAGCAATTGTTACTTCTGCATGGTGCCTCCAGTTGGGAAAGGTGTGTCAAAGAAGAAAAAGTGGACTGTGCATTATCCAAACATTCCATCAGCTGTACGCCCAATACCCCACGGAGAAGGACTGCCAGTTCCTGATGCACCAGAATCATTCTCACTTGAGTCAGACGAGGAAGAGGATGAAACTTCTGGTCCTGAACCATTAATGTCACAGGACCCACATTTTCTCCCATCCTCCTCCTCTGAAACACACCTCATAACACAAGCTGAACTGAATGACCTTGTCAGGGATTTGGAACTACCCAAGAGTAAGGCAGAGCTGTTGGGCTCCAGACTACAGCAGTGGAATCTCCTGGCAGGTGATGTTAGGGTTTCCATGTTCCGTGACCGTCAAAAGGATCTTGTCCCATTCTTCTTCATGGAAGGTGATCTTATAGCCTGCAACAACATCGATGGTGTGATGGCAGCCCTCAACATCATTCACGATCCAGATGAGTGGAGACTCTTCATTGATTCATCGAAGATGAGTCTTAAAGCTGTTTTGCCATCAATTCCAGTTGGTCATGCAGTCCATATGAAGGAAAACTATGACAACATGAAACAACTTTTGAGGTGCATAAACTATGACCAACATCAGTGGCAGCTTTGTGGCGATTTGAAGGTTGTTGCTCTCTTGCTTGGTCTGCAGACTGGATACACAAAGTACTGCTGTTTTCTGTGCGAATGGGATAGTCGTGCAAGAGATTCCCACTACATCAAGAAAGATTGGCCACTCTGACAGTCATTGGAGCCTGGGAGGAAAAGTGTTCAGCATCCACCACTTGTTGAATCAAGGAAGATTTTATTACCACCCTTACACATCAAGCTGGGTCTGATGAAGAACTTTGTCAAGGCCATTGACAAAACACAAGCAGCTTTCAAGTACCTCCGTGGAAAATTTCCAAGGTTAAGTGAAGCTAAGATAAAGGAAAAAGATAAAGCTTACGCTCTAATCTTTCAGTTAGTCTTTAAGGTGCCACAGGACTCTTAGTCACTTTTAAGATAAAGGAAGGTGTCTTTGTTGGTCCTCAGATTCATGAACTTCTTCGAGATGATGCATTTGACCATGCACTGCGTGGCAAGGAAAAGACGGCCTGGAAAGCCTTCCAGTCAGTGGCAATACATTTTCTCGGAAACAACAAGGCAGACAACTACAGGATGTTGGTGGAAAACCTCCTCAAGGCATACAAAAGCCTTGGCTGCAACATGTCACTAAAGATACATTTTTTGCACTCTCATCTAGATTTTTTTCCACCGAACTGCGGAGCAGTGAGCGACAAGTACGGCGAGCGATTTCACCAGGACATTGCAACAATGGAGAAACGCTATCAGGGCAAATGGAGCCCATCAATGCTTGCAGACTATTGCTAGACAGTGACAAGAGATGCTCCATTTAATGAATACAAGAGACAAGCCAAGAAGCGCCGAGTAGACACTGAATAGGACTAAACTATGTACATAATAGTTTTTTTGCCTTTTGTTTCATAATACATTTTATTTATATAACCCTTTTGCTGATTTTTAAAGTGTTACATAAACAGGACAGGTGAAACATTATCATGTAAAGCAACCATAAACACATGAAAAGACCTAGGTTTACAATTTATGATTAAAACTCTACTATCTACACAATATACATAGACATAAAATGTAAAAACTTAAATATCTTAGAAACAGTAGCCAATCAGTTGTTTTAATTGTCATATTTGAATTCAGCACATCAAAATACATAATAAATATCACATTTTATCTCTGAAGCAGACGACTTCTAAAAAATTGTAGACCAGTGTAATATTAGGCAAAGTCTTATAGCCTGTGGACATCTTACACATGGGGCACTCTGGGCAAGATTTCCTGTTCTCCTCCTCGTTGGAAGGGTAAGTTACCAGTTTCTTGGAGATTCTTTAACTCCCACAATAGTCAGCACAGGTGACCTTATGAAAAAGGTGTATCAGAGCAGGCTGGGGGCCTAAGGGAGGACTGGAATGCTGCTGTATACTTTCAATCTGGAATGGCCACTTAATGGTCTGTGGGTATGTCTACATTGCTGCCAGCTCAGGTAGTTTTACCCACACTCACTGATTGCATTTGCATGATAAAACTAGAAGTGTAGCTGTGGTGGGGTGAGCCTCAGGCCGGGCTAGCAGTGTATATATGTGCCTTGGACAGAATTGTATTCAGGGCAGTTCACTTATTCTGCTTGTGCCATCACAGCTACCCTTCTGTTTTTAGAACATTGGCTCTGTCAGAACTAGCATGGGTATGTCTATCTGAGCTGGAAATTACACCTCCAGCACTAGTGTAGACACACCTTGTGATGGAGTACACAAACCCTGCTCTAGACAAGAATGGGTTAAAGAGCGGCTATGTGCTGAGTCACCGTCCCCCCGCCCCATCTTCCAAGCATGCCAGGCTAGAGGAGAAGTCTTAAAAGGGAGAAACACAACTTAGACCATCCTAACCCCAGAGAGGGACAGATCTCTCATTCTCAGCTCCCCAAGAACAAGAAGTTACCTTTGGTAGCCTGTGAATATGGAGCAGTAATACAGATGGCTGAAGGACCATGCAGGATAGAAGGGCTGGTGCCACTCTTTATGTCTGTTAGTTTAATTTTTTTTCCTTTGTTATACTGGGAATTGGGACAAGGGGTCTGGCTCCAGGGCAGACCCTTACTGAGAATGCAGGCTCCCAGAGGAGATAGTCAGCTAGTGCAAGAAGTAGCCCAGGGAAGAAACAAGGGTCTGACAAGTCAGACTGTAACTGCTTGTTACACAGCGCTTGGGTTCCCCTGCAGTGTCACCGAAGAGGCGAGCACGAAGAGCCCAGATACGCGGGAGCAGTAGCACTATCAGGCCTAGATCTGGGCCACTGACCTGATGTGAGGTTGTGGGACCCTGAGTGTACTCCAAAAGGAGTCAAACTAAAGGTGACCTTGCCAGAGGGCCAAGTCACAAGATGAAGGAAACCACCTGTGGACCTGGCCAACTGAGCTACGAAGACAAAAATATCCTACGAGGCCACACTCAGGCCCAGTGCAGTGCACTAACCGGTGAGTCATTTTATCATAGAATTACTGCAGTGGAGCAAGGTTTAGAGCAGATCTGAGGCCCGTAACAGGATCAGGGTTGCTACATTTTATGTGCTAAGGATTCAGTAGATTTTGTTTCTGGCACTAAACCAGTCAGCGTGAGCTCAAGATCATGCGTAGCTGGAACATGTGGTGCTCACTCACATTGTGTGAGAATGAAAAGGGAGGGAAGAAGGGGAAATGCAGAGATTATGGGTGGAAGGCTGTTAGGCCTTCATGGCCGGTTTCTGACAAACTGGGTGAGAACTGATGGAACCTGATTGTGTTAGCTTCAGAAATGCACAAGATTAAATATGACACATTTGCATTCAGGAGAGAATTTTCCCCTATATTTTCCAACTTAATTTGGCCCTGCATAAGTAGTTTTTGCTTTCAGTGCGTTTCCACCTTACTCTAGGTTTCAGGAGCACCAGCCACTTGTATATTTACTGCAAAGGTTAAGTACTGTTTGGGTATTTTCTTTTCTGTTTACATCCAGATGGGTAGGCTTTGGTGATGCATGATCTAGGGGAGTAGGGATGTAGCTGGTCCTTGCATGACTCACAGGAGTAGCTCAATCAAGTGACTCCATCCTTAGGCTTGGCTACACTTACATTTTATAGCGCTCTAACTTGCTGGCTCAGGGGGGTGAAAAATCACCCCCCAGAGTGCAGCAAATTTGAGTGCTTTAAAACACTAGTGTGGACAGGCTCCAAGCGCTGGGAGCTGTGCTCCGAGCTAATCCCCTTGTGGAGGTGGATTACCAGGAGTGCAGGGAGAGCTCTCTTCCAGCGCTTGTGTGTGACCACACTCGCACTTCAGAGCACTGCCAGGGGAGTGTTCCCACAACAGCGCTTTGAAGTTTCAAGTGTAGCTATGCCCTTAGTGTGCACATGCTTACACCTACCATCTTTCACAGACCAAGACTTCACCTTTACGAAGAGCGTGGGGGGACAATGCACGCGTATGAAGGTCCAACATTCCCAGTTTGGCTTTGTCCGCAAGGCTCAGGATGCCTGTCCCAGCAGCCCAGTGACAAAGTACAAGCAATGGACTCAGAGTTTCCAAAATGGTGCCTGGGTCTGGGCCAAATTTCACAAGGAATTCTGGCCTAGTCTAGGTTTGATAAAGTCATTTAATAAAAAATGCATCCAGTGTGACTTTACATCATGTATATCTTTATTTATAGCCTTCTACCCACTAAAATGTTGATGTTTCCACAAGGCGCCATTGAAAAGCAAATTCTACTAACAGTTACCTGTATTTAGAACAGAGAAATAACTGATATCATAGATTGTATGGTGTGGTAACTGACAGTAATGGACTGATTTAATAGTGATCACTGTATTTCCAAACTGCTGGTTTCTGAATAAAAAAATCCTTACTTGTAATAACTCTTTACTTGCCCAAGTGCAACTAACTGCATAAGAAATCCACCAGTGCAAAGAGATACAAGTCACACAATCCGAAAAAGAATCTTGACAAAATGTCTAACTCACCCTGGGTTAGACTCAAACTGCATTCATTAAGTGAGGTTTTTCTAAGAACTTTCAGTCTAGCATCTTTGAAAAAATGTATTTATAGTTTTCTTTAAACACATAGTATTAAGGGTTACATATTTAAATAGCCAACAAAGAATATGACATATAATAAACCCCACAGATGCTCACGTGACTTACTATACCTGTCCTAAGTTTGCATTTTTCTTCTTTGTGACGCTAACAAGATGATCAGGTCCATCCTATTCTCTGCCTGTGGAACATAATTGTCTAATCTCCTGTGGGCCTCATTTACTTTAGTCCCATTTCCGTTGCTGGGCTTTGTGTGCGGGTGTGGGGTGGTGCTGGTGGTCTGTGATACACAAGATGTCAGGCTAGATGATCTAGTGGATCCCTCTGACTCAAAACATAACAATGAAGCAGCACTCTTTCATAATCGTCAACACCTTCACAGACATACATCTTAATTATGATAAACCCTCCCCCATTTTAATAAATACAAACCTAGCAAAATTTACCTAACCTTCACTAAGGTCAAATCCTGTCTTGGTCACTGCAGCTAGAAGAAATGTTACCCACTGCATCCCCTGCACTTGAAAACCCATAGGCCAGCGCAGAATTCTCTGAAATTGGCCAGGAATGCAGAAGTGGGAGAATTATCACACTCTTTGCTCCAGTAATAGCCCCCAGCTGGCAGATGCTGCTCTCTGCAGCACACACACAAGCTGGATAACAGGGCTGGACATGACACTCTAAAGTCCTTGGAGTTTCAGTGCACAGGCGTGCATGGTAGTTGCCTGAATACTAGGTTCAAATCCTGCCCTGCTTCTTCTGTGGTATGGCAGAAGTTCCCACGTGCCCTCCTCTCCCAAGCCACAGGTATAGCAAAAGGGCAGGATCTTCCCAAGGTCTATCTCCCGTTCCTCTCCTTCCCCCACACCACTAAATTGGACTGTTCTGAAACATTTACAAATCTAAAAAGGAAAGAGAAAAAAAATGTTCACCTGTCAGGTGCTATAAAACCAATCTTCTACTAAATGTGCCAGAATAATTTTTCTCCACCTCAACCACAGTTAAAACCTTCAGTCTATTCATTACTGTCTTTTTATAGTATTTTTATTTAATAAAACCTATTAAGACTACCATACAAATCTCTTTACTTATGCTTTTATCTTTTAACTGATCAATTTTTATATTGCTGACATCCCTTCTTCACCATTTGCTCATTTAAAAATTCATAGTATATGAGCTATGTCTCTGGAGAAAATGTCTATAAAATTTGTTACAGCTGGCAAATGTGTATGAGTCAGTGTTAGCACATGACTAAATGCTTCACAGAAAATAAAATTTGTTTCTGTAGTAAGCAGAACTGTTTAAATGTTATTTATTTTTATGTTTCAAAGAAAATATATTGTGAAGTGCTGCATTGATTTAATACACAACAATGTCTGTGTACACGCTGTACAGGGAAAATTTATGAAACCTTTGCACAACTCCTTTAATTGAATTTTCCAAATCTCTCACCACACACAAATAATCAATATCTTCTGCAGAGAAAACCAGTCAGAATTATTAGTCTTTCTTTTCAATTTTGTTGTCATCAGCACATATAGAGCACCTGGATATTTGTAATGTCTGGATAGCAAGTTATTTACACCTCTTAAACATAAAATTGCTATTAAGTGAGTTCAAACTGTTTCTTTATTTAAAATAATTATATTCCCAGGAGAATATAGATAGAATATTTATAGTCATGTAGGAGTTACTATACATATTCATGCTGTAATGAAGCAGTAGTTCTTTTAATTTTTCATTAAGCTTCATACTCTAATGCCTTGATCTGTCAGATTATTTTTTTTGAAAAAATTATTGATTCTGAAAAAAGTAGATAGGAAAATAGGGAATAAACAAAGGTGTGAAAGTTCATGAATCAATTTGGTTGATACCCACATAGAGAAGGTAAGTTGACAGTCCAGTATATACACATGTCTGAAGCCTATAGCCATGTGTCTCGTGCATTTCTGTCAGCCAACAGTTAATAGCTTAATATTTCATCTGCATAGCATAGGATATTAAATCATTAGAGAGGTTTGTAACTTTCGCCCCAAAAAGCTCATGTCTCTGACCTCAGACACTTTCCAAATTTCAAAATGTATTTTATATTTACACTCTAAGGTGCACAGGCAACGTGGTAAAACCAGAGCCTGCTGGGAAAGATTTATTTATTTACTAACAATGAAAAGAGAAAAAATAGTACACTCTGAGTCAAAAGAAACCATCTACAGTCTCTCTTACCTATCAGTGGTATTTCTCTAATGGACAAAGTTAGTCTCTCACTTCAACCAAGACAACCGCTTGAACCCAACTAAAAATTCAATGGTATTACAGAATCTGGGGACTGGGCAAGGCACATTGACTTTTCCATAAGTACAATTCCAAGCTGGTGGGGAGGACGACACTTGGATGGAATGAGAAACGAGGTCTATTCAAGGTTAGCCACAGGAACAGCTTTCCAGACAGTGCACAAGCAAAAATCTCTGAACAGCATTAGTGACTCAACTATGCAACAAACAACAAAACAAAGGGGAAGCTGATCTTTGTCTACTAAATAAATCCATTTCACAGTTTACGTGTTTTTAATTGTCTATTGTGTAAGTGGAGGATAGTGTCCAACTAATTTACATTTGTAAACACTCCCTAATCACAAGAGGGTGGGATTATTTCTTGAAAAGAGAAGGTTGGACAACTCTTCCACATGCTGTTTTTGCAGAAATATTAAGAGTCAGATTCTCTCTTGCATCAAGATGAAGGCAGTCAGGAGGCTGGTTCTGGCTCCTTAATTCTCAAACTGTTCAATGACGGTTATAGTTAGTAGCTGAGTTCACGCTCTGAAACTGTCTTTCATTGACCAGTGACCTGACAGTATTTAAAGACAAGCTTTAGGTGAGACAGGGATCTGAGACAATTTAGCTTGACTGGTGATGAAAGGGAGGTTTTAACTATAGGTCTTTCTCCAACCCAAGAGGCTTTTTAGGTTTAATAAAAAATTTCCAGCCACATTTTTAGTCTCCACAAAGGTGATGGCCAATACATCTGGGAAGACAACAGCATGTCTCCTGATATAAATCTTATCTGAGATAATTGCGGCCTACTTGAGTACCTTGGGCTGCTAGAGGGAACTTCTTGCTGGCTACTGATGAGGCAGTGAGTTTGAGCAACCATAGTCTAGTAGCAACTGATGGACGAGAGCATGATGTTTGAGAATTTTTGCATGAATGACTGAAAGACCCAGTTGGAGCAGGGTGCACTGCTTGCACAGAGGAGCAGTTATTTGTCTTCTCAGCCTCCTCTGGTATATCAGGTATAACTAACCAGAGCCAAGAAAACTACACCATCCATTCAGTGAGGCACAGTAAGACTGTAGAGGCTAACAGAAACCTTGAAACCCCCTACACTGATGTCTCTTACAGCTGTAACTTCATTAGTTGCACATGCCTGTTCCCACGTAACTGAGTGAAAACGCATCTGGTTAAAGAGTGACTTGCTCACCTGAAAACCAACATTGTTAAAGAGTGTGTGCAAGGAGAGGCAGAAATTGGTTCCATTGCCCTGTACAAAAAAAAGGTAGGATGAAAAACTTCCTTATTGGTGCTGAGGAAGAGTAATTGTAACACAAATACCAAATTTGCCCAACTTTTTGCAAGAATGAGTATCTGGAAAATGGGCTCATTTTCCTATTTTAATATAGCCTATAACTTAAGGCTCTGAATATAGTTTTTCTTAATACTGTAAATATATGATCATCTGAGAATCTTTAGCCAGAAGACTCTCTACTGTGCTTTGCAGAACACAACAGACTCATTCATGGGCATGGTTCATGCTCATTTTAGTGCTACACAGTTTTTCTTTACAGGATATGTAGAGAAACTATTAATATTTTGTAACTGTCAGCTGAAGTTGCTTCACTGTTTTTCATTTTATCATCGTCAATCCTCTAAATGCTCAAACTGTTAAGTGTTCTTTAAAATATGCATAGTGCAACCTATATATTTATTCTCAGCACACACAAGGCATGTTTTGGACTGCAGCAAACAGACTAGATTTCATCTTTTGGCAGCTGCTCTAGAGTTTGCTTACATTTTATTCAAAAACATTTTGTTTACTGTAAATGCTAGTCATGGACAAACAATGATGCCATTTTTTATGCTGATCACACAAAATGATATACTGAGCTCTACATAATACTGCCCATTGACTAAGGAATTTTCTGTATTCAGTTGTTTTAAGCAGAGGTTGTTTATGTAAAGTAAATAAATTTCATGCCTCACCATGTGATGATAATGTGACATTCCATCTGTATCAAGCCACAGAATAGTCATAGGTTTCAAGTCTTAAGCATAACTAATTAAAAATAATTATGAAAAAACCACATCCAAAACTAAAAGGGCAAAGTAAAAAAATCTCCAAATACTTTCTTTTATCACACTTTTTCTTTTCTCCTCTTTTCCCCATATTTTTAAAGACAGCACAATGAAGCTCAGTCCTTGTTGAAGTAAAATTAAAATGGATAAGTTGGTAAACTTATTAGAGTGGTAACTATGCTTCTGCCCTATTTTCGGACAATGAATTCAGATTCAGAGTGAAAGTCTCATCTAACAAGCATGACAGTTGGCATGGGCTAGTTTCCTTAGCACAAATGGGCCTATACATTTGCTTCACTGTGGTAGTTAGAAAGCATTCCACAAGAGAGGCAACCAAAAGCCTGCCAGCAATGGCCCAAGATGCTCTCCATTAGTTTTCACTGGCCAAGAGGCTCAGAGGTCCATTGTGAAAATAGCAGCACAGACTTCCCCTCGTGCTTTTCAAAACCTCAGCTTGAACAAATGATCAAATTCCACCAAAAACGATGGTGCAACTTGTTCCTTATCTCTCAGTCTCCTCTGAGCCAGCAAGACTCTCTTGAATTTCATTTTTTTTTCACTATAGGAGGAGAATTCCCCACAGCAGGAAGTATAGAGATCTGCCGCTGAGCAGAGGCACTCCACATTGATTTGATGGCTTGCTATCTGGAACAGCTTCTGTTGGTTGGAACTTTTGGTGGACAAAAAGTTCATCTTCCTTTGCAGTTACAACATAGGCTAGTAGAAATTCCCTTATTTTTATTTTTTTCAATTCCAATTATCTAAATTTTAAATTAATTGATGGGCTTTAAAGCAAGTCTCTTACCCTCACATTTATCTGTCATCAGAGAATAATGGGTACTTGATTGGGAAAGCAGGAAGAACACATGTAGGGGTCAGTGAGTCAATGGTAGTGGATGGACTACTAATGGCTACAGTGTTTCATCAGATTATTTCTCCACCACGGAATTTCACAAGTCCATGAAACTCAAAGAACCTGGGTTCTTATCTGGCTTTCCCCTTCATGTTATTAGAAATTACTACTGCCCGAGTGAGACTCCAATCATACCTGTCTGTTATATGTCTCCCTAAATTCCATCCGTAAAACACAGAGGGAAGTTTGTTTACATCTGAAAGAAACTTTGTTATGACAACATACTTGAGTTTTGAAATGAACAGAGGCGCTATGAGCTCTAACTTAGTGTGAGATGCACTTCAAATATTTTACTGGATATGGGTCAACTATTGTCCAGATTCATGATGGTTGTTAACACCTTTGCAACAGAAAGATGGATTTTTTTTTAAAGGTTAGAATTTGCAAAATGTTGCAGAGGCTGGGGGAGAGCAGGGCTCCAAAGACCTCTTGCTAGGAACTTAGTTTTGCTTGTTGTATACATTAAAAGATATTCATTATTATTTATTAAACACAGCAAAAGAAAGGAGGAGGAAAAGGCAAAAAAATTGTAGCTTTAAAAAACCAAGTCAATCTTCATATTAAATTCCTTTATAGTCTCTTCTCCCTCTCTCTATATAGACAGATTTTTAAAACAAAAAATTTGATTTTTTTTAAAATGGCATTAATGTTTTTGTCGGGGGAAAAAGAGTATTAATTACATACTGTAGCTCTCAGGTTTTGCAGTTTAAGTCTGATCCTGTTTATTCCTAAAATAAACCAACTGCACAAGAGACTGGAAAATGCATCTCCGTCTCTGTTGCTTGCAAGTTGGCAGATGGAAGACCAGAGATATGTCACCCAGTTAGCTCCTCTTGGACACCAGCTCAACTTTTCTGGGCCTGGTAAATGGTTGGCTAGGGTTGTCTTATTTCCCTTTGGCCAGTATAGGAGACACACCATTTTTTCTTGTGATCAGGCCACTCAGGAATCATTTTTAGCTTGCCAAACTGGATGTGCCCAAGAGTGGCAAAGTTTTATTTACCTTGGCTGTCTAAGCAAGACTCTTAGAGAACAAGCAAATAGAGAAAGAAGACAGGACTAATAATACCACCTAGCTCTTATACAGGGCTTTCCATCAAAGTGCTTAAATAGGAAGTCAGTATCATTATCCCCATTTTACAGATATGAAAATAAGGCACAGAGAGTGAAGTGACTTGCCTAAGATCAGCCAGCCAATCAGTTGCAAAGATGAAGACAGAACCCACATCTCCGAGTCCCAATCCAGTGTTTTATTCAGTAGGCCACACTGACGCCTAACAAAGAAAGGAGTGGAAACTGACACAAAGGAGGGGGTTTGCATCTTGGGAGTTGCTCAGGGTACAGCCTTGGAAATAAGATACTACTGTTTTGGTTCCCTTTCCTCACTTGATCCAGTCATATCTTTTAGGATCAACAAAAGGGCTCAGTGACGAGGTGGTAAATCTCTGGTTCCCAGAGTGCAGCAGAGGTTACTTTGATGGTGATGCTGCTGCTCCAAAGCTTCCTGCTACATTAAGTGCCATATGCTTTCCAAAAAAGAAGTTCCCTTAAATGCTGTCAATCTCATCTCATCAAAGTTGTGCAGTCAGAACAAATTTGCAATAGTCATATATTGACACTTCTTCACATCTTAAAGATGACACTGGTCTGTTGCTCTAACAATTCACTAGAAAGCTTGGAAGTCCCCCATCAACAATATTATTAATACTAACTCAGTTCGCACAATTTCTTTGTTTTGTACTCTCCATTTGTTGTAGTTAGAAACTTCTTAGCACATCTCTTTCTCTACTCTACAAAGGTATTCAGTCTAGTGTTCTAGGATACACACATTCTTTTTCCACTGCAGTTTCAATTGAGTTTTTAATCAATTCTATCAGTATTTGTATCTGTCAGAATAAGTTATGAAATGATATAATATTTAGTATTTCAGTGTCTTCAAGAGTGTACCAGTCACCTCACAATTTAGATAAGGTGAGATGGTCTCTGACATAAAAAGATGCAAAGAAAGTTGTATGCGAGGGAAGACAGAGGATGAACAGGAGCAACTGGTAGATGGTATGTTTATAAATAAAAAGGCTAAAAGGCCTGATTGACTTCAATGACCTTTGGATCAGGCCCCAATGCACCCATATGTAATTGCCCTCCTTATGCATTGTTTCTGCAATAAGAACTTCTGTATGCAACTAATCAGGCTAAAAAGAAACATGAAGTTTCAAAGAACATAAAAGAAAAATTAGTTTAGACCACATATAGGAAGGAAACACAAATCTGATACGGTTCTTTGCTAAAGGTTATTTGAAGACTTTCAAAAGAAAGTCACTGAAAGGAATCCAGTGATGGATATTAACCATCAAAGCAGATGCTAGATAACAAATTTAAAAATAAATGTTACCTCGGGCATGACGTTTTGCATTACTCTTCTTCAGCATCTTTTGTTTTTCTGCTTGAGCCACTAATGAATAAAACACATTTAAAGGTTAAGAAAACTTTACTCGATAGCAGTTAAAGACAAGATACCTTGTCTTTACCACCCCACTACGCAGATGGATTTTATAAAAGGGTAATAAAAACAGCACACATTGTTGGCTAAAAACCATAATAAAAAATAATCTGCAAAACTCAAGAACAACGTCTGATATTAGTGCTTATGTCCCACCCATTATTTTTCTTCCAATCTCTCTCTCTGATGACAACATGGCACTTTGTCTCAAGTTCAGAGATGAGAGAAATGGTTCATCTCCCTGCTACTGCTAGCAGAAATGCTTGCATCCCACAAACAAAGGGTGCTATAGGTTCATACAGGTTTGACATCTTGTTTACATCAGTCTCCTGGACCTGGCAATCTCATGCCCTATCCCTTGTTCTGGTTAGTAATGTAAGCATAAAGACAGTATCAAACACTAGCATTCTGTTTACAAAAACTTCTATATGTATTACAAGAGCACCTAGTATTAGTGATTATATTCATGCAAAATTTAAAATTAGCATATTTGGTATAAAATCTGATAAGGGTTAGTTGTCAAATTATAGTAAAGAGATAAAAATTATTGAATTATTGAAGCTTACTTAGCACTTTGGTCTTCTGCACTTCAGCTTTCAAGTTACAGGGTGAGCCTGAAATACCAAAAATATTTTCAAGCTCTCTACTGCCCTCTAAAGCCTGAAAGTAGAATTAAAAACAATATTAATTTTATTGCTAAACCAACAAATTCCTATATAGACTAACAGAGACAAGGTGAGGTTATATCTTCTGTTGGATCAACTTCTGTCGGTGAGAGAAACAAGTTTTTGAGCTTACATAGAGCTCTTCTTCAGGTATTACCTTGTCTCTCTAAAGTCCTGGGACCAACACAGTTACAACACAGCATAAACAGTCTAACAAACATTTTCAATGCAGCTTATAATTAACAACCCACTCTAGCAAAGGGTAACACTTTCACAAACACTCAAGTAACTTAAGTTGAACACAGACACTGGGACTTAGGCTCCTAAGTAAGTAGGTCACTTTTGAAAATGGAACTTGTATGTTTTTGAAAACATTATTTGAAAACTCCTGTTATGGTTGCTTCATTATGTATCTTCAGCTTTTTAAATAAAGAGATTCATACCTAATCCCCAGAACAACAATTCTGGTACATGTATAAATTTGGTTTAATATGTTAGTAAAGAAAGAAAATCTATTAGCTTTTAAGATCGTATTGAATACAATCTTCAACTTTAATAACAAATCTAAAAATCCCCACTGTATCAATTGCATTAGCAAGGCCAAGATTTTATTTTTAAATATATTTGTAAAAGCCAAATTAAAAATCTTTAATTGAAAAAATTCAAAAATAGTGCCAGGGTGTCAATCTAAGTAAGTCTTTTTGAAACAGCAGTGTGCGTGTAACAGCATGCGTAAGTAAAATAAAACAATTTGAATAGGCTGAATTAATTCCGAGGACACTGAAGTACACAAGAAAACTTTGTCATGAATTTATTCAGTACGGAGAATATGAATAAACCATATTGTGTGTGATAAACGGACTCCATGAAAAGTTGACATATTAACAATGAATTGAATAGTATGATGACTTCAACACAAATAGATGTTTAATTTTCAAGCCAGAAGCTAGGACTGGATGACAAGGGCTGAATCACTTGATAACTGCCCAGTTCTGTACACTCTCCTTGAACCACTGGCCACTATGGAAGACAAGCACGATGGACCATTCTTATATTTTAATAAAATTTATGCAGCAATAATTTATAACTCTGTCAATATTACTTAGTAATGACCTTACACAGTAAAATTTCTATACAACCTAGACATAGGGATACAGACCTTTTGGCTCATTGGTTTAGAGAAGGGGTGAGCAAACTATAACCTGTGGGCTGGATCCAGTCCTGAGCCCCCTGCTACACCCCGTGTCCCTTCTGCACCCCAAGCCCATGCCCTGAGCCTCCTGCCGCACCCGAGCCTCCTGCCGCACCCCGTGCCCCTCCTGCACCCCAATGCGCTGCCCTGAGCCTCCTGCCACATCCTGTGCCCCCGCCACACTTTGCACCCCTCCCTGCACCACTGCCCTGAGCCTTCTCCCGCACTGTGCACCCCAACCTCCTTCCCTGAGCCCCCTCATACATCGCACACCCCTCCTGTGCCCCAACCCCTTGCCCTGAGCCACCTCCTGTACGCTGCACCCCCTCCCATACTCCGCACCCCCTCCCGCCCCCTAAACCCCTTCCCCAGCCCTATAGTCATGGCCCTGCAAGCAATTTCCCCACCCTGATGTGGCCCTTGGGCCAATATGTTTGCCCACCCGTGGTTTAGAAGTATAAAATTTTACTTTGGCAGCAGGGTTTGTTCAAGATTCAAATCCCGGATAGGCAAAGATGATCCTGTGTCATACAGGAGGTCAGACCAGATGATCATATTGGTCTCTTCTGGCCTTTGAATCTATGAATAAAAGAACTTCTTGTGCCAGTGTACTTTGAAAAGTGACTTGGGAAAAAAATTAAATGGTATTGTGAGCTTCTACATTTGTGTCTCAATGATTTTCACTTCAAAAGCTTTCTTTTCTTGCCTTTAAATCTCAAAGAATACTGTATATCTAATTTCATTTTCTTCAAGTTTCTTTTTAAAGTACATTAAGAAAATTAATGCCAGTAGAAGACAGACCTGTAAACTTGTTAAGCTTTGTCTCATTTTCAGAAATCTCCCCAATGAATTTTCAACTTCAGACTGTAACACCATAAACCTACATAAAAGCGAAATGATTTAAATCAATGATGTCAGCATCTACTGGGAATAATCATTTAAAAAGTCTTTCTTAGAGGCCCCCCCAACAACAATAAAGTCTTAGCATTAGGTAAACAATAGTTAGTTTATCCTGAGAACACTACTGTGAAGTAAGAAAGTAGTTTTAAATACGGGGAACTCAGGCCCAGAGAAATTAAGGTTATGTCTACACTACAGCTGAACAAGCCTCCAAGCCTAGGTAGACAGACAAATACTAGCGGGCCTTGAGCTAGTATGCTAAAAATAGTAATGTGGATGTTGCAGCTCAGGCTCTCAAGCCTAGGGGGTCAGGAGAGCTTGAGAGCCTGAGCCACAATCTCCACATTTTTTTAAAAAAATAAATTTAAACATGTTTGTTCGAGTCTCTCTAGTGCGAGCCTGTCTACGGAGCTGGGAGGCTTGCTCTCACTTCGAGTGCAGACATACCCAATCTGACTTGCCCATGATCACATAAGAAGGCTGTGGCACAGTCAGGAATTGAACCTAGGCAGTCTCAGTTCAGAGACTCAACCCCTAGACCATCTCTCAGCCCATAGACATGTTCTAACACTAATGTACAGATCAGTCAGATTTTAGAGGCTGATGAGCTTAGGAAGAAAATCAAAGTCGTACACAATTGGATCAGGTTCTAAATTGCAGACTCTTCAGTGTATGACTGAGGATGTGCATTAAATATTTATGGGTTGGGGAACTGTCAAATTTTTGTATAACAAAGACTTAGAACAGGTTCTCTTTGTAGCATGTCAGCACAGAAATCAAATATGGACAAATGGGGAAACATCCATTTATTTTTTTCCCCTCCTGCCCAACAAAAAGGATCTCATTGTCATATTGAGCCTTTTGGAGAAAGAAAGTTATTATCATCACATTTTTACACAGCAACAGATGGTTACACAGAAGAGGAAATGCCAGCGTCGGTATATCATACAATATATTTTTCCCCTCAGAATATAAAGCGTATGGAAGTTCACATAAAATATTACTGTATAGGTGTTTGTTTGTACATGTGCTTTATTGACATGTCACTAACTGCTGTTCTCAAATTTTGCAGTTATTTTTAAACATGCTGAATACAAACATTTACATGTCGAAAGTGACTATGCTCACTTGAAAGGTTTGCATTTGCAAGGTTATCACCTCTTGGAAACGATGGTATATACATTGACCAAGGATCTGCTGCATCATGGGAAGAATATATTGGCAAGGATTAAGAGTTTTCCACACTAAAAAGAAGACATTTGTAAATATTTGCCTAAAGAGATTATGACTATTCAAAGACTTTTTTTAAGGTCCAAAGGGAGCCATTATGATAATCAATCCTGGCCATACAACCTCACTCAAAAGTTTCTGCATCAAGCCCATAATTTATTTTTGAGCTACAACGTACCTTTTGTATGAAAAAAACCTTTTGTAATGGATCTATGTCTGACAGGTGATAACAATCTTTCAAGGGAACTTAACTAGGGAAATGCATTCAATTCGTGTAATGACAAAGCCATTCACAATCTCTGTTTAGCCCTTGGTTGATAGTGTCCAATCTGAAAATTAATTCTAGTTCCTCAGCTTCTCGTTGGAGTCTGTTTTGGAAGTTTTTCTGTTTTAAAATTGATACCTTCAAATCTTTAATAGAATGGCCAGGGAGGTTGAAGTGTTCTCCTACTGGTTTTTGAATGTTATGATTCCTGATGCCAGATTTGTGTCCATTTATTCTTTTGCATAGAGACCGTCCAGTTTACAAAAGGTTTTTTTCTCCTACTGATAATGGCCCATCCAAATTAAACAGCCTCTTAGAATTGGTATGGTAATGTACAACTTTTTTGCTTTCTGTGTATATAAATACATCTTACTTCTGTTCCATTCTATGCATTTGATGAAGTGGGCTATAGCCTATGAAAGATTATGCTGAAATAAACTGGTTAGTCTCTACGATGCCACAAGTATTCCTCATTTTATTTACCGATACAGATCAACACAGCTACTAATCTTAAACCTACAACTATCTGATGCACACCCTGCTGCAATCCTGAAAGTTTCAACTGCTCAGTCACTGAGGTCAAACATCAACAAACTGACAGAACTGAAGTGTTGCCAGGCGTCTGGCAAACACTAAAAACACTCTGGCAGGCGATGAATTGTATAAAGTTGTATGACAGTTTTATTATTTCTAAAAACTTCAAAATAAAAAATACAATAAAAATGTTTTCTTTTCTGAACACCATCTTCAGTGACATTATTGGCCCTCTGGGAGGATTTGAGGACTGGCACTGGACCTAAGGCAAATTGAGTTTGAGACCCCTGATGTAATTAAATACTGTATCAATACATCTGCACAAGAGGAATAAATTACATTTGCAAAGGCATTGACTTGGCAACCTTACTTGTATTTTTTAATGGTGGGGTGTTTTTTTGTAATTTTCTAGCTTTTTGTTTTAAACAAACTGAAAAAATAGATTCACTCAAGGCATCATATCGACACCCACGTGGTTCATCAGCAGGGTGGAAACTTGAGATCCAACACACAGACTTCTGCCAGTTGAGTTAACAGAGTAACAGACAACAGCAGTAGATTGACATTCTTTATGTGGACCAGCACAGGAGGGAGAAAAGACACACCTTGACAGTGGGTTTCACAGATATTTGCTGACTGCAGAGGAATGATGAGGCTCAGGAATCTTTGGATTCACTCCAGGCTCTTGAGGGGAGTGTAATCTTCTACCCATTCCCCACAAACCTGACCTCTTCTGTACCTTCCCTTCCCAACTGTTCCTATCCCAGCCTCATTCTCCTAGTCAGTCCCAGACTTTACTCCACAGGCTTCATCTAGGCTCTATCCCCTTTGTCCAGCCAATCCTAGTCTCCCCTCTCCAGGCTTGTCCTCCGAGTCCTAATCATCCTCTCTACACCCAATCTTTCCCTGTCCCCACATCCTATCCCAGTTCTCCATTACCTGTCCAAATTCTTTGTCCCCAGTTTCCTTGTACAGCTAGTCTTAGTTCCCTCCTTCCAGCTCCTCTTCTGATCTCTCTCCTCCTTCCCCCCGCCGACTCCTAGTTCTAACTTGGCAAAATCTGGATAGATTTTCAGAGGGATAGCAAAAGTCACATTGCTGACACAAAGGCCATTACATGCCAAATTTCAAGGCCCTGCTCTAAAGCAAGGGGACAATATAAATTTTCAAAGAAAAGTTCACCCAGCATTTTCATAGGCACAACAACATGTGTTTTCCCTAGCTTCATTCTTGGAAGCAGCGGAACCATTTTGGATGAAATTTCCCCCTCAAATTAAACTCAGGCAGATACCTGGCATGGAAAATTTCAACCAAACTGTTAAAGTTTGGTAAAATTATAAGCAACAGATATAGAATCTTATAATTAAGGCTAAGATTTTGTCAAGGACATTTTTAGTAAACGTCACAGACAGGTCACGGGTAAAAAAGAAAACGTCACGGAAGCTGTGACCTATCTGTGACGTTTACTAAAAATATACCTCACAAAATAGGGATCTGCAGGTCTTCACTGCCTGAAGTGGGACAGCTGCACAGGGGCTAGGAACTACTTGCAGCAGGTAGGGGCTGTGGTGTACGCCTGTTGCACGCAGCTTCAGGGGCCCCCTGCTGCCGGTGGAGTCCAGGAGCTATGGGGGTGCTCCCACCTCCCATGTCAGCTGGGAGCTCCAGAGTAACCCCATCAGCAATGGTCGAGCTGCGGGGGTTCCCCCCTCCCATGGTCAGGAACTGCAGGGTTCCCTGCTGGTGGCGGTGTGTGCAGGCTCAGGGATTCCCCCACCGCCTGTGGCACCAGGGAGTTCGGGGGTTCTGTACCGAGGGCTTCCGGATTCCCCAGCTGCCCATGGCAGCCAGGGGCTCCCCGCCACCTGTGGCAACTGGAAGTGGGGGGTTCTCCCACCACCTTTCAGCTCCCAACCACGGCAGGCTGAAGTCACAGAGGTCACTGGAAGTCACGGATTCCATGACTACCGTGACCTCCGTGATTAAATCATAGCCTTAGTTATAATGGGCAGTGCCAGACAACCTTAAGAGGCATCACACTATCAGCCCCCCCGATAATATATTTTACCAATTCTGACTCCTGTTCTGCAAAAAACTTAAGCATTCCTTCCTTATTCACTCCTTATGTCCATCTCTGTTTAGCAAAGCACCCGAGCAGCCACCTAACATGATGGACCTGCTTAAATGCTTTGCTGAATTGAGGCCTATAAATGTCCATCACTCTCAAAAGGCTTATGTGCTAAAGTATGCCCATCACTGTCAGAAGGCTTATGTACTAAAGTCAGTTTGCAGCAAGAAAAACAGGATTCTTATGGGAACGTTTTATCAAAACAAATATACATTTGAAGTCAGAATCATGACCCATTGTGATGAGAGGTATCAAAATCAACCACTAGAATTTGACAATGCATCTTTGCCACAAGTAATGCTTCCAGCAAAATCTAAAGAGCTTGCACATGTGAAACAGTATGGAAAAACAAAACACATTCCTTTGTGTACCTTAATTACAATACTGCCATTATGAGTGGGATTTCTAATAATACGTACGGGAGTTAGGTTACCAAATCCCATGGAACAGTCAGCATTAGGTATCCGACTCCCTTAGCTGCTCTGGAAAACCACATACTGTATAATCTCAAGTATAAAAGAACATACATTCTAAGTTTTATTTCTCGAAGGAAATAGTCACTTCCACCATAACTGAAAATGATGCCCATTTTATAACCACAGACTGGTATATTTACTTATCATACTCTTCTGTTTCAGATTGCCCTCTTCTGGATAAACTGATTTCTGAGTCATTCAGCTCATCTCTGTCTCCTAAGTAGAAAGAAACAAAAATACAGATAAAAATGAAACAGGTGTACTGTATATCATTTGAAGCAGTAGACAAATAGAGGTGTTAGCATGCATCTTGACTACAGAGAAAGCTCTTAAAAACAGCTTGGTTATGAAACAAGGATGACTGTCCCATGAAGGAACACACAAACTTTTTTTTTTAATCTGTCACCTCAGTGGCTTCTGTAGCTTTTAGATGTAGACAATTTGGAACTACAGTATCAGTGACTGGAATTTGATATGATTCTGTCAGAAATTAGAAGATCAAAAGCTGTTGAACATCTTGTTTAAGAATACTTTTCAAAATGCAGATGTTGGAGAAAAATCTTTATCTATAAAGCACCGCTACGACTGAGAAGTAAAACCTCCACTTTCGTTAACAAAAAGAAAGCATGAACCCCGTCTTGTATGCGACTAAAAGGAGACAGTGTAACTTCTTTCCAAATGCTCTGACATAGTACATTGATGTTACAGTATTCTAGCCAAGTGCCTGTCATACGACAGGGTGTGAACAAGTCATATTTCTTCATTTCAATGTACAGATTGTTAGAGCATTTGCATGTTACTGTCAGAAAATGAGAGGAGGGAGAGATCACCACAAAACTCCACTGTTATGGATTTGTTAATTAAACTTGAATCCAGATGTGGTGGAAAGAAAAGAAATTGCCTTTTGGGTAAGAAATCTGTATGGTCTACAGTGATGCCAGCTGAGCAATAATAGATCACGCGCTTTAAATTGGTGTATATTCAAATCAATTTAACTGGGAAAAAGTTTTTCAATTGAACAATCAAATGGATAAGAATTAAGAAAGCTACTGCAGTAGTAAACTAAATCTACTGCTTCTTGATTTGTATCTGCTGGAGCTATTCTGATAGCCATTTATAAATGTCAAGAAACAGACAGTATACGTACATTGAGGGACAAAAACCCAACCTTAATCAAATACCATATGTAAAGTTCCTTTCAGTGCATATTCACAATATCTCTACCAATACCACTTTAGGAAAAAAGTTATAGCTGAAAAAAACTAAGTACACACCTTATACAATATATCAATTTCTATACTGGCTTTCTAAAGAAATACACTTGATCTTAACAAGCATGAGCCCCTGTATAAAGGTACTTCCTGTGAGATTTTATTACAGGGATGGCAAAATATACAATCCATTTTTACTGTTTTTAAATTTCACTTCCATGCACTTCAGGTGCACAGCAAATGAGGAGCCGTATGATTATTCTCTCCCCCTCACCAATGATTTTTTCTGAAGGTTTTATAGAAACCCACCATGATGCTTTCATAACAAAGAAATAATTGCACAAGGATCTAAAGTTCTCAAAGCCAGAAAGCTCTCAAACACCCAGACCCAATATAGTGTTGTCTTTGAGTCAGAGTCCCTACAAAAATTAAATTCTATCCAGATAATTCTATCCTGATTGTCCTCTGACAGGTAATGGGGGGATGGTGCTCCAACAGAAAAAATGTATTAAATGGCAACAGAGATCTCTCTTCCTTGCCATTCACGTTCTTATGTCAGCTGACCTGACTACTCAGACAGTGAATACATTATTTAAAATATAAATATGGCTTAAAGCACATTTACAAAAGGAAAAATAGTGAGACCTAATTTTTTATCATATCTTCAACCATATTAGTGACTATCATCACTTTATGAACCACAGAATTAACTTTTAGCTCCGAGATTTAGTGTTGTTATTTACATAGTACTTTATAAGTGCATAGCATTTTACATGTGTGCAGGAAAAAGGTCACTGCTCATAGGATCTTATCATGTAAAACAGATTGATACAATACAAATGATAAAAAGATTAGTGTGAGAGCAGCAGCAGACAGCCCTGGAAAGGATACTAGTGATGGAAGAATAAGTGGAAGGATCAAGTTTCAAGGAAGGATCTGATGGAGGAGAGGAAAAAGCCATAAAAATTAGGCCTGTCAAACAATTAAAAAAATTAATCATGATTAATCGCACTGTAAAACAATAATAGAATACCATTTATTTAAATATTTTTGGAGGTTTTCTACAATTTCAAATATCTTGATTTCAATTACAACACAGAATACAAAGTGTACAACGCTCATTTTATATTTAATTTTGATTACAAATATTTGCACTGTAAAAAAACACCCCAAAATTATTTTTCAATTCACACAAGTACTGTAGTGCAATCTCTTTATTATGAAAGTTGAACTTATAAATGTAGAATTGTGCTCAAAAAAATAAAATGTAAAATTTCAGAGCCTGCAAGTCCACTCAGTCCTATTTTATGTTCAGCCAATCACTCAAACAATTATTTTTTACATTTGCAGGAGATAATGCTGCCATGTTCTTTACAATGTCACCTGAAAGTGAGAACAGGCGTTCTCATGGCACTGTTGTAGCCATGGTCGCAAGATATTTACATGCCAGATGCACTAAAGATTCATGTTCTTTCACGCTTCATCCACCATCCCAAGCGGCATGCGTCTGTGCTGATGACGGGTTCGCTCGGTAAAAATCCAAAGCAGTTCGGAGTGATGCATGTTCATTTTCATTATCTGAGTCAGATGCCATCAGCACAAGTTTTATTTTCTCTTTTCGTTGTTCAGGTTCTGCAGTTTGTGCATCGGAGTTTTGCTCTTTTAAGACTTCTGAAAGCATGCTCCGCATCTTGTCCCTCCAGATTTTAAAAGGCACTTCAGATTCTTAAACCTTGGGTCGAGTGCTGCAGCTATCTTTAGAAATCTCACAATGGTATCTTCTCTGCATTTTGTCAAATCTGCAGTGAAAGTGTTCTTAAAATGATGCTGGGTCATCATCCAAGACTGCTATAACATAAAATATATGGCAAAAAGCAGATAAAACCACAGAGCAGGTGACATACAATTCTCCCCAAAGGAGTTCAGTCACAAATTTAATTGACACATTATTTTGTTAGCCCGTGTCATCAGCATGGAAGCATGTCCTCTGGAATGCTGGCCAAAGCATGATGGGACATATAAATGTTTGGCATATCTGGCATGTAAATACCTTGCAATGCCAGCTACAAAAGTGCCATGCAAATGCCTGTTCTCACTTTCTGGTGACATTGTAAATAAGAAGGCAGCATTATTTCCTGTAAATGTAACAAACTTGCTTGTCTTAGCATCTGGCTGAACAAGAAGTAGGTCTAAGTGGACTTGTAGGCTCTGAAGTTTTACATTGTTTTGTTTTTCAGTGCAGTTACATAAGGGAAAAAATCTGCATTTGTAAATTGCACTTTCATGACAAAGAGATTGCGCTACAGTACTTGTATGCAGTGAATTGAAAAATACTATTTATTTTGTTATTTTTACAGTGCAGATATTTGTAATAAAAAATAGTATACACTTTGATTTCAATTATCACACAGAATACAATATATATATAAACAGCCAAAATATTTAACACATTTCAATTGGTATTTTACTAACAGTGTGATTAAAACTGCAATTAATCATGATACATTTTTAAATCACAATTAATTTTTTTGAGTTAATCGCGTGAGTTAACGACACTTAATCCGACAGCCCTAATAAAAATATAAGAAAAGATAAGCTAAATTTAAGTTCAGGAAAAACAAGTTCAAATCTTTATGATTTCAGTAGGTTTTGCGTCATGTACAAATTCAGATCTTCTATTTATAGAATCAAATCCTCTCTTCTCTTTTTCTATTTGACTGGTGTTTTTGTTGTTTTTTTCTGGGGGGAGGGAGGATAAGGCATTTATAGTGACTTGAGGCCCAAGATCAAACAGGTTTTTTTGTTGAATATAACACGTCCATTCAGGCTCTCTCCTAATTATTGGACTTTCTTTTCCAAATCACTTGGTCCCCTGATTAAATTATCCCTTGGATCTGCCATTCATTAAGAGGAGATGATGCAAGGATAATGCACGGTATTGTTCTCCGATATATGATAGCGGGTTTTTTTAAACTTGGTTTATATCAATGGATGCCAACCCCCTGTAATAAGTCAGTCAAGTTTAGTGTCCACAGCACTTACAGGTCAGCAGACCCGATCAAATAAAATGCCTAGTTCTTCTATTTCCAAAAATAATAAAGATCAGTATTATTTTTACCAAAACAATTTCATAAAGATGCATTTTCACTTAGTTCTTAAAATACATACCCCTACCTCAACACACACAGCTTCATTCCCAAAACATATTACAGGAACTCCTCACTTAAAGTCATCCCGGTTAACACTGTTTCATTTCTGATGAATCAGGGGACATGCTTGTTTAAAGTCGCACAATGCTCCCTTCTAATGTCGTTTGGAGCTGCTTGTTTTGTCCACTGCTTCCAGGAAGAGCAGCCCCTTGCAGCTAGCTGGTGGGTGGTTGGAGCTAAGGTAGACCGGCAGCCCCCCTATCAGCTCCCCCCATCAGCTCCCGGCTCCCCTAAGTTCCCTGTGCAGCAGCCACCCAGCAGACTATCAATTGCCGGCAGTTCAGCTGTCCCTCCCCCCACTGCCATGTGCTGCTTCTGCCCTCTGCCTTAGAGCTGCTCCATGAGACTCCTGCTTGTTGTGGGGGAGGGAGAGGAAGAGAGGGGCTAATATCAGGGTGTCCCTCTTTCCCCTGTTCCTGCACCCTCCTTACTCCATCTTCCATAGAGCAGGGGGCATGCACAAAGGAGGGAGCTGGCTGGCAGCCGCTGGTCTCCGCAAGCTGACCTAATTAACAAGGCAGTGTCCTTAAGTCAGTGGATCTCTCTCTCTCTCTCTCTCTCACACACACACACACACACGGTGTGTCTCTCTATGTGAGAGTTAACCCTTGAGGGCTCAGCCAATTGCTAGTTCATTTAGCAGTATGGCATTTCCTGGGAAATATCCCACTCTCTGACTCCTCCACCTCAACCAAGCTTCACAATCATCACTGTGTACCAGTATTAAATTGTTTATTTAAAACTTATACTCTGTGTGTGTGTGTGTTATATATGTGTATATATTTATATAGTCTTTTGTCTGGTGAAAAAAATTTCCCTGGAAGCTAACCCCCTCATTTATATTAATTCTTTTGGGGAAACTGGATTTGCGTAACATCGTTTCGCTTAAAGTCGCGTTTTCCAGGAACATAACTACAATGTAAGGAGTTCCTGTACAGTGTTTCATTGCTTCTGTAAGGTGGAATAAACCCTAGGACAGAGGGCTTGCAGCAAGCTGTGGCCCCTTAATGTGGGGTTTAAGAGGTGCATAGGTACCAGTGCAGGCCCACTGCAATGGGGTGGATTTCACCCATAGCTGTTATACATCACCTTTTTGATATTAGAAATGGCCCCACCTTCCCCTTGATTCAGTCTAAATGTTAAGTACTCTCACTTCTTTTCACTGGCTTTTAAATTATTGCATATAAGTATTAGCACTGTAGGATGGATTAAGTTTTAATTTTAATGTTTTGTAAAGCGTTTTGAGATTCCTCAGCATGACAAAGTGCTATAAAAGTTTAAGTTGTTCCACTACAATAGCTGAGGGCCCTATCCCCAAGTTATTTAAAATTTAAATTTAAGTACTTGTAGCAAATTGGCTATCAGTTATGAGACTGATATTACCACTGGACCAGTGACGTAAACGAGCTGAACCTTAAGTGCATTTGAAAATTAGTAAATTAATTTAAAAATGAATCTTAAAAATATACTAGCCATTAAGGAAGAGGAACTGAAGAAGGGATCATATAATTTATTTAGAATGTAATAAATGGGCCATGAACTTCAAGGTAGTCTGCCAATGCACACGTAAGTTATCAGGCAGCCCACCAGAGCATTGCAACAATGAATTCTTGACATCATAAATGTGTACTTACATCAGGGTGTTTAGATTCTGAAAAATACAGTATACTTTTAACCAACTGTAGCATGCTCTAGGCATTTAGACTTCTTGAGGGCTTTACTTAGTCACTCCTATTCAAAGCAAAAACAATATTTACTGTTTTCTCAAATAGACAGCATTTATATATGGCACTTCTTGTGCTTTGTACGGTGTAAACAGGAAAGTCTTTAAAGCTAACAAAATACATTTTGTAATACAATTCTCTATTGTTGTTTAATTACATTACTTAGTAAAATCCTATAACTTTTAAAATAAAATTTAAAATGTCTTTAGGGAGAGAGAAGCAGTCTGTTGAAAGGATGGGATGCAGCAGTCAGTCTTTGCCACCATTTTGTAGCTATATGAATGTAGAAAAAGGTAGTTAGTGCTCCATTACTGAATAATTATCCATCTAAATGTCAGCTGTGAACATGTGATCAGTCTTTTTATGAGCCAAAAGAATGTTCCCTTATGTCCATATTTAATTTCAGTATGGAAATACAGTACATGCTCATCTTTCCCATTGACATCTCAATACACCAGCATTTTAGTCCTCAAGGCATTTTTTCCTTTTTATAAAAAAAGACATATAATGCACACCTAGAGTCATGCAGCTCTACAGAAAATGTGTGAACACCTGCAGAACATACAGACACATTTATGTATGAATTGATGAAGGTATTTGCCGACATCCAAATGAAAGAGCTGCTCAAAAATGTAAAGGCATACACACTGGGCTAGTCCAGGGGTGGGCAAACTTTTTGGCTCGATGGCCACATCCAGGTGGGGAAATTGCTTGCAGGGCCATGACTGTAGGGCTGGGGCAGAGGGTTGGGGTGCAGAGGGAGTGCAGGATGTGGGAGAGGATGTGGTGTGCACGAAGGGGCTCAGGGCAAGGGGTTAGGGCATAGGAGGGATGTGGAGTTTACGAGGGGGCTTAGGGAAGAGGGTTGGGGTGCACAGTGCGTGAGGGGCTCAGGGAAGTGGTGCAGGAAGGAGTGTGGGAGGGGGCTTAGGGCAGGGAGTTGGGATGCAGGAGGGGTGCAATGTGCAGTAGGGTGCTCAGGGCAGGGGGTTGGAGTGCAGGCGGGACACAGGGTGCAGCAGGGGGCTCAAGGCAGAGATTTCGGGTGCAGGAGGGGTATGGGGTGCAGCAGAAGGCTGGGAGTGCAGGACCAGTGGGGAGTGCAGGAGGGAGCTCACGCGGGGGTTAGAGTGGAGGAGGGGTGCAAGGGGAAGCAGGGGACTCAGGGCAGGAGGTTGGGGTGCAGGAGGGGTGAGAGGTGCAGCAGAGGGCTCAAAGCAGGGAGTTGGGATGCAGGAGGGGTTTGGGGTGTGGGCTCCAGCCCGGCGTCACTTACCTGGAGCAGCTCTGGGGTGGCAGCGGGGCCAGGGCATGCTCCCTACCTGCCTGCCCTGGCCTTGGCCCCGCATCCCTCCGGGAAGCAGCCAGCACCACGTCCCTGCTGCCCCTGGGGGAGGGGGAGCAGAGAGCTCTGCACGCCTGTGGGTACCTCCCACAAAGCTCCCATTGGCTGCGGTTCCACGTTCCCGGCCAATGGGAGTTTTGGGGGATGTATCCACAGGCAAGAACAGTTCAAGGAGCTCTCTGCTCCCACTCTCCCAGGGCTGGCAGGGATGTGGTGCCAGCTGCTTCTGGGAGCAGAGCGGGGCCCACAGCACTATGGGGGTGGCAAATCTGCGAGCCAGATCCAAAGCCTTCACAGGTCAGAACCAACCTGCAGGCCGTAGTTTGCCCACCCCTGGGCTAGTCAATAATATTGCATATTTCAAAAGCACCAGCCTGTTAAATTTTTGAAAGGTTTTAAAGTTGCATCTAAGGCTAACAGGTATATCAGGTATAAAATTAATGTATTAACCTTAATCTAGGGTATATATCTAACAAGGCTGAGGCACAGCTTCATTATCTGCAGAGACACCCACAAAATCTGCAACTGCATTTCTGTGCTCACAAGAACAAACTCCTCTTTGTTCGTTGTTTTCTAAGATATGGCAACACTGAAAACAGATGAGTCCTCTTCATCAATCAGTCTGTCAAGATGTAGCCATTAGGACACAGGATTTTTAGCCCACTTCCTTTTCTTCTCAGGGTGCAGGCAAGTTTCATGCTAAAAACACCAAAGCTGGAGCACAATTGTGGTTAGTTAGTATACACTGCCCTTACTATCTAGTCATTTTGCCCGAGCCTGATTCCCCACTGGGTTGCTGTACATACCAGTGCTGCCACATCATGGAAAACAATTACCAAGGTATGAGAAATCTGTTTTCCCATGAAATGATTATTGCCATTATGGACAAACGAATCTGACTGGCAATGACCACATTCAGGGAGAGAAGGAGTAAGTAGCCTAGCCCAACTTAGCTTCGCCATAAAATGGTAAGAAGAAAGAAACTGACAAAAGGAAGTGGGTAACAAACACCAGACAGAGCTGGTTGGGGTGGGTAGACTTCCCAAGAGCTGCATTGGAAGGACCTCTCTGAAAAATTGCCAGTAAAAGGCCTAGTAAAATCCTAAAACATTTTAAATAAATGTAAAATGTCTAGAGAGAAAGAGAAGAGGTCAGTTGAAAGGATGGGATGCAGCAGTCAATATCTGATACCATGAATGTAGAAAAAGATAGTTAGGACTCCTTTTACACGTCAGCTAAAACATACAAAACTTTTCACACAACCAAGTCAGATTGGGAGAAACGTCATCGGGAAGATTTCTCAGATCCAGGATGGGATTTCTGATCAAAAACAGAAAGAGAGACCCACCCTTGAATTGCCATTAGCCCGGTGGTTAGGGTATTCATCTGGGCTGTGGAACACCCTTTGCTTGGTTCGAAGCAGGGGCTTGAACCTGGGTCTACCACCTGAACTACTGGTGATTCAGAGGGGTGTCTGTGTCTCCTTTTTTTTTGTTAAATTTCTAAAGGTCTCAGTTTCATCCTGATGAATGAGAATGAGAAACATTTTTGAAATCTCAAAAACTTTCACGGGATAGGAAAAGATTTCCACTTACCTCTAATATGGAGATTACAAACCAAGGCTGGGAGCTCCCCAACTCTATACCCATTTTACTGATAGGTAAACAGTCATAAAGAAAAGGTTAAATGACTTCCCCAAGGTCAGTGGTAGAACTGGGAATACAGCTCAGGAGTCTTAACTCCTACTCCTCTATTCTAACCACTAGATTACATTGCCTTCCAAATTATTAAAACATGATTTCTTTTATAACATTCTGGTAAGATGCAGCAACTCCAAAATATATGCTCCCTTTAATTCACAAAAGTAGTACACACTGTCACTGTAAACGAATGCTGGGAGTTGGAGAGAGAGAATGAGCAGAAGTTCATTGTGGGCAAAAGTTGGTGTAATTCCAGGAAGGAAGGAGTTGCCCCCACATATGCTAGTGGTTCTATATTGAACAACAACAAAAAAAGCGCCTACTACAGGATGGTCATCATAATTATCTCAAAAGCTTACATTTATGTGACGAGCCCTAAAAATATTGGATTTCACCATAAAAATCAAAACTCCTTAAGAGAAAAAAGAAATAAGACATACCAGATGAGACATAAATTACTAAATCAAGACCCTGATTTAACCAATAACAAGAAATTTTTTGCAATAAGTAAAAGAGAATGTTCAACTAACCATTTGATAGACCATTTCTGAGCTTTTGTACATTATGACTCGTGGGAGATGAAAATGCACTGATTTGGCATGTTCCTGTTGTTGGTGAATATGAGCTTAAATTTTTCTTTCTGGTCTTCAACGGTGTTGGTTCATGTGGCTAAACAAAGTTTAAAAAAAGAATTAATACATAAATGTTGGTTCATAGGGAGGTCCTTCCAGATCCCTGATGTAACCCTGACAGTTACAATCCCTCCCTTCAATTTCAATTCTCAATGCTTCACAATTACAGCCTCTACACTTCCTGTTAAGGTGGACTACACAGTGCTCCCAGAGCCAGTCAGCATATCGTGTCTTAAAACGGCCCAATTTACTAATATTTAATCAAGGAGTATAGGCCAAGTTGTAACCATTATTTTAAAAGAGATTCCCAATTTTGAGTGTCCCCATTTATGAACATCCCCAAATGTACATGCAAACAGCACTGAAACATGCAAATTAAGCTGCTAGATGTCAACCCTTCAGCTTTTACACAAATCTAGTTTGCAAGGTACCAAGAGATATAGATGCCTAAACTGAATGCCAAGTCCTCTTTTAAGCAGTTAGTCTAAAAGTTAATTCTATTGGGAAAAATAAGTTAATTTGATGTTACTATGGCGTGCAGTTTCCTTTCTAACCAGGATTCATTATGATTAAAAATCATGGTCAGTGTTTTTAGACTTTTTATTCCACTAAAGATTCATCTTTTTTTTAAACCATTTTTATCAAATGTTTGATTTCCTAAAAATAAAAGAAAAATCAGTGTTAAAACAGAAGAGGTAAATTAAAAACCAAATTAAGTCTCTAGTTTAAAGTAATGTGATTACTAACCTAAAGGGAGTTGTGTACCAAATTAGAAGTCAATATTTTTGCACGTGTTAGAAGAAAACACATTGACTGGAATTCACTGATACAGTAGAATCTCAGAGTTACAAATAGGTTGGGAATAGAGGATCTACTGTATACGTTTTGCTTCCTGGATCAAATGTTAAATTCTAACCCTGAAAAAATTGAGCTTCACTGCATTACCACTTCACAAGAAATTAGGAAACTGCCTGTACATCAAGTGCCTAAATGCTGATGACTACTTGCATCCTACTAAGGAAGAAGTAGCAACTTTAAGTAACATCAGTACTGACTAAGTCTAAAAGGAAACACACAAAGACACCATCAAACCCAAACAACACTAAAACAAAAGCCTCCCATTCATCCCTAGGCTATGTCTATACTTCCTGCTGGATCGGCGGGCAACAATCGATACATTGGGGATTGATTTTTCACGTCTAGTCTAGAAGCAATAAGTTGACCCCCGAGCACTCTCCTGTCGACTCCTGTACTCCACCGCCGCGAGAGATGCAGGCAGAGTTGATGGGTGTGAGGCAGCAGTCGACTCACTGCAGTGAAGACACTGTGGTGAGTAGATCTACGTACGTCGACTTCAGCTATGTTATTCAAGTAGCAGAAGTTCCGTAACTTAGATCGGACCCCTACTCCCCTTTGTAAACTAGACCTTATATCCTTAGGGGTGATATAAAGCACCCAGACCCTTTCAAATGGTATAGTGTTCATCAGTTTTCACCTCTGTCTTAATTTTAAATATTAAGCAACAATTGTATATTGATAACTTCAAAGTAAAATAAGCAACCATCTGAACCAGTAATTGAAAAGGAGCCATAAAAATGAAATACTGAACCAATTGGAGGGCCCAGCTTCAAGATTTGCATAATAATATTTCCCTTATATCTAGCAGCTTTCATACCAAAGGACCTCAAGTTACCAGGAAAGATATATCTACTATACACATTGCTGGCATAGAAGATGGAAATGGACTGGTGCACAACAGGTGCTGGTACAGTGAAGAGAAAGGGACATTTTGGCTAAGGCCATTTTTTCCTCATAGATATTTTACTGAAAAAGTCTATCAGATTAAATTTTTAAGCCATTAAATATACCACATCTAGGTATTTCACAACTTTTTCCTCTCCATGAAAACAAGAGTTTTCAAAAAGAAACCCTCACAGAAAAGTAGAATAAAAACCAAAAGTACTTTTTGTCATTTTTGTTATTTTAACTGTTAAATTTAGTTTAGAAAGTTAGGCAGCAATTTTGTTAATCCATACTTTCACAAATATAAAAACAGCTCACAAAACAGGAAGCAGCCTTTTCTCCTATCTACAATGTACTCTACACCCAAAACTCAAAATCTATAGCCTGTGTTTTTTCTGTGTATTACTCATACCAGTTCTTCAATTTCACACATTAGTTTACAGCAACTTTACTAATCGTGTTTATAATCTCTTCAGTTAAGCACCATACATTAATGATAGAAAAAATAATTACCAGGCTATATGCATATTACACAGTTTTGACATCACATATAAAATGTAAAATCACAGTCCTCCCCATTTGTGCTCATTAAAGATCCTCTGGTACAGTAGACTCTCCATTATCCAGGATTGGGTTAACCAGGATGTAGATTAACCAGGATGTCAAAAAAAATACGCATAACTCACAGGGCCGGCTTTGGCTTTGTTGCCGCCCCAAACACACACAAAAAAAAGCCCTACCAGGGCACAGGGCAACCAGTGAACAAATACCCCCTCTCCCCGGCGCAGGGTGGCTGGTGAACCAACCCCTGCCCCCATATTTTCTATGGATGGTGATTATCCAGGATTTTATTAACCAGGATTAATTTTTTTCCTATCATCCTGGATAATCGAGAGTCTACTGTACTTTACGCAGTGTTCTAGCTGATTTCAACTTGATTAAACAGTATTTTGCTTACCTAAGTTTCCCTGCAGTTTCAAATTAATATAGTATTCCTTACTTTTCATCCTGAATGTCGTTCAACGTTGCTGTGCTCAAATATTCTTCTGGGGCAAGAACCTCACCCCACCCTGACTCCTTGAAACAAAGAGCCAGAGAAGCGTAAAGGAGTCTACTGATACTTCTACACTGCACTTGGCTGTGAGCCTCTCAGCCAAGGTAGACAGACTCGTGCTAGAGTGTTAAAAACAGCTGTATGGACATTATGGACTAGCAGAGACTCGAGCTAGTGACCCAAGCTCAAGCCCACCCAACCTCCTAGACTTGAGCTCAGGTGGCTAGTTTGAGTCTCCACCAGAGCTTCAACATCCAAATGACTATATTTACCATGCTAGCTGAAGCCCCTCAAGTCTATCTACCAGGGCTGTAAGTTTCTCTCCCAGCTGCAGGGTAGACATACCCCGAAAGCCCATGACCCAGCCAAGAGAGAATTCCCCACTACAGGGACGTCTTGCACGCACTGGTATAGGAGTTGTCTGGGAGCAGGAGAGTTGTGTTGGGGGCAAGTCTGCTACACAAAAGTCTAAGGAGAAAGTGCTGTCTCTAGGTTATGCATGGGGCCTCTTCAGCCCTCAAGTAGCACAAGATCAGGAGGGCACAAAGGCGGTTTCAAGACACTTTTGCTGCTCCCTGTCTGCCCCATGTGGGAATTCAGTGCTGCTACTTTTCAAGAAGAGGCTACTTTTCAGCAGTGTGTAGAATGACGTGTACTATCAAGTAGTTAATATTTATTGATTTACATGAGTCTAAATGTTTTTCAGACACGGATAAGTTCTTAGGGGGAGCATCCTTGTTGTCACAAGTCTACAGAGACAAACATGAAAAAACGATTGGCATGTACCAAAATGCCTAGTGGTCAATTTTGTAGCAACCTGCCCATAGGAGAAGTTTGCCACCTTTATTTAACTCAAGGCAATCAGTGGTTGGTTTATCCCAGACACATATGGGTTTATGTCCCTATTTTTTCCTGTGTAACTTTTTATGAATATTCTTATTATGCATATTAATGCATTATTTATTTAATAAATCTATTTATTTATTTATTCCTAAATTCTTTGCCTGCAGCTATAAGTAAGACTATGAGTTCCACAGATTAATTATGTGAAAAAAAAATCCTTTTCAGTTTTAAATATGCCACCTCTCAATTTCATTGACCGTCCTCTTGTTCTTGTATTATAGAAAAGGATAAATAGGAATGCTCAATTTACCTTCCCAATAACATTCATATTTTTTTATACCTCTATCCTGTCCCCTTTTCTTCATTTTCTTAAATTACACCGTCCCAGTCTTTTAATATTTCATACAAAAGCCTTTACATGCCTCTCATCATTTTCACTATCTGGATCCAGACCCCTTCTCTTTCTGCAATTCCTTTTTTAACAGAGTAACTAGAAATGGAAATAATTTCAGATGATGGAACACTGTTTTATAGAATAGCCTTATATTTTAAGTAATGCTTTCTATCTCAGTCCTTATGCAGTCGAACATTTTGTTTGCTTTTTTTTGACTGCCTTTGCAGACTGAGCTGAAGTTTTCACTGAACTTCCCACAGCAATACACAAGGTTTTTTTGTGAGCAGATACTGTTAGTTTATAATATAGCAGTTTTTATGTTTTTATTGTATTTTATGAGTTGATCTAAGTCATCCTTCCCATTTGCATTATCTTGCATATATTAACACTGAATTTTGATTTGGTGCTCATTCATCTAGTTTTCTTATATACCTCTGAATTACTCAATCTTCTCCATTGTTTTGAGTAGCCTAGATAATTTTGTGTCCTCTCCAGAGGTAATAATTTTATATCATCTTTGCATCCTTTTTTTTCCCGGTTCATTAATATTTTAAACAACCCTTGTCCTAATAGGAAACCTTGGGCTACCCTACTGCTAACCTTTTGCCACACTGAGATGAACTGAACGCATTACTGCCAGTAAAGGCAGTTTTTCAGAGAAATATTAGTTACAAAAGGCTATCAATGGTATATTAGAAATTTAACCTACATTCACTCTGTTTTGCAATATGGAGATCCTGTGCATCCCCACTGAAGCCTCAAGGGACCCTCTTTGTTTAATCTTGAATGCCTGACATTGCAGCCAACATATTTCTGGACATGAAGGAAGCCTCCTTTGAGCATCTACCTGGGCAGAGTTACTGCAGCACACAACGTCTGTGGCAATCAGCATAATACCTCTATGGCAATCAGAGTTTCTTTTCCGGGAAAGAGATCTGATGCCCACCTGGGCAAATCCTTATGATGTCATACCAATATTACACAGTTTTAATCACTCATTCCTGACTTTTTAAATACAGAAGTAGATGTCACATCAGGTGAGAGCATAGTGGGAGAAATCTGGCATTTTGTGGCCATGGAGATGGTCCTGGGAGACAAAGGAGAAGCAGCAGTATGGGATGGGGATGCAATCTGTGCAAGAGGAGATGTGCCATATAAATTAAAACTTTTTTGTATAGTCACGTTACAGTTGATAGCACCCCAATATATAAATGACTTCAAGCGAATATTTTAACCCATCATATTCTGAAAAGCTGATGTAAACAAGGGCTTTTATTATAGTCATTTTGCTGCAGAAGGAGAGTCTAGTCTGAAATACAATTCTTCTCTGTTAAAACACTTTTGTTCCCATCTCAGAAAAATAACAGCTTTAGGGTAGGAAAAAACTGTTTAATTTCAGGCTGGACCACTCATCCACAAAAATGCTACTCCGACCCAAGAAACAGATGCAAAATTACAGTCACAGCTGCATTCTGCACAGAACAAGTTGGGTAATGGTACACTAAACTGCTAATTAAATTGCTAATGATTTTTTTTAGTGCCACTGCGGTATTTTGCCACCTTTATTTAAATAAAAAAGTATCCAGCAAATTTTTAAAATTGCAAGTTTCTATTTTGCTAAATACCAATGAGACTTCTAAATATGTATCACATATAAACAAATCTCTCTAAAATGACATAGCCATGTGGAGATTTACCGGAGGCTCATTTACTGACCAGCTATTTTTTCTAATATACTTTTCCACTAATTTTCCTTCCCTTTAAGGCTACCTTCTTCATGAACTCCTCCGTGTTAGTGTTTGTAGCAACACCCACTGTTGGTACGGGTAGATAATAAACCGACATATGTCATGACATGCTGGCACTGGGAATATACACTGGCTGCATTTTCAAAAAATAATAGCAACAGTACAATTTTATTTTTATTGTGATAACTGTGGTGAAATTTATTGCAGCGTTAGTATTTTATTGTTTCATTATGCCAGATTAGCTGAGGGATGTAATTATATCCTTGACATAAAAATGCTTTTAACGTTTTCATTTCAATTTTGCAGCTTATAATATGAAGATTATAGCATTATCATAAGTCCATATTGTTACATGTACAATTAGATGGCAGAACATTTGCTTCCACAATTATGGAGCTAATTTCTAATAAATGCTTTCAACAAGGTTCCTAATTCATTCAGCTTTTGGACAAGTAGTGAAGGTAACCAAAAAATATGACTATTTCTCCAGTTATAGCCAATTTCTTCATGCAGATAAATACTTCGCTTATTGACAGGCAATATTTCCAAAAACAATAATTTCATGCCAAAATTTTTTAGCAATCACTTCTTCTCCTTAGTGAGACTTTTGTAGACTGTCAGCCAATTTGCTATAACATAAACCTAAAGAAATGCTGTGTATTTATGTAAATTCCATATAATTCCAATCACAAAACTGAATACAGTACTTACGTTTTCTTTCGCAAGGGTCTCCAACTTCAGTGCCCTCTTAACTCTGCAAGCAAAAGATAGACAAGTTTTACACTTCTTCAGATACAAAATGTTGAGTAATAAGATCCATTATCTGTGGTCTTAAAAGAATAATATTTTCCTAGTTATGAATGCATTAAATCTTCTCTGCATTAAGTTTTACTTTAGGGAAAGTAATTTCAGACACAGCAAATTTACTAACTCAAAGAACATGCCACAAAAAGGTTGTTTTTTTGGAAGATGGAACACAAGTGTTTGGAAAAAAAAAACATCCCTCTCTCCATTACTTATCAGTTCAAACCAAGATGCTGGATTATATATTAAAAAACAGGTATTAATCTCTTTCAAACAAAATGCCAATCGTTAAAATAACTGTACACAAGTGCACTTCAACTCATATACCTTCTGAGTAGGTGTTATAAGTATTTTGCCATTAGTAGAAATAACGCATTAAGTATTTAAACATGGATACAGCAAGGTGAAGAAGGTGGTTCTTCCCATCATTTTAGCTCTTAACATGATTCAGTGCTACCAGACTAAGACTTAACTGGGGAACAGATGCTCTATGTCTTTACAAGTCCCCAAACCATAAAAAACTATTTTCTAGTCTTCTTCACTATACTGATTCAGGAACATGCCAAGCTCTCTCTGCGAAATTTGCTCTGCTGAACTGGATGCCCAGCTGTTAATGGCAACACTAGGAAAGGAAAGCTGAATATTTATAATTCTTATATCGTACAGCTGTCTTTTAAAGAGCAGTCATCAAAATTTTATTGAATGCAGGCTAAATACTCAAAGGAAAGAAAGGTCAATATAAATTAAGACTATTTTACCCAGCGACAACTGCAACTTAAGTACTTTCTTAAATCTTAAACAATAGCTTAAAGCATCATATAAAGTAACTAGAAAATTAAAGTCATTCTATAAGAACATTCATTTCAAATTAAACAAGGTTTGGAAAATACACTTTACTTCAAAATGTAACTGCACAGATTTCATCTTGGACAAGATGGTGTTGACTCATTGGCAAGTAAGATGACCTCATTTAAAATATACAGCTGTTTAGAGTGGGTCACTGTTTCTGAGTTTCAAATGTGAAGGCATCCAAAAAATGAATTAAAAATGCATCTCTGAAATATTATTCATGTAATATTATTATATAACACTGGTTTACAATTATCTGTATTTTAAAAAGATAATAGAAAAAATACTATATTAAAAAGCCAAAAATATAATATTTACATTTTCTATATTAAAAAATACCCAACAAATTCTTGCCAAGGAACAGTCAAAGGTGTAACAGTTTGATGGAATTCTTTACAATATGTGTGGGTATTTTTTTTTGTTTTGTTTTAATATAGTGACTCATGTTGATTAAGAAATACAGACTCCATTATATCTTCCACCCCAGTGGCAGCAGAAAAACATTATATACATTAATACATTCTCTCGGCTAGGGTGCTCTGGGGTCCAATGCATTTGCATGTTATACTAAGGCATCCCTTCCGGCCCTACATTTCTGATTCAATGTTATGATGGAAGTTTTTATGATGGACTTCGAAAGGAGCTGGAAGCCAAAGTACAGCAGAATCTGGACTTGAGGTAGCTTTATGATGAGGACAAATGAAAAACTGCATGGAAATCCTAAATTATAGGGATTTGGGAAATTTCTCAGAGAAAAAGTTGTGGAGTGGTCAGCCCCATGTTATTTAAAATCTGTCAGATATTGTGTAGAGTAAGAGTTCCAGTCGGCCCAAATTTGCCCATGTAAGCCCCTGGAGCTATGCAGCTTTAGAGGTAGATTCAAAGAAAGTACTTCTACATCAGAAGGGGCTGCATAATGCTAATTTTGGCTTTCTGCGATCATCTACGCCTTGCTCTTTCCAGTGAAAGCATTAGATTCTATCCCACCTGATAATATCCCCTCTCATGCCCTAATGAAAGGCAGGTAAATCATTAGTCAACTATTATTCAGCCAGGATCATGTAAGACTGGGCGTCTTAAAATCCAAACCACTGTCCTTGGCTAAAAGCTCTGAAACAAAGTTCATTCAGGAAATTAAAAAGGAGCCTCACGGGGCCACAAGTATCTCCCTGCCTCCCAAGTACATTCAAAAAGATGCATATGAGAGAGAGAAGAGAAAGCTCAACACAATCTAAAGTGTGGAAATTAGAACCCCACACTACTTTAGGATGTAGAGGGCAGTAGCATCACCTCCTTTTGTCCAGCCATGGGAGGAAGAGAATTGGAACTAGGGGCTGGTCTTCACTGGGGGTGGGGGGAAGAGAATCAACTGAAGATACACAACTTCAGCTATGTGAATAATGTAGCTGAAGTCGGCGTATCATCAGCCGACTTGCCTGCCATCCTCATGGCGGTGGCAGTCGGTGGCACACTCCCGTCAACTCCAGCTTGTGCCTCACATCAAGCTGGAGTTACGGGAGTCGACGGGACGCCACGGGTGACCGATTTCTCGCGTCTTCACAAGATGCGAGAAATTGATCACTAACAGATCGATTGCTACCCGCGAATCTGGGTACCTTCAACAAGCCATGAACCAAGTTTGGGAACTATTGGCATAGTGCAGTGGACATATGAGGGTATATGCAGACACACCCTCAGTTACTACAGCACCAGGATAGTAGTAAATGTCACAGTCTGCACAAGTAGGGAAGAGGAAGGAAAAACCAAGCACAGGAAGCTACAGTGTACAAGAGCTCATTTACCTGAGTCCCTTATCCTCAAATTGATCCAAAATCTCCAGGGACAGAACTCATTTTGTTTTCTTAAGAATCAGAGGAGTAGCCGTGTTAGTCTGGATCTGCAAAAGCGACAAAGAGTCCTGTGGCACCCTGTAGACTAACAAGTGTATTGGAGCATAAGCTTTTGTGGGCCAATACCCACTTTGTCAGATGCATCCGATGAAGTGGGTATTAGCCCCCAAAAGCTTATGCTCCAATACGTTTGTTAGTCTATAAGGTGCCACACGATTCTTTGTCGCTTTTGTTTTCTTGATTGTGGAAAGCAGATTGTTGCATGCTTATGTAAGTATATGCATTCTGATAATTGGCACTTTATATACAATATTTACCAATCTAAAAACAAAGTTATAACTAAAGTTTGTTATAACATACTGGAAAATCTCTTTAGGCCAGATTGAGATTCTCTTGATAACAGTGGTGATCATTTACTTACAAAAGTACTCCTATTTACCTCATGCATGCATCTGATGAAGTGGGTACTAGCCCACGAAAGCTTATGCTTCAATACTTTTGTTAGTCTTTAAGGTGCCACAGGACTCTTTGTCGCTTCTGCAAATCCAGACTAACACGGCTACCTCTCTGATTCCTATTTACTTCAGTGAAACTATTCATGTGAGTAACTGCTCAGAGAGTTTCACCATCTAGCCCTTAATATGGAGTGAGATTTTACAGTCTACTGGTACACTAAGATTTTTTTTTTTTTTTTTTTTTACTTTCCATGCATTTAAGCACACCATAAAATAAATAAACTGAAGTTGAGCAGGGAAAGGTATTTGCATGAGGTGTTAATAAATAAAGGAGTATATGGCATGATGAAGTGACTGTACCACTTAATGGAAAATTTATTCTGAAGAAATCACAATGCATTTTTGGGTGTTACATAGACTTTACTGACACACACTTTCACCCTTACTATTTTCTAACTCAGTTTATAGACAGAGATTAAGTTTTACAAAAACCTGGTATGGTAGGTAATTAGTATTGCAGGGAACTAACTATAAAGAAGTCACACAGGAGGTCACTAGTTGAATCACAAGCCTCAAGTTCCAATACCAGTGGTTCTCAACTTATTTATCAGTGGGCTGCATATGCAGCCCATAATGTATTACTTGGGCTGAAGGGGCTGGGTGGCAGGGCAGTGGCAGCTCAAATCCCAATCTCGGGCCCCCACCAGTTGTGTGCTAATTGGGCCATGGGTTGAGAACCACTGCACTATACCAGTAGTTCCCAAACTTGGTTCATGGCTTGTTCAAAGTAAGCCTCTGGCAGGCTACAAGACGCTTTGTTTATCTGAGCGCCTGCAAGTACGGCCACTCGCAGCTCCCATTGTCCGGGAACAGCGAACCACAGCCACTGGTAGCTGCAAGCAGCTATACCTGCAGATGCTCAGGTAAAGAAAGTGTCTGGCGGTTACCCTGAACAAGCCGCGAAACAAGTTGGGAACCATACTTACCATACTATACCATAATTCTATTTTAAGTAATGACAGCATGAAGACTTGAAAAAGGAAGGTATATTTTTAGTTTAAATACACCTCTCTCTTTGTTAGTGGAAATAAAAGATTCTTTTGTGGGTATGTTTTTGTATTTAGTTTCCACTCCGAATATCAGTAAGAAAATGGCATTTAAACTGAGGAAATCTGTATGTCCTATTTTTCTAAAAATGTGGGTTATAAAATTTTCAGCCCTATGCACTCTGATGTCACAGTAAGACAACATACTAAGACTTCACAAAGTTTTTATTTGTAATTGACTTTTCAATTGGCCACATTGCTAAAATCTCTATTTGGCTCCTAGTAGAAGCAGAGAAATAACTAGATAGTATTTACATACGTTAGCGAAACAGGAAGAAATAAAGAGAAAAATAGCATATCAGCTGGGAAAGCTTGGAATTTTATTTTTTTTTTTACTATTTTCCAAGTTTAAAGTGAAATGCAAAAGACAATGTGCAAGAAATAAAATGAAGAATGCATTCAAGTACTGCAATCCAAGGTTAATATATTTCACAAGAAGTTTAGAATGATTATTGTTTGAGATCACAAATTATTTAAACCACACTTGTCATTCTTCTCTATTCTTTCAGGTTCTAGAATAGAATCATAATCTAGGCTTGAAGAAATCTACTTCCAATGATCAACAGGAAGCTTTGACTTGACTAACAAATGTTGAGGCCTAAGTCATCAATTATTGAAGAATTTAAGCTTTCATTAAATATGAAATCTAATCTAAAGAAAATCTATAGTTGCTAAAATAACTATCTGTGAACAGACTGTGAATGGATGCAGTGTTATCTGCCCCAGTCTGCAGGCAGACTGCTGCACAACCTCTATTGCTACTCACAACCGTGCTAAGCACCAGAATGAAATTATAAAGACAGTCACTTTCTCTACTGGTCTTCAGAAGCCTCTGCTGTTCGCTGGGAAATTACCAACAACAAGAGAGGCAGGAATTAGAGCTACTCAAACAGAAAGGATTTAGGAAAAAAAATCTGTGGAAGCATAGTATAGTGGAGATCAAGGCTTATAACCACAGTCAGGAGGAGCCCAGAGCAGCTGTTCACTAGAACCTGAAGAACTAATAGTGGGTGTTACAGCCCAACAGCTACCACGATTATGTCTCAAGATGCTGCTGTCATTTTCTCACTTTCATGGTCATGAAAAAGTCACAGGCACTTTACCACATGTTTTTCTGCATCACCATTTATCCAAGGATTAATCATGCAATAGAACACATTTTGGAGGTGGATAAGTAGTAGCTTCATCTGGGGTTCCAAGAAGTTAACTGACTCAGGTGACTTGGTGAGAAGACTGGTAATAAAACCTGTAAATCCTCTCTTTCACTCCCCCAACTACTAAAATATTCTTGCCTTTTGGGATAACATTATATACAAAACTGGTATTTGTAGGGAAACAGTAGTCAAGAAAAAATACAGAGATTCCTGTTTGCTGTGCCAGAACTCTTTAACTATGTTTTAAATCTGTTCCACATTGAAACAAAATATCCCACACACTTTCCAAGTAAGGGATTTGCTCTGGTGTTCTGAGATCACTTGATCATTACCTGTTAAGTTTACTCCCTCTGGGGCACCTGGCATTGGCCATTGTGGGCAGACAGGATACCAGGCTGGATGGACCTTTGGTCTGACCAGTATGGCCTTTCTAATGTTCCTATGTTAATCAAAATCTCTTCTTCCACCCCTACTACTGTGCTGGTTAACAGTCCTCATGGCTGAATTTTGGGGGCCCTCTATGTAGAGACACGAATATTTTCAAACTGGGGTAGCTTAATTTTACGCATTTATACGTTTCAGAAGCGCTGAGGATTCACTTAACTGCCGAGGGGGCTACAGGGAATAACCACTTGTTTAGATGCCGAAATTTAAGGCATCCACATTTGAAAGGGTCGTTGTCTTCGCGCGCGCGCGCGCACACTGGCATCTGTGAGGAGCTCGGAGCCTCGAGGAGAACCCGATCCCCCAAGGGGCAACAACTTATTTAGCCGGGAACTGTCAAGTTTGACAGTTTTGCCCACCGCCCTTCGCACGCGGACGTGCACACGGAGGAGAGTCAGGGCTTCATTTCCAGTCAGTGTCGGTGTCCCTCAGCTTCTGCCCCACAGCGCTTGTCCCCCTCGCCCGCAGCTCCCGTCCCCACCGCCCCCAACTCCCGCTGTTCCCTCCCGCCCTCAGCGCCCCCTCTCCCAGCTCCCGTCCTCGCTCCCCCGCCCAGCTCTGCCCCGTTGTCCCCAACAACTGCCCCCTTCTCACCACCCATACCCCGCCCCGGGCCGGCTGCCCGCCCGCTACCTACGGCATGATGGCAGCACTTGGAGCCGCTCCAGCGCCTCCTGGAGTCTCGGTTCCCGCCCGCCGTGTCTCACCCAAACCCCGCCGGTTGGAAACACCCTCCAGAGGAGGCGGCCGGTCCCGTGCGGGCCGGGGGCGGCCCGTACCCGACGCACCGAGGCGGAGGGCGCACGGCGGCGGGCCCGGCCGGGGCAAGGCACGAGACAAGGAGTCCCGCAGGTCAGCGCAGGAGGGGTCACTTCATCCCCCGCACCCCGCTTCCCCTCTGCTCTCCGCCCCTTCCCATGCGCGGCCTCCGCGGGAGCCCCCGGCCCTTCTCGGGCAGCGGCTGGGCAAGTTCGTTTACAAATTACGCCGAGAGAAGGGAGCAAAATCCGCCCCTGCCGCAGGCTCCCGAGTGCTGCTGAGAGCGGCTTAGAGCTAGTCAGTGACACACTGTGGGGTGTGTGTGTGTGTGTAAGTGTAATCTGGAGGGCTGAGTCCGGGGGTGGGGGGAGGGTTAAAAATGTGCTAAAGTAGGTTTGAAATCTCACTGCAACACACAGAATCAGGAGTCTGTGGGCAGAATGGGAGATGGTTAGGAAGTGGCTTAAAATAATGTCATAAGAGAGAGCTTCTTGCTTCCAAAGGACGGAGACCTGGCAGGTTTGCCTTTCCTATGATGAAATGGTAGAAACTAGAATTTTGATCCCAGAACTCATCAGAGAAATGTAGGGCTGGAAAGGGCTTGGAGCGGTCATCTAGTCCAGTCCCCTGCGCTGAGGCAGGAAAAAGTAAACCTAGACCGGTGATTCCCAGACTTTAACAGCCTGTGAACCCCTTTCACTAAAATGTCAAGTCTCGTGAACCCCTCCTAAAGATGAATATTTCCAGGGATTTTCTCCTTTACCTGAGTATAAATTATAGAAGCAGTGAAATTGGAAATATAAAGGTTTGGTTTTAGGACATGCTTATTATACACTATTAATTATTAATCACTACAGAATTTTTATTACATTATGAAAACAGCAACATCTTACTTTCATAGCTTCTATTACTTTGAATAAGCCCATTATAAAACAAAGCTCCTATGTTTCATCAAGGAATATCAGATGTAAAACAGCTTAAAGGTATTTGAGAATCCAATTCCGAGTTTCTCCCACAGAAACATTCGGGTCTTTAGCAGTCCAGGCAAACAAAGCATGTTACCACAAAGCTTAAACCTATTCTTCATAATAATTTTAAAAACAATACTAGCTGTCTTTTTAATTTTAAAAACAGCAAAAAATATCCCTCTCTCTTTCCATTGTTATAAGGAGTCTTGAAGTTTAAATCTCTCAGCGTGATCTGCTTAGCTCTTGGAAGTCCAGGGGCTCTGAGCTGCTAGCCCCAGGCTGCCCAGAATTCCTAGAGACAGCTCTGTCCACCATTAGCGAATTTTTTCCTGTGAACCCCCTGTAACATTTTGCGAATCCCCAGGGGTTCACAAACCCCAGTTTGGGAACCACTGACCTAGACCATCCCTGGCAGGTGTTTGTCCAGGGGATGCCACAACCTCCTTTAGAAGCCTACTCCAATGCTTAACTATCCTTGTGATTAGAAAGTTTATCCTACTATCCAACCTAAATCTCCCTTGCTGCAAATTAAACTGGTTACTTCTTGTCCAACATCTGGAGGACAATTGATCACCATCCTCTTTGTAACAGCCTTTAACATAGTTGAAGGCTATCAGCTCCTACCTCAGTCGTCTTTTCTCAAGAATCTTGGGGAGAACTTAGGTCATCTAGTCCCCTCTCCTTTCCTCTGATGAACAGTTCCTTACTGTATATATCTTTTAGTGCTTTATCATCTGATCAGTTGAGATTTTAATGACCAAAGCTGTGGAGCTTCCACCAGTTCCCTTGGAAAACTATTGCACACTAGACCTCAAATAACATCAGCAGCACCTTTGTGCTGAACAAATTGGCAATACCACCTGCTGCACAAATAATAAATCGGTTGGTAATGAGTGGGCTGAGGGGCATAAACAACAGTTCATATTTTATAAAGCTAGTTACTGGAAAATTAACATTTATTCTCCTTTTCCTCCTTGACTTTAACCACTTCCATTTTGTGAGTGTAACACTGGTGCTTAATTATAGTGACACCCGTTTGCTGTACCAGACTGCATCACTGTGTCCCTGTGGGGTCTTTCTAATGTCAGTGTAATATGAAAGTGTCAGGCAGGCGGTATGTGTATTATAAATAGGGTACTTCATCCATGATAAGCGATTATTATCTTTCTTTCCCAAGTGGAAAAGACCTATATAACTCAGGAAAGTGTGAGTGATTTAGCCCTCCTGAGTAAGAATCCAATGAGTCCTGAAGGGGACCCTACCTATGCTGTTATCTTGTTGTTGAACTTGAGATATTCAATTTATTATATGGGAATATATTTTCAGAAGTCAATGCTGGGCAAAATAATGTTAGAGGCTGTTAGGCCAACAGTATAGTACAATTTAGTGTCCCTCTGTGATGGCCTTTTAAAAACCTTAATCACCTTTGGTAAAGAAGAAAACCACTGTTAAAGTTCACTGCTATTTATGAGCAGAAGGTGTTATTGTCTTGAATTATTTCAATTACTGAAAAAAAATACGGATTTTTCCCTATTCTGTTTTATTCAGTTTTGTGTGGTACTGTTGTAGTTTAAGGTCCTAAATGCTGCAAACACTTATGTCATATTTAATTTTAAGCATCTGAATTGTTCCATTGATTTGAATGGATATGCTTAACTTTACATGTTTGAAGGATAGGTATGTAAAATTTTGACAGTGTTTCCACTGTTAAACATGCTTTTAAAGAAATTATAGCTAGAAAAAAAATTATTCTTTAAACCAGAGAAATTACTTTATTAACTTATTTTTTTTTCCAGTTGTTTTTTCATGCTGAAACAGTGTGGAACTGATCGGCCTAATGATTTCTAAATCTGCTGGATTTTCAGATTTGGGAGGAAGAGTAAAACCCAGTAATAAAAGCAACAAAGTATAATCTTTCAGTGCACAGTTACTCTTACTAAATATGTCTCCAGATACAGCAAGTCTCTAGTAATAAGAAGCTTGCAAAAAGCCAGTATGTATGCTATACGTGAGGACTTTTAACACATACGTTTAATTACAGTGTTTATCTTGTTATCCCTGTTCTCCTTTTCCTGCGTCCCCCGACCTTTCAACTATGTTTTACACCTACATGTTGCATTTTGTGTTAAATCTGTTAGCTTTTTGAACCTGAGACTATGTCTTACTCTGTTAGTATGGCACCTAATGTAATTGTGGGCGTTCATCCCTGGTTAGGGTCTCTTGATGTTACCCTTACAGCTGTGCAGTGTCACCCAGGTCAGTCAGACTCTGGGCATGAAGATTGCCCTGATCACTTTGTATGATCTCTGTGGCAACTCCCACAACTCAGACTCCCAAAATTCTGTTTTTCCTCAGGACTCTCATATTTGGACACTCATTTGTTTCAAAATAGTTGAGCAAATATTCCACACTGTGCATCTCTATATCAATCGATCTCTGGGAAAATGTTGCCTGTTTCTTTACGTTTTAAGCAGTCATTTACAGAGTGGTGAAAAACCACATTCCACCCACTTTCCACTTCCACTAGGGAGTGTCCACATCAGCATCTTTCACCTAAAATATTCCATCATTACTACTGTTGACTAAGGTCAACCAGTAGCGCTAATAATGAGAGTGCCAGTGTGGACGAGGTGGCTGCTGGTCTGCTAGTGTTTCTTTTTACCACCTTTCTGAATAACTCTGCCCACAGCAAGCCTAGACAATAGTGGTTAAAACACCAGAGGACATTAGTATCTTGTCCGTACAAGTGCTCCCTCTGTTTCCATTCGCAGGTGAGTTGAGCCAGTGGTAGGAAAAAGTGTGGTGTAGACAATCCCTAGAGGCATAATTCTAATTTTGGCTAAGATATGCATCACCTCATATGGTATCTTGGAAAATTTGCTACTGTGTTTGCATTCAGTGTAGATAAATAAATAATAGTGAATAATATTTAGCACCTACATAGTTTAAATTCATGGATCTAAAACACTTTACAAAGGCGGTTAAGTAGCATTACCCCCATTTTACAGCTGAGAAACAGATTCACAGAGAGTTTTAAGTGAATCTGTGTGTGAGGGGACAGAGGAGAGACATACTTATGCACTATGAAAGCAAATGCAAAAGACTTTAAATATGTTTGTTTTATTCACAGAATGGCCAGCAGTCCTGGAAGTAATGCATCCCTCTCCCATGAGAAAACCATACTCTCAGAAAGTTCTCAAGCAAAGAAATCGCAGTATTCTGAAGAGGAGACCTTTTATATGAACTGCAGAGCAGCCTACCTAGCTGTTTTTAAAAGCAGCTTAGAAAATATTAAATCAAAAGAACAACTCTGTTTAGGTAATTAGTCGGAAATAATTTTCTTTACTTGAATTTTGTGTGTGAACATTACAGTAGTTGATTTTCAAACCAAAAGCCAGCATTTCACTGGTGTGTATACCCCAGCACATAAGGGAGCTTGGTCACAATAGCTTCTATAAGGATTCAGGCAGTTCTTGGTGGGGTTTGGGTTTGGGTTTTGAAGCATCAGTGTCTGTGTCTATAAAGACACTTCCAAGGTTTATACCTATTATAAAATATATCATAGTTTTTTCAAATAGTTTACCGAAAGTCCTTTTTCTCAATATTTTTCATTTTCCTCAAATTCTTAATCTATATTACTAGGTATTGGATGGTTCATGGAAGTGGAAACAATATACAGAGCGTTTCACCTCTAAATCACCATTTGGAATGAGCAAAAGTCAATACCACCTAACAGCTACGCAGGGGCCTCAGTGAGTTATTTAACAGCACCACATTTGATGGTGGCATCATTGCCTACTTGAGGTGGGCCTGGATACTGCTTTGTGGTGGTGACATTTTGCAGTAAAGTGTTTTCCTCTCTCTGACAAGTGATAAATTACGAGTTATTCTCAGTTCAGTTTTTAGTGTTCAAGTGTCCCTAGCACAGAAAATCACCGTGGCAACTGGCATTAATTGGCACAGTGGTTTGCAGTCTCATCAGACAAGTTGCTAAGTGAGAGATGGAGATTGACCTTCCCTTTCACCCCAAGACATGGCCCCCCAGATCAGGGATGAGAAACACTGACTATGTGGTATGTGAAAATCTTTCCCCACCTATGCTGAATGTGTTTTGTGCATAAATTGATGACTTCAGTGTTTCATAAGAACTACATTAATTTTTTAAAAATGTAGATGTACCTTAAGTTAAAGCACTTCTCAATTTCCTAAATTTCAAGACATATGTTTTATTCTTTTATCAGTATTATTTTGGGCTGTCAATTAATCATAGTTAACTCATGCGATTAACTCAAAAAAAAATGTAATTTAAAAAATTAATTGCAGCTTTAATTGCATTGTTCAACAGTAGAATATTAATTGAAATGTATGAAATATTTTGGATGTTCTGCATTTTCATATATATTGTATTCTGTGTTGTAATTGAAATTAAAGTGTATATTTATTTTCATTACAAATATTTGCACTGTAAAAATAACAAACAAAAGAAATAGTATTTTTCTATTCACCTCATACAAGTACTGTAGTGCAATCTTTGTTGTGAAAGTGCAGTTTACAAATGTAAATTTTTTTTGTTGTTACATAACTGCACTCAAAAACAAAACAATGTGAAACTTCAGAGCCTACAAGTCCACTCAGTCCTGTTTCTTGTTCAGCCAGTCGCTAAGACAAACAAGTTTGTTTTCATTTACAGGGAGATAATGCTGCCCTCTTCTTATTTACAATCACCAGAAAGTGAAAACAGGCATTTGCATGGCACTTTTGTAGCCAGTGTTGCAAGGTATTTATGTGCCAGATATGCTAAGCATTTGTATACTTCTTTATGCTTCAGCCACCATTTCAGAGGGCATGCTTCCACACTGTTGATGTTCGTTAAAAAAAGATGGCGTTAATTAAATCTGTGACTGAACTTCCCTGCTCTGTGTTTTACTCACATTCTGCTATATATGTTCCCTCGGATGATGACCCAGCACATGTTGTTCATTTTAAGAACGCTTTCACTGCAGATTTGACAAAACACAAAGAAGGTACCAATGTGAGATGTCTAAAGATAGCTACAGCACTCGATCTAAGGTTTAAAAATCCAAAGTGCCTTCCAAAATCTGGAGGGACGAGATGTGGAGCATGCTTTCAGAAGTCTTAAAAGAGCAACATTCTGATGTGGAAACTACAGAATCCAAACCACCAAAAAAGAAAATCAGCCTTGTGCTGGTGGCATCTGACTCAGATAATGAACATGTGTCAGACTGCACTGATTTGGATTGTTATTGAACAGAACTTGTCATCAGCATGGAAGCATGTGCTCCGGAAGGGTAATTGAAACATGACGGGACATATGAATCTTTAGCACATCTGGCACGTAAATATCTTGCAACGTCAGCTAACACAGTCAGCTACAAATGCTTATTCTCACTTTCTGGTGACATTGTAAATAAAAAGCAGGCAGTATTATCTCTTGTAAATGTAAACAAATTTGTTTGTCTTAGCAATTGTCTGAACAAGAAGTAGGACTGAGTGGACTCGTAGACTCTGAAGTTTTACATAGTTTTGATTGCCGTTATGTAACAAAAATAATCTATATTGCACTACAGTACTTGTATAATGTAAATAGAAAAATACCGTTTCTTTTGTTTGTCATTTTTACAGGTCTCACTTTCAGGTGACATTGTAAATGCAGTGGGCAGCATTATTTCCTGCAAATGTAAACAAAACTTGTTTGTCTGAGCAATTGGCTGAACGAGAAGTAGGCTTGAGTGTACGTGCAGGCTCTAAAATTTTACATTGTTTTATTTTTGAATGCAGGTTGGTTTGTTTTTTTACATGATAAAGAGATTGCACTATAGTACTTGTATTGGGTGAATTGAAAAATACTATTTCTTTTGTTATTTTACAATTCAAATACTTGTAATCAAAAATAAATATAAAGTGAGAACTGTACACTTTGTACTGTGTTGTAATTGAAATCAATATATTAGAAAATGTAGAAAGCATCCAAAAATATTTAAATAAATGGTATTTTATATTGTTTAACGGTGTGATTAATCGCGATTCATTTTTTTAACCGCTTGATAGCTCTAGTATTATTCTACTTTATTGTGTGATTAGGTGACATCTGTAACAGTCCAACAATGTATCTTTTTGGTTTGGTAAATGCAGTTGTTAGTAGTAAATATAAATACTGGATTGAAAATTCTGATGCTTAGAAAAAGTCTACAAAAATAACTCGAAGTTCCACAGCTAATTGGGTGGAACTATGAAAATGACCAATTGACACAGTAAGTTAGTGAAAAAAATGATTTCTAAATTGGGCTAGGGGCTGGAATTGGTTTACTTAAAATGTTTTAATTAGTTATTCTATTAAATGGATATTTGGAATAGGTTTCCCAGTTCCATCTAGAAATCTGTTAAGCTTCAGTGTTGCCAACTCTTGCAAGTTAATCCTGTATCACAGTATTTGGTATTTTTCTTAAACCCCAGAACCGGGAGTCGTATGATTAAGAGAAAATCTTAGCCTACTTTAATTTAAAAAAAAAAAAAGAGTTTCTGGGCCTTATGGTTGCAGAGGAGAGCTTGAAAACATGAACCATAAAAAGACTATGTGCCTTTTTATAAACCAGGCGGCATATAAAAAACCCCAATCTATATATATTTTTAATATCCCTCATGATTTTAAAGCTAATATGATTTTTGAACACTTAAAATTGGCAGTGCTGCAATGCTGCTTGCCAAGGGTTTATCAGTACTAGATTTGGTGTTGGAATAGCATCTTTGTAAGTGACTGCAGAGATTATGTAATCACAGAACAAACAAAAAGTAAATAGAAAAGCATTCTGATATGCTATGGTCAGGCATAATATTTAGTGGCACTGTATTCCTCTTTTCCTCAGCATAAAATTCATGCTCTCCAGACTTTCATTCTCTTTAATATTAGTCCATACCTACAACATGTGAGCTTTTTACCAGGAAGCCAGTTAGCATGTAAATCTGATGGCTTCAGATTGACAACTTCTCTCCAAATACCAGTACTTGAAATACCATTCTCTAACAAGCATACTCTTTCAGCATATGACTCAGTCTTCTGCAAACTGTCAAGGTTAAGATAGAAGCCCCTGTATAACATCCTAATGATGGTTTTAAAATAAGAGTGGTGTGAACAAATGTCATCTCTTTTATATATGTGCTGTGCCTTTCATCTCTATCCATATGCCACTTGGATACATAGCAAGTGTTTAGGCATTTTGGTTTCAAGGTCAGCTAAGAAAGGGCAATGACTAGTTCAGGCTCCCAGTCTTCTCAGAGCTGCATGTGAACTTTTTTTCCCTTTTAAACTTGTAAGTGTTAAGAGTCATTATAGGCTTATGTAAAAGCTTAGTGTAAATCCTGGCAAAGAATCAAATCAGTGGTGTCAATATTGAAGCATCTGTGGTTACATGATGTTTGGTTAATACCCATTTCAGAGCTGTTCAGTAGCCTATCTGAAGTGGATGGGGGGTTATGACATCAAACTACTGATCTACCAGTCAAATATCGAACAGCTGGTAAAGACCTACCTATGTCCCTTCATGTTTCAACTACCATTCAGAAGCTAGCTAGAACTGGCAAATCCAATTTCTGTGGCTGCCATGTACAGGAGCAGTGGGACTTGTGGCAGACATTTTATTGGCTTTATTATTTTTTATTATTTATGTATTTATTTTACTATCTAACAGTTTACTGGGAATTATTTTTCTTTTTAAATTTGAAATTCATGTTGTGTAATATGAACTATTTGGTTGATATAGAAATAATTCTACAGCTCATTTATGGTAGGCTGTGCACTGCGAACCTGACCCAATTCCTATTGGAAAGATGCTCATTGACCTGAGTAGATGGATCTGGCCCAGAATATGTGGCTTTACAAATAACAGGCTGTTATATTAAAGCCTGTGGATTACACACAGTGGGCCAAATCCCACATTTACTACTTGTGGAGGGTTAGGGAGGAATTTCCCTTTCAAGTCAGTGGGTATTTTGCCTGATTGAGGGTCTGATCTTGCAGGTCTTACTTTTGAGAGTAGTCCCATTGAGTTCAGTGGTTCTACATACACAAGTAAGAGATAGGATCTGGTCAGCAGCTAAGGGCTAAATTGTGCCTTTGCCACAGCCCTGTGTATGAGGCAGCACATAGTTCTAGTAGCACTTAGACCCAGCCTATGACTCTTTAGTGGAAGGAGGATTGCCCTGTGCTAACCCTGTACCTGTTACATTGTACTTCCTCAGTATGCCGTTGAGTGCATTGAGAGGGAAAGAAACCAAGGCACTGCCTATTCTCACCAACATGTACAGTGGGGATGTAGTACCCCATCAGAGGCTTAGGCTTCTCTGACCTTCATGCAGCTACCCATGGTATGGGTAGCCTTGCACCCTCTTCCTTCTCAGTGTGGATGCGCAGGATGGTCCACCAAGTAACATTAAATCAGGAACACAGGACTGAGTCTACATCCTTGTCATAGATACTGCAGTTAAGCAAAGGTTTATCATTCATCTCTACTTTTGCCTTTGATTGTTTGGATTAAAAATACCTTTCGTAATCAATGAACTGATTAAAGGATAGTTTGAAAAAAATCATATATATTTCGGCTGTTAGTGTCAATGAAGAGTTGATATTATATTTTATTGTGCAGTGCTTCAACAGGCTGGAAGAAATCCATCTCAGAAGATGGTTAATCAGTACTGGACTCCCCAGACCACCACACTGAATTTTGATGATTTTTGTAATATCTTAAAAAAAGAAAAAACAGCTACAAAAACAGAACTACTCAAAGCATTTTTAAAAGTAGATACAAATAATGATGGATATATTTTGCACACTGAACTTTATAAAATTCTTACAGTGGTAAGTATCGTGGAAGGTAAATTACAAACTTTGTTATAGAGCTATAATTTGCAGAACAATGGTATAGTAGAAAAACCAATCTTTAAAAATTTTAAAAATCACAGAAACAATCCTAAATATTCAAAAATAGATTTTTTTTAGGGGAAAACAATCTATATCTGAATTATTTTAATAATTTCTTTTTAATTGTCATACTCTCTTGGCTATCTTTCTCTCCCTCTTTCTTATTTTTTTCCCCTTACAGTCCTGAAGTTGGGTGGTCACCCAACTGCTCCTCTTCATCCATTATGGTCTGGAATTGAGATCAACAGAAAAATAATTAAATTACCTTTTTTAAAGGAAGAACTACCTATCTGTTCCACACTGGTGCAGCTGAACTGGAAGCACATAGTCTTTGCTAATTCCGTGCCTCACTCTGTTTTGTTCCAGCAACTTCTATGCAAATCCCCTGCTTTTGAAAGGACCTTTTGCAGCCCTATGGGACTGTTTCATTAACTTAGCAAAGTTTGTTCAGTTAATATCCTCCCTTCACACATTTTGTCTCATTCATGCATGCTCAGAAATAACTACCCACTCCTCACCTAAATATGATAATGATGAGGTTCATGATCCCTTTATAGCCATGACAAAAATACCACATTATTGCAGCCATACCGCTGAGCTCAGGCTCTTACCTCATCAAGTTGCACAATGTAAGCTGTGATAGGGCTAGAAGCATATTGCATAGCAAGGTGGTATGTAAATTTACAGTATAACAGCTTGTTGCACACTAAGTGGCCATGCCACGTGAATCGTGCTGCTGCTCACTAAAAGTTCCATAGTATACTTTGATGTGTGCACTATGGAGCATTTAATGCGAAGCAGCAGGGTCCACGTGGACAGATGGCAGGACCCTTAACAATCAGGTGCTGTACGAGCACAAATATTCATAGTAGCCACAACAGGGAGATGATCTTTGTGTAGTACAAGGTGAAAGGAGCAGGTCTTGAATGTAGCTATAGCCAACACCCTGAAGGACTATAAAATCAGTACATCTAATTTAAAGTAACTCCACCATTTTATAAGGAACTAATGTAAAAGAACTCAGCATGGGCTTAATATAACAGCCTAAATAAGTGACTAAAATGTAAAATATTATTAAATTAGCTCTTGGCTGTAATGCATTAATTAGAGTATATATGTAATGCTGGGATTGAACCTAGGAAGTTAAATGCAGGAGCCTCTACTGCGTGAGCTAAAAGCCACCTATCTGTTACTTAAGGTGTAGCTGACTCATTAATCTCTACGTGGTCTAGTTGCCACTAAAGGGGGACAGAGCACCACACTCAGCAGGCATTCGTTACATATAAATATTAATTTAATTGACTGGGAGTTGCTATGCTACAAATCCTCAGTGCCTGGTATGCCTACTAAAGTCAACATTAGTCCCATACATAGAGGGCATGTAGAATGGGACCTTGAAATTGCATGAACTTAGTCAGTCATCTTCCAAGTATTCAGAAGTGTTTCAAATACATTAAAATATCATTTACAATGCTGATCACTATTTTGGGGATTCAAACTCAGACCAATGTACATAGGCTGCAGATAAAATTTCTGGAAAGAATGTTAAAGTATATCTATTTCATTTGATATGCAAACCAGTGAAGTTGGTGAACAAAGTTCTTTAGTAGTAACTGACATTTAAACTGTCTATCACAGAGAGGTGAGAAGATGACTGTCAAGGAAGTGAATGCCATCACTGAATTGGCTGATGTAAACAGCAATGGCAAGCTTGATTACAACAAGGTATGGAAAACAAGGTGACAATACTTTTGTATATGACGTTGGATTCATCAAATTCTATAGCTACTTCCTAAGCCACACTAATAGGTCTTAGTTCTGGTATTTTGAGGTTTGCAGATTACCAAGTGCTGGTGCAGGTGATATGGTTCCCAAAGGGCTTCATATTATTATTTATTTTATTTATTTATTATTAGTACTGCCATAGTGCCTGGGAACCCTTGTCATAGACCAGGACCCCATTGTACTAGGAGCTGTACAGATAATATGGTAGCACCATTTCCCTGGCGCACAATGCACTTCCTTTGGTAATATCCTCAAATAAAGGTCACTTTGTACTGTTGAACATAGCTATGTTCAAGGATACAACCAGGTTCCAGAGGTGGGACTAGCATCAGTAGCAGATCAAGGGTGGTAAATGAGAGCAAACCTAGATATTCAGCATGGATTAGCACTGTAATGCCTTTTTAATCTATATTATAAGTACTTCCTTGGATAATATGCAATTTCTTTTGTGGGTGAGGTTATTGCATGTACTCGACATCTATTTTTCAAAGTAGAATATCTCCTCAGTTTTATGTTAGTTCAAACTGCACCTCTAAGCAATGATTAAATTTTAAACAGTCAACAGTCCACAAAAAACTTGCACCATAAACACAGTTTCACAGAAAAACAACCACCCTCCATTAAAAATTAGACATAAAAACAAGTCCACAAATGTCTAGTAGATAATATAAATCATCTGCTGGGGTGAAATTCATATTTCATTTTCACTTTATAGTGCGACCTCTCTACTGAATCATGGTTCCATTTTTACTATGTCACTTGAGAGTGGTCATTCTGATTCATGAAAATAAAATGAGTATTGTGCTTCAAGAGAAACTAGATTCCATGTATTGATTTATCCTGTGCTTACTAATATGTGTGTTTTTCCATAAAACTATATTAAAGAATGTTTCACTTTTTCATTGTGCAAAGTTTTGTAAATTATACGTGACAACCAATGAGCAATGCCGTAAGACTGCACTAGAGAAACTAGAATTTGACAGTAGACTGAGGCGTCAACAGTTTGGAAATCAAGTTGAAACCTCCTCTGAAAGGGCAACATCGCCAATATCAAAACCATCATCAAGGACTACAAGGAAAACTGACCACAAGCCAGCACTAAAGAGAGGTATTTACTTTTTATGTAGGCAGGCTCTATTCTGGGAGACAGGGCCCATTCTCCCAAGTGAATCAGCAGATTGAGTAACTTTTTTTAAAAAAAAACTTTTCTCATATTAGCACAGACTTGACTAATAATCATTTTTACTATGACTACCACAGAAAAGCCCCTCTCGGATTTCTGAGCCCCTTGCTCAAATGGACTTTGGCTGAATCTCTTATCTAAGACCATCACATTTTCCTTAGGACTCAAATCAGTTGATTCTTGTGTGACACAGTCCAGAAGGAAGAGAGAAAACGAGCATACAGATGTTGCAGTATGTCAGGGTATTTATCCCATATCCTGATAAGAAGTGAAGCCTAAGACATTTGTCAATATTTATAAAGCAAGGTATTTAAACATGTGAGTGGTCTGTCTTATTGACTTCAATATGTCTACTCATGTGCTTAAAGTTACACAAAGACTTGAGTATCTTGCCAAAGCAGGGTCAAAAGTACAGGAATATGATGACAGTACTGTATATAAAATATTTTTATTTTTACATAGAGTATATTGGTCACTTTTGGTTTCAATTCAAGAAAAAATCATGCTGAAATTGAAAAAATGCAAAAAAATATGATGAAAGGAAATGAAAAGACTGGAATTGTGTGGTCTAGAAGGAATGTAAAGAATACTTGCTTGACGTGTACAAGGACAGAGATGGTGGTAGTGGGACTAGCCTATGGTCATGTGATTAAAAAATCATAAGGGAATTCTGTTTATTTTAATGAAGTTTTGTCATGTAGTTTTTTGTGTGTGACTTTGAATGCAAAGATATACAAATAAAATACCTTTTGTAACATTCTGAAACAATGGAAAACAGACAGTTTAAATAAATAAACATCTATGTTACAGGTGACAACAGAACTTCTTCAAGACCGTCATCAGCCCAAAGTTGCAATGCATCCGTTTCTTCCATTATCAGAATGGGCACCAGCATTAACACAAATTCAGACCTAATTGAGCCAAACACAGTAAAGGTACTCTCTACGTTCGTTGGTTCTGTTTAAATTATGCTGTTGTAGTTTAAGTACATACACTGCTGCATTTTAAATAGAAACAGTTTTCCTCGTAATTTTTTCTCTTATGTTAGTAGTTTGTCAAGGACAGCTGTACACTACAGAGAGATTTCATGATGCAAAATATTATTAGTATTTTTATATATTGTTGGTTTTGCTGACATCCAGTTACTGAAAATAATTTTTCAGGTGTGAAGGTTTAATAGAACAAAGTATGTTTTTATAAATGAAACCACTGTTGGATAAAACATATAATGACTTTTTGAGAAATTTAAAATTGAATAATTTATTAGATTGGTGAGAACTTTAAATGCTCATGTAGTCTGAAAGATTTGTATCATAAACCTTTATAAGAATGGTAATTGGAAATAAATAACAGATCTCCTAACATATTCAGTTCAATGAACATTAATTTGTAAATATATCCTGTAGCCTGCAAATATTGATTTTATATTTAGACTAATATATTCTATAAGTATTTTTGTTTAAATAAATCACTGATTCAATATAAATTCCTGTGGGAGAAAGACAACAAAGTCACTTTGTTAAGTCAATATTTGTAGAGTGTTAATATTGATCTTTTTCTTTTGTTTTTCCTTTCTTGACTCAACCTTTACTAGTTTTCTTTCAACAGAAAATAATAGCTACAGAAATATAAAACATTAACTGGAAACTGCTAGGATACATTAAAAATGTGCACCTTGAGACTTCTGTGTAAAAGAGAAAAAATGGTTATGACCACATAGTATAACTACTGCTAAAAAACTGAACTGATTGTTCTCATGAGGTACATTTTGTTTCAAATAACAACTCTATATTTGTTATTGAACTCTGAAGTCCTTTATATCTTTAACATTGCTGGATAGTGACATTTGTTCTATATTAAAATATAAAAACATAATCTCTGAGGAATTTTCTTCAATCTGTTTAGGTACCTGTACTCTCATGTAATTTAACCTTAGTTTCAGCATGTTCATACCTGATCTGTAGTGTGCAAAATCATACAGTTTTCCAATATTGGATCCCGCTTTATTTTCACAAGCAAATAAAGTTTTAATGAAAAGCAGTTTTAGAAAGTGACCATTAATGATTGCCAGAATAGCTTTCCTCGGAAATTAAACCAAATATTGGTCAATAAAAATAAACTGATGTAACTGGTACTGCTAATTTGTTGCATCCATACTACCTAAGGGCCCTAGCCAAAACCCACTGAAATGAATAGACAGACACCCAGTGATTTCTTGGGCCTTGGATCAGGATCTAAGAGCATACGTTGTTCTCATTCATTTTATATACACATTTATTTTTCTCCAGAGTTCATCTGTTTTCTGGGACAATTAGAAAGTGTTGTTTTGGTGAACTTCAACCAACACTGGTGTTACTGGTCTGATAGCTGAACATAGTGTAATTAGAACATTTTGAATCTTTATACATTAAAATTGCCATGGACAAATGTAGCTTATTGTACTCTATGCACAATATAACCCTTCCAACTATTCTTTACTCAGTGGAGCTGTGTGACAAATTCAAAGAAAGGCAGCTCCAATATTTCAAGGATCTAACAAACAATTTTAAGGAATACCACAGACTACCAGCCATTTATCGTCTGTGTCCACAGAAAACTTAAAAATGGGTCTCTCTTTTCAGAAGCAAACTGTATAGATAAGTTTCCCCTCCCTGCAGTCTGCACAGATCATGTTCTATGTGGCTCCCACTCAGGAAAGAATAACAAGAATCAGGCATCAGATATATCCAGGTCAAAACAGTTAGCAAAAAATTAAATATTGCTAAGTCTTATGAGGGCTAGGGATGGTCACTTGGGTCAATTCAGGCACAAGTTTGGAATCAGGAGATCTGTGTTCTGTTCTCAGCTCTTCCAAAGACTACCTATCTGACCTTGGGCAACTCACTTCAGCTCTCTATGCCTTAGCGTCTCATCTGTAAAACAACGATCAAAATGCTTTCCTAATTCACAAGGGTGTTGTGAAGCTGGTCACATTAAGGTTCCATTTCTAAATAGTTTGTAAAGGGTAAATTAATAATCTGTCATGAGAATGTTCCAGACATGAGTAGTATTATAGATGGTTATGAGCATATTAGTGGAAGGTGTATAGATGGTGATAAGCAACGTGTTGGACTCTATTGATATATGTACACTGCCTCTGGGAGGTATGATTCCTAGAGCGAGTAGACAGACTTGAGCTAGTGCACTACAAATAGCAGTGTGGACTTTGCGGCACTGACGGTGGTTCAGGTTTGCCACCCGAGCTCAAACCCCAGGGGGCTGGGCAGGCTTGTATTTAGGTGACTAGCCCAAGCTACGAGTAATGCTGCAACGTCTGCACTGCTACTTTTAGTGCGCTAGCTCCAGCTGAGCTAGCACAAGTCTGTCTACCTGAGGTGGGAATCACACCTCCCAGCTGCAATGTAGACACAGCCTACAACAAACGGTAACAACAACAATGTAAACATTCATTTATTTCTACAAACCATTATTATTTACTTTGTTCTCAGTGCAGATTTAAAACAAGACTAAATAAAAAGCATTTTTTTTAAAAAATGAAAGCATTGTATCCAGTTTTCATATTGTACTGGGGCATCTGGCAAGTGCATCATTGAAAACAAGCTTCTCCTGCCAAGAACGCTCACCTTCAACATTCTGCTTTCTGTGTACCTGAGAAGCTCTCCACTGACATCAATGGGAGATCTGGACACATAGCAGAATACTGAAAAAGAGATCTGAGAGGAACTTTCTGCCTGAAAGCAACATAGTTATATACTTTTTTTATAGAGTTCATGCCCTGCATTGAAACATAATGGAGAAAAACAAAAAATAAGTACTACCAACTCAATTCTTAGTGAAGTGTGTGCCAAGATACTGCTGTGACCTATTCCTGAAGGGATAAATTCTGCTCCCTCCACATGGAGGGGCCTCTTTCAGTGAAACTGGTGAGATTCTGTTTGCCAAGAGGACAGTAGGGGTAGGATAGGTATTGGCAGATCAGGGTCAGGTACTGATCTAAAGATTTGGCTTGAAGTGTATGAATAGTCTCTTGCACTAAAGATGACTTTTATATGAATTTATGTGTAGGTAACTAGACATTTCCTATAATCCCCATAATGCTTTAGAATTGGAATGCCAATATATAAGACTTACATAAAATTAAGTATTCGACAATGATGGGTATTGAAAGCAATAAACACTTTTCTGATGTTTTCTCATTGATTAAAGTAAACATAAGCATATGTTTTCCAGTTTACTTTATATTTTGTGCTTTTCCATTTCACATTCTCCATTCTGAATTGGAATAAAATACACTGTATGTAGGCTGAAAATCAAGCCAGGAAGGCATTCTTTAAACGTTTCTAATACACATTTTTGCAATGTGATATTGTTGATAAATTAAAGCGAGTCTAGCACCACCTTATGCTCTGTTTAAGCATAGCGAGCCAGTATTTGACAGTCCTTGAGAATTCAATCTATTTCATGACTGCATCTGAATGGAGAAAAATTGTCTCAAGACCCACTTAATCCCTGCATTATGGGATTATAGCACATCCTTGTAATAACTACCTAAATTACTTAACATGAAAAAGTAATGGTAGAAAAGTAGTAGCTGTCTTTTGGAAACAAGGAGAACCATCAGATATGTGGTGAGGTGGCTCCCCACAGACCAGCAATGGTCTACGGATCAGTTTGGGAACCTCTGCCCTAGTAAGAAAGGGGAGGTAGGTAATTATTTTTTAAGAGGCATTTTTGTTTGTGATACATTACTGGTTTTTTTGGAAAGATACAACACATTTGGGCTGCTCTTTAAACAATTTAGTGTACCTTTAAATCTCTTAAAACCCAGTCCTACTATTTCATTAGTTTAACCCTTGAATTTCATCTCGCTTGAAATGTTGATTGTTTGTTTTTCAAACATTTGTGTAAGCTATTAAGTTTAGAGACTGAAGTGAGTTAACCAAAGGCTTTTGTTCAATTTCCTCAGCTGTGTCAAATTTCAAGGACAAATCTCATTTTGTGACATAAGGATTTTAGAAGTTATGTGCATACAGCTCACCTAGCGAGGAATATTCTCCTCAATAATGACACAGGGGGCTAACTGGCACATTCTTCCTTTAGCACTGATTTATGTTAATACTAATCTTAGTATAATTTTAAAATGTTGACTCTAACTTCTTTTATAGGTTTATGGAACTCCATCATCCACTCAACCTCAATCCCTTTACCATTGATTTCCAGTTGTTTTTCACCTCTCTTTCTCTCTCTGTCTCTCTCTCTCTGCCATTTGTTCTTTGCAGGTTAGGTGACTTTTCCCTGTCACATTTCTAGGGGACAGGGTTTGTTTGGTAAAGGTCATTGTAAAATGTTGAACAGACTATATTCAGGGGTCTCATTGAGATCAGGTCTTTTTCTTTCTACAGGTAAAAAACAAATGACTAACTAACTCTCCTAGTTCCTGTTAAAATTATTTTGAAAATAACGAAGAACTCTAGCATGTTAGTCTTTTATATGGTTAGAACCTTGCAGTACAGATGGTAGGTAAGAGAAAGAGACTTGGATACCTAGTTCCCATAAGAGATTACATGTCCAGATACCTATGGAGTTTTGCATATCTGAGCTTAGAGGTTTTGGTACAGTCTAGGTTGAGGAATTCTGTTTAAATGGAAAAAAAGCTCTATAAGAATTTTAAAACATGCAGTTTATCACCTTCTTTTCAAGAGCTAAAAATAAGGGCTGGTCTTCACTAGGGCAGGGGATCGACTGCAGATACGCAACTTCAGCTACGTGAATCACGTAGCTGAAGTCGGCGTATCTGCAGCCGACTTACCTCCCGTCCTCACAGTGACGGCAGTCGGCAGTGCGCTCCCCCGTCGACTCCGGCTTACTCCTTCGGGGGAGCTGGAGTTCCATAGTCGACGGGGCCAGCGCTAGCGATCGATTTCTCACGTCCTCACAAGAACCGAGAAATCAATTGCTAAAACATCGACCACTGCCTGCGGTAGTGAGGATGTACCCAAAGTGACTTGAGCATAGTTTCAGTTACCACTAAAAAGTGATCTACATTACAAACTGTAAGTTAGCAGAATTTGACATGATTGGCAGGCTGAAATGAAGACAACGTGTATGATACCAAAGACTCTAGATCATGAGGCTGAAATAATTGTCACTAGGGGTCAAGTGTGAAATCACTGACATGGCAGTGTCAACATTCTTGCTTCACAGATGTACAATAATAAAGTATTTTGAGTTTACAATAGTTTCCAGATGCTACCAGTATATCATAAGATTCAGAATTATCAGTATTCACCCATATTAGCTTATAAAATACAGCTGAGTTTCCCAAATTTTGTTAAGAATACTTTTCTTACTCTCGTTTGAAATTATTGTTTCAGCTGGGTTTGTTTCTCTTGTTTCTATTTGGGATGTTCTATTATGTTGCACAATTGTTTCTTTAAAAATGAATGATTCAGAGGTTGTATGTGGAAGCAGAAAAAGTATTTTTGATAGAATCTGCAGAACTTCTTTTTCTCCCAATAGCTGTAATGACTTTTCTCAAGGAAATTTTACTTTGTACTTTTATACTCTTTTTACAGATAATTAAAGCAAATTTACTTATCTCAAAGTGATATTGTGAGTCTTAATTTTTTTACAACATACCATTAGATTCTCAAACGAAAAATGCTAGCTATAAAAGGGCTTGATCCTGCTTCCATTGTCTTTCTGGTTCTGTATTAGGTTCCAAAGGAAGACTTAGGTTACTCAGTGACTGATTAGAGATATGCAATTATGAATGGGCAGATCTTCATATAGGATCCAATCCTGCAAACACTACCAAGCATTGTACTTGGTGCCATGAGTCTACTTAGGGTAGCAAACACTATGGGCCCAATTCTGTGTTGCCTCTCACTTCATGTAGTCATTACATCAGTGCAAAACGCTATCTAGTCAGAATGGTTATAAATGGGTATAAAACACTATCTAGTCAGAATGGCTGCTTTTTTACACTCACTTTTCACTGATGTAAATAATTACATAAGGTGCAAATAATTTACTGAGAGAAAAGCATTAAAAACTAAGATGAACTTCTAATATACATATTTGTTTTCGTCTCCAGGATTGGCAGTGTGCACAATCCAAAGGATGCTTCTTCTTAGAGGAAGATAGTGAAATCATTACTCATAAATATAAGTTGTACTTACGTCAAAGGTCAACAGTATATATCACCATTAAACCTTTTAATCTTAGCCAGTTAGAAGGTAAGCATATTTTTATTTTGTTTGTTTGGAGAATCGGCAGGGAGGTCTGAGAAACTGACATGTCCTGCAGAATACCCTATGGAACTGGGATTGCTCTGAGACAAGGTGGATGAGGTAATATCTTTTATTGGACCAGCTTAAAGCTCAAAAGCTTGTCTCTCTCACCAACAGACGTTGGTCCAATAAAAGATATTACCCCACCCACCTATTTTTTCTAATATCCTGGGACCAACACAGCTACAACACTGCATACAGGGCCAGATCTCCCTACAAAAGGTCTAGTATCTCCAGTAATGCAGTAGTGGATACCAGTGGTTGATGGTCATGGTCTAGCCTTGGATTTACAGAAATATTACCTTTTTACGTAGCAATATGGAAAAATGTGGGTGGCATCTGGTCATGGGTGAGCTGAGTCCTCCACTGTCCCTTTGCCAAGTTATGAAGTTAGGAACTCTGCCCCTGAGTTTATACAGTTTTCTGTTTAATCAATAAGGATATGATCTGAAGTCACTGGGTAGGTACCTGTTGACTTCCATGTGCATTGGATCAGGCCCTAAATTTGTAGCTTTTTCTGATCTGTCCCTGTTTCCTGTGTCTCTTTCATACTCTGGCTAAGGAAAGATTTGTTTGTGGTTATATATATAAAATGTGGTTGTTCAATTTGAGGCATCTTAAAGTAACCTAATTTTCAGAAACTGCTGAACACCCGTCCTCTGAAAATCAGGCTCCTTTAAAGTGTCTGAATTTGGGCATCCAAAATCACTAGTTACTTCTGAGTTGTCCCACCAGTTGTAAGCAAACACATTTATTTACTTAGGTAATTAATAACACATTAAGAATATTAAAAACACATTACACAAACACCATCAACTTGAAGTCTTATCAATTTCAAAATATGAGTTTATGGTAGCTTCAGTTACTGCATCTGTTCCCTCCCAGTTTTTTATGCTTTTATAACCACATTTTTCTATTTACATTTTTTTCCTCCTCTGTTGTTGTATGGAGAACTCCAATGTAAACTGACTATCATGAAACTGATTATGTGCTGACAAATACACAAAATAAACAGGAAAAAAATAGAGAAAATTTTTTTCTCTGATCTCTTTCAGTAATAGTTGTCTTAGGTGTTACTTGTAACAATAGTTGGCTAAAGCTTTTCAGACAGGTGTGATTTTTGAGTTGACCATATCTCTTTAAAATACAGTTTGCTTGTCACTATTTATGCTTTTTGTCTAGTGTCTGCATTTCTCTTTGCTTAATCAGTGAACATCACTGAAGTTAGTTATACTTCTGTTCATAGTCACCTTCACTCTTAGGTTCTTAGTATTGCAGTGTTGAGTCCCAAACACTTGAGCAGTATGTTTATTTGTTAAAATTTGCTTTCATTGGAATTTTTAAAAAAATTCTGTGGACCTCAGATTTAATAAAAGCTTGTTAGTATAAAATTTAACTATTAGCAACAAATTTGATAATGTCCCTTTAATTGTTTTTATTTTATTTTGCATGTTTTTGGGAAACAAAGATACAAAACTCAGTTAGTGCTTCTTCTTTGTGCAGAGTGTTTTGTACTCCCAAATGACAGTGATAAGAGCTAAAATGTATGATAGCATTTTGGGATATTAAGGGTCTCTTCATGTTTCTATTATAAACCTTGTCTGAGAGGCTTGTAGCTCATCCATTTTAATTTTAATCTGTCTGAAGGTAAAGACCAGAACGGGGCAAAGCTGGGATAGTTGACCCCTCTACAAGCATTCTGCATGCTATTCCTCCTACTAGCTTACCTAGCAGTGCATCCAGACCCCTGACTTGGACATTTTTCTCCAAAAAGCTGTCACTTTTTCCTGCTTAGTCATGTGTAACAGATGCTATTGTGTCCCAAACATGCCTGAGAATCTTCTGTAGTGGCTGCTGCTATGCTGCAAATGATTCTGAGACATAGCTAAGAATCAAAAGCTCCTACTGAGAAAAAATGAGGTGGTGTATTGACTACATATGAAGCAGAAATATGTCTAGTAGCACAGCTTAATGTGCTTTTTATGAAAACTTTAAAAAAATCTGTGAGGTTTTAACAAAGGAGAGGGCAGTGCTTGTGGTACGTAGCAAAAACCTAACATTAATTCACACAGAATTGTTAGAGGGGAGAGAAACTAAAACCTGTACTGGGGTTTTGCTTTTGTTGTTAACTTGAAGACTACCATGTAGCTAATTTGTTTGAGTCCACTGGGACTTGAGAAATTGCACAAAATCAGATGGAATAAAATGGAATTATGCATAGAAGCACATATAGGATCAGGCCTCCATTCACACTGGATCTAGTACAAATCAAATAGAAGTCATGTGTGTGTCAGGTGCTTGCAAGGTAAATCTCAGCAATTATTGTGTCACATCCTTCAGAGACTTCTGCACCCCAAGAATGGTAACTCCAGAAATGTGATCCATTGTACAGTAGCTGAGTATATGTTGCAGTTGTGAGTTATTTGAGGACAATCATGTTGGTTTGGCATTCCACTACCCAGGGATCTTCACTGTATAGTATAGTACGAATACAGATTGACACATTGTGCTGTTTATTAAGTATTTTCCGCTCTATTAAATAAACAAAAACTAGATTCCCAATCAAGGTAAATTGTAACAACATTTACAAACCCTCAGAAGAGGGACCCTCAATTGCTGACATAACTTTAATTGCAAATGCTTGGAATGTCTTGTTCGGTAACAAAAGTAATAAACAGTGTTATTATTTATTGATAGAAATGAATTAGTGTAACTTCTATAGCTACCAGAACACTTGGCATTTGAGACCTTTTAACAGTAATCACTATGTGTCAAAGACTAAGGGCAAATTCTCTGCTCTGATAAACCCTGGAGATCTCAAAAGCATATTATAAACTCATTCTGTGTACTGAGGTCAACAGGAGTTCTGCATGTGAAATGAACACGGAATATATAATAGAAAAGTCCACTGTATGGAACAGAACTGAGATTTATGCCCAAAATTTATGCAATCATCAAATATTTGTGTTTTTTTGTAGGGGGAAAAGGAGAAAAGTGTTGGGTTTCAGGGGGAGGGGGCACGGAGAGATTTGCTGGATGGATGAGGGTTTTTTGTTTTGTAGGGAAAATTTCTCCATGGTTATCAGTGGACACAGCTTTGTATGTTCTCAAGGAAAATGAAAGCCAAGAAAACCTACAGCTCATGTGCTTTACTGAAGCACGAAATAAAGAGGTCAGACATTTTCCTTACATTTCTCATGTTGATTTTTTAAAAAAATCTTTAGGTATGTGTCAACACAGCACAATGTGGGGCTGCACAGGTTTGGAAGGGCAACATTCCGGGGTGTGAGAAGGCAGAAATTAGGAGCAACTGCTCTATGCATCTTCCTGTGAAAAACTGTCAGAGCTTCTGCCACAGAAGTCAGCAGATGCTAATGTTATTTCTAACAATATTAGCTTCATTCCACCCCTTTCAAACTTCAACACCTGAGGTGCAGGGAATTGCAGTGCACAGGTAAAGAGGAGTTGAGGTTGCTCCTGGAAGAGCCGTGTTCCCATGGGATAGGTCAGAGAGAAATGTTGAATTGCTGGTTCTCTGTTCAGATGTTCCAAGATTCAAGAGATTTGCCTGGCGAAGCTCAGTTTCACCCTCAAAAGCCACCTTCCCTCTGCCTGCAAGAGGTAAAAACGCCACAAGGTCAGCCCCATGGACTTTCCCTTCCCTCCTCTTTCCATCTGCCATGGGTCCAGCCATAGTTACACACTGGTACATGCTCCTCTCCTGTGGTAAAACCAACAGAGGGAGAAATGATGCTGTGAAATCATCTCCTCAGCTTTCAAGCCACAGGGAAATGAGTTTGGGGCAGGGTTGTGCTAGGAGGTGTTCAGACGTATACCAAGCAACACTCCCTGGCCTGGGGAATTTACAGTCTAATAAATAAGAGCAAACCATTATGTCCACTTTACAAATGGGGAGTTGAAACAGAGAAAGACTAAGTGACTTGCACAAGGTCACACCAGTAGACTTTGGTGGAACTAGGACTTGAACCTAGGTGTCCTGAATCCCAGTCCTGGTCCTTAATTGTGTGGCAAGTCCGTCTCTTGCACCCCTTATCACTTGTGAATGTTTACAAGGAACCACACAAACTTTTGTTGCAAATTTGATGCAGGTGGACGAATCAGGGCCAGATTGTGAGCCAGTCTGCAGCTGATTTACACTCTCAGGGGAAATAGTGAGAAAGTCAGTGGGGTTTTGTCAACCTGCCTCCTCTGGCACGAAAAATGTTTTGTTTTGGGTTTGTTTTATTTTCAAGCTTAAAATTTTAAATTGGTTAAAAATCTGTGGGGCAGCGGGAATGTTGAACAATTCCAGTCAGGCTGCTTGTAGTCCTACACAGATATGTAAATATTACTACAACTAGCAGATCCACCTGTTCTTGTTGGGATTTGCCATTCTAAGGAAAGAAAATATGGGGGCTCTAACAGTGAGTACTTTCTGTTAATTGATATATATTGTGGGAATATTAATAATGAAGTCATGCTTTGAATAAACAATGGCTCACAGATTTCTCCATTTTCCATTGAGCATAGATGTTTACATGGAGAGGTGAACTGGGATCTGGTATTTACTGGCTAATTCCATTCACAACTGGCTGTAGGCTCAAGAAGATAAAAAAGCAAATTATTGGAGAAGCCAAACTAGTTTACAGAGATGAAGATGGAGAGTTGGCCCTTACCAAAGAGTTCAAGTGAGTCATGTTTGCAAGGAGGCATGCTAGCTGTCATAAAAGTATATACTCTCAGTATCCTTTATGCTGCTGAATTCTTTTCTGTCTGGATGGCAGTGCTTTGGAAAAGCATTTTTCAACATATTGGATCATTCACTGCAACGATGTGAGGAAGGAAGCTGAAACATTTAAAAACTGTCTTGTCTTCATCTTTTAGAGCAGCTTTATCAGACATATTTGAAATGATTGATTTAGATGGAAATGGCCTTCTCAGCCTGGAAGAATACAATTTCTTTGAACTGAGGACTAGTGGTGAGAAATGTGATGAGGAAGCCTGGGCTGTATGCAAGGGTAAGCTTGTTATTCTGCTTAATTAAACTGATCAGGAATGTTGAACTACATTCATATAATACAACATTATTCTTAATATAGATTCATGCATGCGCGTACACACACAAAAATTACTGGGTAGCCCAAAGCAAGATAGTGTGATAGATACTGCTCTCCTTCCCCATATTTTTGTTGTCTTCTCTCCATGTTTTCCTTTCCTCCACTCTCCTAACACTTTATTCTTCTTCTGTCCCATTTGCTTGCAGTAAGCAAATAGTCCATCCATAGAAGAAATGCTTCTCATGGCTATTTGTGCATTTCAAGTTTTGTGTGTGAGGGACATGTTCTGAGTAGAGAACTAAGTGCCAAGAACTATAAAGTTCTAATTGTGGGTCTTATACTGAATCCACCTGCTGCCGTTACTCTCTGTCACAGTTTACTCGTCTGTAACATAGAGATGGTAATCCCTTTCGACCTCACAGGGTTTTGTAAGGGTCAGTTAATCAATGTGTGTGAAGAGCTTTGAACATAAAAAAACAGGACATTTAGTGTATATTATTTTTGTTTTTACTAGAAAATATCAATTGGAGCAATGTTTCTCCAGACGTAGGTATTTTCCATTGAAAATCAATCTTTTAAAACTTCATAAACGGTCCATAAAACTGTCCATATCGCCCTTCTCGCAGCTGTAAACATGCGTTCTGAGACTTCTGTACATGGTGTTGACAACCTGCCAGATTTTTTGGACTCTTACAGCCATATATTGCCTCTGTGGGCACTGTTCTAATTAATGTCAGTGAGAGTCCTGCACCTTTGAGGGGCAGTAGTTGGCCTTTAATGTCAATTAGTTGGGGGGAAAACCACACATTTTGGTGGCATTGTTTAACACTCAAAATCAGTTACATTTCAAAGCCCTGATGACATATAGTTCTGCCACACAAGGGATACATTCATTAATGATTTTGTGATGCTCAGATAGTACGGCAATGGGGCGGCATAAGTGACTAGATAGAAAGATAGGTCAGAGTTAGTCGACAATGGTGATTGGGCTACAACTCCCTCTTAACTTATGGCACACTGCTTAATTCTGGCCACAGCCTTTTACATTTTGCAGGTTCTATTGAATATTTCTGGCTAAAACCCCCCTGGTGTGTCTGGAACTTTTTCCGAACAATAGCGAGGTCATCCAAATACCGTTCTCCTGTAAATTAGTTTTTCTCCTTCTATCCCCCTAGATTCTGCACCACCTTTTCACTTTTATTTACATTTGTTTGTGTCTATGAGAGAGGAAGTGTCAGTGAACACGGTGGATGGATTACCAGACATTAATCAGTCGAAGAATTCAAATGAATATCATAAATCTTGAGAGCAAAGTTCAAGCAGTTTGTAATAGCATCTCAACCCTGAGATAGATTTATTAAATTGGTAATCTCTTTTTAATAATATATAGTCAAGATTTAACATTGTTATGATGAGAAAACCATTTTTAAAATTCTCTGACATGGAACATTTCAATTATATGTTTGCTGACACTAGAGAAGTTGACCTGCATGTTCTATCAAGAGTGCCCCCAAAGCACTACAGCTCCACTGGACTTTCATTTCCTGTTCCCAGTACTCTCTTTTCTTAAAATCTTACTCCACTGCAGATATTGCCGTGGGGGAAAAAATCATTCAAGCCACATTCTACATTTCGAGACCTCCCCATTTCTTTAGCCAATGAGTCTGCGGCCTCTGTCATTCCCTAAAATCCTAGGGGAAGCCCTGTAAACAACACACATTTCACTCAAGGGAATCTTTTACCATGTCAGCATTTTACAATTAAATTTGGGGAACTCGCAGCCCCCACTTAAGGCAATGGGAGCTTTGTCTAAGAAAGGCCATGGGAAAGACTGCAGGATTGTATGCCTGAGGAAGAAGTAATTTAAGAGCTGCCGTGTTTCCTTTTATACAGAGAATTTTGACACAAAGAAGAATGAGCTAACAAGACAGGGATTTATGGATTTGAATCTCATGGAGGCCAATGACCGTGAAGGGGATCCTAGTGACCTCTGGATCACTTTACTGTCACTGGGCTACAATAAAGCACTGGAAATGACAGAGGTATGATAGTTGTGTATCAAAAATACACAACTTCCAATATAACTTGATGCATGTTTAACTGTAACACTGCTTCTGTCCTTCATAAATTGATTTCAGTGGGCCAGCAATGCAGCTCGAAATGCATTTCAGGTCTAACATTCTATTCCCTGGGATAGCACTGTTGAGGGGGACAGCAGAGGAGGTAGAGATCGGAGCTGCTGCAGTGACAACCCTCAGTGTTTAAAGAGAGAACTAGGCTATCTTCCAGAGCAGGAGTGAACAAATTACAGCCTGCAGGCCACATCTGGCATGTGGGACCGTCCTGCCTGGCCCCTGGCTGGGAAGACTGCCCCTAGCCCCTCCCCCGCATTCCCCTCTCCGGAGCCAAGCCACTCTGTGGGCACTGCTCTGTGGGGAAGGGCTGCACGTTCCCGCAAGGCAGCGTGTCTGGCTCCGCAGGGAGCCAGGCACGCTGCTCTAAACAGCATGGTAAGGGGGGGAGTCAGGGTACAGGGAGCAAGGTGGGGTCTTGGGGGGCTGGTTGGGGTGGGGAGTCTCTGGAGGGGGGGATCAGGGAGAAGGGGGTGTTGGATGGGGTGGTGGGAGTCCGGGGTGTCTGTCAGGGGGTGGGGGGCTGGATAGTGGGCGGGGCAGTCAGGGGACAGGGAGCAAGGGGAATTGGGTGGGGGGATCCTGGGGAGATCAATTAAGGTGAGGGGTAAGGGATGGAGCCAGGCTGTTTGGGGAGGCACAGCTTTCTCTACCTGGCCCTCCATACAATTTTGCAACCTCATTGTGGCCCTTGGGCCAAAAAGTTTGCCCACCCCTGTTCCAGAGGCTGGATACCAGTATTTTACAGGGCCTGTTAGAGAAGGAGACTAGGGACATACCTGCTGGAGGGCTTAGTGTGATCTGCTGGGGAGAAGCAGTTCTCAGTGAGGTAGTGAGTGGGAAGATAAAGGCAGAAAACTTGTGGCTTGTTAATGCAGAGCTCTCATTGTCCAAGCTTTGAATCTGGTTTCCAACATGGCCTGGCTAACTGGGAAAGAATCCCTCCTCTAGTCCAAACCACAAGGGAAGCCAAAAAGTATCTGTGTGGCGCTGTGGAGAGCATCCCTTAAAAACAAATAAATGGCTGCCACTTGTATTCATTCCAAAATTAGCCCTGAAGGTGTCAGGTGCAGAGTGAGGTATCAAGAATAGAAGCAGGGGATGAGGGAGGGTATTTGCACTGTGCAGAACAAGGAGAACTTACCCACAGGTGAAAACAATAATAAATACACCTTCCAGATAATGTGTTTTTACATGGACTCTGAGGTCAAACTCTCCAGACAGGATTAACTAGCTATTTTAGGGTTTTTATGGCTATCTCTCACCATAGTGTCATAGCAGTGCCCAGAAGGTAATCTGTGTCATATGTAGGATCAGGAATTCTCTTCTCCATGCACCCATGTGCCAAAGTGGTATTGAGGTTGGTTTTAAAGTCTCACACTTTCTTACCACTCTGTTAACAGAAGATGTTTTCAAAGGGTAACTCTAGCAAAGGACTGGGGAAGAAAAGCAAAACTATAAAGACACACAAAAAAAACCTTAATCAAATATGCAGGAAAATCTAATATTTTTCTCTTGTTCCCAAGAAAAGCTGTTTTTTATCACCCCGGGGTCATTTTCTTTTCTTTTTTACTTTTTCTTAAACCAAAGCAACTCAGGGCCATGAGACTATGTAATTGTCAAAGAAAACCATTCTGTGCACGCAGACTAAAAATATAGTAACACAAAAACACTGATGTGGTAGTATTTTGGGATTTGGGAGACTAGAATTAGCCATTCTCATATCCATGAGAAGAGTGAAAAAACTAGCAAATGATTGTGAGCAATTTCCCACTGCGTTATACTTCAACACTTGTCCTCACCAAGCTGGAAAGATGTGATGCTCTGTCTTTTTGCCATTTGGACGCTAGAGAGAGCTGTTCTCTAACAAAGAAGGGTTCTCTGTGGTTTGTGTTTAGAAGCTTTGTTTTGCAAAGGATAAGTACAAACTATATATTATGTGCTTGAACTGTTTGCTTCAATAGCACATAAAATTTAACCCTCAGTTCCTAGATTACCCTTTCATCAACATTTTCAACAGTAACTACAGTAGAACCTCAGAGTTATGAACACCAGAGTTATAAACTGACCAGTCAACCACATACCCCATCTGGAACCGGAAGAACACAAACAGGCAGCAGCAGAGACTAAAAAAAAAGCCAACAAAGTATAGTCCTGTGTTAAATGTAAACTACTAAAAAAATAAAGGAAAAGTAGCGTTTTCTTCTGCCTAGTAAAGTTTCAAAGCTGTATTAAGTCAATGTTCAGTTGTAAACTTTTGACAAAACAACCATAACATTTTGTTCAGAGTTACAAACATTTCAGAGCTACTGTAAAACATTTTAGAGTTACGAATTGTTCGTAATTGAGGTTCTAAAGTAAAAATGGAAGTAAAAATATGTTGGTGCTAACAGACAGCAGATTCTGATGGTCATTTGAAAAGCAGATGTACTCTTATTGAGCCTACTAAAAATAATGCAAAATCTCATCTCCTTGTTGGCACACATACTAATCCTAACCAACAAAATGGAAGCACAAAGGGTATTTCCTATCAGATAATTTCAGATATTTTAAATCTGCATGCAAAAAACACTCATTTGAGTGGCAAGAGTTTGCCAGAATACTGAGGAGGAAAGGGTTCTTTGTGGTGCTCAAATACCCTAGTACTTCATCTTCGGTGTCTGATACATTTTGTGATCTGAGAAGATGAATGGTACGGTATATTTGACTGCATCAAGGCTTGCACTATCAGTGATGGCGGTGGGCTGTGTTGATTTATTCTAATCTCTGAATTACCAAAAAAAGTTTACAAAGAACAGGAGAGCTAGAGTTTTCTAAGTCTGTCTATTTTTTATACCCAGTACTGCACCTATACTGGATAATTCTGCATCAGAGCATCTGTGAAAACAGCTGGGGATAAGAATCTGAGGAGTAAATTAGGCATAAAGTAACAAGGACTAAACAATATACTGTATATCATTACTGTATTTTTCTTCTAAAACAGGCATGCCCCTTTGTCATTGACATCTATGCAGAAAAGTGCAAACCCAGAATTAAAGCCATTTATCTAGAGGCAGGCAGCAGGCAACTGAACAAGGCAATCTGCAAGTCTGTTGTTAACAAAGGAGATGCCAAAGTACTGGATAGTGGTGAAAGTATAATTGTCTATACCTACAAAAGTGAAACACGGATCACTTCTGTTATTGAAAACAAGGTATTGTGTGATATTTCTCCTATGCACATTACACAAAATAATTTACATGCTAATGTACATCATTGTTGTTACTCCCTTCCCATTAAGCTTTCCATAGTAACATTTTCTCATGTGTAGATTCTGTACCTACTTAATAAAAAAAAGCCCCTTTTTAAGGGATTGATCCAAAGTCCATTGAAAACAATGGGAGTCTGTCCATCTACTCCACTGGACATTGGATCAGGCCTAAAGAAAACATTCATTTACTAAGAAGATGTAGGGCATTTGCATACGGTTTTATCAGCTGAATTCCTATCTGTATTTACAAAGACATTGCAAGTTTGTAGTGTAAAAGATTAGCCACATTATGTCTTCATGATTAGAACTGATCAGGAATTTTTCAGTAAAGAGTTTTTGTCACTGGAAAATGCCGATCAGTTCAAAGCAAAACTGTTCATGGAAAAGGATCAGTTGCTACAAATTTTGCATTTAGAAAAAATGTTATATACTAAGAATGAACAGTGATATGCACAAATTTTGGTTTTAGGGGCTTATTATAGATGAAGTATTAAACTACTAGCTTTAAAGGTATCTTCTTTCTGTATCCTCCCGCCAGAGTCGGATTAGGGATGGGGGGGCCCTGGGCCACAGCAAGTGGGGGTCCCACGCCTTCTGCCTGCAGTCTCCCCTGCACACACACGCCGCTGGCTTTCCTTCCAGGGAGTTGGGTTGGGATGTGGGGACTTCCCTCACCTGCCCAGTGCCCCTGCCTGGAAACAGGAATGGGGTGCTGGGGCTTCCCCCGTCCACCTGGCACTCCAGCTTGGGAGCGGGGCCAGATTGCGGGGGCTTCCCTCACTCCTTGGTAGGAGTGCCAAGCAGACATCATGGATCGGGGCACAGGGGCACCCCAATTGGCCAGGGCCCATGCCAAGTATAATGGAAATAATGTTTTGTTACTTTTAAGTGAATATGCTAGTAAATAAGGGATGGATTTTATCTGGCCCTTCCCAGCAGCTATTGGTGGAGTAAAAGGCCTATCTCCCATCCTTCTGTGGTTTGTATCAGAGCTCAGCAGATTTTCTGTCCCTTGCACACACAACTTCAAAGGGCATAGAGAGCTGGTGGAGTTGTGGTTCTTGCCTGCCCATATATGCCCTAAAATCAACTCTGTTATAAGGTCATAGCCTGTAATTTGAAATAAAAATTTACTAAGTATTTTCTACACCTGTTTCCATGTCCACATTATTCACACACAGTACAGAATACTTTATCTGTGAACCATCTTCATTTTGCTTCTCATGTAGAAACCTCCCAAAGAAAAGAGCAGGACAATAATATTAATAATTAATAATTAATAATGAAAAGATAAACCCAGAACGGTGTTTATGTTTTTACAGCCTCAGGATATTTCAAACATAATTATATTTGCATTCTAATCTACATGAACCTTTTGTACTGTAAGCATCAAAGACAGCACTTCTGCCAATCCTTACCTTTATAGAGTCATAGGTAGCATTTAAGTAGGAGGAAGCTGCTGTCTGATGTAATCGTATTCCTGTTCCCTTTCACAATAAGGAGCAGTAATTGTTTGTTAGCATTCTTGTAAGAATCTCTAGCATTTCTCAATGCATATGTTAAATCCAAATTTATCTAAACATGAGTGAATGACAGTACATACTAGCATGTCTTTAATTTAAGTCTTGTTTTCCAGTTTGAAATGGTTGCTTTGATTGTTTTTCTGAGAGCATGTAGAATGTTAGATCAGCTTTGTGAGTCCAGTCTGGGCTATTTTGTACAGCAATAAATAGCATGTTGAATATGCCAGCACTGCACTGGGCCAGTTGATGATTAAGCCCATCCCATAAGGGCTTTGTAATTTGATTGCTATCCATAGAAAAGCTTAAAGTTTCTTCTTATCTGTAAGCTTTCCTATGTAGATTTTGACCATCTCTGTTCCCTGCTGGGATGCAAAGGTTACAGAGGAAGGCAAGAGAGAGGGTTGGAGATGAGGTCTCACAAGTTATGGGTTACCTCTCCCCATTCTCTGAGAGGAGCGGGGAGTGACCGTCAGCCCGGTTGACTGACAACTCCATTCCAGAGTCATTCACTGGAAGTTGGGAGCCTGTTCAGTCAGACCCATCCCCACTGTTGCTCAAGAGTTCAAAAATCACTGTGTCCCTGACATGGTGCCTTGACTGTCAGAGGCGGCATATGGAGTAATCCACTCCCTGTGGCGTTAGACAGTCACTTAGCCACTACCCATCTATTCAGAAGTGGGGGCCTGCTCTCCCAGGACTTACAGACTTTCCTGTCTTTGGAGCAAGGTGGCACCACAGAGCTGCTTGAGGTTTCTATGATGTAGTTGGGCCATACCATTCATTTCTTAAAAACCAGTTGAACGGACTGTGTCCTGTTTTATTAATGGGTCGTATTTCATTCTCAGAAGTGTGCGCACAGCTTCTGTGAGTGCCATGGGCATCAGGCAGGATTTATCTCATTATTTAAACTGTTTTATTTACATCAATATTGTTGAATATTTAAGAATTATTTCATATGTAGGCAAGTTGTATTTTGGAAGAGATTGTTTGTAACGAATCCATGATTTGCAGATAAAGAACCTAATTACCACAAATCTCTCTGTGTGTGTCTCTCTCTCTTTCTTTCTCTTTTTCTCTCACTCACTCACTCTGTCTCTCTCTCTCTCTCTCTCTCTCTCTCTTTCTCTTTGACTTGAATCTTGCTCCTTCAGCTCCCAAATCAGCCCTCTACTGCTTGAACTAGAAATCTCCTGTAGTACATCCAGCATCCAGGGCTGACATCAAAGCATAGCATTGTTTACTCATGCATGCCAAACAAGTACATTGTGCACCAAATTCTCTGCTGGTGTGAATTGGCAGAGCTTAAGGAAGTTAGGGCCTGTGCCAGTTTACACTAGCAGAGAATCTAGCACTGTGGGTAAAATTTTTAAAAACAATTGTGTCACATAGGAGCTCAAGTCTTTTAATCAGACTTGAGGTCCTAAGTGACACAGGCGCTTTTGAAAAAGGACATAGGTCCCAGGTTACTTAGGTGCATTTTAAACTTTTACACTACATATTTAAAACTTTCCATCCCATTATAATAGCAATTTGGATGAAATAATCAGCATCATTAAGTTGTTTTATAAAGAGCAGCCATTTAATCATGAAGACTAATGAGAGCGCTAACATTTTTCCACTTACAGTCTGAAAACAAAGTGGTTATTCATGTCAACAATGAGCAGAGTAAGAACTGTGTAAATAACAGGGGACTCAACATTTTTGCTGTTGAAGTGGCACCAAAATCCATGCTGGTAATGTTATTATTTTCCTAATTTAAAATCTTAGTAAAAGTATCATGTGTGGCACCTTTAGAGTTTGTTTTTGCAACTCTTTATTAATATTGAATAGGTGGACATGAAGCAAAAGGAGAAATGTCCATATACATGACAAATATAGTTAAGATGGAGGGCCTGATTTTCAAAACTGTGCACCTATCTTGCATGTGCAGGTATTTCATTGTAAAGATGACCAGATAAATGAATAACTAGCCAGTTTTTGCATGCAAATGTCTGATTCACTTGCCCTTTCACTATAATTATACATACTAATTATTAATACATTTCAGCATTCACTCCTATTTAAAAAGCAAGCCCCTAAAGTCAATAAAAGAGAGTTGTCATAACAGATTTGTCACCAATTAATAAATATTATAAATGCTGATGCAAATCTAACACACTTATTTTCAAAGCAGATGTTTTGCCTGTATGAACCATCACTTACAATGACTATACTTCTTAAATGATTAGTGTAAATCAAATCATGTTTTATTATGTGTGTTGTTGCAGTACAGTGATGCATAGTCGTTATACTATTATTAAAGAGAGAGAGTTAACCTAACATCCATATGCTGCAAATGAATAATGTTGTTTATATTACTAGTGACACCTTAAATTATTAAAAATGAAAAATTTAAAACTCCAATTTACTGTAACTAGGCAGTTTCACTTTTGTGCAAAATCAATTTCACTTTCGGATTTACTTCTAACACCTGGCGTGGCATGTTTATTTGTTTATTGGCATTATCATCTTAGGTTTGTTTTGAAAAAAAGCAGCTCTTAAACATTTTAATTTTGGGCCAAATTTAAGTTTCTCTTCATCTGATGTATTCCATGAGCATGAAGCACAGACTTAATGTGTGCTTTAACCAGTCACACACAAAAATACCTGCATGATGTATGTTATAAACAATATAATTTCCAACAGGCAGACTTTTAAAAAAACATAATTTATAGACAGTGCTTAGCCAACTGGCAATTTGATTGGCTGACTCCCATTCTACAAGTTGTACTGTTTTTAGTAAAAGTTGAAATAAATGGGTATACAAGTTAAAAAAACCTACTCTATAAAGGGCAAAAAGTACAGTGTCTCTCTTTCAAATGCAGATCATTCAAACGATATTACTTTGTATTTCATCATTATCCAACCACAGGCCCTGATCTTGGCATGTGCAAATCCTAGAGTGCAGGATCAGGGTTATTCTAACACTGCTGCTGATACCTTTGATCAGGTATAGGAAGCTCCAAGGTGTTTTGTTAGCTTCATTTTCCACTGGAATCAATGAAAATTGTAGGCTTGTAGGCTTAGAGCAGGATTTTACCCATAATGTAGTTAAATGTAGTAATAGTACTTATTATTACACAACTTCAATTTTGAATCAGTTAACTTTTTCAATATGTGTACTAGAAATAAAATGATTACTGTTATGTAGATGGCATTTTTAGTAGTAAATGTTCAGTTGGGTAGGAATTAAAGAAAGAATGGTAACTTTGGTAAAGATAGTTCATTATATTTTCCCTCTTTTTATATGCAGGTTTGTCAGCATGTGATGCCTTTGAAAGAGCAAGAAGAATGGATATATAATTGTGTGCATTCTCTCATACCTTAAACACCATGTTTAGAAAACAGTCCACTCTTGGAGCTACTAAAACAAGAACTAAATCAGGATTGTCCTGTGATTAATAGATAAATTGATTAATCTTGTCCACTTCAGAACGAAGACTGATACAGATCATTTATTTTGTATCTCTGCTTTATTCCCATTCAAGCCAATGAATCACAAGGCCTGACTTCAATCCTATCCAGTCCCTCAGATCTGACTGCTCGATATGGCTTTTTGTGACTGCAAAGCTTGTAGCCACAAGTGCCCACATACGCAACTTCAGCTACATAAATAGCATAGCTGAAGTCATTGTATTGAGGTTGACTTATCTTCATGACGCTGATGCGACTGCTGCTGCTCCCCCGTCGACTCCGCCTATGCCTCTCGGCATGGTGGAGTTCATGAGCTGACAGGAGAGCACTTACCTATGTCGATGGGAGAACTCTGTCCCATTGGCATAAGAGCATCGTTACTTAAGTGCAGCTGCACCTGTGCAGCATTTTAAGGGTAGACCTGCCCTTAAGGTACGTCTACACTGCCCGACGGATCGGTGCATAGTGATGGAGCTATCAGGGATCGATTTATCGCGTCTAGTGTAGACACAATAAATCAATCCCTGAGTGCCTCCCCATTGACTCCTGTACTCCACCTCTGCGAGAGGCGGAAGCGGAGTCAACGGGGGAGTGGCAGTGGTCGATTCACCGCCATGTGGACGGCAAGGTAAGTGGACCTAAGATACACCGACTTCAGCTACACTTCACATAGCTGAAGTTGCATATTTTAGGTTGACCCCCTTCCCCGAGTGTAGACCAGGCCTTAGTCTTGGAAATGTAAAGAGCTGGGGCTCTTGGTTTTATTTTTCCAATCTATCAGTTATTTGATTTTTTCCCCTTTAGTGTTTGATGCTGTTAGTACTTGACTTACACTTGCTCTGGTTGATTAAGCCACTGCTTGTTTTTTATTCCTTTACATTTAGAAAAAAAATCTCAGTATAAGTTGTCACAGTCAAGCTCCACCTGCTGGACACTTACAAAACCGTTGCATTTGGGGCCCAAATTGGTGTGCTTTTAAGCACTCCTTTCTCACCAGTTAAGCTCCAGCCACTGTCTCTCACTTCAGCCTCTCTGGCACTCTTCCTGCGCGGAGACTCTCTGGTATCCCTTCTGGAAGTGGAATCACATAGCTCAGCTACTGTAGGCTCTCAGGACCAGGCCAGACCCCCAAAGACACCCCAGTAGCTTAAAAACGGCCACTCCCAGAGATCTATCCTTGTGGGCACTCTCATTTATAGTTTACCCCTTAAGGGACACATGTAGTTGAAATCAAGAGGCACAGACTTTGCATAGGGTTTCTGACATAATTACTCTTACTTCAAGCAGCATAAGAGATATACAGAGCTAAGCAAAACAAACACCTATATGCCATTCCTTGTCTCAGTTTCCTCACCACTCTTGAGTGTTTCTCAGGATTTGGGTCAGTGTCCTTTCAGGGTTCCAGGTCCCCTTATCATTAGTCCTCCAGGTATGGCATCTCTTCCAAATCACAGTCTGTCTCTCTGTTCCCTGCAGTCAGTGACAGTGTCCTTCATCTGTGGCTGGCTGCAGTCTAAAAGGTTCCCTCAGTCATGATATATCCCTCCCTCTCCCTTGAATTTCTCCACCTTTGCATTTTCAAACACCTGTACTAACACCTGATTTCTTTGTTCCCCTTCTGGGGATTTTCCATTCCTCCAGATCCCCCTCCCAGCAGACCCCCTGTCATGATGACTGCATTCTTCCAGTTTAGGCACCCTCCCCCTAATCACACTCATTTTTCTGCCAGTCATTAACAACTTCTTTTGTTTGTTCTGTATCTTCTTCCAGACAGGGTGTGTGATGATACATGATAGGCTCTTATCAACCTATGTCTGATTTGCTACATGTAGAGGATTGGAGTTATCCATGGAGTTCACAAAATCATCCAGAATTCATAAGTTGTACAAAGACAGGTCCCCCAGATTGTCACATAAGGTCATAAGGAAATAAGCCCTGTAAGAAAGATGGAGGTTTTGCTTTGGGTTCTTAGTTGCTGATTTTAACCAACTATCTTCAGGGTGAGCTGGAATAAAGAAGCTGGATGTGACACCCAGGAACAAGCTGAAACAGAAATTACACAAAAAAATTCTAAATAAGACGACGAAGACTTGTGGCACCTTAGAGACTAGTTTATTTCAGCATAAGCTTTTGGGGGCTATAGCCCACTTCATCGGATGCACAGAATGGAACAGAAGTAAGATGTATTTATATACACAGAAAGCCAAAAAAAAAAAATTGTACAAATTCTGAGGCTGTCAGACACTTTGTCTGTTGCAGTTTTTATAGTTATGCTAAGTGTCAACATAAAGAACTGTGACACCAGTGACTGGCTTCATAAAAAGCATCTGTTTAAATAGGTATTATATGTGTATGACCTTGTGTGACTGGGTAGCAAGTAATCTTGAAAAGCTATATTTATCAACCCGCAACTCTTGTACTCTGACTTATTCTGCTGTAACTGTATATTAGGCAGGGAAAGGTCAGTTCTGAAATGAGAACTGTTACAGGACTGCCACAATTTACATACTGTACGTACCAGTGCTTAGATCTTACTTGTGATCTGGTTTTCTTTAACCTGTAGGGCAGACAATATAGGTCCATTTTCAATATCATTTAGAAAAAGTATAAGTTGTAGCAACACGCATTGTAAATATTTAACCTTTTAGGCCTGACAAGCTAAACCAGCCAACATTTAGAACTCTTCTCTAAGGGCACTGTGAAAAGATAGCAAATGGACACATCTTCGAAAGGCTGCCTGCCCTAGGGTCTTAATAGTGCATAAACAGTCGCTGGAAGTTTCATACTACTAAGAAAAAGCTGGTAGATTGGCTGGGAAACAATAAAAAGTCTTTGCTAGACAAATAGGTATGAAAAATGCCTAATACCTGACACTGCATTTCCCATGTTTATAAAATCAAAGTCCAGCTGGTTGTAGCAGGAATCTGATACCCCTTGTATATTCATTTCAAGACTGTTGTTCAAAAACATATGGACAAATTTTCTCCCAATTTTGCAGAAACCGTCTCCTTTGTCTTTGGAGAAAGAGTAAATCTGCCAATTTTATGGCCTCACTAGTTTTCCAGACCAGTTACAAAGAAGCTGAAATGGGTTTGGACAACAGTAGTAGTGGTAGACTGCCACCTTAGATATAGACAGGGACCTATGCAATCTCCATGATAAATGGAGGCACCAGGTATCGCTCGCGCCCATCCAGGCACTGACATCTCCAGAGGCTACTGACTGATACGGGCAGTGCTAGGTCGATGGAAGAATTCTTCCATCGACCTAGCTACCACCGCTCGGAGAGGTGGATTAACTACAGCAACTCCTGTCACTGTAGTGATAGTCCAAGCGCTACAGCAGCGTAGCTGCAGTGCTGCAGCTGTGCACGGTAGCATTTTAAGTTTAGACATAGCCTGAGAATCTCATTTCAGCTGAAGAACTTCTTTGCAGCGTGGATTCCCCGCTATCATAGCATCGGCCAGATTTGCTGGTTGGCCAGTACTACCTTGTCTTATGTCCAGCAAATTGTGGTTCTCCACAGTTGATGATTGTATTTGGAAATCTGTGACTGACATAGCTTGTCTCTGTGTTGTTTCTGTAATGGAAAGCATTTTTGCGTGGACAGGTTGTTAGTCTGACTCACAGCCCCTTAGGGGGACCGGTGGGACTGCCTTGAGTCTGGCTTCTACCCTTCAACTCACCTAGCTTGGGTGATCCTACCAGGAGTAATACTCCAGCAGGCATAGCTCTCAGGGTCATCGGAGCATGCAAGCCTTCACACCTCATGAAGGCGTAGGAGAAAATGGACGATCCTGGACACCGTAGAGGACTCTGACTTAGGCCCAGAGAACACACAAGGGTGGCAAGGAAACTGAAGCAGGGAAGGGCAGGAAGGTGTTGCACTGTTTTGTCCAGATCTGTGTCTCTCTTATGCTGTGTACACTAGAGTAACTGTTTTAGAAACGCTTTTGCAAAGATTGTGTATTATGTGTTTCAGTCATTATGTGTCCCCAGATTGAGAAACTACAAATCAGTGCCCACAAGGATGTGCTTAAGCAACTGGAGTTTGGGTGTATGGGGTGATCAGCATGGATCAGCTGGACTGCAATGTCCCACTTCAGTGAAGGGGTGAGTAAGAGTCTGTGTCCAGGAAGTCGGGCCAGAGAGGCCAAAGAAAGAAACAATGAAAGGACCTATTCAGACGAAGAGAAGATTAAAAGACCCAAACACAACAGCCTGATGATTGTCTAGCTGGGGAAGCTTAACCAGGGGTGTGACTGGGTAAAACGCTGTTTCCAATTAAGTCAATGGCAAACTCCCACTGACTTCAATAAGGTCAGGATTTAACCCAGGAGCTATAATCTCAAAGCATTTATAGGAAACAAGTAGCAATATGTATCTTCCTTAGCTCTTGTGGCTTCATTGTCTCCCTTTGCCCACCCCTTTTCACCCCAGCTCCCACTCTTTCTAGGAGACTGGTTCCTTTACCAGAGCCTGATATTTAACCACTGAGGCCCAAATCCTGCAAAGACTTATGCATATGCATACCTCTGCAGCCACCTCTGGTGAGACTGGATGAATTAAATTTCTTGATTTCAGAATGAAAATTAGTGTCTTCCTGCTCATGAGACAGAAGCACATTCTAAGTGCTGCTTCACTATTCAGAAGGTTAAGAGTAGAGCTATAAACAGCTGTAGATTGAGCTTCCACTATGTTCATTTTTCATTGAGAACAATAATAATAAAACATGGCACTTCTATAGTAACTTGCATCTGAGAATTTCAAAATACTTTGCAAACAATTAAATGTTCTCTTGCTGTAGGTGTTATTTTATCAGTTTCACCTAGAGAACCAAGGTACAGAGATGTTAAGTCACTTTCCCAAAGTCACATAGTGAATCAGCTGAAGAACCAGAAACTGAATTTAGGAGTGCTGGCTTACAATCCCACTGGGGGTTGGACTAGATGACCTCCTGAGGTCCCCTCCAACCCTGATGTCCTATGACGATTTGGTCTGGTCTTTAAATATACTGGGTGAAATTCTGGCTCTTCAGAAAGCAATGATAAAACTCTCATTGACTTCAAAGGGGTCAAGGTTTCACGCACTGCCTACATAGATCAAAGACAACTGCAAGGTTATAGTGTATTTGCAGAAAATAAATAGTTACTCAAATGCATAGTGTGCAAAAATTCTGTAATACAACTGATACAGCATGCATACCTAAGCTTAAAAGGAAAGTGTATGTTGCAATAATGCTGATTGTTGGTATCCATTTAAAAGAAAGAAAAACAGACCCCCTGTTGCCCTGCCTTAAGTTAACAATGGTCATTGACTTTGGCAACAAGCTGTAAGAATAGGAAAAAATTAATCAGAGTAGTTAAAATAAATACTTTACCTTTTAATGTAAGCTCTGGTAGTGCTGCTCACTTTTCCAAATCTACATTTTAAAAAAAAATCACCTTCAACTTTAATTTGAATGAATGCTGTTCCATTTGGGTGCTGTAGTGCCTTAAAAATTAGTACTGATAAAAGGTCCCACGGAAGGGTAATGTAGTATACACCTTGCCATCTAGAAGCTTCATGATTGTCATTGTTTATGGGTTGGATTAAACCTTACTAAAACTGGGGGTTGTAACCACTGCCTATCATTTAAAATAGTTATAAGAAGCCCTTCATGTCCTTTATAGAACCGGTGGCTTACACAACAGGGGCCCCAGACCAAAACACAGGCCACCTAGGAATTTGGATGATATGGGCAGATGGCTGTAAGCTATCTCTTGTTCTTGATGCCTGCTGTGCTGTATTCAGGGAAGCAGGCTTGCATGCATTCTTTGTAAGAAAATAGGATTGCACCTATCACCAATTTCTCCCCCTAAATGGAACTACCTGCAAGACCTTGAATTTTTAGCTAACTGCTCAGGTCACCATGGCTTCTCAGAACTTCTCAGCTACAGTACAATCAGAATCTTGTACTCCAAATGCTCAGCTCTGTTCCCCAAGAGCTAAAAGAGAAATGGCTCTAGATCAGTGGTTCCCAAACTTTAACAATGCATGAACCCCTTTCACTAAAATATCAAGTCTTGTGAACCCCCTCCTAAAAATGAATATTTCCATGGATTTTCATCTTACGTATTGTGATCGGTGCTGTCTTTCTGAGGGCTGATGGACTGACCGATCAAGGTGACTTCAGCATAAGCAGTGATCTTGGAAATACAAAATTTGTTTTTATAACATGCTTATTACACACTATTAATTATTCTTTATCATTTCAGCATTTTTATTATAAAAATGGCAACACTCTTCCAAGAACTCACTTTTGTAGCTTGTATCACTTTTGATTAAGCCTGTTATATGATACGGCTCCTATCAGAGATGCCAGTAGAAAAAAGGGGTGCAGGGGCAAAGCCCCTGCACATCCCAGGGCCTGGAGAGACACCGCTGGAAAAGGAGGGGCTACAGAAAAAAGGGGAGGAACCCTTGGAGGGGTGCGCTGATGCAGGGGTGGCATGTGACCCTCATCAACCCCCCCATACTGGTGCCTCTGGCTCCTATGTTTCATCAAGAAGTAAGGCCCGGTGGCCTGTGATGGGATGGGATCTGAGCTACTGCAGAGAATTCTTTCCTAGGTGTCTGGCTGGTGAGTCTTGCCCACATACTCAAGGTTCCACTGATCGCCATATTTGGGGTCAGGAAGGAATTTTCCTCCAGGGCAGATTGGCGGAGGCCCTGGAGATTTTTCACCTTCCTCTGCAGCGTGGGTTACGGGCCACTTGCTGGAGGATTCTCTGCACCTTGAAGTCTTTAGTTTAAACCATGACTGGTGGACTTCAATAGCTCAGACACAGGTGGGAGGTTTATTGCAGGAGTAGGTGGCTGAGATTCTGTGGCCTGTGTTGTGCAGGAGGTCGGACTAGATAATCATAATGGTCCTGTCTGACCTTAAAATCTATGAATCAGATGTGAAACCAAATGAAGGTATTTAAGAAGCCAACTCAAAGAGTTCCTCCTACACAAGCATTCAGGTCTTGAGCAGTCCAGGCAAACAATGCACCTTGCAACAAAGCTTAAACTTGTCCTTCATAATAATTTAAACAACACTAGCAGCCTATTTCATGTTAAAAACAGCAAAATATCCACCTCCCTATTTCGTAAAAGGAGTTTTGAAGTTTAATCTCCTCAGTGTGATAGAGATGCTTGCTTTGATCTGCTTTGCTCTTGGAAGTCCCCAAGGCTCTGGGCTGCTGGCCCCCTGCTGCCCAGGGTCCCTACCGGCAGCTCTGTCCCCCATTAGGGATTCCTCCCCGCCCCCGAGAATCCCCTGTAACATTTTGTGATCCCCCGGGAGCCAAGTCCCTGCTGCGCTGCCTCCCCACCCCCACTCAGGGAGGGCAGGGCGGCCTCTCCCGCCTGTGTCTCTGAGAGGGCGGCGCGCGCGAGGCCGGTGACAGCGCCAGGCCCCGCCCAGCGGCTGCCCCGAGAGGAGGCCGGCCGGGAGCGCGCCGCCGCCAGCCGTGCAGCCCGCACGCGCTCGTCCGGCATCATGGTGAAGATCGTGACGGTCCGGACCCGGGCCTACCCCGACCAGAAGCCCGGCACCAGCGGGCTGCGCAAGCGGGTCCGGGTGTTCCAGGACAACGCGCACTACGCCGAGAACTTCATCCAGAGCATCCTGGACACCGTGCCGCCGGCCGAGCGCCAGGAGGCCGCGCTGGTGGTCGGGGGCGACGGCCGGTTCTACATGACCGAGGCCATCCAGCTGATCGTCCGGATCGCCGCCGCCAACGGGGTAGGGGGCCCGGCCCGCGCCCGGCGTGCCCGCTGCAGCCGCCGGGCCAAGGCACGCCTGGGGCAACGCCTCGTGCAACGCCCGGTGTGACTCCCCTGCGGTGCAGCTCGTGCAACGCCCCTTGCAACTCCTCTGCCTCTCGCAGCCCCCCTTCCTGTTGCCCTCCCCTTGGACTGTGCGCTGTAGGGGGCAACTTGCCCCTGAGTTGGTGCCCCCCCCCCCCCGGCTGGCGAGGGCTGCCCTGCCGCAGTCCCCGTGCCTTGCATGCCCAACAGCAGCAGCGAGCGGTGCGGCTTCTAGCCAGAGCCTAGTCACGGTGACAGCGGGTGCTTGTTTCCCCTTTTCCCCGTCGCGCGCCATCGTCCCTTTCCCCCTGACCGCCCGGCCCAGCGAGACTGACAGCAACAATCGCGGGGGGGGGGGTGCAGGGGGCAAACGGTGGATGGGGAGGAAGGCCCTAGTTATCTTGCGGGTTGGAATCGCTGTGCCCTTCAGGCGCCGTCTAGCAGAGGACAGGATCTGATTGCGCATTGAGGTGCTGCCTACGTGTGGCTCCGGGAGTTACTGAGGGTGGTTGGTAGGGGGGGGGAATTTGCACTGAGATCGCTGCTCGCTGCGGGAGGGGTGGCACTGCTCTTGCAGTCACCTCGGGGGAAAGTCTTAGGTCTGATGCTCTTTGACATTTAAGTTAACCTTTCAGGTCTTAGAGATACAGTTTCCCTAGCTTGCTTCAGCAATGTATGCAGCCCTTACTGAGATTGGCCAAAGGTTCTTCTTATTGACTTTATAGGGCGAGACTGGAATCCATCTGATCTGCATGGCGGAAACTTTCCTTGTTAGACACAATGCTTTGTTTACCCGGTTGCAAGCTCGGGCTGTGGCCTGCATGTGCAAAGGCTACGATGCTTCCATCCCACCTGCATTTAAGGAGACCGCTCTTCTCTTGTTATGCTTCTAGTTTCTCACCGGCACCAGTTTATACATTAGCCTTTCACTAGAAAACAGGCTTGTAGGCTTGGGGTATGGTTACACTTACAAGATTATAGCGCTATTGGTTATAGCGGTCCCCTTATACAGTAATATGTATAGCGCTATTGTATGTCCACACTCAGATGCTCCTGCGGTATAGCATGGCCACATTTGGGGCACTTAATGCGGCATTAAGAGCAGCGCATTAGGGCAGGTATCCCAGCATTCAGCTGGGTGCAACGTGCTTTTTAAACGAGGGGGGTGAGGGGGGATGCGTTGTGTGTATGTGGAGGGAGAGAGACAGTGATTTTTCCGTTCTTCTGAAAGCCTGTCAGTGACCCTCCGTTCACAGAAGGCTTTGTTTTCACACAGGCTCCCTCCTTAAACATTTGCATTGCTTATCTGCCGAATTAAGAGAGAAACTCTAAAGAGGTACTTCCGCATTCCTCCAGCTGAGTCCAAAACAAAGGGAAGAGACACAATTGCCTTAAATGACTCTAGGCATCTCAAGAGATCACTTGTAGCGCAGTGGGTGTCCACGTTCTTGCTGTAGCACTACAGCAGCTGCGCTACAGCCCTTATTCCCCATGCGGAGGTGGATTACGAGGAGTGCTATAACTCCGTGGTTATAGCGCTCTACGTGCCTTGCTAGTGTGGACGGGGAGGAGGTTATAGCGCTCGTGGGGGCTTTATAGCGCTATAAAGTGCCAGTGTAGCCAAGCCCTTGGTATGATTGTGGCAGATGGCAGGAGTTGTCTGTCCCCCAGCAGTGAAACTGGCTCCTAACTAAAGTAGTAATGATTATTAGGCTATGAAGAAAGTTCTGTCCAGGCCTGCACTTTACAGAAGTGCTAATGTCAAAGCAGGAAACTGATTAAATTTTCTGCACCAATACAATGGGAGTAAATTGACTAATTATACAGCAGGCACTAAAAGAAGGAGGAGTATTTGAGGCATCTTGGAGACTAACACATTTATTTAAGCATAAACTTTCATGGGCTACAGCTCACTTCATGCATAGAATGGATAGAATGTATACAAGGATAGAATGGAACATACAGTAAGAAGATAGATTAGATATATAAAAATCTATCTGTATACACACACACACACACAACATGAAAAGGTGGACATTGCCATACCAACTCTAAGAGGCTAATTAACTAAGATGAGATGATATCAGCAGGAGAAAAAAAACTTTTGTAGTGATAATTAAGATGGCCCATTTCAGACAGTTGACAAGAAAGGGTGAGTAACAGTAGGGGAATACTTAAATAAATTCAATTTGTGTAATGACCCAGCCGCTGCCAATCTTTGTTCAAGCCTAAGTTAATGGTATCCAGTTTGCAAATTAATTCCAGTTCAACAGTTTCTCGTTGGAGTCTGTTTTTGAAGTTTTTTTGTTGCAGAATTGCAACTTTTAAGTCTGTTACTGAGTGACTAGAGAGGTTGAAATGTTCTCCTACTGGTTTTTGAATGTAATGATTCCAGACTAACACGGCTGCTACTCTGAAACCCGTCACAGAAGACACTGTTACTAAAACCTTGAAGCTGGGCTTGTGGATTTTAATTAATGATCTCTAAGATAACTGGAAATTGTAGTCTATTGCTGTGGATATGCGTAGAGATTCAGAATTTTAGTTTCATTGCTGAACCGTAGAAGCAATCTGATGTCTGTAATTAAAGATGGATGTATAGCTTTGTCAGCAGTGTTCCCTATAATTTTTTTCTACTTCTGTGTGGAGTGAATTCTGTTATGTACACCAACATGGAGATGATGTGCGACACATGACCTTCATATTGGTGCACATAACAAAATTCATGTGTGGGGGTGAGGAGGGAGGCTCAAGGCTGAGGCAGAGGGTTGGCATGCTGGAGTGTGGGAGTCCGACTGGGGATGCAGACTCTAGAGTGAGACTGAGGATGAGGCGTTTGGGTTGCGGGAAGGTGCTCCAGCCGGGAGAGACGACTCCCTAGCAGCACTTGGGCTGTGGGGGAGAGGCGCCTCTCCCCATAGTGGCATCTCCGAGGCAAGATAGGTGCCCCTGCCTTGGCAGGTATGGCCAGGGCTGGGTTTCGGCTGGGGAAAAGGCGCTGTGGCAGATCTGGGCTAAGTCTGGGCAGCCATGGCGCGGGAAGGGCCAGGCTGCACCTCCTTGGATGTGGCTGGGTTCAGGCCACCCTGGTTGCAGGGCTAGGCTGGGGGAGGGGTACTGGTCCCTGGGCAGGTTCCCTGAGCGCCTACGTGGTGAGGCTGAGCAACTTACAGGGAATTGAGGTCAGCTTGGGTCACAGTTGTGGTTTTTCAATAAGTAATTAGTAGCAAAAAATACTCCACATGAGAGATTTGGGATGGAGTCGGGCATTTGAATTCAAAATGTGGACTGCTTGATCAATGTTAATTGTGTCCCTTGGCATCTTTCTTTGCCTGCCAGGCAGGGATGCTGCTGCTGCTAGGATAACTCAAGATGCTTAATCTATGGAGATGGGCCTTGCCTCAGCCAGCTAGTTACATGAAATCTGACACATGGACCGTGTCATGCTGTTTTGGGACTCCTGGCTGTTCAGATGTGTCTCATCAGCATGAGACGCTCTCTTTTGTAGAGCGGTGTGTAGGCTGAGCTGAAGATACTGGCTAGCTGCAGACAGTCACTGCAGCAGTGCAGGAGCATGGAGAATAAAATTCACTTGAAACCAGTAATATTTCACAGGGTAAAAATGTAGTTTACAAGAAAAGTCATATAGAACTTCGTCTCTTATATTCTCCTCATGACAGCTGCTCACTTTGTAACCTTCAGTCAGCGCTCAGACTTGTCATTCCTTAACCAGAATGGCCCCTTCTTGTGTATAGTGATGAAAGGAGTGGATGGAGCAGCTTATTATAATTTTAAAAAGAGACAAAAACAGCTATGGTGGAGCTGAAATTTTTTAGAAAAGGGGTAGAGTGGGAATGTAAACGTTAATGTGCAGCATCTGTACCTAGCTGCATTGGCAGCAGGGAGCACTTCAGAGCCTCATGAATTAACAAATGATGGAATTAGTTTCAGCAGGATAAAGGACTGGTTTGTTCAAGTTTTTTGGAAGCATACCCAGGCGTCCAATGGGATCTGGTGCTTTTCCAGGAGGCTGATCACAACACTACTGGTGATGCTTCCACCCTTTCCAGGGCCCCAAGAGGTGCAGAAAGAGGGATGGAAGCTAGGCCAATCTGCATCCTAAGCAACCCTTTCATTGGGTATGGCTAGTGCTCTAAACTTCCCAATAACTGCTGAATCTGAGAGTGTACAATAGTGATAGCATTTTATCTAGGGAAGGGGACCTTACTTAGAAAAAGGATTTCTGTAGTTAGTGGTTACAGGGTTTTCCTTGTAATGTGCTTTCTGGAGACTGGGGAGAACAAGCCGGTGCTTTCTTCTTGCACTCTGGTCCTGCAAACACTTATACGCATCTGTAACTTTGTGCACCTGATAAGTTCCCATCCCCAGAAAACACATTAGAAGGGTAAAACAGTAACCCTGACTACAGAAATATTTCTTTTAACAAGGGTCCCTTTTCCTAGATAAGCTGTCACTACAGTGCACACAGATAGGGTACGTCTTCACTACCCGTCGGATCGCAGGTAGCAATCGATCTGTTAGCGATCAGTTTCTCACATCTTTTGAAGACGCGATAAATCGATCGCCCACAGCGCCCCATCGACTCCCATAACTCCAGCTTGACACAAGGCGCAAGCCGGAGTCGACGGGGGAGCACGCTGCTGACCACTGCCATCATGAGGACGGCAGGTAAGTCGGCTGAAGATACGCCGACTTCAGCTATGTTATTGATGTAGCTGAAGTTGCTTATCTTCAGTTGATTCTCTGCACCCCCCAGTGAAGACCAGCCCATAGAGCAGTTATTTGAAACCTTTAGTCAGACACAGTTGCATGTCATGAGGGGCCTGTTTGACAAGGAGTGTTTGCATTGCTCAGTAATTGATTTTATTAGGTTAAAACTGTTAGGGCAGAACAAGGCTCTGAGAAAGAGACTTTTTGGAAAGAAACAAGGAAACACAAAGCAAAGAAGGAAGAAAATAACTGATACAGATTGTGTGGATTAGGAGGCTAAAGGCTGTTATGGGAAGAAAGAAGGTTTACTTTATACAGAGCAAGAAAGGTATTAACTAACTTAAAAATCAAACAGCTACTTCCAAAAACATCAGCAGGCTGATCATAGCTGCAGATTTCAAGCAGGAATATTATGGTGTTGCGACTGCTTGGAACTTCTACTCAGTATACTGTCCTCTGTGAAGGAATTGAAAAAGAAAGCCGCCAAGGAGAATTTTTTTGTCGTTCTGAAAAGGAGAACTAAATTTCACACTCACAGACCAGGTTTTCGCTATAAACTTAAGTTGACGGAAGCTGCCTTATCTCGATCTAGTAATGTATGTGTCTACACTACCAGGTCCCTTCCGCCAACCTAATTCACCTGTAACATTGATTTAATTACTCTACCTCCTTGAGAGGCGTAGGGCCTAATTCAGTGTTGATGGATCAACAGAGAGGCCGTGTAGATGCAGCGTTGTGTATGTCGATTGAATTGGACTCGAGAAAGTGAATTAATGCCTCGAGCTCTCTTACGAGGTATCTTATAGGATTCTGACGTATGTAATTCAGGCCCAACCTACTATACCCAAATCTTATTTCTGAACCCTAAGAAATGTATGTGTACCCTTCTCCTATAGGTTAGTGGATTAGGACACTTACTTCCTAAATATATTAATAAGGGTTATCTCACTCCAAAACTGCCAGCCTAGGCTCTCTTAGTGACCTCCAAGTTGTGGTGTACCCTGTGGTTACCAACCGGTTATAGATGTCGGATAAACCAATGATGTGATGTTGATAGTTCCTCCCTTTGGTATCCCAGGGCTCGGGGCCCATCCTTAAACTGAGCCAGAGGTTGCCATCTTTTATGCTGGCATATTCATTACTGAATATAGTTTTTGCTATTTAGCAGCTCCTACCAGATTTTACAAACCGTAAGGCTTCTTGCATTTCAGCAAAACTTATTATTAGGAGACACAGGCCTCAACACATCTTTAATGTCTAGGAATTAATACTGATAAAATATAAGAATAAAAGAGATTAATTTCAGAAAAAGAAACACGTTAATTGATACTGTTGGCTGTATTAATAGGATATAATAGCTAGCAAAATAATCCTATGGACTATACCCAGAAAAGACTGTTTATGAACATAGGGATGGCCTGGGAATCCTCGGTGGAGATCTCTAGCAAACTTTCCTGGTGGTGCTCTGCAATCTTTTGTAGCAGGTTCTGGGGAGGGCTGCCTTATTTCTTCCACCATGGTAGGACATTTTAGCACACTACTCCAGTATTAACTCAGCTGGAATCATTGCAGTACACAACATAGCAACATAAGGACCAGGACTGTACTCAGAGGCTTGCAGCATCTTCTCCCTTGCCACCTCTGTTACCCCCAGGACACTGATATCACCACACAGGGTCACCTAGGAGAGAGAGTGGAAGTTTTCATGACACGTGCTTATACCACAAACAATAAAGCCTGTGATCCATCACCCCTGGTGACTTCCAGATCCCTTACCCATGCTTTCCCTAGCATGCCGGTGATTTGGTTGGCAGGGATTGGCGTTAACCTCAGATTCTGCAAATCCAGGATGACTATTACCAGAAGTGTTAAAAGAAGGTGTGTGTGGAGGGTGGGCTTCCTATGTTCTCTCATGGGCACAAATGACCTGCCCCAACCCCAGAGCTATCTTGGACAAAGACTGCAATTTGGGAGGCTTAATGCTGGTCCCTGGTCTTAAAGGAATGTCCATGTTGCTAAGGGGAGGGGACATTGTCCACCTCCCCAACTGTGATGCTGGCATGGGTATTCTACAAGTTGTAGCACAAGACCCGTTGCTCATGCCATTAGCGCATACTGACCATGGCTAAATAGTAAACTGGTTTGTTGAATAGCTAGGGATTCTCATTATATTCTGGCTTGCACTTGAGTATAATAAGGGGAGTGTTTTTTAAATAACAGCATTGCACTAGACTCAGGGTATGCGCTGACAATGGTTGCCTTGTGCTTTGCGTGCCTTATAGTGGGAGGCTTGGCCTTCAGCACATCCTTCACACTGGGACAGATGCTTTTGCAGATTAGATGGTGGAAAAAGAGAACGCATGATGATATGTTCAGTGAGATAATGAACGCCTCTGCAACTGCCAAGATGAGCTAAGATCCTGGAGGATTTCATTGTCTAAAAAACTGGACATAGAGAGCATCCCAGTAGCATGAGCGTGCCATGCAGGATGCATTGCTGTGGATTATGAAGGACCAGTCAGACATGCTGAGGTGTCTGAGCTTCAAGAAAAGCAGCTTGAGGTTAGACTCCCTCTGCATTCCCTGCAGAATTGCCTGCAAGCAATTGCCTGCAAGCAGAATTGCCTGTTCAAAATCCTCCCTCCGAAAATGTTCCAGGAGTAGGGGGTGGGTGGAAGATTGTTTCCCTTCCACTCAGCAATGAGAGAGGATACTAAAAACAAAAGACAGCCATTTGAAGGCCTTTGATGGGCAAGACTGCTGTGCTTTTACAGACAAGCTTTCTTCCCTCCCAATTTTATCCCACCGTTTTCCAAAGGTGTTAAATTATTTTCCTGTTCTTTCAGTTTCTTTGTGCAATAAAAGTCAACATTTTGAGAATGAAATGCTCTATTTTCCAGTCATGGGGGCTGGGAGTAAGAGGGATACAGGGAAACTGATGCAACGGAAGGGATAGCATGGGAAGGCACAACACAGATAAGCATCATGCATTACTGTCGCTCGTTACGGAAATGGGTTTTCAAAGCTTTCTGGAGACAGAGAGCTTCTGGCTTGACTCTTTTTATTGCCTTGGTATATGGCTGCTCAAAATTAGCTGTCAACCTGTTTGCCTCCATTCCTCTCTCCCTTTGCCTCACAGATATTGTGGAGCACACAACAGACAGCGATACCAATGGGAATATTGCTTTCACTGAGGTCTAACTTAGTAAGCAAACTGCGCCAACGACCCTTTAAATGTCCGAAAGGGCATTCCACCATAATTCCGCACTTCCTCAGCCAATTGTTGAACTGCTCCTTACTGCTGTGCAGGTGGCTGGATATGGCTTCATGAGGCTGGGTCTCCCAGGATCACTACTGGCATTTCAACATAGTCAATGGTTATTTTGCCACCTGGAAAGAGAGACCATGATTGCAGCTTTCTGAACAGGCCTGCATTCTTAAAGATCCACACATCATGCACCTTTCTTGATCGTCCCAGGTTGATGTTGGTGAAATGCCTCCTGTGGCCACCAGCACTTGCAATACCATTGAAAAGTATCCCTTATGGTTTATGTACTCTTTGGCTAGGTGGTCTGGTGCCAAGATAGGAATATGCGTACCATGTGTTGCCTCACTGCTGTTAGGGAACCCTGTCGTGGCAAAACCACCCACTGTGTCCTGCATGTTGCCCAGAGTCACAACCTTTCTTAGCAGAAGTCGATTAATGGCCCTGCATGCTTGGATCACGACAGCTCCCATGGTGGATTTACCAACTTGGAATTGGTTCCCCGCTGACTGTTAGCAGTCCGGCATTGTTTGTCACTCGCTTCTGCATTGTCAGAGCAGATCTCATTGTAGTGTTGCTGTGTTTCAGGACCGGGGAAAGCTCTGCCCAAAGTTCCTGGAAAGCGGCCTTCCACATTTTGAAAATTTTGCTACTGCTCGTTATCCCATCACTACATAATAATGCAATCCCGCCAGGCAGTGCTTATTTCCCAGGACCAGAAATAACACACCATCGTGTTCAGCTGCTTCGCAAGTGCCGGGAGCAACTGGGAATTGTTTCGTATTATGGCTTGTAGCTGGGCTGCTTGAAGGACATTGCAGTGTTCTGTGCGGCAGCTCCTGTCTCAGTTCTGGAAATCCTGCAGGATAAGGTGTTTGTAATGATCACAAGAGTGCACAGCTCTGTAGAGTCCATGCTTCTTGGGCTAAGGCTAGGATTTAGTCCGGGGTATTTTTGGTAAAAGTCATGGACAGGTCACTAGCAATAAATAAAAATACACGGCATGTTACTTGTCCATGACTTTTACCAAAAATACCCCAGACTAAGTCTCTACTTCTGGGCCCTGCTGCTCTGGAGGGCTGCTGTCTGGGGACCCCCCCACTCCAGTGCTGGGGGTTGACTGCCCCTGGCCACTGTTCCTGGGGACCGCTCTCCAGTTGGCCTCTGAGTGCTGCTGAGGCCACAGCTCTAGCCGTACTGGGACTGCTGCTGCTCAGGTGGTCTCTACGGCACCCCCAGGACCGCTGCTCAGGTGCTCCCTGGAGCCAGCCGCACCAGTCACTGCTTGGGCAATCCCCAGAGCTAGGGCAATCCCCGGTTGCTCCAACAGCAGCTGCTGCAGCTGCCTGTGGGGTACTTTGGAGTCAGCCACACCAGCTGCTGTGGAAGTCAGAGAGAATCATAGTCATAGTTATGAATGCACAGCAGAGCTTATGGGCCTGCTGCATGTGTGCTAAGAAGTCAGAGAAAAGTGCTGGAAACTAGAGTGGGGAGCACACTGAACATTTCATATTCCCGTGCTGTACACGTGAATAGTCATCTTGTGTGTAAACGTGGAGCTATATAGACTGTAATTCACTTGGAATTCTTGCAGTGAATTAGTCTTGAAAATAATTTCATTCCATCTTGATCTAGAAAGAAAGGCAGGTTCATTTGTTCTTCTTTTTCTGAGCTTCCCCAAAACTCTGTTTTGATTCCAGAATGATTCTTTCACTTCAGAACTGATTGTTGTAAAGCTGCTTTATACAGTTACTTATGCTAAGGTCTCATCTCAAGAGATTCTCTGCCAGAAGGCAAATGTCTTTTATAGTACAGGGTAAGATTCACTGTCACTGGTTATATAGAACGTATGGGAAGGTGACTTTATTAGAACTGAAGGCTGCTGGCAAAATTCGGTTCTCTTTTTCAGAATCTCACAGGCTTAGTTTGATACGGTTTGTGGTACTGAAAGCCAGTATGTAGAAATAGCAGGAAAATGACCTTTTGACTGAGACTCAGTCTAGAGTTCAAATTTTCTGAAAACACAATCTTGTTTTGTCTGTCTTATCATTAATCAAAGTCAACTGTTAGTAGGAGAAAGTGCATAGTCCTGGCCATGTTCTTGCATCTCCAGTTCCTCTTGGTAGCAAACTAGAAAACGGCACTTGTAAATATTCCACAGCTTTTCTAGCTTTAAAAACCAGGGGGGAAATCCAGAATTTTGCAAGAGGTGCCCTTCCTTCCCCGCCTTTATCCTCAGAACAAGGGCAGTGGCAGAGGAAGCTTTCCCACCCAATCTTCACTCTGCCAGGGTGGAGACATCGGGCGAAATCTGAGCCCATTGAAGCCCATGGCAAAACATGCACCAAGTAGAATGCACTCAGGATTTTACCTTTCATCTCTAGTTCACCCTCAGACCTTTTTTCTTTCTTCTGGGTCTGTCAAAAGAGGTACTAGTTTTAATGGGGATATATTTTTTTTTATACAAACACTTGCCCATTAAGGGATAAGCTGTGAAACAGCCATCAGGTGAAAAATAAAGATGAAGTGTCTTGTAATCCAGGCCTTTCCCCAACTAGTCACTGTTGATCAGCACTGACATCAAAGTAAAGTAAAAGGTTGATTCCTGGTACCTGGAAACCTCTAAAGTACCTAGTTTAATTTCAGTGTGAGAACTCTGCCAGGGCTGCCTGAGATGCCTCTGAAACTTTGTGACAGAAAGTCAAACTAAATGAAGCCACGGGAGATGTCTTAGACTTTGGTAGCTGAATTCCACTGCTGTTTAATTATATGTACATTGGGATGTGTGTGTTGTACAAGTATAAATCACTGGGTTCATAGTGGCCTTTCCCCCCTCCCCATGGGTATGTAGTTTCATATAAATCTCCCCCATGCAGTAAAAGGTGAACTTGTTCTAAGAGTTTACTTTTTGCATGTGCTTGAATGATGAGGCATTTCAAGTGGTTGGACATCCTACAGTAAGTTGAACTTACAGTGCCATCTGAGAGTGAGAAGGGAAACTTTGCCTAGGTATTTTAATAAATACCAGTGGGAGTTTCCTATGTAAATCCTCCTGCAATGGTCAGAAAGCAGACCAACTGTGTGAACTGAGTACAAGTAGAACCTTGTTAGTCAATGCTGGGAATTGTTTTTCTGCTTCTGTACCACAAGAGGGAAACCTATACCTAAGATTAAGAACTTAACCACAGTGCCTATGCATTTCAGGATGCCAAAGTAAAGATGAGTTAGAATCATAGAAAACTTTAGGAGATAATCTAGTCCAACCCCCCATGCTCAAAGCAGGACCACTCCCTATTTTTCCCCCGTTTCCCTAAATGGCCCCCTGTAGGGTTGAACTCACAACCCTGGGTTTAGCAGGCCAATGCGCAAACCAGTAAGCCATCTTTTGCTCCTCGTGCTGTGTGAGTTAATACTAATACAGAGTTTTAAAGATGTACAATTATTTTATTTGGCTTCTTAGCCTGTTTATTCTCTCTAGTTGCAGAGCTGAAACCTCAAGAAATCATCCCCATAGAACACTTTGCAAATGGTCACAACAATCAAATTGTATTAAAAATTGTCTTTTTTTCTTTTTTTTTGCTTTAATAGCAGGCAGGCTGAACTATAATGAAGTGTGGTTTCATAAATTGCTGAGTCAGTGTTTGTAAACTGTTCAGAGATACTTGGACAAAAGACTCCAGAGAAGTGCAAAGTATTAAAAAGTATTGTTGGTTATTTTTAACCAACATGTTAGCTTCCCAGAAATTAGAAGGCTGGTACTGCATGCATCTCGCCAGTCCAGATGACATTTTCTTGGGATTTCAAATAATTTGACTGCCATACTCTTCTGCCAGAGTTTAATCATATTTCAATATTCACAGCTTTATACAAATGTCGTTTTTCCAAAATAATAGCATTTTGTAAAGACCCTAGTAGTAAACTCTGTTCCTAGTTGGACTGTGGTCAATCTGGAGTAACTCTATAGAAACCATTGCAGTTATTCTGGATTTTCCCAAGTGGACTTTGGCCCATTGTGCCCAGCAAGCAACTCGAGTGTTTATTAGAGGCAAGCCATTCAATCAAGCGCTATAGAATACTGGCAATGGAGAAGTTATTGGCTGTCAATGACAGTAATATAAGGAAACTGTAGGTAACTGAGATCTTCTGACTGCCATTTTAAGAGTGACCTTTAACTTGCTGGTCTCCACAAAATAACTTCAGCTGTGTACAGCCATGCTTCCTGAACACTTACCTTCTCAGTATTCACTTCCCAATGAGGGCTCTGTGACAGTGGAACTCACAACTGGCAGACCTGGCAGAACTTTATGAATCTGCTTGTCTGTCTAAAATGATTCCAGCTCTTCATTGGTTTAAAGAGCAGAGCTTGGCAACAAATCAATGCTTTCGACTGAAGAGCTGACCTACTAAACAGCCTCTTTTGCTATCTCCATCCTAACAGATAATTGGACAGAATTAACACTGCTGTGGTCTAGTCTGTGATAATACAAGAACTGCACAGAACTGCTGTCACAATCAGAAGACTGTAGAGAAGACAAATCTTTTTCTTTCTGTTTTCATGAGGGATTGCAGTGTGGAATTATACGTATTCTCTCTGACAGTGATCTTGCAGAACAAGTGCAAGAAAACTTCTTCAGTTACCGAAACCACATTCAGCACAAGGTTCAAGGAGCTATTTTTGGGCACTTGACTGCTTCACAGAACTTCTAACTAGTAGATGTGCCATTGCTGGTGTCAAGATTGAGTTTTATTTTCGTCATAATTTATTTTAAATGTATTTATATGAAAAAGAAACATGGAAGACCGTCTTCTGCTTATATTGACTTTGCCAACAACAGCTTATTATGACCAGAAACCGGGAACCAGTGGATTACGGAAGAAAGTCCATTATTTTGAGACCAAGACAAACTACCTGCAGAATTTTGTCCAGAGTATATTTTTTTCCATAGATCTGAGAGATCGACAAGGATCTACTATGGTAGTTGGAGGAGATGGGAGATATTTTAATAAATTGGCAATAGAATTGATAGTTCAAATGGCAGCTGCCAACGGGGTTGGTATACAATAAATATGACTAAATTCCTAGTACTGTAGCTGATCTAAGCAGAAGTATAAAATCATAGTAATTAAGAGGTGTTCTAAGTTTTAATTAACTAATTTCCCATTTCCTTTTAAATGATTCCTATTGGTTAACTGAGAATTATGGATCATCGTGAAGTGTTTTAATGGAAAATTACCCTTAGTGATACTGAAATTACCCAATTATTTTTTTAAAAAGCAATGTTGCCATTTAGCTTTGAAGAGAAGTGAAAATACTTTTCCAATAGGGTAGAAACACCACTGTAAAAAACAATATTGTTAGTTTCTCATTAATGCTCATTTTGTTGATTTGTTATTGGCATTCCTGCATTTTGTAACTATTTTAATCAGCTCACAATGTCATTGTTAGTAAGCAAGTGATTGGGAGAGAGATGAGCTCTTTGTGCTCAGTGACAACTCTGCTTCGCTCTGCAAAAACAGTTTTATTATGGTCTGAGCTGCTCAACAAACGAAAAGGCAAAACACAATGTTTGCAGTTTCTCAATAGATATAAATAGCTATGTCATGTATGTCACCCGAGCATGTGAAAATAAGGATGTGTGTTAGCAATACATCTGGACCCCTTTATAACGAACTCCAGTTGGGGTGAGATTTCACACGTTGGCATTAGAATGAAAGTCCTAACATCTTTTAATGCAGTGCAGCTCGCTTCAGTTTTTAATGGATTTCTGGATGCGAGGTTTTTCAGTGAAAAAGGCAAAGATCCCACTGAAGATTTTTTTTTTTATTTTTAAAGCAGAGATAAAATAATACTAGCTGCCTTTACTGCTATTAAAATAGCTCATGGGGAATTTGTGACCAGACCACTGATCTGATAGGATTATAGTTCACAGCAAACAGGTAGAGAGAGTTCAGTCCCCCCCGCATACTCTTGATCAACAAAATTATTTTTGGGAGAGGGAGGGGGAGTTTAAAAAATTAGAAATAGCAGTCCACCTTGTCTGCCATTGTAAATCAGTGTAGCTCCATTGAAGTCAATACGTGGTCCAAACAGAAGATCTGTAGGATGCAAATTTACATCAGGTAATGATCAGGCCCACTGTTTGGACCATAAATAGTATGTCAGCTGCGTTTGATTTCCAGTTTCTTTGTAGCTCATTCACTATCTTAATAAGAAATACTAAGTCTCAAAAAGCATAAAGCTAGTACCTCAGCTCATCTCCTGTGAAGATGAAGCAATTCCCATTTACAGTATCTGAGGATCTGTCTCTATATTTATTTCCATAAAAATAGCCCACATGTGTCTCTCAAATTTGATTTTATTGTAGTTTTTGTATTTTCAGTAACGTTTTTACATTCCATCCTTTGTCACTAGTTAGCAGTGCCTCTTGGCTTATTTACCAACTTCATGCTAACCCCAGTGTGTAGAATATAAAGTATTTTCAAATGTAAAATTACTATGATGCACGCATATCTCATCTTAAAAGTGTAAGAGGCAATTCCATCCGTATGAGATGTAGGTGGGTACTGTCACCTCTATGAATGTGTGATCTGAAGGATTTCCAAATAAGACCCCCACACACACACTTAGTGTCCCAGTAATCTAATTTATATTGCATACTTTAAATGTGATGTATTTAATTAAAGGAAATGACTAAGCTGGTAGCCCACTAAACCTGGCAGGTATAACTAAAGACATCTGTGTTTAGAGGTTGTAATTATGGTGTGGTGTAAAGGGTTGCTGAGTCTGCATTTAGTGAACTGTATAGTTCGGTCCCCTTCCTGTTGGATAGATGTGCTGAAGATGGGGATGGTGGTGATGGGGAGAAAAGTCCTTGCTATTTAAGAGCCATAAAGAGCACCTGCTTGATGGGGAGAACAAGTCCTTGCTATTTAAGAGCCATAAAGAGCATCCATCTGTACTATCAGTGAAGAGGAGAATAAGAGCTGGATTCTAGCATATATCTAATTTTTTTTATTTATAAAGGATTTGCATCTTGTGTAGATTTTTCTGTATAACAAGAGGGGTGTGTCTGTGTGTGTGGGGAGGAGGGTGTTGCATGGTATTCCCTTAAAATGTTGTAATCCAACACTGGCCTCTCAACAGGTTTAACTGGTGTATGCAATTTACACAGTAGCCTTCCACATAGAAACAACCTTTACACTGGGGAATTCACAGAAACTGCTTGGTTATATGGGGGAATGGATGATATTTTGGCATTGGGCCAAAATCAGAGGTGAATCTAGATGGTGAACCTTTTTTCCACCTTCTCCCTTCCAATGTGTACATAACACAAATGTAGACTCTCTAGACTTACTTCAGCTCATATGCATTTATCAGTACGTAACTTACACTCTCTCTTACACCTTGCTTCCAAATTTGGCCTGCTGAGCTTAAGAATATAAGGGTATGTCTACACTGCAGTAAAACACTCAGTGCTGACTCATGTCAGCCGACTTGGGCTCACGAGGCTCAGGCTGTGGGCTATAAAGTTGCAATGTAGATATCTAGGCTTGGGCCACTGTCTGGCCTTTGGACCCTGCGAGAAGTGAAGTGGGATTCTAGAGTCCAGGCTCCAGTCTAAGCCTGGGTGTCTGCACTGCAGTTTTATAGCCCCGCAGCTCAAGCCTAGCGAGCCCAAGTCAGCTGATATGGGCCTGCTGCAGGTGTTTTATTGCAGAGGACACACATCTTAAGGGCTTGCTAGCAGCAGTGCGTATTGCTGTTCACATCCCTGTAATCCGACCTGTGGGGCAGAGTGCTGCACTGTTACTCCCTCATGTGGAAGTGGTCGGAGCGAACTAAGGTCTGGTCTTTATACGGGGAGATTGACACTGCTGCAATCGATGTAGCAGAGATCGATTTAGAGGGTTGTGAAGACCCACTAAATCAACGGCAGAGCACTCTCCGGTCGACCCCTGTACTCCACTTCTCCGAGAAGAGTAAGGTAAGTTGACCGGAGAGCGTCTCCTGTCGGTGCAACACAGTGAAGAGACAGAGGTAAGTCAACCTAAGCCACGTCAACGCCAGCTACATTATTCGCATAGCTGGAGTAGCGTAACTTAAGTCAACTTACCCCCCGCAGTGAAGACAAGCCCTAAAAGTAGGCTTGGAAGGATTAGGCTTTTCTTGGTAAATGTCAGTAAAAGCTGATTTTACTGTACACACACAAACAGATGAAAAAATATTTCCATTGATAATCACTGAAATTTCCAGATAGGCAAACAAGAAAAACCTGGCTTGAGAACTTATTAGAGTTTGATTTAAAGATATCTGCTTCGTATTTTTTGACATATGATGTTGAGAATTTGTGTCTTTAATAGTTATAAAGATTTAACTTTTTGAATCTCAACTATTGTGATTAAATAATTGCTTGACTCCCTCTGCATAATTTCCCTCCACTATGAAAATTTAAGTCTATAAAAATAGAAAAAATGCTTAAGAGTTCTATCAATATTTGCATCTGTACAGTTGCTGTTTCTGACTTTCATGGTCTAGCATTCTTTAAAATTGTGAAATTTTTTGATAGTTTGTTTTAAATCTTTGTTTTAGATTGGCCGTTTAGTGATTGGACAGAATGGAATTCTCTCCACCCCAGCTGTCTCCTGTATTATTAGAAAAATCAAAGCCATTGGTGGCATCATTTTGACAGCCAGTCACAACCCTGGTGGCCCAAATGGAGACTTCGGCATTAAATTCAATATTTCCAATGGAGGTAAAGTTTTCCCTGGTGGCCAACATTTCTTACATCCATGAATATACCGTCAGTACTGTCAGCAGTATATTTCACTAAACAAAACAAGTGATCTGTTTCCCTTGTAAAATAATACTGTTCCCAAGAGAAACATTCTCATCCCTTGTCTTCTGATGTACCTATGGAATGCATACTTATAGCATACTCTAAAAACTTCCCTTCCTTTTTACTTGTAGGTCCTGCTCCTGAAGGCATTACTGATAAAATTTTCCAAATTAGCAAGACTATTGAAGAGTATGCTATCTGCCCAGATCTGAAGGTGGACCTTGGTACTATTGGAAAGCAGCAGTTTGACTTGGAGAACAAGTTTAAACCATTTACAGGTAAGTGACACATTTATCCTTGTATAAACGTAATTTTTACTTTCATGGGGCAATTACTTAGTATGGTAGTGCTTTCATTTGGCAAGGTCATTTAATAGATTTTAAGGCCAAAAGGGATATGATCCACTAGTCTGGCCTCCTGCATAACACAAACAGAATTTCACCCAGTGATTCCTGCATCTAGCACAAAACTTGTGGATGAACCAGAGCATGGGTTACATTTTCTGAAGTGCCTAAGTACATTAGGGCCTAAATCCCACTTTCAAAAGTGGCATAAGCACTCAGGAGATTACATCCCATTGACTTCCAGTGAAAATTAGCTTCCCAAGGGCCAGATTTTCAGAGGTATTTAGGTGCCAAGTAAGATTTTCAGAAGCACCTAGATGCCTTAATGCTGTTGAAAACCTGACCTAAGTGCCTGTTGCTTTGAAAATGTGACTTCTGAAAACTTACGCTCATACCTTTTTATAAAGGCATCTTATCTTGATTTAAAGACTCCAAGTGATAGAGAATGCACCACATCCAATTGTTGCAATTTAAAATGTCTTACCATAGAAGATTAGGATTGGAAGAGACCACTGGAGGTCATCTAGTCCAACCCCCTGCTCAGAGCAGGACCAACCCCAACTAAATCATCCCAGCCAGAGCTTTGTCATGCTGGACCTTAAAAACCTCTAAGGATGGAAATTCCATCACCTCCCTAGGTAACCTGTTCCAGTGCTTCACTACCCTTCTATTGAAATATTTTTTCCTAATATCCAGACCTCCTCCATTGCAACTTGAGACCATGCTTCTTATTCTATCATCTGCCATCACTCAGAACAACGAGCTCCATCCTCTTTTGAACCCCCTTCAGGTAACTGAAGGCTGCTATCAAATCCCCACTTACTCTTCTCTTCTGCAGACTAAATAACCCCTGTTCCCTCAGCCTCTCCTCATAAGTCATGTGTCCCATAAGGCCAGCGCCCTGATCATTTTCGTTGCCCTCCGCTGGACTCTCTCCAATTTGTCCACATCCTTTCTGTAGTGGGGGACCCAAAACTGGATGCGGCACTCTAGATGTGGCCTCACCAGTGCCGAATAGAGGGGAATAATCGCTTCCTCGGTCTGCTGGCAACAATCCTACTAATGCAGCCCAATGTGCCATTAGCCTTCTTGGCAACAAGGGCACACTGTTGACTCACAGCCAGCTTCTCATCCTCTGTAATCCCCAGGTCCTTTTCTGCAGAACTGCCACTTTACCAGTCTCAGCCCCTAGCAGTGCATGGAATTCTTCCATCCTACGTGCAGGACTCTGCACTTTTCCTTCTTGAACCTCATCAGATTTCTTTTGGCCCAATCACTCTGGACTCTGTTTCTACCCTCCAGCATATCAACCTCTCCCAGCATCTTAGAGTAATCCGCGACCTCGCTGAGGGTGAAATACATCCTGTCATCCAGATCATTAATGAAGATGTTGAACAAAACCGGTCCCAGGAGCGATCCCTGGGGCACTCCGCTTGATACTGGCTGCCAACCAGACAGCAAGCTGTTGATCGCTACCCATTGAGCCTGACGATTTAGCCAGCTTTCTGTCCACCTTTTAGTCCATTCATCCAGCCCATACTTCTTCAGCTTGCTGGCAAGAATACTGTGGGAGACAATATGAAAAGCATTGCTAAAGTCAAGCTATATTATGTCCACTGCTTTCCCCAGATCCACAAAACCAGTTGTCTCACATAGAAGGCGATTAGGTTGGTCAGGCATGACTTTCCCTTGGTGAATCCGTGTTGACTGTTCCTGATCACCTTCCTCTCGTCCAAGTGCTTCAAAGTGGATTTCTTGAGGACCTGCTCCATGATTTTTCAGGGGACTGAGGTGAGGCTGACTGCTTTGTAGTTCCCCAGATTCTTCTTCTTCCCTTTTTTTAAAGATGGGCAGTATATTTGCCTTTTTCCAGTTGACTGAGACTTCCCCTGCTCACCAAGAGTTTTCAAAGATAATGGCAGATGGCTCTGCAATCACATCAGCCAACTCCCTCAGCACTCCAGGATGCATTGCATCCGGCCCCATGGACTTGTGCATGTCCGGCTTTTCTAAATAGTCCATAACCTGTTCTTTTGCCACTGAGAGCTGCTCATCTCCTCCCCATACTGTGCTGCCCAGTGCAACAGTCTGGGAGCTAACCTTGTCTGTGAAGACAGAGGCAAAAAAAGCATGGAGTACTTCAGGATTTTCCACATCATCTGTTACTAGGTTGCCTCCCCCATTCAGTAAGGGTCCCACGCATTTCCTGACCTTCCTGTTGCTAACATATGTGTAGAAACCCTTATTTCTAGTTTGAACTTTTTTGGATTCTATTTATTCAGTCTTGTTGTGGCTTTGTATGCTAGCTCAAAGCATTCTCTAGTATCTGATATCTTCTCCCTGTATAGGTATCTGTAGAACCATGATTGAATAACTTCTTTGTCCCCGAGCAGGCACTCTTTTCACGTATTGCATGTGGTTAATAACAAAAAATGTTCACTTTAATTTAACTGAGACTCTTGGGCCCTACTAAAACTAATGTGAATGTTATCATTTCATTTGTGCTACAGTATAATGATACCTCTTGAAAGTATGTTAGCAAAACGTAGGCAATTTTGCAGGTTCATTTTTTTTCCACAAAATAATTCTGAAATTTTTTCACATGATTTTTTTTAAATTTTGAATTGATTTTTATCTCTGCGTTTGGACTTAAAAATCCGTTATGTTACAGGTTTTCTGTAAAATCAGACCATTTTTGCAAACTTGCAATGAAATGTTATTTTTTTCAGATTTAATCGCATATATTTCACACTGTGTGTGTATGTTAAAAAAAGAAACAATTTGAATATTTTTATAACAAGGAGCCTGGTAAAATTCTTAGTTCCTTCAACCCCCAGTTTTAGCATACTGGGACATTGCATTAATACATTTTCCACCACATTGCCTTTATGTGGACCAAATTCTATTGTCAGTTACACAGTTGCAACCATTTTCAAAGGTACAAATGAGAGTTAGATGTCTGATTCCCACTGACTTTTAGTGGAAGATGTAGTCTAACTCTGGTAAATGCTTTTTAAAGTTCCACCCTCGTAACTGAGAGCTGGAATGAAGAACAGAGAGATTAAATTGTACTGGGAGCTACATTTTACCTTCAGCTTTCTGACTATGTTGATTAGACTGCAAACCAATAAGGAATGGCAGTATGTAGTAATATCAAAATTTTTCCAGACAGTAGGACTGTAAAGTGAGCTGTTACCTCAGAGGGTTTTCTTCATTGCCATTATTAGGAATTGATATTATGGGATGTTCAAAAACCTTATTTTGAATGGCAGGTCCTTATATTAATGAATGTCGTCATGTTGTCATAAGCAGCAAAGTAACCCTTTTGAATAGGATTTTAGTCTATCTGATCAGTCTTGTCATTGCTAGTCTCTCAGTGTATTGGGTTGTTTGTTTTTTTTGGTTCTGCAGTTGAAATTGTGGATTCAGTGGAAGCTTATGCGAACATGTTGAGGAACATCTTTGATTTCAGTGCGCTAAAAGAGCTACTTTCAGGACAAAACCACCTAAAGATTCGCATAGATGCTATGCATGGAGGTATGAAATAATTACTGTCATCTTATTTTTTTAGCTTTTTCTTGGAGGGAGAAACTTTCATTTAAGAACTAGCTCACTTTTTTTTTTGCTGTCTTTTATGTTCCTCTGTTTGAGAAGCGCATTGCACCGTCTTAAGTCACCAAGAATCCTCATTTGTTCCAGCAGAACTTTTGGGAAAAATTTCCAAAAGTGCCTAAGTGACTTAGAATCCTGAATGTAATTGCCTTTCCTTCCCCCTCCCGCAACTTCCCACATGCTAATGTTTAGTATTTTATTTGTAATGGTGACCAAAGGGGAGTAGGTAGCTTTAGAGGGGCTCTTATAAACTGAGCCACTTACCACACTTCTTGCCTTCTCTAACATAAACACAGAGTAACATGTATTTAAAAACAAAATCCTACACTACACAAACAAGTCTCCCTCTGGAAGAGGATGAGAGTGAACCACACATGACAGATGTTAGTCACTTTGTTTAATGCCCTACGGGAAGGTGCTCAGATATCACAGTGATGAAGTCAGTACGAGAATCTGTGTAATATTGTAGGTGTGTCATGGGGTGGGGGGAATCTTATTTAATGAGCTTGTATTTTTACTTCCTCCCTCTTGTTTGGCATACTGAATAGAAGAGTTAGAGACAAAGAATTGAACATCCAGTTGGTTAGTGCTGTGGCTCACTGATAACCTCAGAACTCTGGGACAAAAAAGTATTGCATATAACACGGAGTAACACATTTGTCATGCCTCCTAGCAGTCTAGAGCTGTATTTGAGAGGAAGGTTGTTGGTTTTTCTCCCTCTGCTCAAGAGAGATGAGCCCAATTCCAGGGAAATGGAAACATCTGGGTAAATTACACCTCTGTGTAAGGAGAGGGGAAGGTTCTACACTGAGGAGGAGGAAGGGCAAGTGGCAGCAAGGAAACCAACCAAGAGGAGAGTATGATGAGGTGAAAGTAATAGAAGGGGCTTTCCTCTGTCTGTGCAGAACTTGGCCCTGCATGTTGAGGTGAAACTTATGCCATCACTTACATCCCTACTGAATTTGGCCCCCTTCCACTCATGCTGCCTCCCTGATGTCAGTGGAGTCACTATGGTCTAATGACAAAATTTGGCCCATAGCATAGAGAACAAATTTTAACCTTTTACTGTTTGTAATACGGTGTGCAGAAAGCAGCAAAAGCTAACTGGGGTCTTCAGGCCTGTCAAAACTGCAGAATCAGCGACATAGTTGCTGGACCAATCTCAGCTGATGGTGTATTGACAGCTGACAGCTACTGCTGTAAAGAGAGTGTCATGATATTAGACACAGGCAGACTTCAAAAGAATCTTGCTAATAATCTCATGGTAAATAGAACACGTCCTCTGATAGCAAGGTTACTTCCGAACTGCACTGAAAAAAGGGTGTATGTAAGGGCTTGTCTTCACTAGAGCCGGGAGGGATGGCGGCACCCCCGTTGACTCCGTAACTCCAGCTCGCCAAAAGGCGCAAGCTGGAGTCGACGGAGGAGCATGCCGCCGCCGCCGTGAGGACGGCAGGTAAGTTGGCTATAGATAGGCCGATTTCAGCTAGGTTATTAACGTAGCTGAAATTGCGTATCTACAGCCGATCCCCCGCGCTAGTGAAGACCAGCCCTTAGGGACATCAGACATGTTGAATCTTTCAGGTTTACTTTTTCTAACTTCTTTCTCTGATTTGAATGTATAACATAATAAAAATATTGCGATCTCAAGAAATGAGTGAAGGGGAACTTTATGGCGGCCAGTGGAAATACTGCACTGCTCAGGTGTGTCGCTCTCATTAAAACACAAGACTTTATTTTCTAGAGAGTGCAAGGGGGGGTAGCCCAATCTTGCAATCAGATCCATGCAGGAGGAATTTTAAATCCAGGTAAAGTCCCCATTTAAGTTAATTGGGCTCTGCAAAGTGTCTGTCCATCTCAATCTGATTGCAGGATTGGAGCCATAGACTGTAACTATACAGTACAGAGAGAAGTATTTGCTTTAAAAGGCTTGTGTGCCTAGAACCTTTGTAGGTAACCTGCTCATAATGTTGCTACAGTAAAGCTTATTCTCTGGGGCATTCTTAGCACCATCTTCTTCAAACCACAATCATGCTAACTCTGAAATTCCACACTAACTTTTTTTTTTAAATTGCTTTGTTTATTAGTGTATGGCACACAGAATATCATGCCATATTGTTAGATGTATAGGGCCAGCCTTCTCATTTTCTCTCCTGTTCCATGGGGCCATCTCAGTGACATATATAGATTGTGAGCTTTTGGGGAGCAGGAAACATCTTGTTGTGTTTTTGTATAGCTTGTAGCATTGTGAGGCCCTGGTTCTAGACTTGGTCACCCAGGAGCTACCGCACTATAAGTAACACACTGAGTAACTAAGTGCTTGATCTTGTCACTGTAGCCCCAATCCAGCAAAACACTTAAGCTCTTACTTAATGTTAAGCACACGAGTTGTTTCACTGAACACTTTGGGCAACTTGTGTCTAAGTATCAGGGTCATGGTGCTCAGCACATTGCAGAATCAGGCCTAAGCTTTGCTCTACAGTCAAAAAACCTGCATGCTCCCAGTCTATTAAAATGGAAAGATCATCTTATCGTAGACGAGCAGCCGCTGGCTGAATTGTAGCTCGAACAAAATGTGCCACGGGTTGAAGTTTAATTTCAGAAATGAAATGTTTAATCATTTCCCTGTTTTGCTCTGTTAGTTATGGGCCCCTACGTAAAGAAGATCCTGTGTGAGGAGCTTGGAGCTCCTGCAAATTCTGCTGTGAACTGTACACCTCTAGAAGACTTTGGTGGCCACCATCCGGACCCAAACTTAACCTATGCTGCTGACTTGGTCCAGTCTATGAAGACAGGAGAGTATGACTTTGCAGCTGCCTTTGATGGAGATGGGGTAAATGAGCATGGGGCTGTTCTACAGAACCTCCCACCCCTACCGCACTGTCTAGTTGTTCTTAACTACAAACACTAGGGCACAAGCCTTAAAAGGAAGTGCTTCAGTTGGAATAATGATCGTTGGGTTCATTAACGCACAGTCTGCATGGGATTTATCCTGGGTGTAGGCAGATAGAATTCCCATGGATGTCAAAGCTGAATAGGTTGTTGCAGTCTAGTGATACTTGGCAAATGGTAGCTCATCCACATGTTATGCGAAGATGCCAAAACTAGACATTTAATAATGATGTTCCTGTGGGTGATTGGGATTTTTTCCTTTGATTTCAGTGAGAGCAGAATAGGACCAAAATGGGTTATAGCAGCGCTGCACGGATGCCCAAACTCAAATGCTCACACAGTACAATTGATAGGAGAGGAGAGATTTCCCTCCCATTCTACAGTTATATATGAACAAAAATCGCTTGCTCTTGTTTGTCACTATGACAGTAGTTGGTTACAAAGTTCAGATGATTCTTAACAAGCTTTGAAGGTTATGGAAAAACCAAGATGTTGATGAAAATACCATCGATACAATGCTGCTTAAATGATTCAAAACTCCACACTCACTTTAAGCCAGTAGAAAGTAACACTGTGGTGCTGTATGGTTTTAATATGATGTACCTGAAAATTAATGTTTTCTCTGATACCTTCGGGGGAAAAAGTCGTAACCAGAACTGAATTGTCCTCCTTTGTCATCTTCATTAGGATCGGAATATGATTCTAGGGAAGCATGGATTCTTTGTTAACCCTTCAGACTCTATTGCGGTCATCGCTGCCAATATTTTCAGTATTCCTTACTTTCAGCACACCGGCGTCCGTGGCTTTGCGCGAAGCATGCCGACCAGTGGAGCAATTGATAGGTAGGACTCGGGGTTGACAATTGTTCGTGTCATTTTTAAATCTTTAGTAGTGGGTGCATTGTGCTGTCCCCCAACAGCAACAATATTAAAACATGCCTGAAACAATATCTTTAGTGGGGATAATTTTTAAAAGCCATTTTCATGCGACTTTTTCAGAAGCTATTGAGATCTTGTGGTTGGGTTTTCTTCGGCTTAGGCCCTGGTCCTGAGAGATGCTAAATGCCATCGACACCTATTGAGGCCAGTAGGAACTGAGAACATTAATCACCAGACACGGGGCTGGAACAGTTTGCATAGTGGGGGGTGCTGAGAGCCATTGAACCACTCTGTAAACCCTGTATATAATGGAAACTATGTCAAGCTCAGGGGCAGCAGCACCCCTAGTTCCAGCATCTATGCCACCAGAGAAGAGAGGATCAGCAGTTTGCACTCAGAATGATCAGCTGACACCTATTCACTCAGGGGGACAGCGCTGGAATGGGACTTGAGGTCTGCTGAGTGGTATATCATTTCACCTTCCCGTGCCTCAGTTTTCCCATCTGTAAAATGGAGATAATGATACTGACCTCCTTTGTAAAGTGCTTTGAGATCTGCTGATGAAAAGTACTACATAGGAGCTAGGTTGTTTTGTTTTTTTTTCTTTCCCGTTCAGTCTTCCCCCCCCGAACCCAACAAGAATAAAGCAAGGGACGAATATACAAAGAGTTGTTTTTAAAAAATCAGACTGACTTGCCTTCACTGTTATATTAAATGAGATGCTTGATAACAACTAATGTTAGTAACTAATGTTACTGTTGCAGCATTTCACAAGGGTGTGCTAACAATCCAGCTGTGATATAACTTACCTTTCTTGCCTTTGAAGGGTGGCCAAAGCTACAAAGATTGCTTTGTTTGAAACTCCAACTGGCTGGAAGTTCTTTGGAAACTTAATGGATGCAAACAAACTGTCTCTGTGTGGAGAGGAAAGTTTTGGTACTGGTAAGTTTTTGTTCCTGATCTCATTAATGATGATATTCCTTGCATTTAAACACAGTTTAGCTCTTTCTGGAGCAGTGGGATTTATCTTTCATATATAGGAGTTAATGTTTCCTAAATCATAAAAACAAAATTTGTTTACAAAAAGTACTGATGAAAATATACACAACTGTAAAAGTTCCCTGGTAAATTGAGTCAGGGAAAAGCTAGTTTTCCTTTCAGAAAAGCCTATTCAGGAAGCTTAAGGGCCCCTTTACCAGTCAGTCATTGGGTCTATGGGGATTGAATGCAGTGCTAAATGTATTTTTTCAACTCTTGGTGGCCAGGAAAACCTTCTAAATGTTTTCATTTCTGGGAAGAAATATGGTTTGGTGAATGCGGTTTTATTAGGGGAGGTTTCAGGTTGCTATTCAGTCTCTGAGCTTAATAGGACCCTGGTCTTTCTGTTCTAAAAACAAGGTTTGATTTATAAAGGTTAAATTAACGCTTGCCTTTGAACTGACGAAGCAAGGTGAAATGAGATACAAAATTAATATCTTAGTAAATCTATTGGGGGTGGGCATGTGACTTAATACTGCCGTTTACATAGGGAAATTAAAATGTATAGAACTCCCTTTGCATAAGATAACGTTCTGCAAAGGGTGTGGTATTCCAAGAGAAGTTTCAAGGTTGACTACGGAGGTTCTTCTGCATCCATCTCATAACATCTGAGTTCTCCTTGGTCTAGCAACGCTTGTCTTCAGAGTCTTCATTGCTATGCAGGAGATCAGCATCTGAGTCACATAAAAGATCTCTTGCTCTCTCTGGCCCTGATTTACCAAAACACTTAACCATGTGCTAACAGGCTTCGCTGAATAAGGATGGACTTAATCGTGTGCTTAATGTTAAGCAGCACATGGTTGGGACTTATAGTGGCAGCTACTTGACTGATGTGCCATCAGCCTCTGATGTGAACACATCATCCACCAGAAGTCATGGCCAGACAAGTGTAAACAAGCTGTCTCATAGACAAACCTCTGGATGAAGGGTGTTTGCTGCAGTTCTGGGCCTGTCTGTACTGATGATGATGTTTTTGGAGGGAAAGTGCTGTTTCTCTGGATGAGAGGGAGGAGGGTGGTTTAGGAAAAATCCGGGCCTTTCTATAAACGGTGCAAATAAATCTTGGGAATTATCATAAGTAAAAGTGTTTGAGTCATTGCCCTGGGTACCTATATGCAAATGCCCTAGTGTCTGGATAATGTATGAAAGAGCACCAGAATTGAAGTAAATGACAGTACCTAGAAAGGAAAAGAACTGGATGATCTAGGAAGTCGCTAGTAGGCTGTGGGATAGTCTCCAGATCAGCAATTTTCAAGTGGTCCTGGATGAATAGTGTCCTAAAATTGTTGCCATAGGATGCCCGATGTGACTGGCTCGGTGGTTTCCATCCAACACAGTAAAACGCGCACCACGCTACAACTGGCACCTCTTGAGAGGAGGCGAGAGAGTGAAAGGTTTATGATTTTATGACTCATTGGCCATGGAACCTCTCCTCTCTATAGATCGACACGGTGGCAGGGTTGATGCAGAAGGCAGGATCACATCGGTTACACTAACACTGCCTGTGTAGTATCTGCTTTGTGGATAAAAAGAGGATGCGTGTCCAGGGTTGCCAACCTAGCACATAATTCACTTCAAAGAATTAAAGAGGAATGAAATCCTCTTTATTGTAAGTTACTAGGGTAGTATGAAACTAGAGGGAGCATGTGGGTCACATATGGGGACATTACATATGGCAATCATATAGTCCAGTAAAATGGAAACGAACTTGTTCCTTCTGAAATCAATCTGATTCTGGATCGGGGTGGCTAACCTGTGGCTCCGGAACCGCATACAGCTCTTCATAAGTTAATATGTAGCTCCTTACATAGGCGCTGACTCTGGGGCTGGAGTTATAGATGCTAACTTTCCAATGTGCTGGGGAGTGCTCAGTGTTCAACTCCTTGCTCTCCCCCCACTCCACCCCTTCCCCCTCCCTACCAGAGCCTCCTGTGCACTGCATAACAGCTGATTGCAGCGGGCGGGAGGCTGGGGAGGAAGCAAGAGACACTGATTGGTGGGGCTGCCAGTGGGCAGGAGGCACTGCAGGTTGGAGTGGATGGGGGACTGCTGACATGTTAGTGTGGCTCTTTGGCAATGTACATTGGTAAGTTCTGACTCCTTCTAAGGCTCAGGTTGCCCACCCTGATCTAGTCTGACTTCCTGTGTAACACATGCCATAAAACTTTCCCAAAATGTATTTTGGGGGGAGGGGATTAATTTGTCTTCATGTATTTAAACAGTAGTTAAAAACAGATGAGCTCTGCAAATATTCTAATCCAGGAGATGTAGTTCTTAAAATTCATCATGTGTTGGTTTAGGTCTGTGTGGTTGGCAGGTTGATGGACAAGAGCTTTAACGCGAACTCTCAAGTGAAGGAAATTGTTCCGTTTATTTCTGCTTTTGCACATTGCAGGCTCTGATCATATCCGTGAAAAGGACGGGCTGTGGGCTGTCCTGGCATGGCTATCTATAATTGCTGTCCGCAAACAGAGCGTGGAGGACATCCTGAAAGATCACTGGCAGAAATATGGCCGGAACTTCTTCACAAGGTGAGGGAAGAGCCAGGTGATGGCTCACCATGATGAAACATGATCCTTTGTGGAGAGCAGAACGTGCTCGATCCCCAGTTCTGGGGCAGAAGGGAGAGATGCTAAAAGGGGGCAAGTGCCCAGTCTGCTAAATACTGAAAACTCCTCCAAAGCCATGTGAAGTGTGTCACTTACACTGTGAGAATCTTGAGCTCCATAACTATGATGGCTTCTCTGTCCTTTACTCAGCTTTGTTATTTCTGAGGCATTGTCGATGTCTCAGCAGTTCAGTTTTACATGCCCTGCATATTAAAGCATCTCTGGGTAAATTTAAAATGCTGGACTGTTAGTCTTAATGCTGCTTTCTGCCCAGTTTAAACTGAAGCCTGTATGTAGTTTCAACACCTTCTTTTGGGTATTGATCTTTATGAAGGATTTTTCTCTTCTTTTAGACTAGCATCTGCATTGAGACCACAAATGGCAAGTTAATTTGTAACCTCCTCAGTGATAGAGCTGTATGGGATGTGTAGCTCCTAGCACATTTTGTTCCTAGTGCAGGGGCCTCTGGCAGGAGCGAAATACCAATAAATTATATTGGTGTTCTGTGTTTTACTTCTATAACTGCTAAATTCACCCACTCCAACATATTCCTTTGTTACTGTTTGTGGGATTTGCTTAACCAACTGTAAGAGTCTCGGGTGCCTGGAACTACAGAGACCATTTATAAGGGACTAAACCCAACTTTTAAATCAAACAAGATATTTTTAAAGCGGCGGCTCCGAAAACATTCTTTGTCACCAATATAAAGGCTCCCTAACTTTTCATTCTATTGTGGCTCCTTCTAGATATGACTACGAAGAGGTGGACACAGATGGAGCTAACAAAATGATGAAGGATCTAGAAACTGTGATGTTTGACCGTTCCTTTGTGGGGAAGCAGCTGTCAGCGGGTGATAAAGTTTACACCGTTGAGAAAGCCGATAACTTTGAATACAGTGATCCTGTGGATGGAAGCATCTCCAGAAACCAGGTGAGATTGGGAAACTGCTTTGTCAGTAACTTGCAGTGCTGTTTTTGAAGAATGTGTGGTTCTGGCTAGATATTTCCAGTTAAAATTTTAACCTTAACCTTAAAAAATTATCCTTAGCTCTGTGCCAAAAGCTTTATCTCGCTATTAGAAACCCCTCCCCCCCACCCTATTGCATGTGTTTTATAACTTAAGCCAAATTCTGGCCTCTGGTTGGTGCTGCCAAGGAGGGACTGAAGGAGGAGAGGCCCTAAAGGCTGTTCTAACCTGACTGGGCTGACAGTGGCCCCCTCACACTGTTAGGGCAGCCAGGGATCACCATGGTGCAGCGGTGGCCAGTTCTGGCCTCACCTCATGCCGCCAGCTTGATGGAGGATGGTGTCTGAGCTCTCATAATGACTTTGCCCTACCTAAGGATTTTTCTGTGCAGGGGAGATCCTTCAGGAGTTGGATTTGCTGGGTTTAGGGCTGCTATGCACAGAAAGAGTGGCACAAAACAGGTGAAGCATGGCTCAGGCCCGTAATCTTCAGTTCTAGGTTAGTGATGCCAAAAGGCAAATAAGTTTGTTTTATATCCTGATCCTGTCACTCTGTTGCAAGGCTTTGTTGCCATCTTGCAGAACTCAGGCAGCACTGCAGCAGCTATCAGAGAGCAGCAACAGCTAAGGACTGAATTCCAGCATTTGAAAGTCAAGGAGCTATTTAATATACACGAGATGAGTTACTCGGTTCTACACAAGTTATTTAAATAAAATTGTCCTGTAGATGGGTCTGGTTTGCAGCATACTGGAGAGTGGGGCATGTTAACTGGAAAGGAATAATGGACAAAGACACCGAGACTTGCTACTTTGCATGTAAAATGGTTGAATTATTATCTTTAAATGAAGTTTGCACGGACGTGCAGTGGTCTCATGACAGGCTGGTATGCAGAGAATCAGAGTTGGTCTCTTGCTCCCAAGTCAGTAATAGGACTAGGGTCTTCATGATGCTTTGGATTCAAAAGCTGTCATAATCTAGGAAATGCTGAAGTATGGCTCAGGAGGAAGACACAGTCATCATGGGGAAGAGGAACAAACAAGGTGCTATTTGCAACTTCTGCTGCCCTCTAATGAAGAATAGCCGGTGAAATGACATGTCAGGTTTGCTGGAAGGTACATCAGGTATTTGAAGAGGCATATAAAGGAGTATGTACTAATTTTGTTATTCTCATTTGCACTTGCTAGGGTTTAAGGCTTATCTTCACTGATGGTTCTCGCATCATCTTCAGACTAAGCGGTACCGGGAGCGCTGGAGCGACCGTGCGACTATACATTGATAGCTATGAGAAAGATGCTCCAAAAATATATGAAGATCCCCAGGTAACTGTCGTATCCAGACTTTTGGTACCACTCTGTTCTGCCTTTTCTTAAAAGTTCCCTTCTTTGAGGGGAGCATGACTGAGAAAGCCACTATGAACATAGATGCTGGAACTAGAAGTGCTGCCGCACCCCGTGGCTTGAAGTGGTTTCCATCATGTATAGGGTTTACTGTTTGGTTCAGTGGTTCTCAGCTCCCCCACTATACAAATTGTTCCATCCCCTCTGACTATGAGGTAATAACTGTTTCAGAAGCAGGTGTTACGATTCCTTAAATATCTCTACTTCATATGGAGCGAGTAGTTTATTATTCAGAATTCATCACAATTTCCTCCACAATTTCATTTTATTTTGTCTACGTATCTATGTGGTACGTAGCATGGTTGAGTATTTGGTTATAAGCTGGAGAAGACACTGTTTCAAAGCTGAACGGTACTTTTGGTTGGAGAATTGAATCCCCAAGGGTCAGAAAAACCTTTGGGAAATAAGTGTTTTAAAACAAATCCCCAAAAATCCATGGGGCGTTGAAGACTGTGCAGCCCTGAGATAACAGAATCTGTTGTCATGTTCTGACTAGATTTAATGTACCTTCTCCAGGGTTCCATTAAAAAAAATGGTGGCAACCTCCCTTGTGCACCTTCTTAACATCTCCCGTCAATGTCTCTGAACTCTTCTAGACAATCTGTTAAGCCAGAGAAAAGGAAATAATGTGGTTATATTGGGGATGGGTATTGTGACTGAGTGAGTATCATTTGCCATTTGTGGAACATGGGAAAATCAGGATTTCAGAACAACACAGAACTGAGAAGTCTAGAAGTCACCAAAATAGCAATATTTGTTAGTTCACTTTGTAAAAGTTCCATAGAATTACTACATCTATCTTCCTATCTGGAGCAGAATTCACTGTGGGTTGTATAGCCGCTACGTTTCACAACACTGAAATAATGGTACTCCAATCCATCGTGAATGAGTGTTCAGAACTGAGTTGTAGGGACTCAAATCAAACGCCCAGCAGGCTGTTAGAAGAGAATGAGCGCTAAAGGCTCAAGCGGTAACGTGCCATTGGTCAGTGGTTTTGATCTGTCTTTCTCCTTCTGCCAGGTCATGTTGGCTCCTCTCATCGGTATTGCACTGAAGCTTTCACAGCTCCATGAAAGAACTGGCCGCACCGGCCCCACAGTCATCACGTGAAAAGGCGAGGACCTGATGCTAGCTGTGTGCAGTGCAGAAATGGCTGTCTCTGCTGAACGAGTCAAACAAAATCATCCAGTCCCTCTTTTTATCAAATTGGTCGCTTAAAGCAATGTTAACTCTATTTAAAAGTATTATTTAAACTGATAAAAGGCTAGATGTTATTAATAAACCAAAATCACCCATGTTTACACTGTGTACACTGATGCATTGCCTGTTTGTCACATGGTACTAGTATAATTTGGGGATAGACCTCGTCTTTTGGTTTAGCATATGTAATTTTTCTTTCTCTTGCTAAAACAAAAAGCTGTGAAGAGGAGAATGAGGCTGAATTCTTCTGTGATAATGGCCTTGTTTTCTATCTCATGATACTGCAAGTACCTTTTCTTGATTATACATCACTTCTTTTACATTTTATGTCTCTGGGCTTGTCTACATGGCTCCAGGAAAGCGCACTAGACAGGTGTGATTTGTAAAGCTCTCTAACATGTTACATTCTAGCTGCCCTATGTAGACCCCCCTCCACTCTAAAAGACATCTAGTTTGTGTTAATATGTCCCTGTTTCAAACAGAGCACACCAGAAGGATTTACATGGAACAGTTAGAATGCAATAGGTAGGTGATATTTACAAATCACACCCTTGTGGCGTGCTTTGCTACACCATGTAGACAGGTCCTCAGAAAGTGCAATTACAGTTATTGCTGTTTGGTACTCCCACTGCTCCCCCCCAGGCCACGCCTCATAGTTCTCTTTTTTTAAAGAAAGAATTTATATAAATTGATCCTTATTTGCCACATTCAGTGATACAATAACCCCTCTGTACAATGCTAATAACAAGCATGAAAGGATACTAAAGTGAAATGAGCGCTGTTCGGTACTTTTTTTAAAAAATTGCTTAAAATTGTAATAGGCTTGTTTTTTGAAGAAGATACACCCCGAATGTAACTCATCAACATGTAATTTAGTGATAAGATAGTTGAAATAATAAGATTTCAGACACTAATAACTACATTGTTTAGTATACTCTTGAAACCATTAAGCCAGAAATGGTTGCTCAGTGGATGGAGATGGCTTGAATTGCTTTTCCACGTGTGTCTCACCCTTATGTAACCTACACTTATACAATATGGTGCTACCCCTTCTAGTGGTTGCATGGCCATATACAGAGCGTTGATGAGCCTGCTACTGCGCCGGTTAACAGACCGGGATCCCATAGCACAGGCTGTAAAAGCTCATGCTTTTAAGATCGTGAGGTTCCAGGTTCAGTTTTGGCTGTGGATGATCCATGCGAAGGTGTGATATTACACAAGCATCAGGAATTCCTTTTAAAAACTGTTATGAGACTCTGAAGTGGATGAAAACTGAGAGGAGATTCCCCTGGGTTTGGGCTATGAAAGTGAGAGGATCTAACAACAGCCAGCTTAGAAAGCTGATAGGGGAGGCAGAGCCAACCAATCTGAGATGTAGTCAGCACTTCCCCCAAATAGTCGCCTTTAACACCCTGGAATACAACTTAGCCTTTTAGGAACCAGCCAAGGACTGTGTCGTGAATATATTCAGTTCAGCAACTCTTAACAATGCCAAGTGGCAATCTTCTCCTTCCTCTGGTCTGATGAGGTGATGCACATCCATTTCCTAATATAGTCTGTGGCAAAATCCTTAACAAGAGTCCCTGTTTACTATGAAAACCGCCATCAAGAATATACGTGTTCCTCCACAGCCTTCCGTTTTTCTTCCCCAAGGAACAACAATCTAAATTCATGGTGTCAGACCAGGCTTTCGGTCCAACTGAGGTGGGTTTTTTTGGTTGGTGAGTGTTTTACAAACTTAATGAAGCTTCAGACTAGTGCAGGTACTTGCAAATATGGACTGCTTGCTTAGTTCATAATAAGACTGACTTATTTCTAGTTCATTCTGAATAATTTACTGCATGTTGGGACACTATTGACCTTTACTTTAGTTTTACAGTATATATTATAAGCAATATCTCAAAGGGGGTTTTGCGGAGGTGCAGGCCCTGCATACCTGTACTAAAGAACAGAAAAAAACTTTAACCAAATAAGACTGTGCCACAGTCATTTAAAGTAGTAAAATTGCCTTGAATCTAAAAGCCCAGCAAAGTGTATAATTACTTCCAAAATAATTACAGAAAATACAGCAATTAAAAGTTGCAAATGAATGTGGGCCAACCCAGTTCTTAGGTTTTGGGTTTATATTATCAAATGCAAATAAAATCACAGGCCAAGTGTAGTCTTGGCATAAGGCAGCTCCTCCATTGTATCAGAGATGCAACTATTTGACTCAGGAGATTGTTCATGAAATATGGAGGCTTTCTAAGTCTGTTTCAAATCTTGCTCAGGTTGGTAATAACTGAAAGTAAATCCTTTGATGGCTGCTCAGTGGCTTATGTAGAATGAGTTGGTGGTGTCAATCCAGCTCCTTAGGGACAGATGTCCACAGTACAGACAACCCTATCACAACTTTACACAATTTTGGCATAGGACTATGGTAAAGAACTATGAATTCATTTTACTCATGGCCTGTGCTGTACAGGAAGCCAGACTAGATCATCACAATGATCCCTTCTGGCCTTAGTATCTGTGAAAATGAGCACTTATGAAAACTGTAAAGCCATGCTAGTGCTGCAACTCACACGATGAAGTTTGCACTCCATTTGAAATGTGAACAACTGCCTCTCCTGGTTGCCAGCTTAGCTACTTTGTCACTAGATTTAGCAACTCTTTGGTTTCCCTAGTGAGAAAATAGGTGTCAATGACCAGTGACAAATCTAGCACCTTCTACTGCTGGTTACAGTGACATTCAGAGAAAGAAGTTGCCAATATGTATAGTCACAAAATCATTCACAAGCAACTCAGTAATGTTAATAAAATCCATGCTCTTCTTACTACTCTCCCTGCACATGCTGTGATGCAGGAAAACATGGCTAACCAAGCGGGCAGTGCAGGAGGAACAGGTTAGCCAGCAAAGAGCTGCATGGATGAAAGGTGGGATGGGATGAGACGGGCACCCAGGTCGGCTGGGGTTGGTTAACTTCAGCCGAGCCTTGTCAGTCTGCATTTGAGCTGACAAGTTAGTGAAAGGGGGGGCCCAGAGCCAGAGGCCGTTCGCCTGACCTGAGCTTGGCGCTGCCAGGAGCCAAGAAAGTAGATTTAAAAATGAAAATCCACTAGTCGGACCCCTTCACTCTGCTTCCAGTGTTTGATTTCTGAAAACAGCTGGGTCGCTAGCCCCAGGCCAAGCCAGGGGAAGGAGTAAAGGGGAGCCAAAAATCAATCTAGCTTCACCTTTGATCTTGTAGTAAGAGCTTCCTCCCCGGAGGTATAGGGCCCCCCACTCCTTTGGGGCACATGGCCCTGTCTCATCTCAATCCGCCATCCCTGCGGCTCTCCTCACCGGCTAACCTGACACCCCTGCCGGGCCCACTTCATTAGCCATCTTTCCATGCACCACGGGGTGTGCTACCTACTCTGGTACATAGCAGCATGAAAGAACACATTTGGCTAAAAACAGGCTCTGGCTAATGGGCTACTCTCTCCAGAGTGAGCTGGGCTTTAAGCAAAATATTTAATTAGCCTCCACAAACATCTTTTCCTCACCTGCAGATTATAGTGATCCCAGCCCAAGAAGCCCTGGAATGTGGATCCTTCTGAGGCGATGCTCAATTGAGACGTAATGTTATTGACTTGGTGTCCAGCAGAATGTAGTAAGAAGAACATGGAATGGATTTTAACAACACTATTGCGCTGCTTGTGAATGATTTTGTGATTATACTCACCGGGTCGTGTGTGTATATACAATTCTCTACTGAATTCTCTGGAAATTTTGTTTAGTGATATATTTCACTCCTTTTCAATGCTTAAACAGCTACATCTAGCGACTTTTCAGAGTCTGTCTGGTGACTTTCTGTTATGTGGAGTAGGCAACGCTGAATCCCTCCCTCTGCATAGTTGAGGGCAGTATCGGACACATTATGATCACTGATGCAGCAGGTGCAGTTGAACACAGAGATCAGTATCAGGGTTTTTTTTAAAAGCATAAAGAACAAAAACAGCCTGTCCATCAACAAGAAAAGCTGACCCCAGAAAATTAACCATTTTAAGCTGTTGTGTATGTGGCATGTGCCCATCTGTGCCCACAGGCGTAATTATACTAACAGCTGATCAGCAGTTGTTATACATATGTGCTCAGCATTGTCATCCAGCAACAAGGCGTTCTGCTGATACAGCAGAAGCTTATATCTCAGTTTGGGAGAATATTATTCCCTATGCCACAGGTCCGTTACTGTTGAGTTCAATCCTTTAGTTTCATCCTTTGGTCTCTGATCTTAAAGGGACGATTGCAACTTGGACCACCCAATAAAAAAAAACTAGAAACGAAGTTACATCACTGAGACTTGTGGGAAAAAACAATTCAGCCTCATCTCTCAGCCTGATCAGTTTTTTACATTCTTTGTGCCCAAGTAACCCTAGAGTTTATGACTGGCCTCTTTCCGAAGCAGGTCAGTCCTGAGTTCCTTTTGATGAAACTGATATCAGTTTCAATAAAGTGCAACTTACTTAAAAGCTGTCCTCTTTTAAAGGACCTGATCTCTTGGAAGTGTGATCCAATCATCTAAAGGGACTCCAGAATTATTATAAACAGATCCAGAACTTGATTTGCAGCTTGCTTCGCTGTTGTTGCTTTATCTGAGAGGCCATACAAATAGCTGTCAGGTGATTCCAGCTGTTTCTTTCCAGTTCACCCTGTAGTATTACAAAGCAAAAATTGAAATGTTCTCCTCTGTGGTTACCCCTCCCCCACAGAGACAATTTGTCATCTGTGCTTGTTCTGAATATAGCAATTTAGGTCAGTTGCTTTGGATGTATGAATGGGACAAGGAAAACGCTTTAGGCAAAAGTGGGTCAATAACAATTCCATGCTAGCTGCACGGATGTAACCACCAAAAGCCTATCAGCTATCTTATGCGTGTTTGCTGTTGGTGGATACTATAGAGCAGTCATCCTTGGAAATTTGCCCATTTGGTCTTGAAGAGAGACTTTGGACCTCAGTACATCTATTAGTGCCCAAAACTCCCCTTACTATAGGGCATCCCTATAACGCTGCAAATACAGAGGTAAAGTCATGGTACTCAGATTAATCAACTGGCCTGGTGTCCAAGGTAACTGGTCTAGCCCAGGCTGAGTGGGGACATCTATTCTAAACCATTATGCTCAGTTATTCAGAATTTCCTCAGAGGAAGAAATGGGCTAGAATTCTCTTGTCTTAGCCCAAAAGTAGATTTTTCCACGAGGTTTGAGCTAAACCCATTCAACTGCTTTTAAATTGTTTGTGCAATGCAGTATATATTGCCTGGATTCTCCTGAGCATTGGTAATAGTAATATGAATATTGCAAACTAAAAAATCTGTATACCAAACTTCACATGTATTCCCATTACTAAATTTTCTTGTACAAAATGCTGATGAGATCAAGCATATGATAAAGCAGAGTTCTTGACATCATGTGACCTCCTTCCTCCTGGACTTAGATCCAAGTGTCTTGTAAATTGTGTTAATCTCTTTTGCAGATTTACATAATGCACTGATGTCCCAGGCAGTTTCCACCATCCAGAAACTAAAATAGCAAAGATCTCACCTGTGAAAACAAACACAAAGGAAGACAAAGGCCTTTGCGCAGCCCATCCCACTTCTTCTCCACTCCTCCCATTCTCACTCCCATCCACAGGGCGTTACATGAAATTATTGCCCAGAATGAAGGCAATAGGATCTGTGACATTGGAAGACCCCCTAGAGGAGATGTAATTCCAGGATCTTGTACTTTCGAGACTAGGTAACACAGAGCAGGGCAACTTCTTATCCAAGCGGCAGAATGGCTTTGAAATCCCTTGGTTTTCTATGAGATGGTAAGTGTGTAATACTTAATAATGCTCTCTAGGTGGCAGCGTTGGTAAAGAGTCCCTGTCAAGCCAACCTGCTGAAAACAGATTCAACCCCCTCTTCATCCCCCTATATTTCTGTGAAATTTTATCTGTAAACAGTGAGTTTATTCAGATTTTAAAATTACCATATATCTTTGAAGTGCCTAAATGACTACATAAACTGTAAAGCCAAGTACTAGCTTTTCATATTGAAGTGTGGTCTCCCCATAATTTTGTTTTCAAGCCTGTTAAGTGTTTGTACAAAACCAAAACCAAGCCAGTTAAATCAAAGGTCACTATTACACCTGTTAAAATACTTAAGGAAAATGAAGTGTCATGCCATTTACACAGCACATTGCCACATGGTAAGTGCAAAATGTCAAAAAGCCTACCAGGTACCATGCAACATTTCTAGTTACCGGGGGGAAAACTGTTCATCCACACTAGCCATGGAATATGCAGGGTATTTAGCATGTGTTTCACTTGGAATTATGGAGAATTGCTGTATATTTTGTTTAATAGATTTAAACTGTAGTTCTGTTTGCACAGGCTGTTCATAGCATTCCTCCTGTATTTTAATTCTGTAAATTCTGAACTCTTCCAAGGTCTAAATTGTCAAGCATATACATGTTAGCTTTGATCATAGGTGACTAATTAAGTGTTTATGAGGAAGAAGCCTCATGAAAAGTACCAGTAGCCCCTAGTATATATTAAATATTGCAATCTAGCCTTGTATACCTACAGTAGAGATGAACCAAAGCAACTGTAAAGTGAGATTGGTTTTATCCAGTAAAGTCATGTTATTAAACATCCATTCTCATGCTATTTTGAACATGTTGCAATTTGTAGATTTTTGTGTCTGCTTGTTAAATAAAACCCCAATTATCTGCATGAAAAACAGCCACATGCTTAGATTTTGGGGTGCACTATCAACTACAAAGCAAAGAAACAAGCAGGCCTGTTGGGGACTGACCGGATTCTCTGACCATTTGATTTTGGAGCATCTCTCTAATGATGTTGTGGGCTAATTATTAATGCTGAACCTGTGGAGGTGAGACGGTATGGAACCACGAGAAATCACACAATCTAACTGGCTTATGGACAAATCACAAATTCATGGTACATACCCACTGAAATTGTATCAACTCTAAGTTTATGGGTGAAATCCTGTCCCCCTGAAGTCAATGGGAAGTTTGCCATTGAAGTCATGGGGCCAGGATTTCACCCTATATACCACCTTGTGTATTTTCATTTTATAGTAGCAATGTAATAGGTATCAGAGTAGCAGCCATGTTAGTCTGTATCTGCAAAAAGAATGAGGACTACTTGTGGCACCTTAGAGACTAACAAATTTATTTTGGCATAAGTTTTTTGTGGGCTACAGCCCACTTCATCAGATGCATAGAATGGAACATATAGTAGAAAGATAGATACATACAGAGAACATGAGAAGGTGGAAGTTGCCATACTTCCACCTTTTCAGGTTCTCTCTCTATATATATATCTTCCTACTGCATGTTCCATTCTATGCATCTGATGAAGTGGGCTGTAGCCCACAAAAACTTATGCCCACATCAATTTGTTAATCTCTAAAGTGCCACAAAGTACTCCTCATTCTTTCTAATGTAATAGGTAATGACCAGCACAGGGCATTTCCTGGGGACTAATGACCGGCCAGCGTTAAATGTCCCAGCTGAATCAACTCCTTCTGGCTGACCATTCATTAGCAGGATATCACGTAGCCATCATCTCCCCGTCTCTTCCCCAACCCCCATATAAAAGGTTATCACTATAAAAAAAAAATATTGGATGTTGCTGAGGGGAAATGACTGTTTGTCCGGAATGCAATGTCAGGGTCTTAGTGAACGATAGGAACCTCATGGCCAACTTTGTTTTCAGCCTTTTAGTTCCTCAGACCCTGCACCTTCTTTTTTCTGAGGAGGACTGAGCTCCCCTCCAGCCTTCTTAACTGAATGCATCAACTTACTGCATTAAAAGCATGGTCTTTTTAGCATGTGGACATTTACATCACTTCAGTTGGTGCTTGGACTGTGACATCACCGGAAGAATTCCCACTCGGCTGGAGAGACCGTGTCCCAAGCGTATGGGCATGTGCAACCATTGAGAGGTTTGGCTCTATTTTCGGTAGGCTAGACATGGTATCTCCCACATTAAATTCACACCAATTTAAGATGAATTTAGAACTGTTTCAAAGCCATTTTGGAGAAGTCATTAAAACTTTCTCAGGCTACGTGAACCAAATACCCCATCATGTTTCGACACCCCATAAGGTCAGATTTTAAAATGCGTTTAAGCACTAAAGATGCAGTAGGCATCTAGTGGGATTTCCAAAAGTGCCTACGTGCCTAGCTCCTTAGACTTGACACCAATCTGCATCTTTAGGTACCTAAACACCTTTGAAAATCTGGCCCGTAATGCTTGTTTGCTTGTGCAGGATATAACCTGTAGGCAGAAGCTCTACACCTCGACTTGGACTGTAAACTCTTTATAGCAGGGATTGTCTTTTTGGGCTGGTGTTTGTACAGTGCTAGCACGATAGGGGCCTGGTCCATGGCTGAGGCTCTTGGGCACTATAACACAAATAATGATAAGGAGAAATGAATTCAGTCGGAGAGAGATGAAGACACATTATACCAGTACCAAGATCTAAAAAGGAGTGCCCCACAGCTGACAACAAGCATTTTTTTCAAGAGCTAACTCCTATACAATTAGACAAAACAGAACTTCTAATACTATCTGTGTTAGCACCTCTGGTGTCTTCCAAGCATATTACAGTCCCCATATTGCCCAACTATTCTCTGGGGTAGCAAATTCCCACATGTACATTCTGTCATTTTCAGCTGCAATTACATTTCAATGTGTCAATGTCTTATAGCAGGGCAAAAATAATTACCCGTCGAGGGGGGAAAACATACAGGGAAGAGTCATGTGTCACTGTTAGCGAGTATGCAAAGCTCTGAATCATTTGATTCTGTTTATCTACTCTTCCTTTGAGAGCAAGAGGTGTTTAAGAGGTAAGCAAGCAGAGTACTGATGTTGTTCCTGGCATAAAATCATGCTGTACTGGTCATCTGTGTCCATTCACAATGCCTTTTACCTCTCATGGTTAGTCTTATAGAACTTCAGAGTATGATAAACTCAGCTGTTGTTATTAAATACTAGGCACTTGACTCTGGCATCATTAAAGCTTAGATTCCTGGAAGCAGTAGTGGAAGAGGTGGGGTGAAGTTATTCAGGATAAATCTGATAAACGCAGGTTAAAATGTTAACATTCGAGGTGGCTGCTATTGAAATGAGAAATGACTGTCTCCAGACAATGCCAGAGTTATGGAATTACAAGTTAGGAGGAAAGGATAGAATCCACCCAATTCATTATAGAAGCATCAAAAATTAAAGAGCTGGTTTGGATAAAAGAACTTCTTGTGTAATGAAACAATAATATACTGAAGCTGAGTGTGGAATGTCTTTAGAGCAGCATCCAATGTGCAGCATTTCACTCTCAGATTGTGTGTAACAGTTGTAGGGTAATGCACAGATGACTCTAATTAGGGCACATTATCTGCATGATGACTCTTTGCAACTAGATAAAGAGCAGGCAGAGTGCCGTTATTTAAGTGAAGGCTAGAGCAGAAGCAGGTTATTCACTGTTAGGTAAAAAAGCTTCTAGGTTGAGGGACTGACCAAGCAGAAAATGTTCTGCAATTTAGGAGCAGGCTACAAGTTGCTAATATTTACCTTTTATGTGTAGAAAGTTTGCTGTTTTATGTGTAAGACCAGCTATAACACTAGAGAGAGAGACACACACAAAGGCTGGCTGAGGACAGTGGGCTAAAGATTTATTCTCTCTCTAGACAATTGCCCAAATCCTCATCTTCTTTTATTGTCACCCTCCTATCTTTTCTTATTTGGTTTTTCTCTGTGGTTGCTGGAATGTACTGTAAAAATAAAAGCATCAAACTGCTCTGTAATTGTAGCTAGCCTTATAGAGGAAAGTTTATGATGGCAATATTGAGATTCTTTGCTTTTAAGGTCTGTGGCACAAAATGAAAGAATGTAATTCTAAACAATTGGGCTTTTAATTCTGCTCAGGAGCAGTTTAAAAATCATTCTACTTTGGGTAGAAATTTGAAGTGGCTGAAAGATTCAGACCACTTGGGTGACAGCTGAAGTACATATTTTAATTCACAATCTCTATCTAGGTCTAAATAAACAGGTGCCCACATCACAAGAAGCACATCATTTAGGGAGGAACACACCCTTTCGCAAAAAGGCTGGAACAGGGCTAATGCATTAGTTTAATCCCACTTAAGTCTATGCACCACTTAAGTTCCCAAACATTGTGTTGGCTGTCTGAAAAGGGGTGAATTTCACATGTCGTTTACTAAAACTAATGTACAAGCGCTGCATGTCTGGTTTGTTCCCCCACCCCCAAAGATGGGGAGCACTTGGACTCCTATTGACTCCACTGAGATTTTTGTGTGCTCTACACCACCACAAATCAGCCCTCTAAGTTTTTAAGACAAAAATCTGAGTCGAAAAGAAGCTGCCATTTTGGAGGTTGGAATTGTGGCTTATTGAGTTTATAAAATCCACTCTTCTCCAGACAGTTTATAGAATTTAAATATAGGTTTCCATTTATATAAGATTGCAATGTTAAGCATGCTTTAATTACCATAAAAGAAAAGTAGTTTTTGTGTTCTACTGTGCAATTTTCAAAGCAAACAAAACCTATTGTCCCTGATTATATGATGACCTGATCTTGATTCACCTTAAGCAGTCAGGAACTAAATTAAAAATAATTAAAGCATCACATCAACAGTCTTTGCAGTTTCAGTTTAGAAGAAGACTTATTTTACTATCATCACATACTTTGCTTTATACAAGTGCTGTATCAAGCAACAGGCATCTATGGAAATTAGACATGAGTAGTAATAACAATACTTAGCTCTTACATCATGCTTTTCAGTAGATCTCAACGTGTTTCACAAAGAAGGTTAGAGACTAACCAGTTTATTTCAGCATAAGCTTCAGTGGGCAATAGCCCACTTCATCGGATGCATCCAAGGAAGTGGGCTATAGCCCACGAAAGCTTATGCTGAAATAAACTGGTTAGTCTCTAAGGTGCTACAAAGTCTTCCTCGTCTTATTTACGGATACAGACTAACACAGCTGCTAATCTTAAACCTGTCACAAAGAAGGTTGAGATCATTATCTCCATTCTTACAGCTCTGGAAAGAGAGGCACAGAGAGTGAGGGAATCTGAATAGGTTTATTTTCCAGATTTATCTTCTTACAGAGGTAAGCAGGTGATCCACACACCTTCCTTTATTGTAACTCAAGTGTCTTAATTTTCTTCTATAAACACCCTTAAACATGGTGTAAGGGTTTTGCTGCTTCCCCTATGAACATAAGAATGGCCATAGTGGGCCAGATCAAGCCTAGTGTCCTGTCCTTTGACAGTGGCCAGTGCCAGATAATTCAGAGGGAACTAATAGAACAGGGCAATTATCAAATGATCCAGTCCTGTTGTTCAGTCCCAGCATCCAGCAGTCAGAGGTTTAGGGACACCTAGGAAGTGGGGTTGCACCGCTGACCCTCTGGGCCAATATCCATTGATGGACCTAATCTCCATGAATTTATCTAATTCTTTCTTCAGTCCAGTTATAGTTTTGGCCTACACAAGATTCTCTGGCCACAAGATCCACAGGTTCACTATGTGTTGTTTGAAGCAGTATTCCCTATGTTTGTTTCAGACTTGCTTCCTATTCATTAAAAGAACTCCTGATTCTTATGTTATGTGAAGGGATAAATAACACTTACTTTCTCCACACCATCTATGATGTTAAAGACCTCTGTCATATTCCCTCTTAGTCCTCTCTTTTCTAAACTGAACAGTGCCAGTCTTTTTAATCTCTCTTTATATGTAAGGTGTTCCATAATCCTAATAATTTTGTGTTGCCCCTCTCTGTACTTTTTCCAATTTTAATATATCTTTTTTTGAGATGAGGCGCACACAGTTGTCAAGGTGGGGAGTATTGTGGGTTTATATAGTTGCTTTATGATATTTTCTGTCTTCTTATCTATCCTTTTTCCTTATGGTTCCTAACATTGTTAGTTTTATTTTGACTACCCCTGCACATTGAACAGATGTTTTCAGAGAATTGTCCACAATAACTCTGTTTCTTGAGTAGTAACAGCTAATTGAGACCATGATTTTGTATGTATAGTTGAGATTGTTTTCCAATGTGCATAAAACTTTGCATTTATCAACACTGAATTTCATCTGCCATTTTGTTGCTGAGTCACTCAGTTTTGGGAGATCCTTTTATAATTCTTCACAGTTTGCTATCAGACTTAACTATCTTGACTAGTTTTATATTGGCTGCAAAATTGCCACATCACTATTTACACCCTTTTCTAGATGATTTATGAATCTGTTGAACAGCACTGGTCCTAGTACAGATCCTTGGAGAACTCTTCCCCCGCCCCCAACTATTTACCTCTCTCCTCTGTGAAAATTGACCGTTTATTCGTATCCTTTGTTTCCTGTCTTTTAACCAGTTACTGATCCATTAAAGGCCCTTCCTTCTTATCCCATGCCTGCCTACTTTGGTTAAGCCTTTGGTGAGGGACTTCATTAGAAACTTTCTGAAACTCCAAGTCCACTCTAGCCATTGGCTCACCCTGGTCCACATATTTGTTTGACTCCCCTCAGAAAATTATTGATGAATCATGATTTCCCTTTACAAAAGCCCTGGACTCTTCTCCAACATATCGTGTCCATCTGTGTGTTTGATAGTTCCGTTCTTTATAATGGTTTCAACTAATTTGCCTGGGACTGATGTTAGGCTTGCCTCTGGAGCTTTTTTAAAAAATTGGCATTCCATAGCAATCTGTCAGCTATCTGGTACGGAGTGTGATTCAAGCAATAGGTTAACAGAAGTTCTGCAATTTCATATTTGAGTCCTTCGGAACTGTTGGTTGAATACGACCTGGGCCTGGCGACTTCTTATTGTTTAATTTATCAATTTGTTCCAAAGTCTTCTCTATTGACACCTCTATCTGAGACAGTTCTTCAGGTTTATCATTTAACCCTGCCCCATCAGAAATTTGGGTTTTGATGAACTGCCATTTTCTGACAAATCACCCAAAAATTCCAACCTCTTCTCTTTGGCACCAGATCTGGCTCAGATCTTGCCATGCCTCACCACTCCCAAAAAGATAGTTTTTTAAAAAGAAGACAGTTCTGTTGGCCTCAGGATCTGGGATTTACAGTGAAGGTAATTCATCTTTTAGCCCCTAAGTATTTCACACAGAGAAGGTGTGAAGTTATGAGACAGAAGGAAATCTGGCAGAGCAGAGTGGAAAAGGATAGAGGAGGGAGGATAAAACAAAAGGGCATCTTATCAGGCTGGAAAGAGTTTACTATTCAAGTACAACAAGGGTCTGTGTTAGAACTCTGATAGTATACCAAGTTATTTTTATAAATCATTTAAATTACAGTAACAACATGGTATTGTATGCAAGATTTCCATATTTGCAGATGATTCTTTGTAATTAAAATCCCCATGTACTGAGGCAATATGTGATCCCTGGTAAACAAAGGAGACAAAGCTGGAACACTAGCTGCACGAAAGCCTCTTTGATTGTCTGTAGTTAGAAGCTATTTACTTTTTAAAGTATCTCTTGTTTAAGGAAGATTGTGATTCCATATATCATGGCACTCCACATCCAAATTTCTAAGGGCAATCTCTTTTATTGCCTTGTTTTTTACAGGCAGAGGCCGTCACCTGTAGTTTAAGTAGGTGTTTCTAGACATGAATTGAATGAAGAATGTGTATTAGAATTTTGGAATGCATCTGTGATGAGGATGTAAGTGAGAGGTTGCAGAGTCCTAAACCTTGAAATCGGGTTTGTTAAATTTAAGTATTGCAGTTTAAGGATCCAAGCCTACACTTACTGTTTGTGCTTAATCCCCAAATAGTCCTCACTTGCCAATTTTTTGCAGAATTCAGTGCTTAATTAGCATCTGGGTTTTGGCTCACCATAATAGCATCTGCAACAAAGTTTCTGGCAGTGTTTCAGATATAAATTTTCATTTTAATACTTCATCTGTTTCCAAGCATACATAGCTGATAATATTTATTCTGCCTTCCAGGCAAAGTAAGATTTTTTTAAAAATTTACTTTTATGAAACAATGGTGATGGATTAAATCATTGCAAACTAAAGATCAGCAAACGAAACTACAAGTTGTGGTTTCAAATTCCCAAACCATGTTTGGGAAAAGTTCTCATTCCTCCTGTCCAGAAGGGAACGAAAAGTCAGTGCTCAATCTGCTATCACGACTACTACTTCATCCTGATTATTATAAATGTTTTATAAAAAGTAGCTGAGTGGCATTTTTCAATTTTATAGTGAGGGATTGAAAGCCACTAACTAGCTAAATATGTGTGTGCACGTGAAACTTATTGCATGATAGATAATAAGGAAACAGGACTTTCATATCTTGCAGTATCCCTCCTAGTCGAGAATGGATTTCTGCTCAGACACATAAATAAAATAAAAATATTTTTAGACAGAACTGAAAATGTTGGTAGATTTTTCTCATGACATTGCAAAGCTAGAGATCTGGGGTTCCTGGTGCCATGTGCTGCTAGCAATTGTAGCAAAACTACCTTTTTGGCTGTAGTGAAGGGTCCTAGATTTTTTTTCTCTCTGATTCCCATTCATGAAGAATCATGTGCAGTAATTTTACAGCACAGTGACTACATGCTCCTCCTATCAGATTCTGTTTTTCTGTATCTCTCTCCCTCCTTTGTTTCCAGCCTTCTCCCCACTTAGTTTAAAATATTTTCCCAGTCACTTCCTCACATCAGTCATACTGTGGATCACCACTCCCACCCTCCCCGTGTGAAACGTGGTCTGTTCCTTCATAAGTACATTATATGGCAGTCACCTGCTTCCCCCCACCCTAGACAAGCACATTCGTACACGTACTATTCCCCTCTGCCATTAGCCCATGCAAGTCCCTAACGTGGCAGCACAAAGCATCTCTGACTTCTGTTGCCCAGATGCATCCAGCTCCAGCTGTGGTAGGTGCACTTTCTGGCTGAGTGTACTGGCTCAGCAGCCCCTCGCTGTCATAGGTCCATTCAGGGAGGAAATGGCTCACCTCTGTATTCAGACAGATTGGGAGGAGCACAGCTAGCCATGGTAACATGCACAGCACTGATGACACTGGCATCCAAACAGGTCTGTAGATATCTCCCCACAGGATTTCCATCTGCCAGACGCACATTCAACATCACCTGAGAGAGTAATTAAACCACCTTTTGCCAAGGCCTCTGATATCAGGGTATAGCTTCATAAGCCCAGGCAAAAGAGGGTATGCAGGGACCCCCAGAACAGAAGGGGCAGTAACTCTGTTTATGGCAATGTTATTTGGCAGGAATCGTGTCACAGCCTGTCTGAGTGTAGACGCTTGATTGACGGAAAACCCTAGTAGCATGAACTTTTCCAGTGCAATCCATGTTGACATTCATAAATCGACCTCTGTGGCCATGAGAACCTGATAACAATGGAGCAGTACTCTCTGTGGCGTATGTCCTTGTGCTCCTTGAGGAGGGCAAACTATGGGTGTCTGAGTCCCATCGATGCCCCCCCGTGCAGCTTGGCAACCTCATTCTCTCAAAGCTAGCAATTGCTTCAGGAATATACCCATGGCGTGGGGTAAATCACATACTTGACTGCCTCAGAAACCTCCACCACCACTTTATCCAAAGTCGACTTTCCAATACCAAGCTGGCAGGCAACAGACCTGTAGCAGTCTGGGGAAGCCAGTTTCCAGATGGCTATAGCAACCTGCTTCTGGACCAGCATGACTTCCCTCATGCATGTGTGTTTGTGCTGGAGGATTGGGGCTGGGCTGGCCTTACCACGAGGTGAACTGAGGCAGCTGCCTCAAGTGTCAAACAGTGAGGAGGCACCACTAGGAACCAGAGTGTATAAAATTGTATCTGCTGCTGGTGCATATGTATTCTCTCCGCTCTAAATGCACAGAGATGGTGGAGTGCTCTGCTGGAAGAAGGAGGGCACAAGAGACCCTTCCAAGTTTTGGTCCAAGTGAGGAGGCATGTCAATTGAGCTCCCCACCTCAGGTGCCAAAATGTTGTGGGCCGGCCCTGGGTTGGGGTAAGCTGCTCACCAAGCTCCAGAAATGTAGCGTTCTTCATGCAAAAGTTCTGAACCTACTGCTGGTCATCTTGAGTCTGCATGACAATGGGATCTCTTCCACCAGTCTGTGCTGATGGCCGGGTCCAGAAGCATTGGTTTCCGTAGGTAGCATCAGTGGCTATATGGAGTATCATGAGTTGAATCAGACAGTTCAATGCATCAGCTTCATCAGAAGCTCTGCTGATATGGCCTCTAGTGTCACTGTGCATTTCCTGACACAGGAGTGAAAGTGCAAGTGCCTTCACCATATTGCTGGGTTTGGTTGCTGAGCTTACACAGACCAAAAGGACAACTTGGCAGAATGAGTTGTCAGCCTGTTCAAACTTCCATAACATGCAGATGGGGCAGTCAAGTTTTCCCAGACTGCACCACAGTGAAAGGGCTATAGCAGCCACATTTGAGCAGGGCCTAGGAAACCTGGTCTCTGGAGGTTTTGACTCAGGTCTGTATACTGCAGTGTGGAACCCAGAGCCCAGGGTTCAAGCCTGGTTTAGAAAATTCTTAACCTAGGATTGACAATCAGTGTAGACACTCAAGCCCTGGGCTCTTTAACCCAGGGTCAGCTGGCTCAAGTCCCACTGACCCTAGGCTTACATTGCAGTTAGCTATACCCACAGCTGGCCTGTGTCAGTTGACTCAGGCTTACAGGGCTTGGACTGCAGGGCTATAAAACTGTAGTGTAGATGTTTGGGCCTGAGCTAGAGCCCAGGCTCTGGGACCCTGGACTCCAGCCTGAGCCTGCATATCTACACTGCAATTCTATAGCTACTCAAACTTGAGTCAGCTGATGAGGGGTGTTTTGTTGCAGTGTAGACATACCTGTGGAGACTATGCTTTTCTGACTGCATGTTTGGTTGCTCTGATTCAAAGCTCTGTAGTAAGGATCTTACGAACTGGCTTCAGCAGTTCCTCCGCTGAGCTGACCCTAAGAGAATAGGAGAAAGCCTGCCCCCTTCCAAGAGCAGCAAGGGAACTAGGAACACTTCTGGGTAGGGCCAGTTTGGAGGTTTTTCTTAAAGGGGACATTTCTGTTTTGTTTTGGTCTCACCCCTTTAAGATCCCTGGCTGGGAGCTGCTTCTTCAAGTCCCTGTAAGTTCTCAAGCTTGTCTCTCTCGCCAACAGCAGTTGGTCCAATAAAAGATATGACCTCACCCACCTTGTCTCTCTACTGTGCTAGTGAGATTTTCAAAAGCACCTAAGTGCCTAAAACTCATTGATTTCAATAAATGTGAGGCGCCTGAATGCTGTTGAAAAACACATTAGGTGCCTAAATACTTTTAAAATATGGTCTTAAGGAACTGTCAAGCACTCAAGTCCACGATGCTTATCCATATGTATTACTAAGATTTGTGAGTGTCCTTCTCTGGTTCTCCAAAGGAGTGGGAAAAGGATGAATTGGAGAGGGTGCAGAAGAGGAAAATTAATTCTAGTTTGTAAAACTAATTGAATGTTTTTATTCCTTGGGTACAGCTCAGCAGAGGCTGGCTCAAATGACTGACTGTGTTTTCCCAACAGCAAAGCCAACTTCAACTTTCACAGGCTGACAAATGGTCATGTAAATTACCAAAAATCCAAGACTTCAAGCTTAAACTTCTCCAATTGTTTTCACATGATGCAACTTTAAATCTCTCTTTTAAACAGTATTACATTTCCTTTCATTCCCATAAACTTCAGAAAAAGTTGACTGTTCTCACATTTCAGACTCTGACCTAGCTAGCTTGCACTACCCCCACTCCACTAGTCCTGAGAAGGGAGTAATGAAATTCAGACAACAATGACAGAATGTGCTGTATGGAACTTTCCTCTTACAAAACAAATGAATGCTCCTGGGGTCCAAAACACTGCAGGGAACAAAATTTTCAAATCTTGTAGATATAAAATAGAGAGCCTAAGTGGTGACTTCATCTCTTTTATCAGATCAGAAATGTTTTGACAAGCATTGCAATGAAAACCATTTTTTAAAACGATAAATAAGATAAATGAATTTAAAATTCCCATTAAAGTAAGTAATTATTAAAATAAAGCCTGCTTTCTAAGAACACTGGTGCAAAAGTGGAAAATGCATTTCAGAGCATTATGGAGAAGAAAATCTTTATGCTCATAGTCATAACTTACAGAACTGATGTTGCTGAATATAAACTTGCTTTTATAATGACCAGAAAAATAAGTTACTTAATATTTGAGTTAAACAGCAGATAAATGTACTTTATGCTCTGATTCTGACAAGGGCCTATAGAAAATGTCCATGGTTATACTCAGTGAGGGGCTGATCCTGCAAGGTTGGAAATACTTCTTGTAGGGTGCTGAGCACCCTCAACTCCCATGGAAGTCTACAGGAGTTAGGGCACTCAGTACCTTGCCAGATTGTGCTCTACACTTATGCAGCAGGAAATAGCCACTCTAACATCACTGCTGGTGTGAGTGCAATTCTACTGAAGTCCATTGTCAGATTAGCTATTTGCGTCAAAACTAAAGAATCCAAAATGTACAAATCCAACAGAGTTTATGGAGAACTAAACCAAACACTCTACTAGATTTAGTGTTGCTAAATTGTTATAATGAAATGAGGTACCTACATCATGTTGTCTCCTTGGGGCCTAGTCTCTACTAAAAAGGTATGCTGAACTCACATTGATGTCAGTAAGAGGTATATGTACAGGATGAGTGGAAACATGAGAGAGCATGCTACAGATCTATAAATCTATCTAATACCTAAAACCAGCCTTTTTTTTTTTTTTTGCCTGCCCCCCATGAACTTCCATGCAAGCTCTGTTCATGGTGCTATATAACAGTTTGTCTCAATTTAATATCTGAAAGGTGAACTGAAATACCATTTTTTTGAGGTGCCAACTCCTTGACTGGAAATACCAGTTGAACTTGAACTGTATACTGTTGAATATAGTACACTTGAATACAGTATGCTTGTATATATACAGTATATACAGTATGCTTATACATATATAGTATACTTGTATATATACTTGAATACAGTATGCTTGTATACTGTATTCAGTATACTTGAATATAGTATACTTGAACTGTATACTGTAACACAGTTTGTCTCAATTTAGCATCTGAAAGGTGAACTGAAATACCATTTTTTTGAGGTGCCAACTCCTTGACTGGATCTCTGAGTAGATTCACAAATACATTTTAAAGGTGAATGTAGAGGCCTTTTTATTAACCTGCCAAGACAAAAGTTCAGGAATCTTTATTCTTCTGCAAAGGTTGTGATGTTCCTGCTCCCCTACGTATTAAAGCATTGTACTGTTTCAGTTCCTAATGAGATCTACCAATGAAATGCTAGATAAAAGAAGGGTATTCATTATTATTGCTTAAGAAGGTGTTGAGACACTGCAGTGGAATTTCCCTAATTCATCCTAATGATTGGTAAAATCCATTGCCAGGATGGCATTATGTGAATTGGTGAGTAAAGCTCAGATGCCCCAGGCCATACTGTCATGGGTGATCCCACTGACTTTGTGAGCTAGGGCTACTTGCAAAATCTTCTAGCACAGTATCATTTCGTAAATCAAGATAGTCAACAACATTAGTTCAGTCTCCCAAAAGATTATCTCAGTAACTCTCTCCTCTGTGACGTATTGCTGGGGGTTTAGATGCACGTTTTTTTAAACAAATAGGATGACACAGGGGCTCCACTGAAGTCAGTAGGCATATTGCCATTGATTTCAGTGGGGTCACGGTTTTGCATTGTGTTTTGCATAGTGCTGCCCAGAGGATTCAGGGGACCTGGGGCAAAGCAATTCTGGGGGCCCGTTTCATAAAAAAAAGTTACAGTACTATAGTAACATCTATTTGGAAATGTAAAAAATAACCAGTGAACTACATTCAAAAATTAATTTTTAATAATTTGAAAATACACCAAATACATTATTTAAAAACATTAAATGCTTTAATGGTATGGATACATTTCAGTCAGATAATGCTTCTTATGAAATCTTTTTTTTACAAATTGTTCTGAACATTAATTATACAGCTGCCATTTTTTCCCTTGCTTTCATTTTGGTGAACTCATTAATAATGTCATCAAAACTTATGTCTTTGGCCATTTCATATTCTACACTCAAAGTGAGCAAATGGTTCAGCCTTTCTTCCCTGGTAGCTGAACGCAAACGATTTTTAATCAATGTTAGCTTACTAAATTCACGCTCTCCCGATGCTACCGACACTGGCAACACTGTTAGTAGGCGTAAACAAATACAAATTGGTGGAAACACATTTTCCAACCCTCTTTTGAAGAGAGTATTGAGAAGCGCAAGGGAGAGGTTACAAGTCCATCAATTCTTAAGTTGGAATCTTCTTTTATTTTGTAAAAGATTCTAAGTTCCTGTTTAAGATCTTCTCTCTGGAGGTCTTTTGGATATGCCATGGCCAAAGTGTCAACCAAATTTTCTATAGAAGATTCATCCACTTTATCTGGTGGACACAAAATGGGTGAAAATAAATTTGAGACTTCAGCCATTCTTTTGCCAAGACCTCCTAGCTCTGATAGAAGCAAATCCATTGTTGGGAAGAACACCTGTACTTTGAACTGAATATTGGGAGAGTCAAACGTAGAGTCTGCATCCCCTGTCATCAAAGAATTGCTTGTTCTTCCGGATCCTTGAGTCACTTTTTATTTTTGGGTCAATGCCAAGTTTTGAAGCAACTTGTTTGGCTTCTTCAAAAAAATTGGCCAAGAATCTTTCATTGTTTGAATTTCCTTGACTAAATTGATCACGTGTTTAGCTCCCTCTTCCATGGCTAATTTGGAGCTTTGTAGGACCTTGTTCTTATCAATACACTGAAGCACTTTAAACCATATTTTAGTAAGAAGTACAAATTCAAATGATTTAAGCCACTTAATCAAACAGTCAACATCTGCCTGGATTCAGGAGATAAATGAAGCTCCTCTTCAGTTTTAATTAACTTCCAGCATGCCTGTGTGATTTTTGATTAGGGGGCGAACAACATCAGCTCTTGTGCTCCACCTAGTTATATTCGCAGTGGTCTGCAAAATTTTCCATCTCGCAGGTCTAAGAGTAAATACTTTATAGAGTTTCTGAACATTTCCAAAATATGTTTTTATCTCTACACTGGTTTCCATAGCGTGGATGCCACAGAAGTTCAGCATGTGAGTGCTGCATGGAGAAAAATAGACTTGGGCATTTTCTTCCAAAATTCTTGTCTTTGCTCCCTGAAATTTTCCTGACATGTTAGAGGCATTGTCATACCCCTACCCTCTGCAGGATAGTTCTAAGTCACATTCTTTTAAAAACCTCTTTATCTGTTCTGCTATATCTGCACCAGTCTTCTTTTCAAAATCTACCAGTTTAACAAATCTTTCATGCACATCCCAGTTTCCGTTTTTTTGCATCACATATCTGAGAATAAAAACTAACTGCTCTGTGTGTGAGACACTGGGTGTACCATCAACAACAATGCTGAAATATTGGGCTTTTCTTACCTCTTCAAGAATAGAGTTTAAAACTTCCTCACTACACAGTTTCAAGAACTCATTCTGACTATGCCCTGGCAGGTAGTAGGCTTGCATTCTTCAACCAGACTCTCTGCATTGAGCTACCATCTCTAGATGTTGTTTCACCTCAGTATTGTACCTGCCCACAAGTTTCAGTGTTGACAAGAAAAGCCCACAGTTGTTATAATCAACAGTAGAATGGCTACCACAAAATGGCAGATTATTCTTTGCTAGGAAAAGAATTATGTGAACAACGGCAGTTAATATTTTACACCATTTTTCCTCCTCCTGCTTAATGCTATGCTGTAATGCTGCATCAATGCCTCTTTTATCACTGAGTGTCTGAAATAATTCCTTCCACTTAACGTAATTGCTCAAATGTAAAGCATTTGCTTCATGACTCTTGATTTTCTCGTAAATCTTTTTCCAATTATCGGCAATTCCACCTTTGACAAATTTTGAATGATGTAATTGGTTAGTTTGAGTTTCACTTCTGTAGAGACTGCAGGGAAAACAAAATATTGCTGCAGCATCTTTATTCCGCACCATCCAGTCTCTTTCAACACGTTCGCCATTACTCAGATCTTTACAAAAGAACTGTTACTGGCAATTTCCTGCCAAAAGAATCACGAGGAAAGTTTTTGGGCTTATGTGGTGGACCCTTTAATACAATAAGATCTCTTTTCTTTATATCTAGGTACTTCCAAGAGGCTGGGTCATTACTGCACAACTCTTCTTCATCATTCCCATCTACATCGTCTGTACCAGTTTCTCAGTTATAGCAGTGTTACCGCTGTGTTCTCCGTTGTCTATCCAAAAAGGCTGGATTTCCTTTTCTTCCTCTGCAACAACCATAACATTGTTTTCTGAATGTGGTAATATTTTGGATTTCTCACACACTGCCTTTTCTTTTTCTCTTACAACACCGCTTTCAATTACCACCTCTGAAGAGCCTTGAATGTTAGCATCGCTCAACTCAGTCAACTGACTTGACTTGGATTGTGCCTGAAGAAATTTGTGAAGTTATTTTTCCCTTTTCTTCTTGTGTCTGTCTAGCTTTCTTCTGCTTTCTCTTCTCAAATCCTGAAAGATATGTACGTTTCATTTTTCGAACCCCTACGATCACTGACTATGTGATGATACCTGCAAACAAATTAATTCCCCTGGTATCTTTCATTTTGTTAGATAGTTAATTGAAAAATTCCTTATGTGCCCCGTGTGTTGCGGAACAATTTGAACCGTGACAGAAATTAAAATAGACATTGAAGTACCTGTCACGACCATTGTGCACAGGAGGGAGAATATCTTGCAAAATGCATGCTCTAAATTTTACTTTATGTCACTCTATTATGCTTTGGCAACATAAGAAGCATTGCCCATTACCTTTGGTGAATGATAGACTGAACAGACCGACAGAGAATCGATCGACAACACGAAAACATCATCCAAAACAAGTAATGTCATCTTGTTTATGCCCTCATCTTCAAACAAAGAACAAGCGAAATGCGCAACTGTGCTCCTCAGTTTGCCTTGTTTACCAGTCAGACCGATCTACCCTGAGATCTGAGACTAGCTTCTCAAGCCTGGGGGCCCTGGAAGGCTTTACTCTGGCACTCCCTGTCTCAGACCTCAGACTTCAGACATTCTCGTGGGAGCTCCTACAGGGCCTGGGGCAAATTGCCCCACTTGCCTATCCCCCTCTGGGCAGCTCTGGTTTTACAACAGTATAAACCCAATACTTTAGTTTAGGGAAGGCCTTCTTCTTAAAGCCATTACCACCATCTTTTCCAGCTCCACTTCTGCTGATCATGGGAAGGTCACAGGCAAAACAGCAACAAAATACACACAACATTTCCCTCCCAAGACATCATTAAAAAGCCCAATACTTATAATTGTTCATAGGCTAGCCAGGCGAGCATTTGGAAGTATTATCTACATCTTCCTTCCCCCTTTCAAGCCCCTAGCCTGTTGTGCGCACTTGCCGTGTCTTGTTTTAAGTTAGTGTTTTTTCAAGCGCCCAGCACAACGGGGAATCAGTCCTGACCGGCGCCCTAGGGAACCACAACAATATATGCCTATAAGCCTATAATGTTTTACTGTAAAAAGCACTGTACTCTCATTTTTCACATTGGTCATATATTTGTTTCCTTAAACACTGTCTACATCCGACTCTTGTAAGAAATGTAACTTGCTGAAAAAGAAAACATAGCAATACATAAACTTTCATTGTCTGAGCCTTGTCTAGATATTTTGCAAAACAATCTAGAGGATTTAGGCCTATAGTTTCCACTAATTTTAATGGGAAAAATTATTATTTTTGTTTGTGATGTAGTAGTGCCTACATGCTTCAATTGGGGATCCTTTTCACTAGACACTTTGTATATATGTTATAAAAGATAGTCCCTGTCCCAAAGTGTTTACAGTATAAGCATTGATGTGTGTTTAAATCCTCTAGACTGTTTGGAAAATGCCAGCCATTGTTTTGTATCTTATAGTAGGATTTACAAATCCAAGTATAAGCCTTGGATTAATACTGCACATGTTTTCTCTCTCTCAGTCTTCGGCATTTCCAGAAGCAGAATGAACCTTATCCTAAAATTCTAGCTTATGTAAATGGGAGTTTTGAATGATCAAAGAATGCTGGATCTGGCCCCAAATGATTCAAACATGTCAATAAAATATGGTACTTATTAGTGAGATAAGGAACTATGAAGTGGACAATGGATTTGGGAAAGGAAAACAAGGACATTTTTGTAATGTGACATGATCCTAAGAACCAGCTTTGCCAGTATCTTTGTAATGTTGCTCTTTTAATGTGTTGTACTTCTGAGAATATTCTCTTACAACATTTTTCTTACCATCCCCTTGTTAGCTTTATTGTACTTACAAATCATTCCCAGACAGTGGGCTTCTTAGATCTCTTTTCATTTTTTAAAAAAGTGTGTAATGCGTTTTCTCTGCAGGAACCATTCTGCAAAGATATTAACTACAAGCATTTTGTTGTTTTAAAAATATGTAGACGTGCATAAGACAGTTGCTTTTGCTCCCTAGAGTGATCCTTCTGAAGTTTTATCTGAGTATTACATCATCATGGAATCCAGCGGATTAGGAAGGAGAAATCTAATCTAATCACAATACCCAAGCCAATGGGTTTGTGTTTGCCTTGGTTATTCTTTGCCATTATGTACTTACGAATACTGTGTGCTATTGGTTTTTCTTTTTTCATATTTAGAATCTTGTGTTTTGCTTATCTAGTTTAGCTTTTGTCTTTAATATATTTTTAGTTTTTCCACTGTGGCACATTACAGATTTCCTGACTGAAAAATATTAAGGGAAAAATAGGAAAAATATTTGTATTGACATCGGAATGTTTCAGATTAAGCGCAGATGTATTCTGTATTCCCAAAACATCATTTTAACTTTCATTTATGTGCTGTGCTGAACTGTCTTCAAGCCAGGAAGTGATTTATATTTGCTAATTGAATGCAGTCTGGTAGACATGCAGCTAAAAATAAGTGTTTTTATGTTTTATTGCTATATATTTATTTGTTCCTCCCTTCACGTTGAATATATCTCATCTATTTACGTCATAGATATTTCATATTAAAAACACTGCAGTGATTCCCAACACAATGGCTGAGAAGAAGGATTGTCCAGTGGTTACAGAGCTGACCTGGAGTTCAGTTTCCTGCTCTGCTACAGACTTCCTGTGTAATCTTGGGCAAGTCACTTAGCAAGCTGAGGCACAGAGGTAAGAGACTATCTGCAAAATAGGAATAAAAGTACTTCCTTTCCTCACAGGAGTGTTGATATTAGGATAAATACATTAAAAGACTTTGAGGTTCTCAGATGCCATAGTAACAGGAACCATATAATTACTGAAAATAGATAGTGATCATCAATGTTATATGTGTTCATGCAGCCTCAGTCTTCTTGTTAATATGTTAAGGCTGATATGATCTGAGCTAGTCTTTAAATGCCTGTTGCAGATAATGAAGGTATATAATTGTTACCCCTCCTAACCTTCATGGTTAGCCAATATTTGAGGGTCTTGTGGGTTGTTTCTGTTAGGAGCAGAAATTGATGATGGAATCAGGTATTTCTTTGAATCAATCCTGTTTATTTACAAAATATGTACACATAGTTTGTTTGCATTAACACAGTAGGAAGCAAACAACATGAGGCAGTATTTTTCTTAATATTTCAAGCTTCTACTTCCAGCCAGCATTCCACCCAAACAGCACTCTGACTTAGGCCTGGGCTACTCTAGCGGAGGGGTGGAGGTGTTTCGAACTAAGATACACAACTTCAGCTATGCTATTCGTGTAGCTGAACTTGAAGTATCTTAGTTCGACTTACTTGGCTGTCCCCATGGCAGTGAATTGACCACGGCGGCTCCCTTGTCGACTCTGCTTACTCCTCTTGTGGAGCTGGAGTTCTGGAGTTGACGGGATCATGTTCGGGGATCGATTTATCGTGTCCTGACGAGATGCAATAAATTGACTCCTGATACATTGAACACTACCCGCCGGAGGCATGGATAGTATAGACGTACCCTTAGTTTTTTTTCTCACAATCATGCTACAGGTCCTTCCTGCCTCCTTTGTGCACATCTGTGGTGTTTCTGACTGCATCTTTCCACACAGAGCTCCAACAAAACAATACCCAGCCCTCTGCATTTGCTTTCAACCCCCATAACTCAGCTCCTGACCAGCCTTGCCAGCTTCATGGTTATAACAATGATGCAAATCATGGCCCCTTGGAACTTTATGTTGGCAACAGTGATAAAACTCTAACCCTCCTCGTCTAGGAGCATAGGCCCCAGCCTGAGATAAAGGAGAATCACCATTAAAGCATAGGTACAGGCACAAAGTCACATTGTGATTGGTTGACTAGACCTTTGTTATCATGTGCACAAACTTCCAATGGTGCACAGCTGGAGTCTCATCACAAACACCCAAAGAACACCTCTGTCCATTGTATTATGTATATGTGTGAGCCAGGGTTGGATGAGTGGTGGGGAGTAAGAGGAGAGTAAAAAGTGAGTTAAAATGTCACTCTAAAAGTGTAAGGTGACCATATGTCTCATCTTGCCCAGAGAGTCCCCTTTTTGAGCCCTGTTCCAGACGTCCATACAGTATTTGTTTGGCAAAATTGGGCATTTTGTCCCATTTGCTCTAGCTAACTGACCATCAGTTGGCAAGAGCAAATGGAACAAATACCCAGTTTTGCCAAAAAAGTGGGGTGCTCCCTCCTAGGAGGATGAGAAGGAACATTCGGTGAGGCAAGCAGCAATGCCAGGTGGCATGACTTGGGTCATCAGGGCCAGCCCCAGGCAGTGTGGCTCAGGTAAGCAGCAACACCAGGTGGCTCGAGCCAGCCCCATATGGGAGGGACAGGAGGGCCTTAGGTCAGCCCCTTGAAGTGTCCCATTTTCAGCCAGGGAAATATAGTCATCTTGGGAGGAAATATAGTATATCCCATCAAGTATTGGATAATACACCTGTATAGCTCCACCAGACTATTTTTAAAAGAATTTTTTTAAAAGATGTAAAATTAACCAGCCATGCTGCATTAGCTCTCAGCCTCTCCAAGATGTACATTGTAGCAAATAGTGTACTTTTCAGGTACAGAAAAGCAGTCAACTTTCTGTCTTGTTTTCTCATACATGCCTAAACTATACACGAATAGCCTCCTAACACACATCATCTCATGGATTACTGCTACACTATCTATTGGCTATATAGGACCCATGATCCACAACGGAATACTGCTTATTCTATTTAGAACATTGTAGGTGTGTGTTTTCCATACGCAGAGTAGCCAGCTTGTCCTGGCATACGAGAGTCTTAACAGTCTGCTTAACAGTTTCTAGATGATGTGTTGTCAGTATTGTTTTGATGCAGGGATTTTGAGATACGTTTTTCTAAAAACACCAAGAGATCTGTAGAAGTGATTTTTGTCTGCCAGTTTCCAGTTGTTCTGGGTCAATTAGGAGATAAAGGTGAACTATCCAGATGGGTGCTGCAAGGTTCAATAAAGTAGAAATTCCTCCTCAGAGCAGGCGGAGTTGAACCCACATTGTTTAGGGTCAGAGACAAAATGACCTTTTCCTGCAATTGTGAATTAGCTCAGAGGAGATCTTTGTGTCAATTTTGCCTACTCACTTTCAGATAAAATAGCATCCACTGGATCACTAACAGACCCAGTTTTATTTAACATTTTTATTAATAATCTGGAAGAGAGAGTAAACGGCTGCCTCAGTGAAATTTGCAGATGATAATACAGTAAATTGATAGGTGTTCCAAAACCCCTCAAGGGCAGAGAAACAATAAAAAGGTGCCTAGAAAGATTAGGAATATTGACAGTAATAACAAACTAAAATTCAGTTTGGAAAAACATAAATTAATACATCTGGGGAAAATAATCTGGAACATGGATATTCAATGGGAGGGAGATGCTTAGAAAGATGAATGGATTGCAAGTTTGCATTGAATTTGCCATGAGTTATCATAACAACAACAAAAGCTAATAACTTTGGGTTGCAAGTGCAGAGTCCTCATACTACTGAATACAGAGGCTTTCTGTTTGGCTACTGAGACCTACAAACATGTATTTAATTCTGGGCACCTCAAGTGCCAGAACTATGTTGACAAATGGGAGTGAATTTAGAGAACGCAACCAGAAAGGATGGGTCTGGAGAGAAGATTAAAAGAACTAAATATGCAGCTTTATTAATAACTAAGGAGGATGCAACAAACATCTACAAGTGTTTGAATGTGAAAAACAGACAGGAAGATTCAGTGTTGTGCAGGGTAATACAGTGGAGTCTAGCTCGGAGTAGAGTAAATTCAATCAAGGGACATTTTGGCTGAATATGGGAAGAAGGTCGCATCTATTAGACCAAGGCTATGCTGGCCCTGATACCCTAAGCAATGATGGGACTGAGCCTCTCTCCATTTCCCACTTTCTTCCCACCAAATCATCCCGCTCAGCAAATCACCAGACCTCCTATTGTTGCCATTTCTTCCCTTTGCTTTGGCTCAGTTGTGTGCAGGGCTTGCATTTAGATCCCAAACATATACCAGAATCCTTTGCCTTAGGATCCTTAGCTTTGAACAGAGGTGAGACGTAACTGTTGATAATGAGAGGGAGGGCATAATTTAAAGGTTCTGGAAGTATGTAGCAGAGTTCAGGCAGGGCATATAAACCCTGGCAGAAATCTGGGAGGGGAATGTGACCCCCTGTGATTCCCCTCCCCTACAAGATGCTCTTGACTTTGAAGTGGATGTTGCAGCAGCTGGTGCAAAGGATTCGAGGACATATCTGGGCATTAAAGTTTACTGATGTACTTGACTAATAGAGAAAACAGGAACCAGATGGCAAATCATCCATCGAAAAACTACTTGGGACTAGTTTTGAGTGAGTGATCCTGGAAGTTGCAGTGATGTTTTAGCAGTGCTCCTTAGGATATGGTGCCTAAGGTGTCCAACTGCTTAACTTAGGGCCATCTCTGATTAGAGCAATCTCTCCAAAAGGAAGATCTGGAAATTCCTGAGATAATTAGAGGGGACACAGAACAAGAAAGTGGCCAAAGGAAACCATTCTGTACTGGACTGGGGCTCCTTCTCCTATGGAGTGGCACCCCCGGGGGTGCCTGGAAGGAAGGCCCAAGGATCACACCAGTTGCTTAGGGAAAGCAGCATGTGGTAGGACTCAGATGGGGCAGGTCCTTCTTAGTGCTGTAACCACCCTTCCCTGCCCGATCCACACCCCTGCACTGCACTGCACTTCTCCCCCTCCTCAGCACAGCCTGCAGCTAGGGCCAACAGTGAGCACCCTCAGAGGAGGCAGAGTTGCCCCAGAGCTGATTGCTGTAAGGAAGAGTAAATCCCCCCAGCACCCACCCACTCCATCCCCGCCCACCCTCCTCGCCAGGATCCCAATTCCGGTGCCTACTGGCCCTGGCAAGAAAGTCGGGGCCATTTGCAGTCCTGGGGGGCACCAGCGACTCACTGGAGGAAGTGACCCCATAACTTTATTCCCTCTCTCAGGGCAGGGGGAGCGATCAAATGGGAGGAGGCTCCCAGGGCCCTCCAAGTTCTCTCTCTCCCCAGCGGGACTGGAACCGTTTTTATAGCGGGGGTGATATTGAATCAACCTGTAACCCCTCGATATGATGGACCCCACTTCGAGTAGGGTGACCAGACAGCAAATGTGAAAAATCGGGACAGGGGATGGGGGGTAATAGGAGCCTATATAAGAAAAAGACCCCAAAATCGGGACTGTCCCTATAAAATTGGGACATCTGGTCACCCTGACTTCGAGCCAGGGGGTGCCGCAGCCCCTCTGCCCTCCCTCCCCTGCCTCTCCACCCCCAGCCCGCTCCTGCCCGCCGGCGCTGTGTGTGGGGAGAGGCTGGCTGAGGGAAGCTCAGCCGGGCCGAGGTGGGCAGGGGCGGGGAGTGACTCGGCGGGGCCGGCAGGGGGCGCTGCGGGGCCAGGCTGGGCCGCCCGCCGGGGGTGGGGGGGTGCCGGGGCCGGGCTCTGAGGGGAGGTTTGGGAAAGTGACAAGCGAGGGAAGCAGCCGCCCCCCGCTCAGTGCCCAGCCGGCGCGGGGCAGGGCAGAGCCCCCCACCCCCGGCACAGCGCGGCGCGGAGAGCTGGCCCGGGCTCCGGGCGCGCTGTCCTGCGGATGTCGGCGTAGCGCGAGCCGGCTCAGGAATGCCCCGGCCGGGCGGCTGGGAGCGGAGCCTCCCGCTGCTGCTGCTGCTGCTGCAGGCGGGGAGCCCGGCGGAGCTCGGGGCCGCAGCCCGAGGTAAGACGCGCCGCGGTCCCCGCTCGGACCTTTGGAAAGTTACTCGCCTCAGCGCTCCCCGGGGTCCGCGCTCCTCGCCTCCTCCCGGGCCCCCGGGGCGCCCTCTCGCGGCGGGGCCGCTGGGCTTTGCGCTGGGGCAGGGGCGCGCTCCGCTGTCATCTCGGCGGAGAGAAGGTGTCTGGGCTTCGCTCTCCCCTCCCCGCCAAAGAGCCGGAGCCCGTTCGGCTTGGCCGGGCGAGAGGGGGCCCGGCGCCCTTCCCGCGGGGCTCGCCTTTTCGTGAACGAAACCGGGCGACCCAGGAGCGGAGGCGACCCCAGACAAAGCCCCGATTCACCAGTTGTTCCCTTGTCGCTCTCCCCCTTCCCAGCTGCAGCCCGCAGAGGTTGGAGGAGGAGGAGGATGAGGAGGGGGTGTGTGCGCGAGCGGGATTTGCATTTGCAAAGTACGGTAAAAACCTGGGTGCATCTGGGTAGGGGGCTGAATGTGGTTTCTAAGCCGCAATCTGATGCATACTTGATTTGGATCCTCTTTAAAGACAATGGCAACATTTAGAGTAAAGCTAAGAAGAAAAGCAAAGCGTATTACCTTCCCCTGCGGGAAGCCATCAGTGCTTCCCCCTCCTTTCTGCGCATGAAAGGGAAGATGGGCTGCTCCTGTGGATACAACTGATTCTTTCTTGGAGGAGGGGTGAAAAGTTGATTCAAGTCGTCAGGGTGATGGGCTTCACTTTAATATGCAATCTGCAAAAGGCAACCCAGTTTGAGTGTCTTTGGCAGGATACCTGTGTCTGGTAAAGACCACAGAAAGACACCCCCTTTTGATTTTGTTTTTAAGCTGTATTTAGAAAAGCACCGACACAGCATAAGGTACCAAGGAGAAGGAGAGTGAGAATATTTTTTCAAGGGGCAACACTGAACAAGAGGCCTTTTCAACAATCTGTAGACATTAGAATGTACTTATTTTTTATTAGCCAAGATTAACCTGGATGCTGCTTATAACAAAAATAGTATATATATTTGGGACAGATTCTGATATCTTTACACCCTTACTGTATGAATAGTCCCATTGATATCAGTGAGGCTATTTACAGAGTAAGGAGGTATTCATCATAACTAAGGGTACTAGAATATGTCTGTCTAAGATTAAATGTGTATCAGTTGATAACATATTAACTGGGTTTTTGGAACCAAGGGGAGAGTATAACCAGGAAGCAGACAGAAGTAAAAGCTTGAACATCATTTTGTTCATCCTGAAGAATATCCTCTGAATTTTAAGTCTACAATTTACTTCTCTTGAATTGCAAACATTTTAATTCAGTAGTTAGACAAAGTTCTGTTAGGACTTTAAATTTCACATCAGTATTCTTCTTGAAAAATACTATAACCAGACTCTTTCTAAGAGACATATTTGGCTTATTTTCTTCTGATTCCAAACATTCCTATATTCCAGTTAATGAAGTCAAGTTTTATACTTGATTCATACTTAATTGCTTTATAAAAACACTTTCCAAGAGTTTGACAGAGTTAGCTAAATGTAAGTCTTCCTAGGTATTTCATTCTGCTTTTGATATTTGACTTAAGGTCTTTCTGGTAATATTGCCAATGATGATTTATCTTTTTAGTACCAGCTATGTGGAATGCTTTGCCATCTTACTGCATATATATAGTTTCAGGGCAAATTGTTAACACTGACCTTAAAGCAATTCTCTTGTTTAGTTTTAACCAACAGTATTTGTGATCCTTTCATTTTAATATTGTTTTGTTTTACTTTTGATTGTAGCCATTTCAATAATTTTAGTTGAGTCATCATATAACACATACATAAAAGAAATGAAAGTTGATAGCCTGGATTGCCATTAGGTAAAGTGTGCATATTTAGGCTAAGATATTTAAAAATAACTAGCAATTTTGGGTGATTTTTTAAAGGCTTAAAATAATGCTGAGCATGCATAACCTAAAATCAGGCCCCTGTAAGGTGTGTCAAATTGGTCAAGTCACTTTTGAAAATCTTGGCCATAATGTATATTCAAAAAAGAAAAATGTACATTAATGCCATGTTAAGTTTAAGTTTAAATACTCAGAGGTCAAAAAAAGTTAAGGTTTTAATAAAGAGACAAGGTGGATGAGGTGATACCTTTTATTCAACCAACTTCTGTTGGTGAAAGATACCAACTTTTGAGCTACAGAGAGCTCTTCTTCAAGTTTTAGGTCCAACATGGCTACCACAGTGCTCGAAACAAGGTTTTCATAACACTAGTTCAGCCAATGGCTATATTGCACATGCTATGGAATAGTTGCCATTAAAAAGTGAACTTTGGCAACAGTTACCACACAGTAGTCTGAGATTATCTGTATCTCTCACTTTGGCCCTGATTCTGCCATTGGATCCATGTGGAAGGATACTGTTGATGTCAATGTGACTGTGTGGGTATAAGGATTGAATCATACACATTTAGTTGATGGATCAGAAAAGGAGATCTGTGATATCTGTGAGGTGACAGCTGGCAATGTTGAGTTTGAATATCTTCTGTAGAATATTTAATGTATATTTAACAACATAAACATCAAAAATGCTAAATTAATGCTATTATAAACCTTCACTTTTTAATTTCCAGACCTTTTAGTGTTTAAATTAATAACCTTAATGTTATCTTAACATGAGGTTTTGTTTTCTTTTTTAATAAAGTAAAAATAAAAAAAAATCCAGACCTTATTATGCTGGATCAGCAGAGTTTAAGACATAATTTACTCTCTTGGATTTACTATAAATTCTGCAGAAGAGAGGCTCTATTCTGTGCTACTTACAAGCTGTGTAGGAGCATAAGGATTTCAATACAGAATCTCTGTCTGCATTGAAATATTATCTGTAGAAATGTTTGCTATATTGTAAACTTTTCTCCCAGATATTAATTAGTGTTAACATGGTGCCAGATTAAGTATTGTATTGCCTCAGATTAGCAAACATTATAATCATGCAATGAGAAACTGTAATCATGCAATGAAAAAATACATATAATTACTTTTTGTTCTAATATGTAAGGAGCTAGACCTCAGTGAAGATTAGCTAACCTGAAAATCTTCAATAATAAATTTAGCAGATTCTGAGTTGTGTAAGCAAAAAGATATATTACCATTTACTTAAACTAAATGTGTATAATTTAATTTTTCCATAATTCAAAAATGGGTGAATGGATTTCTCTACTCTCCACCTCCGCTACCATGACCAAAAAAGATCCATGTGCTTTGGCAGAGACCAAACATGGACATTTCAGATATCCTCCTTTATATTTTTTCAGACCTGTGAAAATAAGGCCTTTAATGAACATCCTTATATACTGGTTTACGATTAGCAGCCGTGTTAGTCAGTATCCGTAAATAAGACGAGGGAGACTTGTGGCACCTTGGAGACTAACCAGTTTATTTCAGGGGAAAGCTTATGCTGAAATAAACTGGTTAGTCTCTAAGGTGCCACAAGTCTCCCTCGTCTTATTTATCCTTATATACTGGAAACCTTAAAAACTGTAAAGCTTTCACTATCAGGAAAGGTTTAATATTGATTGATTGTGAATCTAAGGTCTGTCTGCCCATTGATCTACATTATTATTATTTAATATTTGCATTAAAAGGAAACCAGAGCCCACAACATGTACATAAACTACCATAATAAATCCTGTTCAAACATTTATAAAGATATGGTTTCTGCTCCAAAGAATTTATAATCTGACATCCTGATCCTGCAAGCTCTTCAGGATGAGTGTAAATTAAATCATGTCCGTAGTCAGTTCACTAGGACAACTCATATGAGTAAATATAAGTGAGTCTTCAAGCGTATGTAGGACAGGGGCCTATAAATCTACTCTTGTCCACTTTGGGTTACCAAATAATCTAGTTGAGATATGATCATATGATGTAAACTAGCTTGCATAGTTGTCTTTCTAGAAGTTCTGTCTAATAATTTTAAAAATTGACTGGTTATTGGCTGAGAAAGGGTCACATGATCTTGTGAGCTAAAAGAGAAGTATTTTGGCACATCATAAGCCTGCTGCATCGTATTTAGTACAAAATCATCTTTGTGACATTTAAATGTAACTCAAGTTCCATGCAGAATTTGAACAAAGTTTCTTTGCTCTTCTGTTTTTTGTTTTGGTTTTTGAAGGGTTGACAGCCACAGTGCAGGAAACAAAACATAGAAAAAGCAAATTAAAAGCAGTGTGCGCATAAAAGTAAATAATTTATTTTTAAATGCTCTTCCCAAATGCACTGAGAGTTTGGCCAAACAATGTTCTGAGTAAAACCAGAAGGTTAGTGTGAATATGAGGAACAGGAATTCTATAACTTGGCTTTTCCCCTTGCTCATCACAGTATCTGTGATGGCTGTTGTTGTTACAGCTCCAGCTTTATTATTGAATATCACGTAGCTCTGTGAGCTAAAATAGAGTCGTGACAAAAGCACCAGGAATAGGGTAATACAATTTTTATGCACAAAAACATAGATCCATAGATTACATGTTTTAAGTAATAGGAAATACTGATGCCCTTTTTTAAAGTTACCTCCAGTGGATTAGCGTTCCTCCACCTTTGATTAGGAGTGCTATACCCCGGATTTTTATCATAGTACAGTAGTTTTCTATTTCAGTCAGTATGCATTATATGTTTACAAACAAATAAAATGTTTCTATCATTGACTGATAACATATGGAAGGATGGAAATAGGTTTTGGAGCTGTTTGACCGATTTTGGTATCTGGCACACCTATTCAAAAGTTGCACTAACTACAAATGAATGATTAGAATAATAGTTTGTGTATTACTGTGATTATGTCCACTGAGAATGGCATGCTAATTATATACACATAGGACATGTTATTTAACTTAAGCCTTTGCAAATGAGATCTAGGCAGGGGTCTACTTAAAGTTTCCTTATAGCTCTTAAATATGAATATCTAAAGCTGGGCAAAAACCCTTCCCTGAGGTGTGACACTAGATACTGTTCTTCAGAGACATGCTCAGAAATGCAATAGCCTTCTGAGACACCAAAAAGCACTCCAGAGTAGAAAATTGTTCAAAAATCCCTAACTAAATGCAGCTGCTTGTAACATATAAGCTATCTTGCATGCCAGAAATACCCAAAAAGGTAACTAATACAAAATAAAAAATAAACAGTCTATCCCTTCCAGGCCCTGTCCCCCACACTGTCATCTTGCCATAGTGAGCTAGGTTATGAATTTTATGTTTAGAAATGTGTGTGATTTTTTTAGAAACATTGTTTAAATTTGTAAATTTAGAAACAATGTTGTTTAGAAATCTGGTATACTGTGGTCTACTTATAAGCCAGTTATTTTGTGCTGCTAAAAAATGTGTATTATTCATTATGTCAGTGTAATGTACCAGTCTTGCTATAAGTACCAGAGTAAAGCTGAGCAGAAAATATCCACCAGTGTTTTAGAGGTGAAACTGCTATGTGAACGATAGATAAATAGCCAGATCATATCAGGGTCTGATCTTGCAAAGCTAGTAAATTTCACACCTTGTCATTCATTAATAAAAAGAACAATACAGTGATAAAATAATTCACATTTTAAAAATGATTCTTACATTTTAAAAGTTCTCTTAAATGAATATACTAAATATACAGACATGTTTATAGAATTATATTTTTATTTGGTTAAAGTAGCCACATTGAAAAAGTAGCAAATCAGGCTTTGTTTTTCCTGTTGTCTTTTGTACTGAAAGCAGTCAGACTATTTATTTGATTAGGTACAAGCATAACTCTCACAAAAGTTTGAAAGTTGAGGTCCATATTTAGTATTATTAGAGCACTCTACAAATGTTAATTATCAAATACCAGCTCTTTAGAGCAGAGATTGTCATCTTTGTTACTTATTGGTATTGTGTCTGTAATATTGACAGACATTTAACTCAGTCATTCAAAATATAAACACTACAGATCTGAATAGCTTAGAGCAATTTTCAGTGATGTATAAATAACACAATATTTTGATTAACTGAAGTACATCTCTCTAGTTCCTGTGAGAACAATTTTACAGGATAAATAAGATACATTTCAAAGTTTCAGTGATTATTTTGACGTTTTGGTATCTACAGCATGATCCAGGAAAAGAAGTCACACCTTTTGCTGTGTAGTTACTAACAATATTACTTTCATTGTGAGTACTGGTGTAATGTTACATATGGCACACTTTCTTTGGTTTTATTTAATTTCTTTTATATGTCCATTTTGAGCTATATTTGCATCAATTTTAAATATGAAAAGCACATAGGAAAGTGAGAGAGTCTGCTCAGCTGTAAAATGAGGGTAATTTTGGCTCATATAGGTACTATTAACGTATGTTTATACAGCTTTTGAGACTCTCTTGTGAAAGGTATAGTAATAACTATATTTCAGATCTGCAATGCAATGTGGTGATAGATTCCCATTCCATTCAGCAAGATTTGTAAAACTTTAAAACAAAAGCTATTTAAGAAAAGCAAGCCCTTTATAATGACAGAAAGCAATAATGCAGGGTCCTCAATATTCTCCTTGTGTTTTGTAGTAACATCCCTTCCTGAAATGGAGCCAATTGAGCTCCCTTGCCTCCAAATAATTTTGCAGAGTTACATTTAAAAGGAAATGGCTAATGACTTGCGAAAAGAATCCCAAGATGCACATTGATAAGACAGACACAGGGATTGGGGAATGAGCTAGATGTTGCCACTTGAAAACAGTCAGTTAAATCCAGGAAAAACACCAACAGTGATACAAGATGCAGTCCTGAGGAGTTGCATCCTGTCTAACACATGAGAGGAGTAGAAATTCAACGTGCCTGTAATATCCTTTTTTTCTAACCAGTGCATGTATTGCTAAATCTGGACAAAAATAGGGGGAAATCACCAGTATTTTATTTTTAAAACATGAAATTCCAATATTGGCTTAGTGTTGTATGCTGGGAGTGAGACTTACCCCCTGCAAAAGGGCTGAGCAGGGACTATGCACCATTTAAGCCTTGCTGTGTGCTGGCCTAGAGCTGAATTTCATGCTAGCTGAGTCGTCTGGAAAATAAATACGCATTGTACAGTTTATTCCAACATAAAATGTTTCAATAATATTCAAATAATTTATCCATCAGCTGTAGCTCATTTAGCTGCATCTTAGCTATGTTAGTGAACATACTAAAAAAATAAACAGCCCTTTGCATATATGTTCTGTTTTTTCTCAAATGTACAGTGCATCTCTGTAAACTATGTGTTGTATTCTCGTCTTAGCCTCTGTAATGTCTAACTTCCACTACTGCTAATTGGAGTTGGGTATGTGCGTGCATTAAGGGAAGTAATGACCCTAATTTAGCTAGTGTGTTCTGAGCTGAATTCCTACTTAGCAGTAGACATTGTTTTTGGCTATTGATCTATTTTTGCAGTATGTTGCTATTAAGATATGATTTTAGTTCTCTTCAGCACTTGCCCTGCTGCTAACTCCATGTTGGAGATCCCAGCAATTTGAGTACTCAGTATTAGTGCTTCTTAACAGGATCAGCTCCTCTTATGCAGCAGGTTCATATGGCAGTTGCTAGACACCATGGCATAAATCTGCATTTTATTAAGAGGGTTTTCCAAGCCTACCAGGTCATGTGTGGAAACTGATACTTTACAACAGCTTCCTGCAACCTACTGCTCTGATCCTTGGAGGGATGTCAGTGAACTATACTTCTGTCTCTTTCCCAGATGCTCTACTTTTTCTGCAGCTCAGATCTAAACATCTGCTTCAGGAGTAGTGAAGTAGCTGGGAAAGAGACAGAATAGTGTAGTCCTGTGTCAGAGCACAGCAGCAGGCCATGGGAAATCAGAAGATCAGAGATAAGAAAGGAAAATTGTTTAGTAACTTTATAACCTCATCACATACTCCCCTCCAGAGAGTGGAAATATATTAGAAGACACTTTGTCACTCCTAGCGCTCAGGATTGACTTTTGAGGGATATACTCTTTCACATTCTCAGCATGGGAATTCCTCTCCTGAGATAAACATCTTGGTTTCATCTACAGGCAGCATTTTCTCTTATTGCTATGAAACCTTATTCTCAAAGGCTGGAGATGTAAGTATAACATGCTGGCTAAGAGTGTCATGCTGCTGCCCATCTAGTGGATGGCCCATGCATTGTGTAAGGATACTACTATCTAAGGTACCCTTTTGACTCAAGTGGTAGAGGTCTGTGCTTTTAGTGCTGAAGATGACAGGATCAATCTCCACTTGTGAGCCATGATGGGGAGCCATTTTGATAGCTCTAGGTGAACCTCAAAGGTTCAGAGGTCCTGAGTATCTGTTGTGCCCATTGATTTCACTTTCGGTGGTGGATGCTCAGGACTTCTGAAGATCTGGCCTTAACAAGGAGGCTTGGTTAGCAGTGAGAATTCTGACCATTATTCTCACTAATCAGACTGTCAGAGATGGTAATGCTGGGCTGGAAATATCAGAACAATAACCTTTTTATGAGATATCTGGTACTTCTTATCTGCTGGTTGGCTTAATATTACTCTGCAAAGAGCCTTTGTATTGAAGTGCTCCTGGCCAGAACCAAGAAAATGTCCGATGAATAATGGTAGTGCTTCCAGTGGGAAATATCTGGATCTGGCTCAGTTTGTGTTTTGGGCAAGGGTTTGGGTAAATTCTTCATTTGCCTGAACTTTTCCCCCAGCCATAACTACTGTGAAGAGTTCATTGTGAAAGATTTAACACAACCTGGCTCTCAGATTACAATATTCTAATCAAGACAATGTAGATATTTGCAGCGAAACTGGAAACCACAAATAACCTGCCTTGTTTTTGCTTCTTGTTACATACTTAAAATTCAGACTAGGATTGTCAAAACATTTGTTAAGGTTCTTGTACCTATTCAAAGAACCTGGGACCAGTTTTGAATGAACCAGGTTGGTTTATGGTTTCATATTACATGAATACAAAATATGCTATTTGTACTGGTTTCAGCTGAGTTTCACTTTGAGTTATTGGGGGTATGTCTGAACCCAACACATACAGGATGTACAAACCCAAGCTTACTGGAAACCATCTCAGTCAGCCATTGCACAGAAAAACTTGAGTATCACACAGCCCTAAACTTATAAAAAAAGAATACTACCTTTTGAAGTGCACTATGGTGTTTCAGTATGGGCTTGGTACTTTTTCTTACAGTAGCACCTAGAGGTTCTAACTGAGATCAGGGCTTCCTTGTGCTAGGTGCAGTATATTACCATAGTATCAGCAAGACCATGTCCAAAAGCATTTAACAATCTAAAGAGACAAGACAAAGGAAGCATTATCTGTATTCACAATAGGGAAATTTAGCCACAGGATGGCCAAGTGTCTTCTTCAAAATCACACAGGAAGCCTTTGATAGAGCTGTGAATTGAAACCAGCTCCCCTGAGTCACAGTTTAGTGCCTTAACCACAAGACCACCTTTCCAGTCTGCTTTGGTTAAAAGATGATGGCATACCTGTGATGTTCCTTGATAGTAAAAAATACAAGGAGGAAAGAAAGGGTGCTGAATACCTGTGTAATGAGGCAGGACTTCTGCTGAACTCTGTAAAGAAGTGGGGAACTACAGAACTTTAATGGGTCTAGGTCTTAGTGTTTACCATATGAACAGATTCTTGTTTGTTATTAAATTGATTGTTTTTATTCTGTTTTGGCTTCAGTCATAGCCATTGTTACGAAACATTATGCAGTGGATATGTTTGGTTAATCTAAACCAGTTTGCAAACTGCATTTTTATGCAAATATGAACATATAGTATTATGGAATTGCTAATCATTGAAGTCTTTCAGATATCCAGACATCTGGCTAAAGCCGGAATGGATTAACCAGGACTAAAGACAGAATGGATTAATCAAGGGAGTGTAGTCCCTTGGGAGGTAAGTGGGTGGCATTCCAGTCTCTCTCCCTCAGCAAATTAAAACTATTTTGAATTTTTTGTTAGATTTTTTTTTTAAGATTTGATAGCTTTTAAGTTTTTTGCCTTTCCACAGAAATAATGGTCTAAACCAATGCTTGTGTACATACAGCCTGTTTTTGTATCCTTTCTAAGAGCTGTAAAATCCTTAGTCTTTCAACTTGATCTGTAAAGGCAGATACTGAGTAGAGATGGTCTGATGTTGTAGCTACTGCCAGCAAACTGGAATGACTATGGCACACAAGCTGTTTTTACTCTTTTTTTAAAAAAAGCCCCACAAGCCAGTCAAATAATGTATTATTCTAAATATTTGTAATCTCAGTAACTATTATTACTGCAAAGGTATTTATAATCTAAGACTATTTTCCTAATCTCATCTCATCTCATCTAATCTCTGGTATGTATACAATGTTATTGAACTATCTGAGTGCATCACAGCTTTTAATATATATTTATTCCCATTTATTGCCTCTACAACTTTTCTCTTAAGAACATCTTTTTCATGTGTATTTCAGAAAATTTGATCTAGAGTTAGCAACTAGTGCCAGCCAGATGGTAACTTTAGTGATGTAGCCATTTGTCCATTAGGAGCTGGACTGAGATAATTATATTTAGGCCACAGAATAGCACCATCTGGGTCCCTTGATTCCAACCAGTGAACAAGAAGTAGGGTTTGGCATTCTAATGCCTTCAGCCATTTTCTCCTTCTCCTTTTATCCTTTCCTGAAAAACAAATTTTGATTTGCTGTTAATGATAAACTGAAGGGCACATGAAAGCACACCACCACCTCAAGACCTATAGCGATTTGGTGGCTTAATAATAATCAGCCAATATTGAGAGAACCAAAAAATAAAGGTGAAGACCCTGTTGTTTAAAAGCTGCTGTTAGTTGGTTACAACGAATGGTTATATTTGGCTGTGAGGCTGTGGCCGCTTTTCTCTGATATGATTATCTACTCCTGCGCTACTGCTAGGCTTGACCCTTGAAATATGTTCTGATCAGGGCTGTGTCTGAAGCCCATTCAGGAGCTGATGCTAATAGAGAATGCAGCTGCCTGCCTTCCAAGTGGCACAGATTGGTATGATGCTCAGTTCTCTACACTAGCTTCCTGTTAAAATCATTGGCAAGTCAAGGTGTTGCTGATCCTGAAGGGCCTGGTATTTGTTCTGGAGAGCAAAACTGCTTTTTACCTCAGATACTATGGAAGCAGATATGATCCGCTGGGAAACGCTTGCTCTTGACACTTTTAAGTTTGAAACGCTTCACATCTGGTGAGAGTGCTTTCTGAATTGAGGTCCCCCTTCCTGTGACACTCATTCTTCTTGGCAGCTTCTCAGAGCCCAGTGCTACAGCCTCCATGGGCAAGATGCAAGCAACACTTGTTTTGCTTAGCATGTGGTTAGCTGTTGGTCCTCATCTTTGTGATTTTAATTTACTATCACTTAATTTAGTAGCCAACACAAGGATAGAATAAATTAATATGCTGCGAACATTCGGAGAGGCTTTGGAGGTCCAGCTCAGTGCAAGCTCAGCCTTTAACTCATGCCCTCTGTGAGATTTAGTTGAATCCTTTAAAATAAGTGAATCTGAAGTTGAGTAGGTCATGGAATAATTGAAACCTGGTGTGGGATAACAGAGCACACTATGGAGCGCAGTGGTCAAATACATTCTACTTACCCAGGAGAGTGGAGGGCCATCACCACTTGGAATTCTGCCTCTTATCAGTTATGGGTCATTCCACTGGTCATAAATTGAATTATACCACCATTATTTATGTTCTCCCTTTATTTTTCCTCCACACTGTATGTTGTGGATGTGTGAAGAATACAGTCTCTTTGCCACATTAGGAGAGGGAATATCTTACACCTGTATAAGCCAGATTTTAGTACATCCCAGAGCTGTGACTAAGATATGAGGGCCATCTGAAATTTTTTTTGTCAAAGACTCTTTCCCACCTCTTCTTTTAGCTGAGATCTTATAGAAAAAGACCCTGGGCAAGGTAAATATTCACAATGTCCATTCACATTATAGAGGATCTGTCTATTCATTAGTGAACTTCTAATTTATCAGGGTTCAAAAGAAATTTCTATAACTTTTTTTTTTAAATGTATGGGCAGATTGTATCTGGTTTGCTCTTGTTACTGGTGAGAGTCTGTTTCTGGTATATGACAGACTCTGACATCATGTTTGTAAATATGTTTTCTTCAATATGCAGTCTAATTTAATCCAGCTGTGGTGCTTCTGACCCATCAAAAGAATTCAGCCTCCTCCCCCGCTTCCATGACAATGGTGAGAAATGTGAAAATACAATTTTGTGGACTTTCCAATGAGAGACACTAGGTCAATTTTTCAAACAGTCAAGGGCTGACTATCAAAATCTTAGGAGAGTTGCTTTCTTGACATCTCTTTCTGCCAGGTGACTTACATTTCATTCTATGCAAGCTCCTTTCAGGGTTGATCTTTAGTTTGCTGCTCCTAACAATAATAAAGAAAAATCTTCTTGTCATGTGGACAAGCCTTAGTGACTGGCCCTCAACATTTCGGCTTGATAACTACTAGGGCAAATAGACCAGGTGGAAATGTGGAGGTTGCTAAGAACAGTAAATTAGTAATCAATACTTTGCTATTGGCTGTCCAGTGCTATATCGGACATGTTCGGTTAACTTACCAGCTTTTTTCTGCTGGGGCTTTCATTAAAAGGGAGTGCTGTTAGAGATACAATTAGATGGTTCCTTCTGACTTTAACATCTATGAATCTGTGAAGATCATGATGTTTTTGTAGAGTTTCCTTGACCACTCTAGAAAGTTAAAGGGACTTGATTGCTGACATCAGAGGGAATAACTGTGAGTTTTCCCCAGCCAGAGGAATAATGGCTTGGATGGGGGAATCTCATGGGTCAGTGATATAAAAGCCAAGTAGAAGGCTGGGATATAAACATGAGAAACCAGAGTTCTGACAGCAACCCTGGACCCTGGAGTGTGTAGGAATGCTTTCTTTTAATTGAAGTAGTTCATAGGATGCCTACTCCCCCAGGTAATTCTGTTTTTAGTGAGATAATTATGAAGACCTTTGACTTGATGAGTTCTTCTGCACTGGGAGAGCCCTTTAACAGTGGGTGAAGTCTATGGCCCATTAGATAGTCTTCTGGCCTTAAGATCTATAAATGAATTTAAGTCACCTGTTTAAGCCCAGTGGAAGCCTTAACTTGACAGTTGCAAGTGGGCTCTTCCAGATTGCTGTCCTAAATGACCGAGTGACTACATGAGGCACCATGGATATCATGGGAAGAGCAAGGCTGGCACTGCAAGGAACTTTGGAAAATAGCGCTAGGGAAGCATACCGACATGGCTTTCAATTTTTTGTTGGATTTTTGGCCAACTCTATAGCAGTCCCATTTCCAAGTCACTTAATACTCAGTTCTGTGTGTACTCCCCCTTCCAAATTATTATCTCTAATGATTATCTGCGGTAATCTCACACAGACTGATTGTAATAACTGAAAAGGCCTAAGGCAAAGAATTCCGTCTCAACTCTGCAAGCAGGCAATTAAGTGCATATACTTTCAATACAATTTGCTAAGAGGTACTTATATATGTACCTGTCAAAGAAACTGTAAAATCATTTGAAACGGTTCAAAGAATAGTTATATAATGATAGGGAAGCTCTAATTTTCTTTTACTTTCCTGTGGATTACCTCCTTACAGTTATTTTTGTATCATAATCCTCCTTTCCTCCTCCCAAAGCTACATGACTGTTTTAAGATTCCATGAGAAAATACTTATATTCTTGAAGGATTATTGCAGCTAATTTTGCTCTGCTTCCTTCCGTTTGCATGAGGTGTTATCCTGCAGTTTGTTACTGTAAATTACTGACCCCAGAAATGTTGACTCATAAAAATTAAAATCACACAGGGAAGGGGAATATTAGTTTTCTGATTTTCTCCTTTACTGACTGTATTGCATTTCTGATTTTCTTTCACATCTTAAAGATCCCACATCGAAATCAGATTCTTTGAGAGATGGGGCCTAATGATCACTTAATGAGAATTACTCATACAGATGGTATCAATAGAATCTGATGGACTTGCTGCTTGAGTCCACTTACAAATATGTGGCACACTTCTTTAGGACATTAAATGCTAAAATGCAGTCAACCAGAATATTCCCTATACAAGGGCACCTCCATGCTGGACACATAATCAGGATGCTCTCGTGCAGAAAAGATCCCTGTTGACTGCGTTTTTCATATTTCATATGGTCTTGTCTGAGCTTCTGTGGAAGTCTGAATAGTCATTTGTTTTAAATTATTTTCCTTTAAAGACATCAGGTAAAATTTTCAAGTGTTTAAATGATTTAGGAGTCCAAGTCTAATGGGACTTAGACTTAAAAGTCACTTAAACACTTCTGAAAATGTTACCCATCTTCTTTCCATCCTCTCTCTTGGGTATCCCAAGAACTAGGTCCAATGACCTAGCTAAACTTAGAAGCCTTGACTTGGCTGAGGTAGTTGAATACAGTAGATTCTCGATTATCCAGGATGATAGGGAAAAAATTAATCCTGGTTAATAAAATCCTGGATAATCACCATCCATAGGAAATATGGGGAGGAGGTGGGGGTTGGTTCACCAGCCACCCTGCGCCTTGGTGGGTTTCTTTTTTTTGTGTGCTTGGGGCAGCAACAAAGCCAGAGCCAGCCCTGTGAGTTAGGTGTATTTTTTTTGACATCCTGGTTCATCCACAACCTGGTTAACCCAATCCTGGATATTTGAGAGTCTACTGTAAATAGTACTTAGTAATAAACTTACAGACTTTTCAGTACCCACACACTCTATAAAAATATTTTATTTAAAACCTTTTAAATAAACAAAGGTGATTGCCTTGCTAGCAATGTTTGGGTTTTTTTAATGGTTAAAATTATTTTTGTAATGAATATATTCGGTTGTACAGAAAGCTATAGAAGTATGTTCCTTTTGAGCTGGAATGCTGTAGGTGCTACAAGGGGCTGAAACTGTTAGTGTGCCCTTTTAATACAGCTAAGAACTAAAGTACACATTAAACAGTTAAAGAGACTTAATGGGATAATTTTTTCCCCCTCTCATGCACCCCCTAGAACTTCAGTGAGATCAGTCTCAAAGCTCATTTTCTGGGGTTTCATGAGCATAATTGAGAGCAGAATTTTATTCAGTTTTTGAATAAAATTCATGCTGTGCAATATAAATCCATGATTTTAGTATGCTGATGATATCTTTACAAGAGCTGGTGCTTTATTCAGTTGACAAATATTGACTTAAATTAGTGACAGTTTTACTACTACTGCATTTGGGGATCTAGCTGAGAAGTTATTTTGCTGTTTATATGTCTGTCAACAGAACTTGGTCATTTATAGATCATTAATTTTTGTACAAAGAAAACATAGTATGCAAATAATGGTCTTTTTGTGGAAGTCCAAATAGTCCTCTGGTCTTTCTTTCTCCATAGGTATTGAGTACATTTTTGCTAAAGTAATTTTTTTTCACACAAATAGAGTACAGTGCAATTTCTGCTTCCTGCACTGAGTACCATGGCAGCAAACATGGTTTTAATCAATACTAGGGTCATACCATTTAGCTCAACTTTCTCATCCCCAGGATGAATCATGCTTGAAGTACATAACATAATAGGAAGGATGTGCAGCTTCTGTTTATGCATAGCGACCTGGGGACAGGATCAAAGGCAGTACTTTCCGTACAGTAATATATATGCGCAGAGACCACTCAGTTTCCATAATTACAATATTACCTATTATCATTGTATGCCCTTTTATACCAAAGTGACCATCGTCTTTCTCATTCTGGCTGTTCCCTCACCACACTCTGAAACACAGTGTTCTATCTGTTTTTCTGAAAGAAAAATGTGCTAATGAAATGAAATTTTATTTGCATAATCCAGAATAGTTCAAATTGAATACAGATCCTAATGAATGTACAGTATATGTTTCTAATAAAAAGTATACATAAAACACTTAAAATCTTTCCCAGATTTAATGTGTGACTTGAAATAAGCATTTTTGTTTCCAATTTTTAAATCACTCTGTACCTCAGGGATACTATTTGTAGCATTTGATGAAGCAGTTGTTATTAGATATAATCCTTTTGATTGATTACTACATTATATAATTGTATAAACCACATAAGGCCAGGCAACAAATAACAGTGCTCTAGGCACTAGCTTATGCTTCACCATTTAAAGGAAGAAAAAAATAAAACAAACCAGAGATTCTAATTTATTTTATTTAAACTGAGGATTCACTCTCTTTTTTCCATTTCCTACGTAGCCTCTTTGTTTTTATTGGCTTACTCACAACTTCAGGGCTAAGTGAAATGATTTATTTTTGGACATAGAAAAAGGGTTTGTTAAGCAGAGTTCTCAATTCTTTTCGTTCTTTGGGTCTACAAGGCTTTGTTCAAGTAAGTCAAAAGGGAAAACAACTTAGTGCATTGTTCATATTTAGGCTTGGCAGAATTCAGTTTTTAGTTTTTATAATCTTAACAGATAATATCAGTTTATTTTAAATCATTTTACATTTTTTATCAATGTTAATTTTTCATAGTTGTGCAAAATTATCGATTTTAAGCATTTTCTAATTTTAATTGGTTAAAATGTTTGTACGTGGGGGAAATTATTGGGCACAGACAATAATTGTTTAATGACGATAGGTGTTGAGATTCAAAAAAGTAAAGCTATATAATTGTTAAAACACAAAATTTTGACATTACATGTCAAAATATACGAAGTAAATATCCTTAAGTCAAACTCTGAGTTCTCAAGCAGCATTTTTGTTACTTGATCATTGAAATTCACAGATAGATAATTGATGGAAAACATTTTTTTTGTTGGTTTGTATGTGTATGGTGAAAATCACGTGAACCAACATTTACCAATAAAGCCTGTTTGCCATACAGATGCACAAGACACAGCCCCTTTTGGAGGATCTCACAACCTTGCAAAATGTGGTGGTTTTGACCCAAAACCAGGAGAAACTTGGCAGCTGCAGATGAGTTTTTTTGGAACAATCTAGTAGATCTGATTTAATCCAAGATTTCTAAAGTGCTTATCCCCATAGTATCTAGATATTGGTGTTTCCAAAGTTCTCTTCTGCAACTGGTTTTGCAAATGAGTTGTGAGGGTCTTTACTCCACACCCCCACTGGTGAGCTTAATGCCATTTTCTTAGCAAGGGTTTGAAAATGGAATCCGATACAACATATGTTGTAGTGTAGAACTTCTTTGGTAGCAGCTTGCTGACAGATGCTAAGACTACTGGGAAACTTCATCTAGTCCAGAATGCAACTGTCCTATTACTTAGCAGTGCTTCTAAAGCACTACACTTTGGTTCTATACCATAGTCTATTCCTGGCTTCCAGTCCATTTCTGTGGGCAATTCAAAGAGATGGGTTTTTGATCTAGTTGGCTTATGTTCAGCTGCTGAGCTGTTAGAGTTAACGTCATCCTCATGATGACTGGAATATGGTTGATGGCAAGATATTTTTCACTGAAGAGTCCAGGCTCCAAGAACTTATGGTTCATTTCAGTTCAATAAAGCTCAAGTCTGTTGGCCTTCAAGTGTGCTGCAAGGTTTACCTGTTCTCCCGGCTGTTAAATCAGGTATGTCTTTGGATTAGGGTAGCTATTACAAATAATGAAGGGGGGTTATGTGGAATTTGTCAGTAATACCAAAATTTTTGCATATATTTTCAAATCAGTTATTTTACATGTACCTAAAACATGGGATAAGTGCATTTTTATAAATCAACACTAAACTTTCACCCTGATCTGGTGCTTAAAAACTTGCTATGTGTCAGTTCTCATGTGCACATGATAAACAACAGAAAAGCATAACATAGGGTGTTACCGTGCAGCAGAGTCAGCTCCTCAGTTTTTTATATTTATAAGCAGATGCTTATGCTTGGGGATCATTGACATATTATTCACAGGGTGACTGATTTTACCAAGAGGTGACATCAATATGGTTCCAAGCACAGAGTTATCTATAATAAAGATAGGCTGGAGACAAAGGAATTTCAAATGTTTTTTTCTTATTTTCCAGTTTTTAGCCATAGGGTTATAAAAAAAAATCATCTGCAGTTATTTATTCCTAAGAAAATGCACTGGGAAGTAGGAATACAGATGTCATATAGCCATGTCCGATAATGATTTTAGCAAATGCTAGCTAGGACTACAGCTCATTGTTGACTGGTAAGCTAAAATCAGTGACCTATATGTCTTAAATCTAATCTGTTGGGGGTTTTTTTTTTCAGCACTTATCTTCCTTTTATTTTCCTTTTAAGAATTCTGTTATGTGTCATGATTTTATTGCAACAGCAATCATATTTCTGTCTAATTTTGAAAAGTGTGATATTCATTTCAGAAAAGATTTCTGATCACCACTTTACAATATCATAGAAAACCTTTTCTTGAGGCTGGATAATATCTGTGTGACTTTTGTTGCAGCACACAAATAGTAGCGTCTTGATGACTTCCACGCTGTTAATATCTAACTTATTTTTAAAAGTATGAAGAACAGCAGAGGTTTTCTAGAGTTTCAGCTTTTTGTAATGTATTTAGTTCTGTAACACGCTATAGCCAGATGAGCATTAATCCTTTAGCGTTTTGAAGAATAGGATTTTCTCCTATATGAAGATTTTGTTTCCCTCTAGCAGGGATGCATGGTTACATTGCTTTATTCAGCCAGAATTGTGTTCTTTTTTGCTCACAAAGGGTGGCAGTTAATAGAGCACATGGCATGTCTTCCTCTTTTCCCCTCCTTGTTCTCATGCTTTTGTTTTTCCTAGCCTCCCCTGCATTTGTATCTCCCCTTTTTTACAGTCCTTGCAGGCCTCATATTTCCAAAATGACCTTCCTCTTGGCTGTTGGGATCTGTCTCTGAGGAGCTATCCCATCTATAACTTCAGAGAGGCTGTTCCTTTTGTCCACTTTTATGTAATTTCATTGCTTTCCTTGTGACCAGCTGCTTGTGAACTGAAGAGTTCTGGGAGGAATTGGAACCTAGGAAGACTGACAACTATTTGGGACAGTTATAGTGCTGCAGTGTCACCTCACCAGGTGTTTTTGTGAATCTGTGCGGTGGTTTAGTTTAACAGTCAAGTAACTAGTTGGCACCGGGAATTGCTCATGGTCAAGGGCAGCAATATTGTGCAGCCTGGTACTTCTGATGCTGAGGTGCTCCGCTGCTGGTGTCTCTGTAACCTTTTGGTGGATGAGACCAGAGGCAAATTGTTTGGTTTTGTTTTGTTTTTTTCCTTATGCTTACACAAGTGAGTGTAACTTTCCCCTACCACTTCATTCAGAGGTATAGCTGATAAGAGAGATCAAAGGAAATGCCCCAAACTACTTGTTGTCTTAACAAGGTTCACGTCTGCATGTCTTATGCATTCTGCTTTGACCCTCTCCTCCCTTCATCTGCCTCTCCCACTCACTGTGGAGGCTGAACCTCTGTTTCTATTGATGTAGAAAGTCACTTAGGCCACATCTATACTACTTGCCAGATTGGGTATTTGGGACAGTTATATTTGCAGAGCTGAAGTTGCATATCGTAGGTCGACCCTCCCCCTCCTCCCCCCACCAGTGTAGCCCTGGCCTTAGTTTCTCTTGTGCCTTAAGAGATAATCCACTGAAAATAATCTGCTGCTCTTAAACTCAGTAGCCATTAGACCGTATGGTACCCTAAAGTTGAGAATTTGAGATGTTCAGACATTGACAACAACTGGGGACGTCCTTGCCTTTGCTACAGTTAGGTTATGGTTACACTGCACAGCTTTTAGCAACATAGCTGTGTCACTACAGCCATGCTGCTCAAAGTCGCGCTTTGTGGCCGCTGTTTGTTGGAGCCAACAAACTTCCACCCCCAATGAGTGGCGCTTGTGTTGCACTCCTGCCAAGAAGATGCTGTTCACACCAGCACTTGTCTTTGGCAAGACTTTTCTCTTTCAGGTTTTTTTTCCTTTTTAACACCTCTGAAAGACAAAAGTTTTGTCATTCAATTTCCAGTGTAGACATAGCCCTAGTGTGTTTGCTCAAGGAGCAATGGGATATAGACAGAGAGAAACTGAAAAGATGCATTCTTGATGCTGAGATATATCATGTTAGTTTCTGATACACTGGAGAAAGTGTTCAGAAATAGCTAAATGTCACTTCAGGCCCAATCTAGCAAAGCAATTTAAGCATAATTTGTAGAACAGTGCAAGGTGCCTTTTCATGTGATGTTGAGTATTAATTTGAATGTCTATCTTGCTGCAAATTTTCCTATAGCTTTATATGCTTAAACTATGTCTGTATTTTGGAAGATTCAAGTTTGCCCACTGTAAATGAGTTTATATTTCCAATAGTGCAGTTATTTAATTTCCTGTTGGAAGTCTACAAATATTGGCTCTGTTCACTACTTGGGAGGAAGCCAAAAGAGAGTACAATATCATTAACATGCTCTATTCCTTTGGAGGTTTCGCTTAATAAGGGTCTCATCTGTACTTAGGACTGGAACATAATAAAACATATCTTTCTAATTAAGCCCCATAAGTGTAGTTAATAGCGTTAATTTAGGGGAGACGAAGATGGAAAGGTTAGCATGACGACAAGTTTTTTTCATTTTTTCTTAGTCCTAATTTTGCTCATTTTTATTTTGCTCTGGACTTTGTTGTTGCCTTTTGCCAATAAAATACCAGAAGCAAGGTCCCAGTCCTGAAATTGCTAGACATGTATTGGCCCTCAGGCCATTGACTTTGGGATCCACTTGCATGGTTTTGTTTGAAGCCTAAAAATGTACTGGTGACACTTTGGATAAAATTATCAGAAGTGTATTTTCAAAAATATCCCTTAGGCCATTAAGTGACTTAGATGTATTTTGAAAATTATACCCTTAGAGAAACAAAAAGCATAGAATTCTTTTGCAAGCAAATTCTACTGCAAAAAATGCCATTTGTTTAGTGATCAGATGAAATAAATTTTCTTTAACTGTTTTTAAAACTGGAAAAAAGGAACCAAGTTTTGCTTTCATTTACAGATTTTTAGAAGTGAGGGTAACTCAACATTGGAACAGATTACCAAGGAATGTAGTAAAATTCTCCATCGCTTTGAGTCTGATCCTGAATAACTATGTTGGTTTCAGTACTGTTACTCTAGATTTGCACTGGTCTAACTGAAGGTAGAATTTCCTCAAGGAACCTATTTGATCTATGATAGCTGCAGAATGCAGCATATGCTGGATCTACTGCCTGCTGATCTATTCTGGACAAAGGATGACCTTCTACGGGGGAACCCCCGCCCCTCAAATGCTGTGTGCCTGGGAATTCTGAATCTGCTTGGGTGTCAGGATGGGGAGGAACTCATAGAAAAACGCACACAACTTGCAAATTTTTGTAGACATTTGTGACCATTTACTTCTGCTCGTTTACAACATCATCAGAAGTAAGGTTACGTGACCGATGTGATGCCAAGAATAGGAAGGAAAAGGCATGTCATGTATAGCTGTCATGCCCCTGTATCACATATTTCAAGGACCCTATTGGCTGATGACAATACACAGTTTAGGACGGTGGTTTGGGTCAAAACTGAGAGTTGAATAACTTGCATGTGTCAAATGATTAAAGTCTTTTCCCTTGCCCCTTCTCCCCCATTAAAATAAAAATTCCTTAACATAGAAAATGCATATAAAAATCCACTTATATAATAAAGTGGTATGTGGGACAAAAATTCATAAAACATATAGAGATATACTGCTTTATTAGGTTTGGTTTGGGTGGATTCTCCATCACTGACAATGATTAAATCAGAGTTGGATATTTTTCTACAGGACACGCTCTAGGAATTATTTTGGGGAAGTTCTCTGGCTTGTATTGTACAGGAGGTCTGACTAGGTGATTGCAGTGGTTCCTTCCGGTCTTGGAATCTGTAAATCCCTGCTACCTTCATATTTTTATGAGTGATTTTTAGTAACATCTGTATCAGTTTTCTGTTATAAAGCATACAGGTGAAGACTATTACATGCATTTACTTCTAGGCAGACAAAGATGAGTCTGATTCTCCCCTCCCTCCCCCAAGTGCCCTTTTAATTCCCATTCTTAATAGCAGTTACATTTGCGTTTGGACAGTAGACACTCCGGTCCTTATAGTTCTTTCTTTTCCAAGTATTAGGGAATATGGTTCTTATTCCAGTTCCAGGAGCTTTGGGAAAAAATCTTTTGGATGGCCCATAAGAACAAATATGGCTCTTTCAACTTTATTTCTCTGAAGTCTGAGTGATAACATCCAGGCATTTGAATTTCTACATTAGGTTTCATCCAAGGATCTCAAAGTGTTTTATAATAATAAATAAATATAATAATAATGCTATTATTTAATTACAACAATACTCTGTGAGTTACTTAAGTCCTTTGTAAAGCTCTTTGAGATCTGCTGATGAAAAGCGCTATCTCAGAAGTAGGGATTATTATATCGGCTACATATCCGCATCCCCATTTTAGAGATCGGTAAAGTGAGCAACACAGGTTAAATGACTTGCTCAAGGTCACACAAATGAGTCAGTAGCAGAACTTGGAATAACAGCTGGAAGTCCTGATTTCTATACCCTACGTTTTACCATTGGACCATACTCCTTCACCTATAATAAAGAAACATGCCATAAAATAACATTTTATCTTTTAAAATATGTGTAATAGGGTATTAGGGTTGGAAGAAACCCATACTAGTTCATCTAGACCATAAGAAAACAATAGGCACTTATCTAGATTTGACCTGAATTTTTCAAGTGGTTTTGATTCCACAAGCTCTTTCAGAAGTAGGCTCTTTTTCCATGTAAATATGCGGACTTGTGCAGTGTGTGAAAATGGTCTGAAGTGCTGTTTTTAATGTAATATTGTACTCTGACCCAACAGAATATAGTATAGTTCAAATTAAGGTGACCAGATAGCAAGCATGAAAAATCAAGATGGGGGTGGGGAGTAATACATGCCTAAAAACGTTCAGAATATTGGGACTTTCCCCATAAAATTGAGACATCTGGTCACCGTAGTTCAAATTAATACAGTTTACTACTGTAATGAGCTAGTATGTATGTGTGCCACTGCCCACTTGCTGGACAGAATCGGAATTACTCAGCAGTGTGCCCTAAATTGCTAACAGCTAGTGGAGATTGTCTGCACTTCTGAGTTCTATCCTAACTATTGTGAAGAAGTTTCAGGGGCTCACATTGTGCAGCAAAGTGACAGCCATGAAGTCCTGTGTGGTCTTGAATTTGCGCTATACAAGCCAAACCAATAAGAGATGGAGAAAGCAGGGAGTTAGTCTGTTAAATCTAAGTTTAACCAACTTCTGCTGGTAAGAGAGAGAAGTTTTCACACTTACACAGAGCTCTTCTTCGGGTCTGGAAAATGTACTCAGAGAAACATTTTTCGTGGAGCTAAGGGAGAGCTCTGTGTAAGCTCGAAAGCTTGTCTCTCTTACCAACAAAAATTGGTCCAATAAAAGATATTAGCTCATCCACCTTGTCTCTTTAATATCCTGGGCTGAAACAACACTGCATACCATCTTTAGGTACTTAAATATTTGGGTCTGTTTGACCAAGGCTGGGGAAGGGGGTCAGGAGGAAATAATAATATCTCACCTATAAACTCTCATTTACTGCTTTAAAAAAAAAAAAAAAAAAGAGAGGGCCCTGTCATACTCTATGTAGGATGTAGCTGGCTTTGTTTCCTAATGCTCAATGTAAAGAATAAGGTGCTGTGTAAGAATTACTCAGTGTATATCTGCCTCTTCAACAATTTGAACTATGTATTGACTTCTAGACACAGGTTTTCCTGTGAAGCTGGGAGAATTTATTTTTGTATGAATTTTAGCCTCTTTTGCATAACCAAGAGGTATAATCAGTTTGGATAAATGCCTGAATGCTTAAAATGTGGTCAGGCCTAACTTAATTTTGTAAAGTATTTCAACCTTTGTATAGTCTGTGGTCTTCTTGTCTACAAGAAGAAGAAGAAGAAGAAAAATCAAATTCTAAATCTAAGAGAAAAAGCCTTGTGTGCTTTTTGAAAACTATATATATTTCTTCATACATGACAATTATAATATGTAAATAAAATAAATGTGTATCCATAGAAGAATTATAGTACAAATATACTACCCTCCATTTAAAACTGGAGGGTTGGATTTTAAAAGCATTTGGTGCACAGCATTGTACAAAGCAAAGAGGGAAGACCCAGTCTCTTTCCTAAGGTATTTACAGTTCAAACAGGATCCTGCAGAGTATAGCATTCATGTTGGAATAATATCTAAATTATTTTTTACATAGGGCCTGCCTGTGTTCCATATAAATATATGGGTATTTGCCTTTAGGTTGCTCCAGGCTCAGGTCTACAGCCTACGTACATTACTTAGACATAGACTAAAAGGTATGACCCTGAAGCCCTTATTCATATAAGCAGTCCTTATTCATGAGGGTAGTCAAGTATTTGCAGATGTGTGGGTTGGATGTCTGAGCTCATACACACCAGATTTTTACTTTTTTTTTTTGACAGATGTGCTAATACTCACCCATGGTGGTTCTTTAAAAGCCAGTTAAGTCTCTCTTCATTACAAAGTACATTTTTAGTTCTGTCCAAGGAGATGACAAGTATTGCCTACTTCAGTAATCACATAAGTCACTTGAGAACCAAAACTTGAAACATTGTGAAAACATGAAACATCAGAATTTCTACCATCTTTTATTTATCTATGTAATGGACTTCATGCACTTCTCACTTCCCAAGTGGTTCAAGTCTGCCAAGAGACTTAACCAGCCTGCTGCTCCCCCTCTCCCCCAAAACTGTTTCTACTTGAGTTGACTATTGTTTTGAGGTAATATATCATTGAGTCTGGTCCAAATGGCAAAAAATCTTGTCTTTTAAAACCAGTGTGAGCCATCAGGAGGGTGAGCTCAGCAGGGACTAGTTCACATATAAGTTAAATACCAGCCATGAGGGGTTTCAGATGCTGAAAAATAAGCAAAATCTGCAGTTATGTAGAAAACAGAGGCCCATTTCTCCATGTACATCTGTCTAACTCACAGTTTAGCCTCTAAGGGATTTGTCTGCTGAAAAGAGGAGGCCAGGGTGGCCAAGAAAGAAATGCATGCCCTGCTCAAATAACTGGAGTATCCAAGAACAATCATCAGCTCTCCTTTCTTCATTCAAATGAGCAATTTCCCCAAGGGCACTTGTTCTAATCCTATATTGTTTAACCTCTATTCCTGTATTGCCAATCCAAAAATGGTTTTGCTGGAGTGACTCCCAAGTAAAATGACACACGCTTTCTGAAGTGCAGGGGTTTTTATCGTTCTACAAAGAGCAAATTCTTATTTAGCCTTTTAATACAGATTCATCAGACTTTAAGGATTCTGTGTCATACCTTATGGTACAAGTCCAGGGGCTTGACACATGAGCTTTACTACAAGATAAAATATCCGTGATATGCATGCAGTAACTTTATACACCTTCTGTTCATTCTAATTCTCTCTTCTTCCTGTCAGGCTTCAGGTACTGTCTCTATCTATCTAATCTATCTAATATTCCTTCTAGGGGCTCCTGGAGACCCCACTGTGCAAAGTATGATGTAAACACATTTTAACAGATTGTTTAATACCCTGGTGAGCTAACAACCTAAATAAAAAAGATAGGCAAAGGGTGGGAGAGGAAACTGCAACAGAAAGGGGAAGTAACTTGCCCAAGCTCAAAGTGCCAGACAGTGGCCAGGAATAGAAGCCACGGTCAGCACCATGATCCCTGGATTGCACTGTCTGTCAACACATATAGGGCCCATTAACAAAGACATTCCACATGCTTCATTCAAAAATACTGTTGATCTCCTTTAGAGGTAAACATTGGATAGGTATTTGTTTCATTCATGGTGTTCCATTGTTTATTTCTCAACATTTGTCTTTCGCATTTTGAGTCCTCCTCTCTCTCCTCTGCATGGTGCGGAGAGGCCAGATCATCTATAACAGGGGTAGGCAACCTATGGCACGTGTGCCAAAGGCGGCACCCAAGCTGATTTTTAGTGGCACTCGCACTACCTGGCTTCTGGCCACAGATCTGAGGGGCTTTGCATTTGAATTTAATTTTAAATGAAGCTTCTTAAACATTTTAAAAATCTTATTTACTTTACATACAACAATAGTGTAATTATATATTATAGACTTATAGAAAGAAACCTAAAAATGTTTAAACGTATTTCAGGCACATGAAACTTTAAATTCAAGTGAATAAGTGAAGACTTGGCACACCACTTCTGAAAGGTTGCCGACCCCTCATCTATAATGTAAACTCATCCCAGGGGACCTCTGATAAAAAGAGGCAGTGAAAAGGCTGGCTTTCCCTTACCATTTTTTTAATTGGTTTATAAAAACATGTTTAATTACACTGCTCTACAGCCAAAATGCTTCTGAAATAAGTGTAGTCAAATTTTACTAATTCTGGGTCACTGAGAACGAAAATGATGCTTAAAATTGTTGATTGGCTCTAGTTTTCAAGATATGCTATTGGGTCAGTATATACGACCCTTGACATGGGAATGGCGGAGGATAAGTGAGTTATAAAGGGAAGGGATCTCAATTTAAACCAGAAATGACTAAAATACATCTTTGACTAAATCTATGAATAAATCTATGACTGAGTTTGGACAGTACTTGCTTTTTAGGCAAAACAATGAATGATGCAATCTGAAGCTGGTATTGCATCATACATGATATGAATTGCATCATGCTATTCCTAGAAGTCATGGATGAAGCAATCCTAACGAAGCTTACATCACTCTGCTGAACAAATTGCCTTATATCAGCTCTAGAAATCATACAGTGTCGTGCTCTCTTATTTGTCAGTGTTTGATTTTGCAAAGGGACACATTTCTGTTTAGCCAAAGTGAGCAGAGATGCCTCGTACTTGTGTGAACAGAGCAGATAACTTCTGCTATGTTTGTGGTGAAGTGACTTTTGCATCACAAAAGCGCAGTATAACCACTATGGTTAAGAAAGCCTATCACCTTTATTTTGGCTGCAAAATTGGAGATCAGGACAAGAGGTGGGCCCCACACATATGCTGCAACACTTGTGCAACAAATCTTCGCCAGTGGTTGAACAGGAAAAGGAAATCTATGCCTTTTGCAGTGCCAATGATTTGGAGAGAGCCAACAGATCATACCAGCAATTGGTACTTCTGCATGGTGCCTCCAGTTGGGAAAGGTGTGTCAAAGAAGAAAAAGTGGACTGTGCATTATCCAAACATTCCATCAGCTGTACGCCCAATACCTCACGGAGAAGGACTGCCGGTTCCTGATGCACCAGAATCATTCTCACTTGAGTCAGACGAGGAAGAGGAAGAGGATGAAACTTCTGGTCCTGAACCATTAATGTCACAGGACCCACATTTTCTCCCATCCTCCTCCTCTGAAACACACCTCATAACACAAGCTGAACTGAATGACCTTGTCAGGGATTTGGAACTACCCAAGAGTAAGGCAGAGCTGTTAGGCTCCAGACTACAGCAGTGGAATCTCCTGGCATGTGATGTTAGAGTTTCCATGTTCCGTGACCGTCAAAAGGATCTTGTCCCATTCTTCTTCATGGAAGGTGATCTTGTAGCCTGCAACAACATTGATGGTGTGATGGCAGCCCTCAACATCGTTCACGATCCAGATGAGTGGAGACTCTTCACTGATTCATCGAAGACGAGTCTTAAAGCTGTTTTGCTGCATAATGGCAATGTTTTGCCATCAATTCCAGTTGGTCATGCAGTCCATATGAAGGAAACCTATGACAACATGAAACAACTTTTGAGGTGCATAAACTATGACCAACATCAGTGGCAGCTTTGTGGCGATTTGAAGGTTGCTGCTCTCTTGCTTGGTCTGCAGACTGGATACACAAAGTACTGCTGTTTTCTCTGCAAATGGGATAGTCGTGCAAGAGATTCCCACTACATCAAGAAAGATTGGCCACTCTGACAGTCATTGGAGCCTGGGAGGAAAAGTGTTCAGCATCCATCACTTGTGGAATCAAGGAAGATTTTGTTACCACCCTTACACATCAAGCTGGGTCTGATGAAGAACTTTGTCAAGGCCATTGACAAAACACAAGCAGCTTTCAAGTACCTCTGTGGAAAATTTCCAAGGTTAAGTGAAGCTAAGATAAAGGAAGGTGTCTTTGTTGGTCCTCAGATTCGTGAACTTCTTCGAGATGACGCATTTGACCATGCACTGCGTGGCAAGGAAAAGACAGCCTGGAAAGCCTTCCAGTCAGTGGCAATACATTTTCTCGGAAACAACAAGGCAGACAACTACAGGTTGTTGGTGGAAAACCTCCTCAAGGCATACAAAAGCCTTGGTTGCAACATGTCACTAAAGATACATTTTTTGCACTCTCATCTAGATTTTTTTCCACCGAACTGCGGAGCAGTGAGCGATGAGCACGGCGAGCGATTTACCAGGACATTGCAACAATGGAGAAATGCTATCAGGGCAAATGGAGCCCATCAATGCTTGCAGACTATTGCTGGACAGTGACAAGAGATGCTCCATTTAATGAATACAAGAGACAAGCCAAGAAGCGCCGAGTAGACACTGAATAGGACTAAACTATGTACATAATAGTTTTTTGCCTTTTGTTTCATAATACATTTTATTTATATAACCCTTTTGCTGATTTTTAAAGTGTTACATAAACAGGACAGGTGAAATATTATCATGTAAAGCAACTATAAACACATGAAAAGACCTAGGTTTACAATTTATGATTAAAACTCTACTATCTACACAATACACATAGACATAAAATGTAAAAACTTAAATATCTTAGAAACAGTAGCCAATCAGCTGTTTTAATTGTCATATTTGAATTCAGCACATCAAAATACATAATAAATATCACATTTTATCTCTGAAGGAGACGACTTCTAAAAAATTGTAGACCAGTGTTGTTATGTGCTGGTAGAATTCAGTTCATTTGAGCATATTATATTCTTACGCTGTGCATCTCATACTGATGATAGTAACGATTGTGAACGAACCTTCAGAATGATACAGAGGAGTGTTTCTTCCTGGCCAAATGTGACTTCTGCATCTAAGCTCCATTAAAATAATATGAGCCACAGTTAGTCACTGGAAGTGATGCACATGGCGTGTTATAATACCAAAAGAGGAGCTAATGGGTGGTAGTGAACTATTAATATTGATTTGCAACACCCTACAGTGGCAGAAACGTCTATGTAATTTCATTGTTGGGGCTGAAGGGGAACTGCAAACAGATGCATTAAGTCAGCGTAGACTATCAAGGTGATTCCTCCTCCTCTATTGGCTTTGTAGGATGCACTTAAAATATTGTATTCAGTTCTGGGAAATTCAGTGTTGTACTACACACATTTTGGGGTGGGGACTCAGAAGAGCAATCAAAATGACTGAGGGATTGTGTTTCAAGGAAAAATAATTAGGTAGACCTTGTCAAACAACAACTAAGAGAGATGATGTAACTATGTATGGAGTGGAAATATATGATGGGTGTTAACAGAGAGAAGGATGGGGTGATGCAGTGAGCTATAATTAGAAATAAGAGGAAGAAAATAAAGCAAACGGAAACTTAGGCTAAATTTCAGAAGCAATTTCCTAACAATGATATCTATTGAACTGTGGACAGTTTTTCTAAGTAAGTTATGGAAGCAACATTGCCTGAGATGTATAAACTGGATTGGACCAAACTGTTGGAAACCATATTGCTGGGAACAGGCCTTCCTTGGCAGAGGACCGAACAAACAGGCTGATCCAACTCCCAGAAAAGTTAATGAGAGTCTCTGCTGACTCTGGTGAACTTTGGATCAGGACCTAAAGGACATAAAGTGTGTCTTCAGTTTCTGTGATTCAGACTGTGTTAAATGCCAGGTTTCATGTTTCTTGGTGAATTGTGCATAGAATTCCAGTGAAACAGAAAAGCCATGGAAACAAACTTGTCAGTGTTTTTTTCATTAACTCAAACTTCTGGCCACCAATAAACTCTTTGCTTTTAAAGTTTCTTTTATTGGAATGAGAGTAAAATATATATCATTAGCCAATTCTTCTTTTTTCATATGTTCTATTTGCCCCCCCTGCTGGATTCTTAAACTTTCTTAGCTATATCTGTTTTGTTGACTTTAAAGTTACAATAATTTTATTTTTGCTTAAAAGAAAAAAAAACACATTTAATGCACAGTCCTTGTAACTTGAGCCTTGGTGGTCTTGGAGGAAACCTAAAAAATAGTTTTGGTTGATAATGTGTCATGTGAATGTAATTACCTGGGGGCTTTTTCTCCTTTCAGAAAAATAAATAATGCACGCCAAATTTAGGTCAGAGCAAGTTACTCTCTAAATCTTTATTTTTGTTACCCCAAAATGTATGGAAATTTTTAATGATTAAATTCCAGACTATCATGACTTTGTCACTAGCACACATTTACTGAATATCAAAAATCTTGTTTGGAGGTCCCGGTGCTATCTTTATGTATGGGAAAGTGCCGTCACATATTGTGTGTTGCCTCTCTCATTTCCTCACCATATGTAGTCAACAGAAAAAATAATTGGTGAAGGGCTCTTCTTGGATGTACATTAATGGACAATAAGGAAGAATACAGGAGGCCTTTGGCTTTCTTTAGTAATTAAGCTGTCTCAACAATCAGCTGCTAAAACAATGGAACAACTTCATTATAGATAGGTAATCTTATTATTCTGGCACATGGCAGCCTGGCTACAATTTAGCCTGTGGGCATAGTCTGCTTTTTAGGTTTTTATAATTTTCCTATTTCGAACTGCATTACGCTAAAACGTATATAAGCTTGTGGCTTTAATGCAATTTTTTGTCCTGGAAAACTCACTCACATCTACAAATTCTCATCTTTATTTGTAGAAGGTTTTTTCGGGGGAAACAAGCAATAGGTTTTTTGGTGATTTATTAGTTGTGCTCAGGGTTCTGGGATCTCTGTGACAGTTCAGGACTTAGTTCTGTGGCGCGGGTGAGAGACTTCTGGTGCTGCCGCCATTTCATGGGGTGCTCACAGCATCCACTGCTACTTAAAGAAGTACAGACAACCTGAATCATCCATCCTATCTTATATGATCCATGAAATCCAGAGCTCTGATCTGTGGCCACATTTTGGACTCTCTCCTCAGAGCGTGAGTCCCTACACAGCTGTTTAAACCTTTGCAAACTCCTATATATAGGAGTGACCCGACAGCAAATGTGAAAAATCGGGACAGTGGGTGGGGGGTAATAGAAGACTTTATAAGAAAAAGACCCAAAAATTGGGACTGTCCCTATAAAATCAGGACATCTGGTCAAACTATATATATTTCACATTGTTACCGGGAGAGTTCTGCAGCTGGGGGAGAGTTATTTGCTGTTAACTAAAGTAGGAAAGAGGATTATTAATTAACCATTAACTTTACTATTGTCATTCAGTCACATTTCTCTTTCCTTTATCTTTAGAACTTACATGGCCTCCATCACTGTAATAATCTGAGCACCTCACAATATTTAATGTACTTATCCTCACAGCACCCGGGTAAGATAGGGACATAGTACAGCGGCTAAGTGACTTGTCCAGAGTCATGCAAAAAGGAGGGACTTGAACCCCGGTCTCTCATTGGCCAAGCTAACACCCTAACCACTGGACAATCCTTCCTGTCTTTCTTGTGTGGGAGAAGGCACAGGTTCAGAACTGGAAGGGGATGACAACACTGAAGGGGAAGATTGGCACAATGTACTGTGAGAAAGTAGGGTACTAGTAACAGTTGCTAATAATTTAAAATTTGTTTCCAGGGACAGGTTTAAGATTATCAGCCGTGTTAGTCTGTATCCATAAATAAGACGACGAAGATTTGTGGCACCTTAGAGTCTAACCAGATTATTTCAGCACAAGGTTTCGTGGGCTATAGCCCACTTCATCGGATGCATAGAATGGAAATTTTGTGTTTTTGCTTTCTGTGTATACAAATACATCTTACTTCTGTTCCATTCTATGCATCCGATGAAGTGGGCTATAGCCCATGAAAGCTTATGCTGAAATAAACTGGTTAGTCTGTAAGGTGCCACAAGTCTTCATCATCTTATTTCCAGGGACCATTTCTCTAGTAAACCTGGTGTCTGGAAGCCAAGAGGCAGTGCACATCTTGGTGAGTTTTAGCTTTGTTGGGGGGCGGGGGGTGTCAAAATTGTGAGACAGCTTTCAGCCTGCTCTACTACTAGCCCCCAAACCTGCTAGATCCTCATTCATCAGCTTGGTATTTTGTGCTAGCACTGATGTGTGATTCGTTGCAAAAAACATTTCAGAGCAGGGAAACTCTGCCTGTGTAGGAAAAATACAGCAAGGGGTGAAGGCCAAAGGTTCAGAGAGGGATTAGACATCCTCCCTTCAATCCAATTTATGTTTCTGCCTGGTCTCATGACTCTTCCTCATACAGTCACTTCTCATCTATCCAGTCCCTGGTTCCACCAGTCTGATGTCATCTTCTTAAAGGAAACCTAATGGCTTGTTACCTCCACCCAGTATGATGTTTGGGGGTGAATAGGCCTGTCTGTATTCTAGCGTCTTTCTGAGGTATATGGTATTTCTCCTTCCTTTCTCTGTTCCCCTGATCTTTCTCCTTGTCAGTTTTTTCCTGTAGTGTCCCCCCACTTTCCCCTCTCCCTATGCAGCCTTTGGTGTGTTCTCTTTCCTCCTCTTCCTTATTCTTCTACATTCTGTGGGGTTCTTTTTCCTCTCCATCCTAAGAGGGGCTGAGCTGAGGCTATTACCTCAGCTTCTGTGGCTGTGGAAGCTGGCAACAGAACAAGAGAGGGGCAGCCTTTGGCGTCTCTAGAAAGTGGTAGGTGTGCGGGGTGGGGAGGGAGGAAGGAATGACACATGCGTACAGCATTAGAGGGAGGAAGAAAACACAGTATGGGATGGCCCCTGTGTTTCCCAGGTAATGCTATCCCGTCCTTCTGGCACCCTCTCTTACAGGCTTGCAATGCAAAGAGCTCTACTTCGTCCCATCTTGGGTGTAACTGTTGGCTGTTGGAACATTTTCAGTCCTAACTGTTTTTCAGTGGAAAAGTAGAGTTTTTGGCTGTACAGGATTTTTCACAAAAAGTGTCTGCTTTCAGTTGGAAACATGGGTTTTGACTGGAATTTTTTAAACTAAAAATTTAATATTTGTCAAAATTTGAAATTTTCTGTCAGGGGGTATGGCATGCCAGAATCTGTTTAATCTGACTAACTCCAGTGATTATGCTAATTTTAGTTATTTGGCATTTAGATACCAGATTATATAAATCATAGTCATAGTATAGCTGGGTAGAGAGAGACTAATTAATTCAGAACTGCAAATTTTGCAGTGTGGGGAGGTTGGTTGTTTAATAAAACCCAAGAAACCGCTTTGTAAATCATTGATTGATTCATTCATTCCCAAAGATAGTTCTTTCATACTTGGGACTGCAGATTTGGAGGTAATTAAGGCAGATTCCAGATTTGTCTCACCAAAGATCTGTAACATGATGCAGTTAAAGTATGAGTTATTGACAAGGGAAGATCAACTTCAGAGAGCTAATATTTGTGTAGTACTTAGAGTCTGACAACTGCTATGGGTTTTAATAATATGCTTTTTTAAAAAAATCAGTTACACAATAAACAAGATAAAGTGCAGATACCCAATTCCTTTGTCTTTAGGTAGCATGCAAAAGCAATTTTCTTGACAGATAGAGCAAACCATTAATATTTTAAGTATTCGGTATCTTACCCGTGCAGCTATAAGATCTTATTTTATTAAAATGCCTTCATAGTGTATGTGAGCTTTAGTACTGTGTAATCTGCAAACAATACAATTACAGCACTAAATTAATGCAGTATAATTACACGCTATTATTCTGTCAGCACAGGAATTCAGCTCCTGGTCTTCATACTGTATGAGTATAACACAAATTGTACTTAGAAATGTATAGCATATTGCAAATGTGGCTTGTTATCAGCTTTCCTGTACAAGGTCTCAGTATGTACAATTGAACTGATGATTTAGAATCATTCTTTAAGTAACTGATTTTCACAAGTTGTTGTTTTGGGAACTTAGTGCTTTCAGGAAGGTGGTAATACAGGTTGGTATTATTGTACATACAGCCAGGTATGGCAGCTTGTCATGAAGCATGTGTGGAGTCAGTTCTGTTGTACAGCATGAAAAGGGTTAATGCTGATACCACTGGGAAAGTCTCCTCACTGAGTGGCAATTAGAATTGACCTACCCTGGCTGGAACAGCAGGAAACTAATAGAACTTTTCTGCTCTATTCAAAGCAGGGTAGTCAAGCATCTTAACTCTCCACCAAACTCTGTTTTCTGTTGTGCTTTGTAATTCCAGCTTTCTGCAGCATTAGGAGCTGGAAGACAAATACTTGCAATTGTATATAGAACTGTAATGTTAGTTCTAAAAATTGTACCAATATTTATCTTGCTTCAAAGGACTATCTTTGTTTAGGAAAACTGGTTTTATAAGGCATTAGTAAATATATATCATACACTGAAAATGTATGTACAAAGAGAGCATATAAACATTTGTGTTCAGTGATTTTACTTAGGCTGGATTTAAGAGTGCGTCAGAAGAATCTTGACTGATGTTTTAAAATGTAAAACGTTTTGCTATAGGATGAATGTCATTTTTATTTGTATCTTAAGTGCCTAACATACTACTTATGATGAATAAATAACAAAGAGGAAGGACCAAATTTTCCTGTCAGCTGCCCCAGTTTAAATCTAATGTAGCTCCATTACTTCAGTTGGAAGTACTCTAGATTTACATCACTGTAACTATGAGCAAAATGATACTCTTAATTTATGGTGCCCAAACTGTTCTGTTTTTGCTGAACTTTGTTACATCATACACTCCCAAAGTGTTTTCTCTTGCAATTGTATGTGAATTAAATTTTAGTTTAAGGCACCCAAACGAAAATGTATATAGCTAATTTGTTTCAGTAGTAGAAATAGTGTAAATACTTGTCAGGTGAATCACTAAACATATAGGTCACACAGTTGAACTATAAAAAAAAATTGTATTCTGTGAACTCTGTGTTTGTGTGGGTAATGTTGTCTAAATCATCAAAGTTCAAGTATTTTCTGAATGCATGCAGAGGATTGCTAAAAGTGAATCACACTGTCAAAGGTAAGTTGCATTTGGATCATATGAATAACTCTTGACACAGACAACTGATTGACATAATGAACAGTGGGTATCTGAGCTCAAATAATTGGCAGAAACAAAACTGCCTTGTCCTGACTTTCTGTGATCCCTCAGTTGGAGTCTTTTTGGAAATCATAAGAATGGAGACCCTGTGTTGAAAGACTGTTGGGTGCAATTTTTGAGGGGAGAGGGGAAGAGCATGGGTTTTGACAAATTCAGAGCCCTTGTTGATCTGCTAACGGTATTGAAAGGACTAGCTGAAGCAGAAAGCCCCAAAAGGGATAAGTGGAAGCAGGTGTGCCGTGGATGTGATAAGCTATATCCCTCTCAGCTCTCTGCAAATGTCTTATTTTTTCTCTGGAAAGAAGAAAGAAATGAGTCTAACAACTTCCTTATACCTAAGCACTTTTTTAAGGCTGCTTACGGTGTCCTGAGGCCTGTTGTAAATATTTGCATTGTAAGGGAAAATCTAACTAGCTTCAAAGTAGGTGAATATTTACCGACTAAATAGTGGTAGGATTTTAAAATGAAAAGTAAATCATTCAATGGGAGTGCAATATGAGTAAACGGATTCATGTGATCCGACAAATGATCCTCACTGCTTGCACTTCTCCTGCTCTAATTAAGGGCAGTTCATGTTTCATACTGCAATCCAATTCAGCTACGTAGTGAAATGCTTAGTATGAAGCACTACACTGAATCTATTACCCAGATGTATCCCATCCAGATGAGAGATACCAACGGGCTAATTCTGAAGGTATGTCTACAGTACAAAATTATTCTGAATTTATACAATTTGAATTATCTAAACAAATTGTATAAATTCGATTGTGTGTGTCCCCAGTAAAAGCGCTAATTTGGCGTAGTGCCTCTACAGTATTGAGGCTAGCATCGAGACTCGGAGCAGTGCACTGTGGGTAGCTATCCCACAGTTCCCGCAGTGTCTGCTGCCCCTTGGAATTCTGGATTTAGCTCCCAGTGCATGATGGGGCAAAAACATTCTCACAGGTTTTCCTTCCCACATCTCATCAGTCGCCCCTCCCTCCATGCAAGGTACAGGAAATAATTGTTTGGCGCCATATCACTGGAAGCATGGAGCCCGATCAGCTCACTGCTGTAGTTGCAAACATTGTAAATACCTCTTGCATTATCCAGCAGTATGTGCAGAACCCGCAAAAGTGGCTGAGGAAGCGACGACAGTGTGATCACGATAGTGATCAGGACATGGACACAGACGTGCTTAGAAAAAAGCCATGTGGCAATTGGGACATGATGGTGACATTAGGCCAGTTTCATACCAAGGAACGCCAATTCTGGGTCCGGGAAACAAGCACAGACTGGTGGGACCGCATAGTGCTGCAGGTATGGGATGATTCCCAGAGGCTCAGAAACTTTTGCATGCACAGGGCCACATTTATGGAACTTTGTGAAATCCTGTTCCCTGCCCTGAGGCGCAAAGACACCAAAATGAGAGCAGCCCTCTCAGTTGAGAAGCGAGTGGCCATCGTCCTGTGGAAGTTTGCAACGCCTGACAGCTACCGGTCAGTTGCGAATCAGTTTAGAGTGGGTAAATCTACTGTCGGGGCTGCTGTGCTGCAAGTAGCCAATGCAATTATTGAAGAGCTGCTATCAAGGCTAGTGACTTTGGAAAATGCGCAGACCGTTGTGGATGGCTTTAAGGTGCTGGGATTCCCTAACTGCAGCGGGGTGATAGACGGAACACAAATCACTATCTTGGCACCGGAACACCAGGGCGGCCAGCACATAAACCGCCAGGGGTACTTTTCCATGGTGCTGCAAGTGCTGGTAGATCACAAGGGACGTTTCACTGACGTCAAGGTGGGATGGCTGGGAAAGCTCGCATCTTCAGGAACTCTGGTCTGTTTGAACAGCTGCAGGAAAGGACTTACTTCCCAGACCAGAAAATTACTGTTGGGGATGTTGAGATTCCAATTGTAATTGTTGCTTGTTGTGTACTCCGCAATATCTGTGAGAGGAGGGGGGAGACGTTCATGGCGAGGTGGGAAGTTGAGGCAAATCGCCTGGCGGCCAGTTTCACACAGCCAGACAGCAGGGCAATTAGAAGAAAGCAGCAGTGTGCGGTGTGCATCAGAGAAGCTTTGAAAGCCGGTTTCATGACTGGCTACCGCACGTTGTGATAGTTGTGTGTGTTTCTCTTGAAGTTACCCGCCCCATACATATATTAAGGCAAATAAAGTCAATATTATTTTAAACCTTTTTTTATTAATAGCTGAACACCACATTAAGAGAAATCGGAAGGTATCCCGGGGCGGGGAAGTGGGGTTGGTAGGTTAGGAAGGGTTAGGGGTTGGAGGAGGAGGGAAGGACAAATCCAGAAGCCAAATTAAAATTTTGGATATGCCAGCCTTCTACTATTTAAAGTTGAATGTGTGGATCCCTATAACTGCCCCTCCCACCATGTTCTTGGGCATCTGGATGAGGAGGCTATGGAACTTAGAGAGGACGATTATACAGGGACTGCAGCAGCATTCTGCGGTCATGCTGCATTTCCTGCATTATATCCACCAGACTGCGGAGCATGTCAGTTTACTCCCCCATGAGTTTGAGCATAGCATCCTGCGTGCTGTCATCGCGCGCGCGCCTCCTCTCTTCACGTTCATTGCACGCGTTCCGGGACTCGGCAGTTGTTTGCCTCCAGGCATTCAACTGGGCCCTATCAGTGTGTGAGGACTTCATAAGCTCAGTGAACGTGTCGTCTCGAGTTCATTTTTTCTGCCTTCTAATCTGGACCAGCCTCTGGGACGGAGTTGATGGGGGCCGCATTGAAACATTGGCACCTGTGGGAGAAGAGAGAGGGAGGGTAAAATTGTAAAAGATACATTCTAGAGAACAAAGGGGAGACTCTTTCTCAGTGAAACAGACAATTCATAGTATACTACACATGTGCTTCTTGTACAAGGTCGCATTTTGCCTCTTATACTGAGGTGCCTGGCAGTTTTGGCGTGAGCACGGCATCACACGCGGCTAGGCAGCAGAATTCAGCTTGCAGGTAGCCATGGTAAGGCCTATAGCACGCAGGATTATGCTTCTTCCACATTCAGTTCAACGCTTGTGGAATGCTGCGACCCCTTTCCCATAAAAACCAATGCACGGGGCTTTTCTTATTTGAAAGGAGGGCCTGGTCTACGATCTCTGTGGGATGATCACTTCACACAGAACCCCCCGTCCCCCAACCTTTAAGCACAACTCCGACCTCCCTGTGTGAACAGAGTACCCCATCCTCACCCCATCAGGCTTTGAGCCCTGTAAAGTAAACGTGTACAGCCCTGTGTGGCTGGGTTTCCTTCCTCAACCCCACCGTGTGTCTCCGATCAGGCTCTGATCAGGGATGAGCCTTTTAGCCGAAACAAGAACAGCCCAGTGTGGCTGGATTCCCCACCCACCCACCCACCCTCTCCGTGTGGCTCCGATCAGGCTCTGATCACGCCTCAACGAAATGCGGACACCGCGGCGTGAACGGACACCTCTGATTGTTCCCTTACTCAAATTCCCCTCTTTCATTCAGGGCCCATGAATGATATTGGTCTCGTGAGGCTAACGCAGACAGATAAAGAATGAATGTTGCTTACATGCAATCAAAACCCAGGAGCTTACGCTGCCCTGCTCTGTGAAGCAATGATTCCCAACTACTTGCTACTGGCCTGGCGGGGTAAAGTGTCCTATCATGGAGGATGGAATAAGGCAGCCCTACCCAAAAAACTACTGCAAAGGCTTGCTGAGTACCTCTATGAGAGCTTCATGGAGATATCCCTGGAGGATTCACGCTTCATCACTGAACACGTTAACAGACTTTTCCACTAGCTGTACTGGAGGTGAATGCATCACAAGTCTTCAGAGCAAACGAATCAAACAACCTTGCTTTTAAACCCTGCACTGTACTTAAAAAGAACACTCACCAGAAATGCACTCTCCGGCATCAAGGTCCGAGAGCTCACCTTGGGAAGGGGGGTGAAGGGTATTGGCTCCAGTGTTAGGAACAGTTCCTGGCTATGGGGGAGAACGGATTCACCACTTGTAGCCTGTGCACTGTCTTCCTCCTCCTCCTCCTCCTCCTCCTCCTCATTCCACACAATTCCCCTCTTGTTGGTGTCCACGTACAGTGGCAGGGTAGTGGTGGCATCACCTCCCATAATCGCATGCAGCTCCTGGTAGAAGTGGCATGTCTGGGCTGTAATCCAGAGTGTCCGTTTGCCTCCCTGACTTTTTGGTACCCTTGTCTCAGCTCCTTGATTTTTACTCGACACTGCTCTTCTCCCTGGAGTAGCCTTTTTCAGTCATGGCACTGGAGATTTTACCGTACATATTTGCATTTCTTTTTTTGAAATGCAGTTCTGCCATAACCATTTCATCTCCGCAGCATGCAGTGAGATCCAATATTTCCCTATCAGTCCATACTGGAGCTCGTTTGTAAATCCAGGACTGTGTGGTCTCTTGTAATGCTGGACTCTGCATGGTCGCCTGTGACAGACTCTGCATGGTTGCCTGTGATGGTGGGCTCTGCAAAGTCACCAGTGCTGATGAGCTTGGCACGGTGCCCAAACAGTTTGAAAGTTCCCAGGGCTTTTCCTGCCTACCTGGTTAGTGCATCAGAGTCGAGTGTGTTGTCCAGAGTGGTCACAATGAAGCATTGTGAGATAGCTCCAGGAGGCTAATAACATCAAATTGTGTCCACAGCATCTTTAATCCAGACCTACTATCTCGATTTTAGGCTACTCCCCTTGCCAAGGTAGAGTACAGAAACTGGATTAAAAAGCCCTTTAAATTGAAAAAACCAGTTTGGTCGTGTGGACCTAACAACACATTTTACTTCAATTTAAGTCAACTAATTCTGAAGTAATCGGGTACTGTAGACCAGGCCTAAATGTTTGAAACCATATAAACAAGAATGGCTATTCTAGTCTAGAAGGAGGCTGTCTTAAATGCTTTACTGAAAGCTTGTTATTAATAAGCATGCTAGAAAATATTCCCTTCGATTCTCCCAGTTCACATTCTTGTGTTGTGCTTCCTGTGTGGGACAACATGCAGGAGCGAGTCCTTGCAGAAGCCAAAGCTCTCCCCCTGCAAGGCTCCCCCATTCACCTGGACTCTGGGCTTATTTTACACACAAACCCATCTCCTTTCCTTCCTCACCCTCTTGTTTTATTTCCTCCATTGTTTACCAGGTGTGGCAGGCTGACTGAGGGGCTTTGCTCCCAGCACTCAAGTCTCAAGACTTTTCCAGGCTCTGTTTTGGCTTTATCTGTTTTGGCTTTATCCAGCAGCACTGACACTGCCCACTCCCCACTCTCATGCTGGTTCTGCTGATTTTCTCCTTAGGGCCTCTCTCTCAAAGCTGAGCTCAGCACTGCCTTTTCAGTGATGGCTGAAAAAACTTAACACTTATTTTGGTGTTATTCCCTAAATCTGAGGAATTTATTGAACCTGGTGAAACTCCTTACTGGATGTCAGGCTTCAGAGTGGTACCCGTGTTAGTCCATATCTGCAAAAAGAATGAATACTTGTGCCACCTTAGAGACTAACTAAGGTGCCTGGGTTTTTTCCTTTATTGGATGGCATACCAGAGGCAGGACAGTGGGCTCTGCAAATTACATCTGGTTTTACATGCAGACTATTTGAGACTAATCTAGTATGAGAAATAGATTCTTATTTGTATTATGGTTACCTAGTGAATCAATAGTCCTCCTCTTGTTTCCTAATACTACAGCATTTTCAGTGTGGGTACTCTATTATTTTTAGTAGAGCTGGTAGAATTATCAGAGTTCTGAAGCTTTTTCCATTGTGTGGATTCCACCTGTTTTTCACTTGGTGACAGTTTTAATTGAAAACGTTATCGCATGTGGTGTTGAAACCGTTGTCAGAATCATCCTAGACATTTTTCATTTTGCCAGAAAATAGATTTTCATTTATCAGAAACTTCAGTCATTTTTAGGAAAGCACGATGGGTTCTCTGTGTTTGATTCTACTGCTGGCTCCCTGCCATGAAGCTGCTGTGAAGGTCTGGCTTAACATGAGGCCTCTTGTAGTTGGGGAAAATGAATCTCTTGAAATACAAAACGCGTTAGCCTGGAGGCATGTCCATCTTCAGAAACATCAAACCCCCACTCCCTTCCTTTCATGGATTTGGCTGTAAGGCAAGAACCCTTATTTTATTGGGGAAAAAGCCACAAACCTACCAAACCAACCAACACGTAAAATACCTATGCTCTAACGATGTTTCCCTCTACTGGAAGCCTACTGAGCTGGAACATTTTGACACGTTCCCATGGGTCAGGAACATCAAGATAGCTTTCTGAAAAGATGTGGCTTTCAAACATTGCGGCCATTGTTTAAAGAACCCCAGAAGGGTAATGGTGTGTTTCTTAACACTCTGGTTCTGTTTGGGGAGGAGGGCAGAGTGGGGAGGAGACTGGTGATGATCAGGCATTGTTTTTCCTCTTGTAATTATTACAGTATTTGCTGTATTTTTTTCCAGTAGGATAAATCAGTCAATGCGAATATGTGCAGATTGATCAGTGGAAGTAAGGGTGACAGATTCTGGCCCTTAAGGAATCAGCAGAGACGTAGGAGATTTGTTGCACACTGTTTCAGGTGGGACAGGCTTGCTATAGCACCAGCTTGGAGTACTTGGGGGTGGTGGGTTATATACTAATTACTTCCCCCTTCACACACTACAATTCTGATTTTCAGAGATGATTTAATAAAGGTTCCTGTTTTAGCCTGTAAAGTTCTATCAGGTTATTGTTTGGGAAGCATTGTTTCCCTGCATGGGTAGTCAGGTATCCTACTGAAGGACTTCAAGAACTAAGTTTGGAGATAATTTTCAGTTTGGTCCTTTTCCACCAGCTGCCTTAGAATTAGGTGCTCGGAAATCAGCAACTAAGAAATGTACTGTTTCCTTGTTGAACTAAATGGTATTTTGTCCAATAAATCTTTCATATAAAATGTGATGTCTGAAGTAATATTCATCATAATATGCTATATTAAAGTATTCCCCAGTACACACATTTTACAGCTGTAAACATATCTGAAGTGAAATTCTTTCCCCACTTCCCCTGGAGTCAATGGCAAACCCACTGACTTAAATGGAGGCAGGATTTCACCCCAGATCTCTCTTATAGGAGCCATTTGGCATGTGTTAGAAAAAGGGGTTAAACAAAACTCTCACCAAAGAACTCCTGATGTCTTAGTGTAAATGCAGAGTGATGTGTAATAGGAACTGCCATTTATTTAGCTGTTGATCTTTTAGTCATAGTTTGAGGAGAGTTGGGTGATTAATAGTGCCTCTGCTTTTCAGAGGTGCAGAGCACACATAACTTCCACTAACCTCAATTGAGAGCTAAAGATGCAAATGGGCCACAGATACTGCCTTGCGTTAGATCAGGGGTTGGCAACCTTTGGCACATGGCCCGCCAAGGAAAGCCACAGGTGGACTGGGAGTTGTTTGTTTACCTCCAGCATCTGCAGGTTTGGCCAATCACAGCTCCCACTGGCTGCAGTTCTCCATCCCAGGCCAGTGGGGGCTGCGGGAAACAGTACAGACCATGAGCACAGGCTTGCCCCATTGTTTGTAGCACCAGCTTTTCTCGCTGTGGGGGGAAGCCCTGAGCCTCTGCAACCTGCCCCCCTCCCCGAAGGTGCCTGGCCCACGATTGATTTTCTTTTCTGTGGGTCAGTGGCCCATGACAGAAAAGAGGTGCCCCACCCCAGAGC
>ML677352.1:33389150-33639949 GCA_007922305.1 Dermatemys mawii | reverse complement strand
GAGCTATTGGGTGGGAGCTTGGAGAAGGAGTGGGGCATGGGTGGGGCTTTGGAGGAGTTGTGGGTAAGTATGCTTGGTTTTGTGTAAGTAGAAAGCCATTAGCACTAGCCATAATCACTTTAGATTGGGGTTGGTCACACCATCTGTAGCAAAGCAGGGACTCACCCTCCGGCACCTCCCACTGAGTCTCTCCGGGAATTAGCTCTTCCAGCTCCAGAGCGCCCTCTTCAGGCCAATGTCCTGCTTGCTGCTCAGCCCCATGTCCCCCCCTGGACCCCGGTGCCCTCTTCTCTGGAGTGCTGCTCCCCTGCAGTACCTCCACAGTCTCACTCTGGGTCTCCCCTCCCTGGGGAACTCCCACCTCCTATCCACACCTTGCCTCACTCTAGGCATCTGCCAGTTACCACTTACCCCTGTTCTCTGGCACAGACTGCAGTATCATTGCCATTCATCAATGGCAAGGGGGGTTGGCCTGCTGCTTCTGCCTCTAGAGCCCTGGGCTGTCCCCTGCAGCCCCAGTACTCCTTTGTTGGGCCATCTCCTAGGCCCTGCAGCCTGGGGGTTTCCAGGCCAGAGCCACCCCAGCTCCCCTTGCCTTGCCCTAGCTCTGCACCACTCTAGGTACCTACTCAAGCTTCCAGCAGCCAGGCGTGTCTGTCTCTACAAACAGAGGAGACTCTTGCTCTGTGTATCAAACTCTGGGCCCTCTTATAAGGGCCAGCTGGGCTCTAATTGACTCAGCCACAGCTGTGGCTGCTCTGCCCAATCAGCCTGGGAGCTTGCTTGCTCCCAGCCACAACCCTTTCCTGGGCTGTTTAAACCTCTTTTAGCAGGAGTGAGGCAGCCGCCCCCCTACACCATCCTATTCTAGAATCTGTAGAACCTGAGTTAATGTGGGAAGAATGATAGAAAGAATTTTGCAGAAATTGCCATTCCAATAGTAGCCCAGGACTTTCTCCAGATACCAGGAAACCCTCACCTAAAGGCCACCTCTAACATGTAACCAGTACATATTTGTTGGACTTTTAGTTAAAGACCGAGACTGATAGGTAATTGAATTATTTTTCATTGCTGGTCTCTGGAGTGATCTCTCCAATTCCAGACTAGAACTGGTTAGGAATTTTTCTATGAACCAGTAACTTTTTGCAGGAATTTTAATTGGGAAATCTTTCAGGAGAAAAAGAGAGAGCCCCTAGAATAGCGACTAGCTCTGTGGTTCAGGCACTCATTTGGCTGAGTGGAGTCCCAGGTTCAAGTCCTTGTTCTACCTGATTCAGATCAGGGACTTGAACTGGTTTTCTCTCATGCCATGTGAGTGCATAAACCACTGGTCTATTCTGCAGGGAAGGTGTGTCCCCCCAATTTTCATGAAACTTTGAAAGGCTTTGGGTTTGCTCTAATGAAGGATGGGAAAATATTTTAAAATCTTAAAAAGTTTCACAGGACAGAAAATCTGTTTTCTGCTCAGCTCTACTGCAGACTGATTTCACTGTACCTACATTCTGGGTTACGGTAACACTTAATGCTACTTAGTATCTTCCAGAAATAGCATCTCACAATGGCAGCCAATCATAACTTTCCTTTCTGCCACCTAATTTCCACAAGGTGGATGCAGTGGGTGGCTGAGAAAAACAAAATGTGGTGTCAGTAATAGGGTGAAAAGAAAAAAAGTGGTGGCCACCACTTTGCTGACGAAATGAAGTAGATGGGCAATTTCATGTGGCCTTCTAAGAACTTCCTACCGCATGTTTAAATGTTTCAAAACTGGTTTAGCCCATCCGTAAAAACTGATTATTAGTAGTAATTCATAGCACTTACACAGTGATTTTGAAGTTCTAAAACACTTTATAAACATTAATTATCCATACAAGCCTGTTGGCAAGGCAGGACTGGCAGCATTAAAAACTAGGTGTTCCTGGTTCCTAAGCTAGTGCTCAGACCACTGGGCATACTGCAGCATTTACAAATTTGTAGAATGATTTTTAATAGTTTAAGATCTCCTCACTTTGTAATAAGAAGTTTATCATAATTAGTCTTACTCCAGCAGCTTATGTATTTTCCTACCTTTTCTTTTCTGAAGGCCATGAATAGTTCTTATAATTCCTGATATTTAATATATTACACTGGTCTACAATTTTTTAGAAGTCGTCTGCTTCAGAGATAAAATGTGATATTTATTATGTATTTTGATATGCTGAATTCAAATATGACAATTAAAACAACTGATTGGCTACTGTTTCTAAGATATTTAAGTTTTTACATTTTATGTCTATGTGTATTGTGTAAATAATAGAGTTTTAATCATAAATTGTAAACCTAGGTCTTTTCACGTGTTTATGGTTGCTTTACATGATAATATTTCACCTGCCCTGTTTATGTAACACTTTAAAAATCAGCAAAAGGGTTATATAAATAAAATGTATTATGAAACAAAAGGCAAAAAAACTATTATGTACATAGTTTAGTCCTATTCAGTGTCTACTCGGCACTTCTTGGCTTGTCTCTTGTATTCATTAAATGGAGCATCTCTTGTCACTGTCCAGCAATAGTCTGCAAGCATTGATGGGCTCCATTTGCCCTGATAGCATTTCTCCATTGTTGCAATGTCCTGGTGAAATCGCTCGCCGTGCTCGTCGCTCACTGCTCCGCAGCTCGGTGGAAAAAAATCTAGATGAGAGTGCAAAAAATGTATCTTTAGTGACATGTTGCAACCAAGGCTTTTGTATGTCTTGAGGAGGTTTTCCACCAACAACCTGTAGTTGTCTGCCTTGTTGTTTCCGAGAAAATGTATTGCCACTGACTGGAAGGCTTTCCAGGCCGTCTTTTCCTTGCCACGCAGTGCATGGTCAAATGCGTCATCTCGAAGAAGTTCACGAATCTGAGGACCAACAAAGACACCTTCCTTTATCTTAGCTTCACTTAACCTTGGAAATTTTCCACGGAGGTACTTGAAAGCTGCTTGTGTTTTGTCAATGGCCTTGACAAAGTTCTTCCTCAGACCCAGCTTGATGTGTAAGGGTGGTAACAAAATCTTCCTTGATTCCACAAGTGGTGGATGCTGAACACTTTTCCTCCCAGGCTCCAATGACTGTCGGATTGGCCAATCTTTCTTGATGTAGTGGGAATCTCTTGCACGACTATCCCGTTTGCAGAGAAAACAGCAGTACTTTGTGTATCCAGTCTGCAGACCAAGCAAGAGAGCAACAACCTTCAAATCGCCACAAAGCTGCCACTGATGTTGGTCATAGTTTATGCACCTCAAAAGTTGTTTCATGTTGTCATAGGTTTCCTTCATATGGACTGCATGACCAACTGGAATTGATGGCAAAACATTGCCATTATGCAGCAAAACAGCTTTAAGACTCGTCTTCGATGAATCAGTGAAGAGTCTCCACTCATCTGGATCGTGAACGATGTTGAGGGCTGCCATCACACCATCAATGTTGTTGCAGGCTACAAGATCACCTTCCATGAAGAAGAATGGGACAAGATCCTTTTGACGGTCACGGAACATGGAAACCCTAACATCACCTGCCAGGAGATTCCACTGCTGTAGTCTGGAGCCCAACAGCTCTGCCTTACTCTTGGGTAGTTCCAAATCCCTGACAAGGTCATTCAGTTCAGCTTGTGTTATGAGGTGTGTTTCAGAGGAGGAGGATGGGAGAAAATGTGGGTCCTGTGACATTAATGGTTCAGGACCAGAAGTTTCATCCTCTTCCTCTTCCTCGTCTGACTCAAGTGAGAATGATTCTGGTGCATCAGGAACCGGCAGTCCTTCTCCGTGAGGTATTGGGCGTACAGCTGATGGAATGTTTGGATAATGCACAGTCCACTTTTTCTTCTTTGACACACCTTTCCCAACTGGAGGCACCATGCAGAAGTACCAATTGCTGGTATGATCTGTTGGCTCTCTCCAAATCATTGGCACTGCAAAAGGCATAGATTTCCTTTTCCTGTTCAACCACTGGCGAAGATTTTTTGCACAAGTGTTGCAACATATGTGTGGGGCCCACCTCTTGTCCTGATCTCCAATTTTGCAGCCAAAATAAAGGTGATAGGCTTTCTTAACCATAGTGGTTATACTGCGCTTTTGTGATGCAAAAGTCACTTCACCACAAACATAGCAAAAGTTATCTGCACCGTTCACACAAGTACGAGGCATCTCTGCTCACTTTGGCTAAACAGAAATGTGTCCCTTTGCAAAATCAAACACTGACAAATAAGAGAGCACGACACTGTATGATTTCTAGAGCTGATATAAGGCAATTTGTTCAGCAGAGTGATGTAAGCTTCGTTAGGATTGCATCATCCATGACTTCTAGGAATAGCATGATGCAATTCATATCATGTATGACGCAATACCAGCTTCAGATTGCATCATTCATTGTTTTGCCTAAAAAGCAGGTACTGTCCAAACCCAGTCATAGATTTATTCATAGATTTAGTCAAAGATGTATTTTAGTCATTTCTGGTTTAAACTGAGATCCCTTCCCTTTATAACTCACTTATCCTCCGCCATTCCCATGTCAAGGGTCGTATATACTGACCCAATAGCATATCTTGAAAACTAGAGCCAATCAACAATTTTAAGCATCATTTTCGTTCTCAGTGACCCAGAATTAGTAAAGTTCGACTACATTTATTTCAGAAGCATTTTGGCTGTAGAGCAGTGTATTGAAGCAAGCATGTCATTGAAAACATGATGGGTTATCAGAACTTTGTCTGAGGGCTTTAATGTTTGCAGGCCAGCAGAAGTGGCTGTATCGTACTTTCTATCCAGATGCACAAACAGCAGATGAGGCACATTCCTATCATTACTTGGCAATGAAAAGATCCATTAAGCTAATAGAACAATCATTGATCATGCTGATTCATAGGTGCATTTTGAAGCAGTTCAGTGATTTTGATATGTTCAGGTAATTGTGTGGTAGAAAGTGTTCTGTTAAAAAAACCAGTAAACACATTTTTTTCATGCATAACTCAGATAACTTTGAAGTATAAAGCAAATATGTTTCATGCATTCCCATGGTAGTCACTTTCTATTTCTAATTACTCTGTACTAGTAACTATTATAGGAAGGCTTTGTTTTATACAGTTCTAAATTAAAGTATGCATCATGCCATGTAATAATATTGTGCCTGTGGAAAAATATATTATACCTGTTGAAAGGCAGTAGAAGCTAAATATATTTCAACAGGACGCCATCAATATAAAAAATGCATGTTATTCTGAAATTTTTTACTTATTTATTGTTAAAATTAGCACCAAAGATCACTAGAACTGAATGGCAGTTCAGAAAAATAAGTGGTTTTCTTTCATTTTTCAATTTGTTTACTTCGTGCATTGGACAGCCCTTTGTATAGTAAGTTTTCCCTGTTCTTGATGAGGAATTTTTACACAAAAGTGGGGAGGTAGATGTTTTTCTAAATCACGCACCCTGCCACCCCAAAATGCAAAACCACAAAAAAAGGCAGGGGGAGTCACTATTTATAATGCTTTTGAAAACAGACTCCTTCAGATTGTCAATTTCTCTTTAAACCCTATGTAAATTGAGATTTTTATTTTATAAAACTGTGTAGATGTTTTGGTCCATTGCATCACTTGCAGTGTTGAGTTTGTTGTCACAAATATTCATATTTTACACAAAACTATTGTGTATAGCTTGCTTATAGGTTGTTCAGGCAAATAAGTTGACTAAAAGAGAGACAATAATTTAAATAATAAATCCAAATCTGTTATCGATAGTAATATTATACTGAACATATAAAGCACATCTATATAATCTAAGAACCTCAAAAGGCTATATGGACCTGTTACTTCTGTATTATCTGCATCTGACTTTGGGGAAATTGAGGCACAGGGGTTATGTGATTTTTCCCAAGGCCATAGAGTGAATAATTTTGCAGAAAGGATGCAATGGCTCTCCCTGATTCTTATTCCTTGTTCCTAACTACATCCTTTCTGTGTAATTTATAATGAAAGTCCTGAGGCTTGTCTACTTGCACTTCCTGTAAATATACCAAGAGATGGAGTATAGAAAAAAGATGTTCTTTAATATCCAACAATTACTCATCTACATTAGAAACCAAAAAGGAAAAAAAATAGATTTTTGTAGTTCAAGCTTCGAACTGTAAGGCACAACAATGTTCATAGAGCCTAACCATTTGATAAACATCTATCTCAGCCTTGGAATTGTCAGGTTATTTCACCTAACAACCTGTGCAAAAAAAGAAATAAAATGATCTGTTTACGTCAATCTTCGGATACTAGTTGCGGTAACTTTTGTGAGCAGTTTAAAGAGGATGGTAAATGTTGAGTACTTTGGATGTTAGAAATCATTTTATTGGTAAAATAAGATATGATGGGAAGGAAAATGTTTGCTTTATTTTATTACAGTCAGTAGCACAGAAATGTTTCGCAGTCTTCTCCCCTTTATGTGTAGTTTTTGTTGAGGAATTGCAATGAGATCCTGTTACTGATCTGAAATAAAGGAAAACCTAGTTAAATCCATTCTTTGATTATTCAGTTTTAAAGGGTGCTATAAAGCAAATGGTTGGATTATATTTAAGTCAATTAATGGAATTTTATGAGCTTGCAAAGGATAAACTAAAATCCTGCATCACTTGGGGAAGTAGGATTCTTGTGCTGTGTTTTGTTATGTAGGAGACATTAATTAACCACAAATTATATATCAGCATGGGCTTAGTAAACGTAACTTTTGTTATCAGATATTTTTAAAATAACCCATGTTATAGTTAAAAAAAACCCCTCAGAATACTACAAAATAAATACACGTCAGGGAATTCAGTGCATTCACTGAAGAGCAAACAAGCATGAATGAATCCTAGATGCTAGTTTCTGACAACCGCAGATCTTGATGTTGTTATTGTACACTGGTCAGGATTTTGAAATTGCAGCAGTTATTCAATAAACCCTTTGTCACAACTAGGATTGTCAGCTTGGTAATATTTAAAAACCAGACATTCCAGCTGGAGTGCTGCAACTTCCCCTGCTCTGCCTTTTCCCGTAATCCTTGCCCCTGCCCCACTTATTCCCCCCTCCAGAGCCTAGCCTCTGCCTGCCTTTTCCCCGTGAAACCCTGTTCCGCCCTTTCCCCTGAAGTCCTGCCCCATCTATTCCTCTTCCCCCTCCCATTCCCCAGCTCAGGTCAGGAGGGACTCACTTGCGGAGCCAGGGTTGGGAGTTGCACCCGCTTGACACAGGGAGGGGGTGGCCCCATCTGAGTAGGGGCTGGCATGGGTGAGGACCTGGTGCCTCCCTGATGCCCCCACCCACAGGAGCGGTCAGTAGATCTGACCACACACTGTCTGGTCCGGGCACCTGGCCACTCTCATTGCAACATGCTAGATTCTGTTATTTTTTGTCAGGTTGGGAATTATAGTTCAAATCAAATGTGGTTTTAAAATCTTAAAGCACCTAAGAGACACAAGTTGGTACAAGTGTGTGGTGCTATGGGAATGATTTAGGGAAAGAATTAAAAATCAGAAGAACTGTTGACTGATTTAACTCTACCAGCGATCATTGCTACTCCAAGGGGAGCATGATCAGGCCAAATGCCAGTGAATGTTTTAAGATTAGCAGCCATGTTAGTCTGTATCCGTAAATAAGACAAGGAAGACTTTGTAGCACCTTAGAAATAAACTGGTTAGTCTCTAAGGTGCTACAAAGTCTTCCTCGTCTTATTTAGTGAATGTTTTGTCATTGACTTAAATGGGAGTCTGACTTAGGTCCTTCATGAGTGGAGAGCAGTGGTCTATCTGCCTGTCTGCATAGGTGGCCCCCATTGCTATAGAATCTGAGCACCTAAACATTGAGGTTGTAGGATCCTGTATTTGGGTCTGATAGTAAGTAGCCGTTGTAGGCACCAGTACTCTTCAGTACTAGAGGACGTATATGGATTAACTGAGAGAAAAGAAGGCATATGAGCGCTCTGAAAAATATCCTCTTACAATTCAGTGATATAGTGCAGACTTAACAGATAAGAAACTAATCTGGTTTTTCGACTTATTGTTTCCAGAGTTGTTAAATGAGGATACAATGGAAAAAAGCAGTCCAATAATTATTATAGTGGCCTCAGACCAGCTCCTACTGGGACAGCTGTTAATATCACAAAACCCATCAAAGTGGGTGCTAATTAGCACCTTTGTCAGCTGTCTAAGCGGAAGCACGAAGGGATGAATGACATGTATCTATTCTGCTACAGGGCCACAGCGTAGATACTTCCTACAGTGGCAGAAGAGATTTTTCTGTCTCTGTGGTTAATCCCTCCTCTCCCTGGGTGGCAGTAGCTGGGTCAACGGAAGAATTCTTCTGTCAGCTTAGCTGTGTACGCACCAGGGCTTTGGTCAGCTTAACTACAGTGCTCGGGGCAGAGTGGGTGATTGTGTGTGCATTTTTCACACCCCTGAGCGAGGTAGCTCGGGTGATCTAAATTTTAAGAGTAGGACAAGTCTGAACTATTCTCTGATCTCCAGAGGTGGTCTCTCCAGAAGTGAGGGCATTGTGGGGAAGTTTGCAGTGTTGCTGCTTGTGCTGTATCCCTGCTTTGTAATTAAAATAGGTGACTGTAATCTGAACAGTTCTGCACATGTGCTTAAATTTAGGTACTTGTGTAAGAGCCTTGGTGAATCGGGGACTTTGCTAGTAACAGCAAAAAGCAAAATTTATTTTTAAATATTCCAAAGAACCACTGTATCCAACAAATAATACACAAGTCAATGAAAACCTAGAATTTATTTTCTCTTTTTTCAGTAACGTCTGGAACACTTTTAAATGTTAATGGAGTCCAAGTGCATCTATTGCCATCTGTTCATATTTTGGGGGCACTTAACTTGATTCTTCTCTGCATCAAAATCTTTCTGCTAGTTTGCTCTAACTTCTGCTCTTTTCTATCATGATGCCCCAGCACCAGCTACGACTCCAACCCTAGGAGTTGCTCCACCGGTTGGACCAAAAATCAAAGATTAACTGAGGTGGATCTGGCTGTGTTTTGAGATGATGAATTTTGCAACCCCTCACTTAAAAATATACTATTTAAAAGTTCTAAAGTAGAGACATAGGACTAAACTGTGACTAGGCATGCATGGGACAGTGTGTGGGAGGCAGAGAAGAAGGTGCATGAAGTGCTTCTGCCCCCCACAATGGGCCTGCAGTATTGCTGATCCCACATAGCCAAAAATCATGTTAGGGCCCCAGAAAATCAGAAGTTTGACTTGAGAATCTTGACATTTTTAAAAAAATTGGAACTTTCTGAAGTTGGAACCTTCAGGATTCACTTTCTCAAGCTTTTCCAAGCAAACATGTGGGATAGAAGCATACATTCATTTTCCTTTAAATGAAAGCTGAGATTCTCACATAATCACGTGAAAGTTGGCAACACAACCAGTGCCACAGTCAGTCCTTACACTCCCATCACATAATATCTAGAGTCACATTGCACCAGCCATCAGAGAAGGTTGTTGCAGGGGAAGATGTATGCTGAATGTCCCATTTTCAGTTCTGGTTTTCATTGCTCTAGTTAAAACATGTTCTTCCCTTATCCCTATTCTAGCATAGACAGCATGCTTCTCATACCCGTTCTCGAGTGCAAATAGAAGGCCTCCCCATTGAAGATTCTGACTGTAAAGATCAGATCAGAGAACTATTTTGAACTTAGTCTTGTTGAAGAGTGAGGCATGTCGATCTACTTTATCTGAGTGATCCAACCAATGGGCCAAATTCAGTGGTTAATCCTGGTCACATGCTGTGGCACACTGCATGTATACTAAGAGTCTCTTAATTGCAAGAATGAAAGCAAGATTTGACCTACCTTTGGCCCATACAGATTCGTGAAGTGGTTATTACATATTAGTCTCTTGTAAATGTAAAAACAGTTTTTCTTAACTCTGCAACTTGGATGACATTGATCAAACATCCTGTTGATTGTTTTAGTCTTTCCTACATATCTGTCAGTGGTGGTCTTTGGCTGCCCAGAGTGGCTGTCTCTATACTCTCCTCTGGATTGTTATTAATTCAGGAGAGCTATGATTTATAAGCTGTGGGTTGTGTTCATGAATACTGCGATAACTTCCCTCTTTTCCTGTATTGAGCTAGTCCAGATGTATCAATATTTGTTTTATATAATAGAAAATAATAAATTGCCTAAGGCAGTTGATCTTAAATGTGAAGTAGAGATTTATTCCTATCTTGGGAAGACTTTTTATTTTTTTTTAAATAACCCAGATATTAAAGTTTCCAAAATGGCTGCACAGTTTGTGCACAAGTTACTTTGCACATCTCTTTGTCATTGCCATTACATTGTGAGAGGACCATGGGGAATCCTGTTGTGATTCCATTGTGATAAAGACCTCAGATTATGTAGTGATGATGTAAGTGTGAGATGATATGGTAAAACTTTTTCAGTGCATGCCTATGAACAGTCAGCTATTACAATAGGAGATGTTATCTGGGAAACGATTTGGAGACACTGGTGAAAATGGAAAAAGGAATTAAACTGTAATGTAATTTTTACTGCCATTATTAATGCTGGTTCTAGTAGAATAGTTCTGATAAGGCTGCCCCATTATCCTTACTTTAGCCTATTGTGCATAGTACAGTGACTGCCGCTGTTGTTTGTTTATGGTAGATCCGCTATATGTTAAGTGCTTTCCATGCAGGTAAGAGAGAATCATCCCTGTCTCAAGATTCTCACAACCCACAGTACGCGCTCAGACAAGCAGACAAAGATTAGAGAGAATAGGAAACATTATATATATATTTTTCAATTATCATTATAGGCAGTGCGACAGAAGCTAGCCTTAGAACAGGGGTGGGCAAATTATGGTCCACGGGCCCTTCCTGACCAGCCCCAGCGTGCTGCGCCGCTAGTGCTCTGGCCCGCAGCTACAGCCAGGCAGAGCTGGCTCCGGTGGAGCCTGAGCTTCTGCCCCTCTGAGTGGCATGATAATGGGGCGAGGCTGCGAGCTCCTGTGGGGCAGTGTGTCTCGCTCTGATGGGCCTGAGTGGCATAGGAAGGGGGTCGGGCCCGGGCCAGGGGTTTGTCATGGGGCGGGAGTGTGGATAGGTGTCAGGGCAGTCAGGGGCTTGGGGGGGGGGCTGGGTAGGGTGTAGGGTTCTGGGGGGCAGTTAGAGTGGGGGGGTCTCAGGAGGGGGCAGTTAGGGGACAAGGAGCAGGGGGGCTGAAATGGGAGGTGCGGTCCTGAGGGTAGTTGTGGGGGTATCTTGGGAGGGGATGGCCCTCCATACAATTTTTAACCTTAGTGTGTCCCTCGGGCCAAAAAGTTTACCCATGCCTGTCTTAGAAACAGACTTGGAAATCTACAGTGTCTTCTGCCACAGTGAAATGGTACAATATCTTACTGGAAAATACTAGGTGAATAAAGCTTATCTCCATGGCAGCTCTTTATACTTATAGCAGGATTGTATGCAGAGGGATACTGATGTATTTTAACTTGGGTTTCCTTTTTATTCACATTTCCCAGGTTCATGCTACCAAATTCCTCACATTTGCTGGTTTTCTCAAGTTCTTTGCCCCATTTGTTCAGCTTTGTAGTCCACAAGCAGTAGTTTGTGCCTTTGTTTTGTTTGAGGAATTTGTTTTTCATACAAACTTAGGTATGGGGGAAAACATATATTAATATCTGCTAGAACTCACTACCATGATTTAAATATATGCACTATTAAACTAAAGGACCACCCAGTATTGCTGTGACACACTCATGAAACTTATTCTTGATTCCTAAGAGCTATATCCTGCCCTCAGGTATGTGTGTTCCTGTTTACCGCACATGCATAGCCCAGGGTGTAATGTGGCCTTAGACAGAAAGTTTGTTTAGTATGGTCTGGGTTCCTATGTCAGGTGGTACATCCTCTTTAAAATTACCATATTACGTGGCTTTTCATATGATGTCTTATGAATTTTTCCCAGGACGCCCAAAATCACATTTACATTTAATCAATCAATTTTTTTGCTTTTTTAATAATTACAATGTGTCTATTCAAGATATACTTTTGTTGTCGAATAACAGCCCAGCGATATGTGTTCACTGTTGTGAACGATGCCTGGAGTAAAGGGAGAGATGGAATGAGTGCAGACGTTATCAAAGCTTTTCTTTTGCTCAATGCACATGTTAACTTTTGTTTAGTGTTTCATGATAAACTAATTCAAACACTGCAATACTGGCAAAAATCCCCCATTCTGGGAAATGTGCACATCTTGCTGTTGAGTCAGGAAGTGGCAGTAGTTACACTAGCATGTTTATTTCTACAGCATATTTTTGTCTTTTGTTTGGGTATTTTCTGAACTTAAAATTGCCACCACAAAAGCATCCTGGTTTATTCTGAAAAGATGGTCACTTTAATCCTTCTAAATATATCCTTTACCATGTACTACCTGCACTATTGGTGGTCTATTGTAATCTTTCATAGAAAAAGTATATTCCAAAGGTGGGGATTTGTTTTATTTTTAAAGGAGCAGTTATGTGATTTACAAGGGTATCATTACAATGAGAAGCTGCATCTTGAGTTTGAAACAGATGATTTAAACACAAATGTTTGAAAATTGAACATATTTGTCTGAAATGTTGCAGTCTGCTTTACTTTATTTTGTTAGGTTTACTAGGTCTTTATACACATATGACAGCAGTTTAATTGAGAAATGCAGTTTGTATTTATGGGAAGTGTCCACATGCTGTTTTTGTGAGTGACAAAAGAATTCAAGAAGGAAATACAATGCATCCAACAAACCCTGTCCCTCCATAATTCCACAGCCTCTGAAGAGGAGTTGTGTTTAATTACTGAAAAGAATCTTGCCAGTTGTCCTAGCTTACAGTTAATTTTAATGCCTTCCGAGAACCAGTCATTCAATGAAACAGTCATAGACAAATTAAAAATTCCTTTCATCCCATTTGGCCAAGATATGTTCTCTAGTTTTCTTCTTGCATCTCCCCAGATTACACAGGGAAGTCACTTCAATGAGAAATACCCCATTGGAACTTGACTTCAGCACTCTCGTTGTCTCCTAAATGCCCCTGCTATACAGTGCCCACCTCCAGTTCCAGGGAAAGACAGCTCCATCATAACCATGCTGCCTGACAATCCTGTATAGGCAGCTGCCCCTTAAAGGACATTGCCCAGTTCAGAGGGGGCTTTTACACTAATTCCTTGCAGGGTATGGGAGGTGTGAAGCACATCCTCACCACCACCCCTTCTTGACCCAATGGAGAGCTGTCTGTGGAGATCCTGGGAATAGGAGGTGCTGCTACAGAAAAAGCTGAGCTCCTGTGTGCTGAGGAAGATTCATGCACAGAAGGTCCTGTCCATGCCTGCATCAGGAGGAACAATCGAGCCCTTGTAGCTCTTTTTTTAGCCTTATTCTCCTTAAAAGTTTGAGTTCAGATAATGGAACTCTGTTGATCTTTTTTTTTTTAATAGAGTTGATTGCAGTGAGGACCAATGAAATGAGAATTTTTTTCCATGCAAGGAATAGAAATTGTCCAGTGATTCGTTTTCAGGGACTCTAGCTGTTCTTGGTGACACTTAAACAAAAAAAATCAGGAAAGTGCACATTGCTTCAAGCTGACTGGGACGTCTTCAGTATCTGTAGGCTCAGAGGTGCAGTGGCCTTGAGAGCAGGTGATATAATACGGCAAGCCGGATTAAAAACAGTGCCTTTTCCCCTGCTTTTCAGGGTATATGGGTAGCACATAACCAGCCTGAGTGATCAGTATTTTTATTTTAGACTCTAGGAGATTATGAGGGGTTGCAAGGTTACTAGTCCCAGTCAATACTTTCCTTTCAAGAACCGCCCTGTGTCACTAGACTGCTGCAAGGCACCATTGCCGTTTGGCTGTCTCCTCTTCTCTCTCAAGAAGCCAACATGTTAAATTGATAGAGCTTACTAGATGTGACAGAGAAATTCTTCATGTGTGGACTGGATGTCTAACTAAATCTGATGTGTTGTTTGCGGGCTAGGGCAAGTGCTGGAAGCTATTAGAATGCTGAACAAAAAGCTCCATTCAAGGACTGCTAGCTTCCTGCTGGGTTAATCCAAGTATCAAAAATTTAAAAATGTGGGGTAGAAGATTGTGGTCTCCACAAACAAGAACTTTTAAAGGTGTCTAGAACATCTGCTCATTTTAACTTCTATGGCATAACAAAGAAACCATATATGTATACACACACACAATTTATTAAATGTGTTTGATTTGATTTTTTAGAAGTATAGCTGCAAGCTGGTAAAAATCTTCTCTTGTCACTCAAAGTTAGGACAGGAAAACTTTTCTTTCCCTTGAAATAGCTGTATTATTATATCTGACCTGTTCTAACATCTCTGGTTTGACTTGGGAGCCAGAAAGAAACAAATGCTTTTCATTGTTTGATGTCTTTACGTAGCATGAAAATAAAAATGGTTTCCAAAACAAATGTGAAACTACTGGTGGAACATTTTTAAAAAAACACTAAACTGCTTTATGTTAATGAACTATTTGAATAAGTTATAAACTGTTTACTTTCTGGACAGCGATTTTTTAAAATAAAAATAGCAAGTGTTCTGAAGTGACTTTTTGTGTATAAGAATTTATTCAGAACAGTTGAAAAGTTCATTTAAGAAATGCTTTTTGTAATTAGAGAATACCAGTTAAAACAGATCACAAACTGGTTTTTCTCCTAGTTAGATTATACTGTGTAATAAACTGAAGTAATGACTGTTGTTTTCAAGTGAAAATGTTATGGACAGTTTGAGAAACAGTGAGGTCTGCCCTGTGCTCAGTTTACTTTCAGACCATATTATTGACAAACAATGTCTCTCTTCCATCTTCATAGGTGAGAATCCTATTTGTGTATAGACTGTAGAAGACTTGCACAGAGTTGGCCTGTCACATGCCATGATTAAACATTTTAGTCACTTCACAGCCACAAGCACGGTTAGTTTAGATTTTTTGCCTTTCACTTGATTTTAACTGCCTAAGTTTCAGCCAGCCAGCTATAAAACTGACACCCAAGCAGAGCTGGGGAAAATCACTATTACTGTGGTTATATGGGCCAAATTCTGATACTATTGGGGTAAATTGGGAGCTGCTTTGTTGGAGCCTGTGGAATTATTCAGATATAAAGGAATCAAGTCCTATTCTGGGAGGCTGTTTTGTTCACACAAATTGAAAATCACACCCAATGGTATTGGACAAGAGCAAGAGAATGTTGTTTTCCCCGATTTTTGAACATGCTCATAACACTCCCCTTCCCCACATATCAAACAATGGGCCCGATCCAAAGTGCAAATGAGTCTTCCCATTGACTTCTGTGAATGGTGGGTCGGGCTGAACTCACCTTCCCCTTCCAGTTTGCCACAGACTTTTAAACTATTAGGTATAAATAAAAAAAAAAAAGAGTTCTTATACTTTCAAATTGCACATATTAGTTGAGTGTATTTATGAGAACCTATGTCTGTCTTATGGAGACAACACAGCTATACAGGAGTTACTCCTGTCTCTGAGAGTATGTCTACACTGCACATTGAGCTCCTCGCTGTGGGATCCAGGCTTGTGGACTTGACATTTCCAAGCCCTCACTTGAGCATTCACATTGCATTGTAAGCCTGGGTTTACAATTGCTGTACTTGGGTCTCATAGCCGTGCTAAGCATCCATACGTCACTACACAGACTTTCTGACTTATGTCTGTGGCTTGAGCAGCATCCATACTGCAAAACAATTGGGCTTGGATCCGAATTTCAGTGGGGCTCAGGCTCCAACCAGTCTACCTAACAGGTTCCTGGGACTCAGGACCTGAGTGCTTGCTGACCAGAGTCAGACTGAATTGTGTGTGGATGAGGCGGGGTTCTTGAGTCCGAGCCTGGTCTCAGTGTGCAGTATAGACATACACTGAGATGCACATTTCACAAACACACAGAGGAAGACTCTTGCTAGTCTAGTAAAAGTTGGACCTAATTGATGTACCTGCCTTTGGCCACTTGGCCCTGTTTTATTTTTCTTGTAACCATTTAGTAAGGTTCATTGGGACAATATACACCCTGGTTGTAAGGCAGCTTCTTTGTTCTTCCTTTGTTCCAGCTTGGTTCTGTTAGAGCTTGATCCAAAGCCCATTGAAATCAACAGGAGTCTTTCCATTGACTTCTGCAGGCCTTGAATTAGGCCTGTAGTATAGATGTTGAGATTGTCTGTCACTGAAGACATTAATAAATCAATTCATTTAATTTTTCTTCCAAAAGTAGGGATTCTGCTCATGGGTCAAAAGTGCCACACAATGTCACAGTTCAGCACAGCTACTTGCCTTTTCTTAGGGGAAACGTGGCAATGAAATGGAAAAGGCGAGCTAGGTTAGGACTAAACTAATAATATAACAATACACGCTCTTGTCTAACATCTTTTATCTGCAGACCTTCAAGTGCTGTAAATAGTGACTATTGAATATATACATCATTGCCCCCATTTCACAGATGGGAAAACTGGGACACAGATAAATGAAGTTACTTGTGCAAGGCAACACAGTGAACAATAAGCAAGTTGGGAATGGAAACCAGGGGTAATTTTCATAGATGCAGAGTAACCTCAGATTTTATTGACCCCGTTTGGAGCTCGGTATGCTCACTACTTCTGAAAATTAGGCTCCAGCTCTCCTGAATTCCTGTAGCCTGTTTGTAACCTACAGATGTTACCTTTCAAGAGGCACTGGTAGGGATGAGGTTGTAAATCAAAGTGCTAGAAGAGGTGATTGGTTGATATCCATACTGAGTATGTATCTATGCTCAGTGTATAACATAGGCATACAATGTCTTTAGTATTGCTCAAACTAATGGTGTATTAAATCTATTTTTGCCATTAAGATTCAAAACCTTTTTCCTCTCTCCCCTCCTTTGTTGTCTGCTTTTCCATCTGTCCCCTATTTACCGCTCAGGAAATTCATGTCACTGTCCCTGTTTTTGAGGCATTTGTCCCATATCTTGCATCCATATATAGGTAGAGTCAGAAATGTGTTTTGGGCTTTGCATTGTTGCAGAGTTGTAAGTGCTGAGGATTTTATGTCGTGATGAGAAAACATAAACAACGTATGTATCTTAATAGTTTTGCCCTGTGTGACAAACATAGGTGGAAACCCTCCTCCTGATTTTTTTTAAAAAACTTTAATATTAAATCTTTTAACCTCTCTGCTGCTGCCTTTTCCCCTTTTTCCTCATTTGGAATTTTTTAAATGACTAGAAGATTTTCTAGTTTTGTTCCTGCTGGAGGTTAGTTTCTTCCTTACTGTAAATAAAACTATTTCTGGTATTTTGGAAACTTTATTAATCATTTACCCCATCCCTAATAACTCAAAGCAACTCTGAGTGGTCGTTTTAATGATAAAGTTCCCAGGCATATTAGAGAGGATTAAATATAAGGAATATGGACCCCTGTGCTTCAGGTAATAATCCAATTGCCTTTGATTAGGAAGACGCTTCCCCGATGGACAGAGTATTTCATAATCATCCATTATAGGGTTTCTTGACTCTTTCTCTGAAGCCTCTGGTATTGGTCACTGTAAGAGACAGCAGACTGAGCTAGATGGATTGCTGGGCTGATCTGATATGACAGTTCCTACATTCCTGTAGTCTGTGACACTGCCACATTATGTCTAGGTAGTTGTAGTTACTTCGGTGTATGAAACCCAGTGCTGCAAACCTTCATTAAAAGGACTGTGCATCCTGCAGTGAATAGAACAAAAGGCCAAATTAGATATAATGGTAGCCTCAGTTCAGAATTTATTTATTGTTTGGTGAGGAAATGGCAAAATGTTAGTTACATTTCCAACTCTCGCTCTCTGAGAGATCAGATGATCTCTTCTGCATTTTCCCTGGTGTTATACTCATATACTCACTTCCTGATCACCAAGTCATGGATACCCTTCTTTCAGATGAGAGGACTGTGCAGGAGAGAGACTCCCTTCACACCTCATCAATTCTGATTTTTAATTGCATATTAACGTTGCATATTTAGGCCCTGTCTACAGTACAGGGGAGATCAATCTAAGTTACACAACTTCAGCTACGTGAATAACGTAACTAAAATCAGTGTACTTAGATCTACTTACTGCGGAGTCTGCACTATGCAGTGTTGACCGGAGACACTCTCCCATCGATTCCCCTTGCGCTTTTCATTCAGACAGAGTACAGGATTCACAGAAGAGTGATCTGCAGTCAATTTAGCGGGTCTTCACTAGACCCGCTAAATCATGCTGCAACCGATGCACTGGCAGTTGTCAAACACCCGATAAGTGTAGACAAGACCTTAGTTACAAAATGTGTTGCCTCTCTACCTCGGGAGAATGAGAGACTAAGGCTGTGAATTGGAACCCAAGTCATCTTTCTAATTTCCAGAACATCATTTCTACGTTGTCAAAACATCCAGCACCATTTCATTGTAACTTTACTTTATTCTTTATTTTATTTGTCAAAAGCACTTGCATTGACATTGTTTCACTGTTATTGTAACAAGGTCTTCATTGATGTGAATCATAAAGATTTGCCTCTTGTCACCCCAGTACATAATTTCTGGGAAACCCTCGAGTCATACCACTACTGTTACATCACTTGTTATGATAAAAATTCTCCATATCAGTAAATAGGGAGTTTCAAACTTCATGGAAGTCTATGTATATAATTATTAGTATCATGAATCTCTTAAAATCTTTCCCCCTTATAAAACAGTACTAGAATACATACATATATTGCATACTCATTAGGGCTGTCGATAAATTGCAGTTAACTCACGTGATTTACTAAAAAAAATTAATTGTGATTAATCGCCCTGTTAAACAATACAATACTAATTGACATTTATTAATTTTTTGATGCTTTTCTACATTTTCAAATATACCTATTTCAATTATAACACAGAATACAAAGTGTACAGTGCCCACTTTATATTATTTTGATTAGAGATATTTGCACATAAAAATGATAAAATAATATTTTTCAATTCGCTTCATACAAGTACTGTAATGCAACCTCTTTATCATGAAAGTGCAACTTACAAATGTAGTTTTTTTTAGTTACATAACTGCACTGAAAAATGAAACAATGTAAAACTTTAGAGCCTTCAACTCCACTCAGTCCTACTTCTTGTTCAGCTGATCACTAAGAGAAACAAGTTTGTTTACATTTATGGGAGATAATGCTGCCCAGTTTTTAATTACAATGTGTCCTGAAAGTGAGAACAAGCATTCACATGGGACTGTTGTAGCTGGTGCTGCAAGATATTTACGTGCCACATGCATTAAAGATTCATATACCTCTTTTTGCTTGAGCCATCATTCCAAAGGACTTGCTTTCATGCTGATGAAGCTCTTTTTTTTTTTTAAAGGTGTTAATTAAATTTGTGACTGAACTCCTTGGGGGAGAATTATATGTTCTCTCCTCTGTTTTACTCAAACTCTGCTGTATATTTCATGTTATAGTAGTCTCAGACGATGACCCAGCACATGTTGTTCATTTTAAGAACACGCACTGGAAATTTGACAAAATGCAAAGAAGCTCTCAATGTGAGATTTCTAAAGATAGCTACAGCACTCGACCCAAGATTTAAGAATCTGAAGTGCCTTCCAAAATCAGAGAAGGAAGAGGTGTGGAGCATGCTTTCAGAAGTCTTAAAAGAGCAACATTCCGATGTGGAAACTACGGAAACCAAATGACCAAAAAAGAAAATCAACTTTCTGCTGATGGCATCTGACTCAGATTATGAAAATGAACATCCATCAGGCCTCATTGCTTTGGGTCATTATCAAGCAGAACACTCCATCAGCGTGGATTCATGTGCCCTGGAATGGTGGTTGAAGCATGAAGGGACATATGAATCTTTAGCACATCTGGCATCTTTAGCGCATCTTGTGATGCGGGCTACATTGAAAAGCAAACACCTGTTCTCACTTTCAGGTGACATTGTAAACAAGAAGCAGGCAGCATTATCTTCTGCAAATGTAAACAAATTTGTTTGATTGGCTGAACAAGAAGTAGGACTAATTGGACATGTAGGCTTTAAAGTTTTATGTTTTATTTTTGAATATAGGTTTTTTTGATGCATAATTCTACATTTGTAAATTGCACTTTCACAACAAAGAGATTGCACTACAGTACTTGTATTGGGTGAATTGAAAAACACAATTTCTTTTGTTTTTTTGCAGTGCAAATATTTGTAATAAAAATAAATATAAAGTGAGCACTGTACACTTTGTAATAAAAATAAATATATTTGAAAATGTAGAAAACATCCAGAAATATTTAAATACACGTTATTCTATTGTTTAATAGTGAGAATTAATAGCGATTAATTTTTTTAATTGCTTGATAGCCCTAATACTAATACATATGAAAATGACACTCTTAAAATAAAAATAATCCTTTAGATTATTAAAATTTACAAAAAATTAAAAATCTAAATTACTTTTAATTAATTGTACTGTTTATATCCAAGCTGAGCAAAATGCAAGAAGTAAGATGACTTGATAATTTCAGTGTGCTCAAAGTAGGTTTCATTTGTACTCATGTTGGGAGATAGTTGTATTCAGTGGTTTTTCACCATTGTCAGCATTGGCACTCTAGCCTCACTGCTGACATTTTTTACAAAAGCTTGAATAGGCCATGAAACATTAAATGCTTTGGATGTGCATGGAGACACGCATCTATCTGTAGAGTTTTGATATAATATCCAATTATGAATGCTACCTTTGCCTTAACTGGCAATGAAAGAAGGCAATCTGAAGTAACATAGTATTTATTTAGGGTTGAAATATTGGGCTGATTATATTTGGACCAGAATACAGTGCATAGCCCTATGAACATTCACACAGATGCATACTCCAGAACATACACACAGAGTGATATAGGAGAAATGTTAGCCTCTGTTACTCATGATGAATCCGGACTGTGGAGTAATAGACCTCTTCTTTGACCAGTGTTGTTGGCTCAGCTATTCCTATGAACACTAAACTCAACATCATCAGTACATATAAAAATCTAATTTGTATACATAAAATTTGTGTGTGTATATACATATCTCTTACAGACATTACCACACGCTCTCTGTCTTGATGAGTAGTCACATTCTATACAGTTGCACTGCTGTTCAATCTAGAGTAACTCCACTGGCTTACCTTTATCCCAGTTCTCTGTAGCATGGGTTCTCACAACAGATCTGTTAGCGGCCTCAGAGTGCAGCCACCAACTCTTTCTGGTGGCTGCTCTGACAGTTTTTCCTAAAATACTCAATGGCGTTTGTAGACCTGGTCCCCTTCTTCTGTACGTGTTGAAAAGGAGCAAACCCCTTCCTGTAAGTGGCAGCAAGGAAGGATTTCCATGCACTCAGGCTCACCACACATCACCTATGGTGCTCATAACGCTAATAAGAAGGGGTGATCTCAGGAGATTGCACGCACCCCACAAGAACTTAGTTGAGAGCCCACTGGTGGGGTATGGCCTCCCTGCAGTGGGGCTGCTCTGGGACTAAAGCCTGAGCTCTGCTGCCCCAGGAAAGGTGGGTCAGGATCTCACCGGCTGCCTGCTGAGTCCCAGGATACCTGTGCCTAGCCGGGCAGGAGTGGGGAGCTGCCCAAAGGATCACCCCAGCGAGCAAAAGCACTGACGAGAGCTGCCTCCGGTGTCACACACACTAGCCCCACGTGTCTGTAGAGGCACTTCCAGAGCCCCTGAGGAGGCTGTGGGGTGCAAGGTGCGAAATCCTGCTGGGATGCAAACACCAAGACTGCTCACCTTGCTGCTCTTGGTAACAGCTATTCAGGAGCAACAGCTGGGCACTGGGATGGGTTGCTGCTTTGCTTCCCAATCTTTGCCCGTGCTGTGGAGGCTGTCACAAAAATATTTGTTGGTGGCTATATTTGAGAAGTGCTGCTCTGTAACCTGTTACATACAATCAGGGTGACCAGATGTCCCGATTTTATAGGGACAGTCCCGATTTTTGGGTCTTTTTCTTATATAGGCTTCTATTACTCCCCACCCGCTGTCCCGATTCTTCATACTTGCTGTCTGGTCAGCCTACATACAATGGCCCCAGCTCTGCAGATGCTTACCCACTGACATATAAGTATTTACAGGATTGGGCCTGTCTAGTGTTGGGAATGTATTTAAATATAAAACAGTTGTACAGGATAAACATAATGTTGAGCACCTGAGATGCACTTTGAGCCTACACTTTTTTTCACTTGGGAAATTTTATGATTTAATTTAAAAATGAACAAAGTTCAGGAAAGATCATTGCTTCAGAGCTAATTTTATACCTAAAACATTAACAGTTGAAGAGTTGCAATAACTCACTGTTATTGATTGCTATACTAAAATGATAGCAGCCTGTCATAGCTTGAGGGGGTAATGTTTCTTATGGGACAAGCAACAGGATTTCTCAGATATGATCTAATTTTTTGAGTGATGGTACATGAGCAATAGTTGTTTTGTTGTTTTTATCAGATTTGTTGGATTCTTTCCATAATTGTTTTTCTTTTGGTTGGCATTATGTTTGACATAGGACCAAATTATTTCATGGTATGAATTGGCACAACTCCACTGACGTCAACAGAGCAGCAAAAATTTATATCACCAGGGAGTTGAACCTACAGATTCTTATTTAGCCAACATACAAGTAAATGTTTGGCAAGTACCATAAACTTTGATGGGAGCAGACTTAGGCCAATACTGAGTGCTTTTGAAAATTCCACTCTTATTAATTGTATTTATTTTCATGGTTTGTAGAAATACTAGAAAAAATGTTAACTCCCTAACACGCTGGACAGAAAATCCAAGTTTCCCTTTGGATTTACAAGTAAATTGATCATTTATTGTTCTCCATTTCTAAGTGTAGAAAATGTTACCAGGATGTGTGGTAAAGATAGGATTGGTTATATAAATCTACCACAATTTCTTTCCCTTGTATGGCATATTTCATAATACTCTAGGTGAGCAACAGTGAGACTCTTTGACTGTAAATCATGCATATGACTTTAAGAGTTAAAAATTCAAACACAACTCTCAGATCTTTTTGTAACACAGGGCAAGACTTTAAGATGCTTCTAGTGGAATTTTTCCCAAGCAAGTACAGCATGTTTTTTTACGATGATGCATTAGGAGCAGTTTGATCCAGTTCTGAATCAGGTTTCCAGATTTCTCTTCTCATGAGAGCAGCATTCCAGGATTTTCTCTGTTTTTTCCATTTGAAAAGAAATGTATTTTTTTTATCAACTTTCATTCTCCTTTCCTCTTCCCCCACAATATTTAAAACTAGGATACCTCTGAGATTCAGATCAAATCTCATCAAATGTCAGAAGTCTGGCATTCTGGCCAAAAAAGAAGCTGTTTCAAACTCTACTCTTAATGAACTGTATTTATTTAAAGATCTGATCCAAAGGTCACTGAGGTCAATGGAAAGACTCGCATTGATTTCAGTGAGCTTTGAATCAGTCCCTAAAATCTTGACCATTCTTAAATGTAACAACTTATTTCTCCATTATTCTTTTCATGAAGGGAAGAGGGTTCTTTTAAGTGACAAGAATAAATCTGAAAGATGAATGAGCTCGGAAGTATTCACAGGTTGAGGGCTTGATTCTGCCATCAGCAATACAGGTGTGGGTCTGTGTATCTTGTAAAATCAGATAATTGCAAGGCTAGGGCACTGATTTTACAAGATATCTGATGATTTACACCTATATACCTTGAGGACAGGGTCAGCCAAGTGAACACATCTGTGTACCTGAGAAGTCAGTTCCCAGTTGATTAAAACTATGTATATCTCACTTTTACATTATTAAAGTAGTTCTAATATAAAGAATGTGCAAAACGGGGAGAGAAATTTGACAAGAAGAACCCATAAAGGGGCATGTCTGGAGAGGATAAATAATTAAAGCTGTCCATTGCCAAAGAACTGAAACAGAGATCAGACCATCTTTCCGAAATCACATGGAATTACAGGTTTTGGAACAATCAGATATACAGTGGAAGTTCTTCACTCAAAAGAAAATCAAGAGAATCCTTTTCTGTTAGGCTGCATTATGTATATGATGGAGTTTATAATAGTGCATTCGCATAGGGCTGGGCTACACTGGGTGGGGGGAGGGGGTTGACCTAAGATACACAACTTCAGCTATGCTGAAGGAAGTCTGAAATGCTGTGGGTTCCTTTTTTGTGTAATACATAGCAAGTTTTCAAGGTTTTTGTATGTCTGATAACTCATTGCCGCTTCTTGTAAGTATTGATAGAAGTTCTTTGTGGGGTCTGGTATTCACTGTGTGTCTAAACTGAGTGATGTACCAGAAAGTGTTGAAGGCATGGACTCTGTGGTGGATAGATCGGTGGAGTCCATTTATATAATTTCCCAGAAGCAGGACTGGCTGGAAAGGCTACCATTTCACAGAACATTTTAAAGTTTTGGAATTTCATTTTCTCAATCTCTTTTTTGTATTGAAGCTATTCCAGATTGTATCAATAATTAAATATTTATTAGGTCAATGGTGAGACTGGCTCTCTTTAGTCTGGTAGCTAGGATTCACACCTGGGATGTGGGAGACCCCTGTTCAAGTCCCTGCTTTGCCTGACTCAGAGCAGGAACTTGAAATCTTGGTCTCCTACCTCCCAGGTGAGTACCCTAGTTACTGGGTTATTTGCTATTCAGGGGTATGTTTCTTTCTCTTAGGTTTTGGTTTTCATGAAAAAATGTTTAGTTGAAGAATTGTTGACCAGCTCTACTTATCTCACTCACTCATATGGAAGATTCCAGCTTAAGGACATTGACCAGAAATCCCAAATTTTGCCACCCCCCACCCTCCCATTTCACAATGGCGAAATGGGTTTGAGAACTTACAGGTTGGGTTAAGGTGTGGCTTCACTATGCCGTTTGCACTGAGTCCTTTTAACTAATCTATGAATTCTGTAGATTTGTTCCATGACTAAAGCTGACCCTTGAGTCTCTGGGGAAACAAAGAAAAAAGAATTTCAAGGACCTGCTCGTTCTCCATATAAGGGGACAAACAGGTGTTTATTATGGGGATGCTATAGCAAAATGCACCCTTGAGTCCTACAGTTGATTTCAAAGGTGGGGAAGATGCAGGAGGAAAGGAAAACCTTATGAATCCAAAGAACAGATGACACAATAAATTACACAGTCGTGGATTCAACACCCAATTCTGTAGTTAGAGCTTACCCATGCTCCCCTCCTGGCAGTAGAGAGGTTTGACACAGCAGAGCCAAACCAGAAAAGTGTGGAGTGGAGATGTAGATACCAGGTACTCAGTACAAGTGGTCCTGATTTGTATGTTGCAGACTTCTGCTCCTTTGTGGGACAACCTGCTTCCAGCGTGCAGGAAGGATTATGAACAGGGCAGGTTGGGTAATTGGTGGGAAACTATCACTGGTCATTCTGCCGTATAGAGATGGAGTGTACTAGACCTGGGAGCTATCACAGCCCTCCGGCTGCAGATTAAAAATATCAAAAGTGCTTTTCTTGGTTTGTGCTGCTAGTCTTCTTCTAGATTCCCCTCCACCCCCAGCTTGGACCTTTGGAAATTGGCCAGTTTCATTTTATTCAGTAGTGTCATGTAATTGATTTATTTTTCAAATGACTACAAGTGGTTAAGACTGATCTCTTGGCAAAAGCATGTGCAAGAGCATGGTAACTCCTTATATCTTTGGCCTAGTTCTCCACTGTCTTCATTAATTCATTTATACTCACATTGCTGACTCAGAGGGGTTTGAGATGCCTGCACTGAACTACCAACACATTTCCTGCAGCACTTTGGTTTTCTTTGGAGGTCTTCATCAATACACTGATCTAGTCTGACCCCTATCACCTTGTGGGACTTTACCAAATTCCAGCCTGTGATGTTATCATTGCAAGAACACCTGTGACACTTATTTTTTCCCTCAGTGGAGAAATAGGTCACAGTTAACTTCTTTTGGATCCAGACCATAAAATAAAAGAATCCAATTTCTTTTATTTCAGTAGTTATGATCTGAAATTGCTTGATGCTCCCCATCAAGACAGCATTTAGAATATAATAAAGAGTAAATTGGCTGAATAATAATAACAATAATCTCATGTTAGGACTGTTAACAAAAGAGGAAACTTGTTGGTCTATTTACCTGCTTCAGGAAATACTAGGCCTTCTGCCTGCTTTTTTAAAGACGTGGAATGTTTTATCTTTGTTCAAACTTGTTACGTCCTGGATGAGTTTAAAGCCCACTTCAACATTTTTCTTGTTGCTCCTCCTTGCCTCTTGAGGTTGAGAGAAACTTTTGGTTGGGTATAAGATATGTCTATGGCTCACATGATTAATGGGTATAACTGTATTGTTTATATGATGAGATTTGTGTTATTTCCAGTTTCTGTTTTCTTAATCCCTTCAGTAAGGTATCTTAAGATCACCCATTGTGCTACCTTTGGAAAGGATATCTGTGTACTGAGCATCTGCAGGGGTGTATAATGCCCCATTGTAGGATGAATGCTTATAAGGATTCATGAAACAGCAATAATCTAGACACAGGGCATTTCCTGAGGATTAATGATCAGCTCAGAGATCTGATGGCTCATGGCGAAACCTTCATAAAATGTCTCTTGTTTCCATTCACGTCTGTATTGTCACAGACTGGCTGTCATGTAATGGGACATTATCTTCTGAGGATGAATGAAGAAAGACAGCACTATGCTCAAGACTTAAGAATAACCTATACTTGTGTCCCCTGAGTCAGGCAATTCTCCCATTGAAAAAGGGTGTTTTTCCAAATGCAGAGCACAGGATTGGTTCTTCTGTGTCTAAACTACAATAAAACACCTGTGGCTGATCAGGGTCAGCTGACTCGGGCTGCAGGGCTATAAAATTGCAGTGTAGATGTTTGAACTCAGGGAACCCTACAGAAGGGAGGGTCACAAAGTCCAGGCTCCATCTGAAGCCTGAATGTCTACACTGCAATTTTATAGCCCGAGTCAGCTGACCCAAGCCAGCCCTGAGTGTATTACTGAAGTATAGACACACCCTAATAAAGTGTACTTTACAGTAGCCTCCAGATGACATTTTTTGACAAAAAAAGACTTTAATCAAAACAGAAATTTCTGTAGGAAATGCCAACTTTCCTCTGGTTCTTTAAAAAAGAAAAAGTCAGCTGAAATGTTTTGGTTTTTGTTTGCAGTCTTTTTGGTTTTGGAGTTGGAAAAATTCTGAAAAGTTTTGAAGGAAAAATTTCAGTGATCATTGACATCCTTTGTGGGAAGAAAAAACATTTCCTGACCAGCTGTACTTATAACACATACTCACCCAACTATTAATATTAATATCTCTCTCTCTCTAGATCTCATTCCCTGGGAATTTTCACAGAGGACCAGATTTTTAATTAGGCATTCACATGTGCACAGATGTTTGTGCCAGCAAGTGTGTTTCTTATGTAAACGTGCCTCTTTGAACATGCATTTTTGTGGGTAGGATTATTCCACACATGTTTGAAAGTTTGGCCCATGCTGTAGTTTCCTTTTGAGTACTGGAGCCATAATCTCCTAAGGGAGATGTGCTGTAAGAATCGCTCTGATCTGATTGCTAGTAGTACAGTGATTGCAGTTAGAGATAGCTGGCAGTGTCTTTTTAAATGAAAGGTCTGACAGAGAAGAAAAAACACTGTGCCAATTGCCATAAAAATAATTGCCGCTGAGAAATTATAATTGTATACTTTGGCACAAATGGCATGTGCCCACCTTACGATGTTCCCTTTAATTTTTTATATCCATGTGTGGAATTTTGTTATGTGCACCAATGTGGAGGTGATGTGTAATGGGGGGTAGGGCTGAGGGGTTCAGAGTGTGGAGGGAGCTCTGGGCTGGGGCAGGGGGTTGCGTGTGGGGAGAGGGGGCACTGGGCTGAGGCCAGGGGTTGGGTGTGGGAGGGAGGGGGCTCCAGGATGGGGCAGGGGGTTGGGTGTGGGGGGATGAAGGCTCTGATTGGGGGTGCGGGCCAGGGATGAGGGAGAGGTGCCTCTACCCACTGTGCACCTGCACACCATTCAGCTTAGAGGGAACTTAGCACCTACACCCATGCTTTCAGGTGTGTGTTCTGCCTCATCATGGTTTAATTGTTTGTGTTTGCAAATGATGGAGTAGTTTGATTTTTTTTTCTTTATCTCTCATGTGATTTTCTTTCTGCTGTTTTCATTGTTTCTAGGGTTTTTAAGCCTCATGCACCAGGCAGCAAGAATTCTTGCTTTAGTTTATAATGTTCTCTCAGACTTGTGACCATACATAATACATGGAGTAGCGGTGATTGCAGTACATTGCAGCCTACCTCTTCCTGGACATATACTTATTGCATGTCCTGAGGAATTCAAGTGATTCTAATTTTCAGGTTATTTAAATGGTTCTGATGGACTATATTTTATATTTGTTATATATCACACAACTATAGGTCATTTATAAAAATTGTTATTAAATATACATAATTTATATATAAACATATTTAAATATTGCATCGATTTAAAGGTAGGATTAGCTCTTTAAAGGGCTTGCAAGTTAAAACCAGTTAAGTAAGGAATTTGTATTCTTGTATAGCTTTGGAACACTTCAGAATCCTAAATTTATGACTTTCAAAGCATTTGCCTATTTCAAATGTTTCTAATAAGATAGTGTGGTGATTTACACCTCTTGAGGTATTGAACTCTGATCCAAAAATGCTGCTTGGCTCATATATAAAGAAAACACTGATGGGCCTGATTCAAAAGAAGCCTATCTCTGATTTCCTTGTGACACAGGCATTATGCAAAAGCATTTGGTGTTTAACACTTTCTCTGCATACTGTACATGTATTTGCAATTCGTTGGATGTTAATTTCTCCAGCGGGAGCAAGAAGGGAAGAGACAGGAGAAAAAAGCTCCAAATTATCTCATTTAAACTGGAACACTGCATCAGAGGGTGAAAATTAGGCCCTGTCCCTTTAGTGGGCTCATTGTTTTTGGACTCCTAAGCTTGTGGGTCCACTGTTGACTTCAGCAGTAGTTTGTTTTAACACAGGGGTTCTCATTTTTTCGGGATAAGTTGCCTTTGATTGTAAGAGCTGGGACAGGGTCTGTCTCTGTCCTGTGTTCGTATAGCACCCAGTACAATGCCGTCTACATTGCGATTGGAGCTGCCTGCTCCTACTCTAATGCTAATAATGATAACAGTTACGATCTGTGGTTTGACACAGATGATTCATAGCTATGGGAGAAAAAATTGGAAACGTTTTTTATAGAATAGGATGTGTTCTTGCATGCTCAAGGGTGTGTATCAGCCTAGAGGCAAAGAAATTAAGCAATGCTAAGGGAAGGAGAGAGAGAGAAAAAAAGCATTGCTCAGTTTGTGGCTCACAAAATGTACTTGTTGGAATGGTTGCCAGCAAGAAGAAACGATATGTCTTGGCTTGGAAACCTGTGGCACATTTCTCACGTTTGTTTTTGTTGGGGGTGGGAGGCTTTCTGTATAAAACATGAGAATATGTAAATGAAGAGTTCTGGAGCTGATTTTTGTGCATTTGCTCACGTGCCATCCCTACGGACCAGACTGCTTCCTTTACAGCTTGTGCCCTTGCCACCTTTTATTAGAGGTTATCCACTTACATGTGCGAACCTAGTTACATATTATATCAATCCATTCACTTGGTTAGAAGAAAGAAGGGAGGGGAAGGAGGAACCTAGGTCTGTCTTAGCTAGTATGGTTCAAGTTTTAATCAGTATGGTATTTCCTCTTCCTGAAGGCCAAAGGGAACACCTGTGTTTTTCTTTAAGTATCACAAGAGACAGTTGACGGACTCTATCGTTTTGAGAAACGGATGGTTCCCCAGTTCAGAGGGGAAATGAATTAGAGCCCATCTGCATACATTGTCTTCAAAGAGCACACACAACACTTTGACTAACAATTTACAAAAATTAGAGAGTGAGAGTGAAACCCTCTGACAGAGCTAATAAGATGTCTGGTAAACGGCTTTTTTGAAGCATCCAGCCCATACAGGAGGCCTGAGGGTTTCTATTAAAGGTCAGGGAGGTTTTGTCATAATACAATTTTAAAGCATTTCTGAATCATCAAGGCAGATTTCTTGTGTCAGGGATATGCTCTTTACTTCAAAGGATGTTTTCATTCTTAAATTGGTTCTGTGTTTTATGTAAATCCACCTTAGGACCCCAGAAAAATGTATATTTTTTTTCCTTTCTGATTTCCCTGTGTGTGCGCACACGCACACGCACACACGCACACGCACACGCACACGCACACACACACACACACACACACACACATGTACTTTTTACACTTGGCAAGTGTTCTCTTCCTTGTAATACCACCCCAGAAATGTGAACAAAGCTGTAATTAAATGGCTGTTTTGCAGCTTCACAGTTAAGTCTAGTGTAACTTTAGCGCCCTTGCAGCCAAGATGGAGTCTGCTCTTGAGGCAGCTCTGGCCAAGAGAAAGCACAGGTAGGAATACAGCAGGAAAAATCCCTTCCACCTCAGGGGCACCTGTTCCAACCCCCCACAGTGAACACTCGCACACACCGGAAAAGTACAATGGATATAAGAAAGGGAAATATTTATTTACAGAGGGATGAGAGGAGAAAAACAACAAGGGGAAATACAGAGGAGCAGTAAAACAAAGTTGCATCCAAACTAAGGCCTCTCAGGCCCAGTGGTAGCACAGACTGAAAGGGCAGACGGCGAGCAATGTGTCTGCACACAGAGTTCAGGAGTCCTGAACAAAGTTCCAGTCCCGTGGAGAGTCTTGGGTGCTCCTGGTCATCTTCAGCGCAGTGAACTTCCCCCAACAAACCCCTCTGGTGTCCTCTTCTGCTGCTCTCTGCAAAGCCACACAGAGCGACCACCTCCCCACTTAACTAGCAGCCTCCCTCCTTACTCCCAATGCAAAATCACAAGCCCCAGTACTCACAGCCCCATGCAGCTCTGGGCAGCAGTGATACTAGTTCCACCTCTGGCCTGTCCTCGGGCAATTTCTCCCTGGCATAATGCTCCTCCTGGCTCCTGTCCTGGGGTGTCCCCAATTGATCGCCCTGTCCTTCCCAGGCAGGTTCTCAGCTGCCTCCTTTTTTGAGGGCCTGCAGGCTGCAGCCCTTCTCTCTCCTGAGCTCCAGAGCCACCCCCTCCAGTTCCCCTCCTTCCTCCCACTTCTCCCCCTTCCCTTTAGGAAGAAGATTTAAAGTAGCAATGCTCTCTAAAACCCAAAAAGGGGTTACAGTAGCAGCGGGTGTTGCCAAAATCTCTTCAGCATCTTTGATGTCAGCACATCTCTGGTTTGATCAGTGTTAGTGCAGGGAGAACACACATACTATGGGACACGTACTCTTGGAAAAAACAGCATTCAGGGAAAAACAAGTCCATGAGAACCATTGGAATTGGACTGGTGTAACAAGGAGGAAAATTTGGTGCCATATGTTCACAAGCTACAAAACTGGTGACTGTTTAGTTTCTTGTCCATGATTTAGTAATTTTTTAAAAAAGATATTTAAAACAAGAGATGTGGGGAGACAGGTAATTCCATTTTGTGGAGGATTTTGGTATTTTGAAATTCTCTGCAAAAGGGAATAGAGCCGGCCTTCTGGGGCAGTCCACCAGGTATGCTGTCCTGGAGCTGTGAACCCTGGAAGGAATACCTGGGAGCCCAGTCTGCCAAAGAGTAGAATGTGGGAGCCATAGTTGCCAGAGCTTCCCAGCTCTTATCACTTGCTGTGAACTGAAAGGTCCCAGTGCCTTGGGAGTTGGAGCTCCTAGTGTTTCCAGACTCTTGGTTCCCTGTCAGCCAACATGGCAGGCTGATGGGGACATGGGCGTCTGCAAGCCCTGCTTCACAGTGGCCTGTTAGACAAGCTGCAGAGAGACCTGGCAGCCTTAGAACTTGAGAGCAGGAACTTCCAGGCTCTCTAATCCTTGTCAGGCAGGTGGCTGAAGAGTCAGGAAGCTTGGGATGCCGAGGAGCTGAGAGACCTGGCAGGAAATTGGGCAACTCTACTGAAATGAACAGTCTTTGCAAAATGTTTTGGAGAATGCCAGTTCACCAGAATCAATGCAAAAACATTCCACTGGAGAATTTCCAGCCAGCTCCATTTACAAATCAAAAATTTTTCCTAACATCTAACAACTTGAAGGTAGACTGAGTTTGAGGCCCAGACCCTCGGTCTTGACCTTTTCTTTTAGAAACATGCCTGAACCAGAACTTTGCGTTTTAGAATTATCTTTAAATTTAAAAAAGTATGGAGAAGAAATGGAAATTTCCCAGAGTTTTGTTTTATGATTTTATCTCAGTTTATTGTTTGTAGATCTGTTTTTAGTTCTTCATCGCCAAATATCCAAGTGGCAAATAAATATTTTTCAGTCTATCAGAGGAATCAATTGTATTCTTCCATTAGTATGAATAAATAGTCATGCTGACAGATCGGTTAATTCCAGTCTCTCTGTTTCTATGACACCAACTAAAACAACAGTGATTAGGACTCTCTGGAGACCATGGGTGGAATCCTGGCCCCCTTGAAGTCAATGGGAGTTTTGCCATTGACATCACTGGGGCAAGGATTTATCTCAACTTGCCATAAGTGGTGATTCAGGCCCTGATCCTCTCACTGGATCTACTAGCATAGGGCCTTGGACTTAACCAGAACCTCAGATTCAGTCCTTTAAAAATATTTTGATCTAATTTTACAGAACATACAGCTTTTCTGAGCTCCTCGGTTGGGAAGCACAGTGAATATTATTCATCATTATAGCATTAATGTACTTGCAGACCTTTCAGTGGAGAATGCAGAAAGGCAGGGCCACAGTATGTCTTCTGAGCCCACAGCAAACTCAGAGCTGAGAACTCAGTACCTTAGCTGCAGTCCTTGCATAAGCAGGATTAACAACAATTATACTGCTAACTGAATATGTAAACACATACTTAATAGTATTTCTTAGTGCAGATCTGACCAGAAGGGCTGTTCAGTTCAAACACATTCTCTTAGGTTTTGCTGGGGGCCATATCGATCATGCCTGTTTGTGCTCACACACAGGGCAGAGATGGATAGAAAGGTATCCAGCATTGCATTAACATGCTGACATATAGAAGTGTTGAGAATTTTATTGGATAGTAAATCTCTCTAGGGTGGTTGGTTTTCCTTTTCCAGTGTCAAAATTGTGGTTCTCGTTACTGATGCCTTTAGCATTTGTTATTTCTGCCTTCAGTTTTTTCACTTACTTGCCTGAAAAATCAAGCCCCTTAAAGAGATGTTGCCCCGTTTTTATATGCAGATCCTTAGCATTCAATAATCTTCTCAGCATGGAATTTTCCATGTGGGCCAGGATCTGGCCAATGAATGGGTGGAGACTCACTCATGCCTACACTCACACAAAATTATATGGGTGAAACATTCTGCCATTCCTCCCCATTTCCCTTCCTGGGATTTGTCTTGATTTATCTTTTAACGGAAGTAACAAAAGCCTTACATGATGATTGTGCCTACAAACATGAGAGGGCTTCCCTGGTCTTTCCTCCAGCTCTTGTCTCTAAGGGCTACTTAGCTTGTTATATTCCTGTGTTGGAGTTTAGGGGTCCAGAATACTGACTCTCCCCTTGGGACTTAGTCAGCTATCTGACATGTTTTTCTTTTTTTTCAAAAAGGGCAAGTTCCATGGGTGAAATCCTGGCTCCTTTGAAGTCAATGGGGTCAAGATTTTCCCCTGGGTTTTCTGTGTTGGAGAATTTACTGCCTATTGTGCATTCTAAGCAGAGAAGTATCTCATCAGGTGGGCAATTAGCCTGAAAGCTTAACTTGCCAAAAGCTTTCAACATAGCCTACATCAGCCTGTCTGAACCATTTTAGAGTGTTGTGTGTTCTTCTTTCCTGTTCCCTTCTCAGCTTCCTCCTTTCCTTTCCATGTGAATGTTCCCCCAGCTGGAGTGCTCCTCAAATAAAGGCCCCTTCATGGAGCTGATCCATCACTGTGTTTTTACTCTTTGCTCCTTTCTATAATCCTTGCTTTTTCAAGCTGACAGATTCCCGTCAGATGGTTTGCCAGCAACAGTTCTGAGCCTAATATCTTACGCCAGGCTCATCTTGTTGTCCTTGCTGAACAAATGAGGCTTATGTACCTTACAGACAGTGCTTCTTACCTCTTGCAAGGCTACAGTTTACCGCAATTAAACTGGCAGTCTGTGTGTGATGATTAATATTATTATTATTATTACTACAATATACAGATGTGACCTCTTTTAGAACACTTGAATAATGAGGGAAGAGCAAATCCAAAATGCAGCTTTTTGCTTACTGTCTTTAAAAATAATCTATTTTAGTAACCTGTTTGCCTTGGCAAAAATGTTTATTCTAGTTAATGAAATCAGTGGAAAGTATACCAATAGGTTTGCCTAAAATGTAATCAGCCATCTGTTCCATTGTTCTCCTCTCTTTCAGTCCTCCCTTTTTCTCCGATATGTTACATTGCACCCTATATATGAAATTATAATTTGAAAAATATGGATTTCAAGAAGATTTTACCTTTATGCAATTTTTCTGTTGTGCATTTGTTCTTATTGTCTTGAGGTCCAATCCTGCAATGAATTACACATGTGAATAACTTTGCTCGTATGAGTAACTCCACTCTCCTGAGTTACCCATAAGCATATTCCCAGAATCTGGCTCTGTGTGTGTGTGAAGTATGTATAACGTTATGTGTGCATGTGTTTTAGTCAATGTGCACACATTGACTAAAATATTTTAAATATATTGTTTAGAATATAAAGTTTTATATTGGGATTTTTCATGTATCTCTCTAGTAAAGCCAAGTTCTCTTAGTTTCCAGGTATCAGCCTTGCCATGAGAGAAATAAATAAAAAATTGTAACAAAAGAAGCCCTTTAAATAATGATCTGAAATAACTATTCTGAGAATCAGGATATTGTGATTCAGCATTGGGTAATGTAGCCATGTGAATCTTTTGCCAATACAATCTTTTATACCATATGCTCATTATATCTTCTCTCTCTCTCTCTCTCTCTCTCTCTCCCCCTGCCCCACTCCCCCGCAAACATACACCTGTTCTGACACAGTATGTAATGCATATTGGTGGAGATTTTCAAGGGAATTTGGATATCCAGATTCTGTTAATTAATTAATGGGACTTGCATCCAAATCACTAAGTCAGATTATCACATCTCAGCTGTAAAGTATAACTTCATCATGTAAAGCTATGTTGGTGCTGTAATGGAGCCCGTCGCTGCTCATGCCATAACTCAGCTGGAGACCGTGTCTGTGCAAGCACCTGTGCCCTTTTATTTCTAATGTCAGTTCCCACTGATTCATTCCAGGGAGCTCCCTGCGGGACAGCTAGCTTCTTCAGCTAGCAGGGAACTCCAGCCACAGGCTTCTCCCTTTCTGTTCCCCCCACTCCAGCATCCTCCCTGCCATTTTATCTAGCCTCCTGGCTATAAAGGCCCTCATGTGTTTTTCCTTAAGCCCTTTGGCGAGCCACACCCAGCCATCTGCAATTAATACCCCTTAATTGGAGCTGGGCTAATGGGCTGGCTCAGAACTTCCTGGCCAGTACCCTGTTACAGGTACCCTCAGATCTACTAGCCTTTTTTCATTCTGTTTGACTGGCATCTCCATCAGTGACATAGCCAAACTTATCACTCCATTAAGAGCTGGATCTTCCTCTCGCTCCCACGTGTGGTCTCTGTATCATGTCCTGACAGTGACAGAATTTCTTTCAATCATTTTCCGTTTGGCTTTCAGGGTTTCTTCACTGGAAAAGAGAGCTGATCGTTGTATTGCGGGACCTTATCTTTCCAGCTTGTTGGATATATTGTGTGTAAATATAAATTTAGTTTAACCAACATCCATAGGCATCTTTGTATACACTTTGTTTCAGTAGTATGGCATGTACCAGATTAAACAAACAAAAAAGACAGTCATAAATTAAGTGCCATCATAGTTGGCTCAGTTTATCTTAGATGCAGATGTAATCCCTTTCTGCTCACTCTGAGAGCACAGACGGGCTACCGGGGAGACTACACAGAATGTCAGGGTTAGGAGGGACCTTAGGAGATCATCTAGTCCAACCCCCTGCACAAACCAGGACCAATCCCCAGCTAAATCATCCAACAGATTTTTGCCCCCTGATCCCTAAATGGCCCCCTCAAGGACTGAGCTCACAGCCCTGGGTTTAGCAGACTAATGCTCAAATGACTGAGTTATCCCTCCCATCTAGTAAGTTCTTACTCAGAGAAGGTTCTTGGTGTAGAAATTGGGGTGGCCCATCAGAAGGAGACTGCCATGCAATGGAAGGAAGTAGCTATCATTTTCACTCTCAACTCTTCTTCTCAAAGAAATCTCTCTCTGTTTTTGAGCGCTACGTGACAGGTTCTTGATGTGAGGTTTTATTTATTTATTTACCTAGTCATCTGTAATCTACAGTTCCAAAGGTGGACTGAGCGACAGCTTGCTAACTGATCCTCTTTGCCCTGCAGCTATACAGGGTCCTGACCATACTAGAACCAATGTGTTCCCTCTGAGCTAAGGAAGTGAGAGAAGATGTCAGGACTCCACCTGTCCTCCTGTGCATAGTAGAGCATAGCTCTGTGGGGTAGAACTTACTCTGGGGCTTGCAGGGGCAGGTTAGGAAAATATTGGGGACAGGGCTGGTAGGTCCACAAGCATACAGACCCACTGAAACTGTCTTTCTGAACACCTTATATAGAAGTTGCAGGATTTCATCTTCCAAAGGCATGTGTAGACCTCCTTGCATACAGCACAAGTGACCAGGCTCTCCGAAGCTCCATAATAAATAATGAATCTTTGTCATTGTCAGGATTGCCTCCCCACTCTGAACTCTAGGGTACAGATGTGGGGACCCGCATGAAAAAAGAAATACCCCCCCCCCAGCTTATTTTACCAGCTTGGGGTAAAATGTTTTTCCCCAGAATACAACTTCTTTTGTATCTGGACTGGTATACTGCCACCACCAAACTAGGTTTAGGGTAGTTTGGGACCCTTCTTTTCCTTTTCACTAACCCCCCAAACTTCTTCCTTCCCTGGGAAGCTTGAGAGAAAAAAAACAAACCTCGCCTGCTTCTGCGAGACGTGCCCAATCCAAAACCAGGATCTTACACAATGAAAAACAAGCAGTCAGCTTCTTAAAAGAAAGGAATAAATCCCTTATAACCAGCAATAGAACAGCATCTACCATAATCAACAAAAGGATTTAGAAACCAAACCTCTCCCCCGAAGCAACTTTCTCCCACTGTTGATATCTTTGCTGAATCTTACAATCTCAAGAAGCACCCAGCCAACACTCACCACTGAGAACCCTCCAAGTGATAAAAAGAAGGTAAACTTACTGACTACAGTACTTGATAGAATCTTATAGTTACAGTGAAAGACATAGCTGTGTTCATCCCATAGCCGAGGTGAACAGAGAGAGACCCAGAGAGAAACTGAAACTTAAAATCCTTTGTCTCCTGAGGAATTTCTCATTGGTCAGTTGTCCACCTCTCAGGTTACCTTTAGCTTAACCCCTTACAGGTAAACACTAATTCTAGGCTACTTCACAGTTATAACAGTCATCTTGGTTAATGAATCTTGAGAACTGCAGGGATGTGCTGTTGGCTAAACCATGTGTTTGAATAGAAGGAGAGATTTTATTTCTTTATTTTAATTGTGGCCCAGTCTCTCTGCTTAATGGTTTAAGCCATAGGGTTCTCTGAGGATGTAAATTCTGTTCCTAATTTAGTGTCCCAGTTGAAACAAATTGAGTGTTGCCACCCTGTTCCCAAATGGGCTATAATCTCCCTTTCAGTAATGCCTGACTTAATTCCCCTTCCACACCTACACTGCCCTGCTCTGGAAATCATCTTTGCTTAGGAAGAAAAGCCCACAAATAACACGGAGACTGCAGTTCCTCTCCTCTCCAGCTTATAAATGTGGTCAGGCTGGAGGTCATGGATGGAGCTGAACAGGCTGAGCTCTTTGCCTAGGCTGGGGATAAAGAGTGAATTTCAGTTCCTCTCATGACTGGTTCCTAATGTTTCACAAGTACACATTTTTCTTTCAGAACTTAAGAGAAGAAAAACTGTGTTTTGACTAAGGAATGCAATTCCCTCTTCCCCCAAAGAGACATTTATTCAAAAAGTTGGAGCAGATCCAGCTGAAATGTTGAATAGTGAGCCAGCACAGAGACATATAGCACATGGTCATCCCTATGCAGGTGTGAGGGGAAAGGGAGTTTAGTCTTGAGCAGTCTTGAAATATTATATTTTCCTACGTTTGACGTTTTCTAGCACTTTTATAAGGAGTGATGGTAGGCTTCGTTTTTCCTCCTTGAATAAAATGAATTTCTTGCTCATTAAAGGTGCTAGATTGACAATCCTGGAGACTAAAGTCTTCTGTTTACCCACAGAAGAAGCACAGCATGGGAAGCAGCAGTTCCAGCCAAATTTGCCTCAGTCCTGACCTGGAGTGACTCTCTGACAGCGTCTGACTCTCAGACATTCTCTATGCTTGTTAAATACTTAGTTTCCATGGTCAGGGAACAATGGGGTCAATCAGTTCCAGTTCTGTCCTTGTTTCTTACAGAACTTTATTATAACTAAAGCAGACCATGTGACATGCTCTCTCACAAACATTATCAATAAGCAGAATATCATTGTCCTTTTCCTTTTCACTGCGTACTTCAAAAACAACACAAAGCCTTTTAAACATGACAGGCTAAACTTCACACACTGAAACAAAAAACAAGTTCCAGGAGAAGCTGAAGAACTGAACACAACTAGTGAGGAAATCCAAGAGCACTTTCCTTTGTTTTTCACCTCTGGTATTAATCATTACTATATCAATTCCTTCATAGTTACAGACTAAAGAGGGGCCCACGTATGCAGTCTGAGTAAGAATAAATAACATTACCGTGGGACGAGAGGAATGGCCTAATGCCACAAAGTACAACTTTTCAAAAGAAAATGAAGAAAAAGAAAGATACAACACAAGACAACATTAAGAAACTGAGATGTATACAAATGAGCCATTGCAATCCCTTGTTTCACTATCATGTAATATGTGGTTAGAGGTGCTCAAACAATCGTACTTTGGAAGAGGGTCTGATGTGTAATTTAATAGGTCTCCTCTATCAGTGGTTTTATAATCCTGGTTACTTCTCAAGCAGAGTACTGCTACTCTCAAAGGCCCTAATTCAGCAAGTTACTTAAGCCTAACTTTAAGTATGGTAGTAGTGTTGTTGATTTCACATGCTTTAGAACTTGCTGAAGCAATGGTATGGATTCTCAATACGGTAACACACTGTTCATTTAAAATAAGGAGTTATTCTCAAAATGGTCTACTTAACTTTGTAGTGTCTACAGTGTTAAAAAGAATTTACTACATATATTTAGGGTTTTTTTTCTTTTTTAAAAAATGTCTTGAGTAATGGTTTCATTACAGTTCACCCCGAGAGGCCTCATTCTGATCTATGGTATTAATTTTCAAGCAACAAAATTCCCGTTGACTTCGGACTTAAACTGGTAAAGATGAGATCTAAATCTGACCCTTAATCTATGGATATTTTTGTGTCTAATAGACTTATATGTTTAGAGGAATTTTCTTTCTTTGATAGGAATTATTCATTTAGTGTAGTTGTGATTAAAATGTCCATTCAGTAGGTGCTTTTTGCACTACTAGTGGAGAAATTGTAAGCAGAGAAGACAGTCATCCAAATTTTGGAAGTTGTGTCCCCCAACCTATAGACTTCCTGTTCAGTGTTTGCCCAGACAATTCTTAAAGAAGCTTAGTTTACCACACTCCAGGAAGGAGAAGATTTAATCATGGAGACAAATATTGCTGATGTTATCTACTTCAGTGAATGTTGTCTTGGAGCCAGAATTAAGGGTGATAATTTGTTCTGGCATTAACCTTTAGGCTGTGACTATGCTAGACTTTTTGGAGAAATCTCCCATTTTTGCACTAGAACCAGCACAGCTACATTGGTGATAGCAACAGTAGAAGTGCTGGCATCAAAAGCACCATAGCATCTTTGCCCAAAAGACCCAATGCAAAAGGAAAGAATCTCACAGCACAAGGTAGCATTGTAAAATAACAGAATTACTTGCTTCTGTAGGAACAAATAATATAGTTCCCACTAAAAAGAGGGAAATATGTTCTTGTTAAGGCACTGGACAGGAACACAAAAAATCTGCATTTAATTTGAGCTGTCCCACTAACTTTCTAATTAGGTGACCTAGAATAAGTCACTTACTTTTCCGTGCCTCTGTTACCCCTCTGTAAAACAGGAATTGTTTTTAAAACAATCTTTGTTTTATCTGTTTCACCTGGAATTGTTTGGGGGCAGGGACTCTCTCTTGCTATTTGTTTGTACAGTGCCTAAAACAATGGCACTGTATTATAGTACATTTCATATTTCACTCATCTCTTTCTGCAGAAGTCATTTAGGTGTAAGCCTTAGCAGCTGTCGAAACATAATCATCTTCCTTCCAGCTTAAAAAAAAGTGATGAAGCAAAAGTCTTCAGGCCCATAAGATCCATATAGGACGCTATTCTGGGGCGATAGGATAATCAAGATTGCATAGAACATGCTGGGGGGTGGGAGGGAGAAGGAGAAAATCTCTAGTGTCCCTAGCCTCTTGTTTGTCAGAGGGTGGTGATGGATGGCAGGATTACGTGTTAGGTTCACTCACTCCAGGGCACCTGACATTGGCTACTGCCAGTGAACAGATACAGTGCTAGATGGACCTTTTGACTGACCAGTATGGCCTTTCTTATGTTCTCTCTATTCCCCAATAATATATGTAAAACAGGAGTGAAAATATCTTTGTTTCTTTTTTTGTTTCTTTGTTTCTTTCTGTCTTTCTCCTGTTGTATATCTAATCTCTGGATTGTAAGCTGTCTTCACAATGCCTAGCAAAATGAAGGCTGGTAATTGCTACCAGAGTACAGATAAACAAATGAAATAATGTAGCCATTGACAAAGCATCACCTTCCCATATGTGAAATCCTGGACCCACTGAAGTCAATGGCAAACTTCCCTTTGACTTCAGTGGGGTCAGGACTTCAATTATATTTTTTTTACCAACTAAGACCTACTCTGCTGTTGATTTTCATTGGGATTTTTGTACAAGGATATCAGGATTTGGTGCATGGTGGGAAAATGAGATTTAGGAACCCTCAGAGGCATGCTTCATTAGGAAACAGCATTCAGCATGTGTATTACTTCCAGCATTAAGAATGACCTTTTACTCATAGAGCACCATACTTGTGCTGCTACGTTAATAGTTTTCAGATAAGGTTTCCAGACATGAGTTCCGTGTCAGGTTTCCCTAGAATAAACGATCATATGAATACATTTATTTTTATATTATCTAGATAAATGGTGTTATAAATGTACCTTATAATTTTGCATGTCAGAGTGAATAAGAGGCATTTGGACTAATACTGCTATGAACTTGCTGAGACTGTGAACTTTTAGATGGGCAGTTTTACATGTCGAATCAAGAAAGTGAAAAGCAACGGGATGGGAAAATACTTATAGGCCATCATAGATTCCATATGGGAAAATTCCCATTTTGACAAGTTTAAAAAGGTAGACCTTCTAAATTGCAGTAGACATCTATCATCACATCATAAGGAGTTGAGAAAAGTACTGGGAGATTTGAGATTCAGGCTGTATCTACACTATGGACATTAGCTATGTTGGCATCACTATGCCAATGTACAATGTAGCGTAGATACAGCCTACACCAACAAAAGGAGATTTTCCATCATCTATACACACACCACCTCTGCTAATGAAGTTATCTTCATTAACTGAAGCATTCATTCATTAACATAGCTGCATTTACAATTGAGGTTAGGTCAGCATATGTATATTGGCCAGAGGTCTGTTTTTTTCCATACCCCTTACTGACGTAGCTACGATGACATGACTTTAAGTGCAGGCCAAACCTTGTTTACTGCAAAGTGTCTGACTGCTGAATTCAGCACCACAATAAATTTTCTTAATCTTTCACTTTTTATTGTTGCCATTAGTTTTGGTTGGGTTTGAAGAAATATTCAAAGCAAAAAAAACCTTTTTTTTTTTTACCTGGTTTTGTAAGGTTTTCTTTCAATACAGAGTAGCTGTGTTACTGATATTTATTATTGTTTGAATTTTTCGAACTAAAGGAATAATGCTGTCATTTCTTTTCAGATGTGCTGGTTACTTCCCCCTTTGAATTAAGTTTCTATTACAATATAGTAATTTGGTAAGATCCACAAATCTGTAAAACTCTTATTCATCAAAACATTCACCCTAGTATCTGTTAGTGCTGTTAGACTGAAAGGAAAAATAAAAATGGGGATGAGTTTCCTTTAATTAGACTAGATCTAAAGTCATAATGATTTTTGTAAATTGTTCAAATCTTTGCAAAATCCATATATTTTGATAAATGGATCATTGGAAGTCCCCTGGAACTCCTACATGGATTAATTTGAAACACCAGTGTTACCATTTAATCATGTTTGCTCTTAGCTTATATAGCACTGCTGTTATGTTCCAAAATAAGCTATGTCTTGGGATTTGCAGAAAACTATTAATTATCAAGTATGAAATTCATACTTGTGACCCACAAACCCTATTTTGAGTGCTTAAGTAGGATACAAGTGATGCATGACGCTAGTGCTGCCCATCTGGATGGGACAAATTCCATCCCATGTGTCAGTAACTTGCAGTGTGTATTAATGATGATATTTCCAGTTAACTAATAATACTTCATATCATAGCTATATTCAGTCTCAGTTCTGTAGTTACTATATCTGTCCTGATTTTCATTATCCCTATTATTCAGGATATGCTTTAAGTTTTCACATTAGAGTGCAGTATGGTATAAAAGGTATCAGTCATGGAATATGCATTTTTGTGCTACACCGATAGAAATAATAAAAACTGTCTGTTTCTTAATGTATGTGGCTGTTGTTTTATATTTTTATACATCATTTGACACTCTCTAAGGGGGATGCTTTTCTGGCATTGTGATGGCTGTGATGCTCATAACTCCCATTTTGATTAACTGGTGATAAGCTTCTAAGATCCTTCACTTTACCATGAAACTTTAAAGATGAATACAGAATTTGCACAGTGTTTTATTTGCATATGTTGCATATGTTAGAAAATTGATGTATTTCTATAATGTCAAACCATTATTGCGGTGGGGGCAGGCGGAATCCCATGGAAATGATGATCATATTCTGAGGTTTATTTTGATCACAGTGTCCTAGGAATCAGAAGCTCAGTTTCCATTAACTGGAGCTATATATCTGACTCTTTGTGCACTGCATCAAGAACATACCATCAGTGCCTGAGACATATCTGCAAAAGATCACAGTTAATAGAGCATCTGTAATCATCAGCATTTTGTGCATAATTGAAGATAGATTATAGACTTCTAACTCTTGATTTCTTGGCTGTGCACATCTGTCTGATATTTTTAAGGTAACATTTTCAGTTAAGGGTCCCCAGCTCACACCCACCCATTGTGCCCGCAAATCTCATCTTTGCTTGCATAGACAGGTGTTTGTGTATACACACAGTAAGCGTAAACTTGTGTGCACAGTTAACAGGTTTATGTGCCCCAATTATCTGTTATGCATGATATGTGCACACACAACTTTGCAGGCTCTGTGGGCTGGTCTTCACTAAGGGGTTGGATCGGCTGTAGATACGCAACTTCAGCTACGTTAATAACATAGCTGAAGTTGGCGTCTCTACAGCCGACTTACCTGCTGTCCTCACGGCAGCGGCGGGCGGCGGCGCGTTCCCCCGTCGACTCCAGCTTACGCCTTTTGGCGAGCTGGAGTTCCGGAGTCGATGGGGGCAGCACTGGTGATCGATTTATCGCGTCCTGACGAGACGCGATAAATCGATCGCCAAAAGACCGATTGCTACCGCGCGTAGTGAAGACAATCCCTTTATGACAACTTGGCCCTTAATATTGTAGTAGCATAATATCGTTGTGCAAGGGAAGACTACTGTTTTTTAGTCAGCACAGTGGATCTTTACTGCATATGTATAAAAAACAAGGTTTATATGTTATAATGATTCCTACTGTATACAGGAGAGTTGTATCTGAAAATAATATAAATGCTGCAAGTGGACTTGTAATTCTTTGATTTATCTTACTACTTCCATGATTTGATTTAAACTATGAGGCCCTGATCCTGCACCATTTAAGTCACTGAGTGCTTTACCACTGACTCCAAGGGGTGTAAGTTCAAGCCCTAAACAAACAGATACATAAAGCAAGATGACTGAGAATATTAATAGGACAAATGTAGAATGTATATATTTTATACTGTGAATTTTTATAATAACTTTTGCATCAGTTACCACTCTACTATTTATGATTCATAGTTATCACACAATCCATTTTTAGAAGACTTTCAATAAATTTGATCCACTGCAGCTGTACTACTTGCTGTGGAGGGACAATTAGAATATTCAGAAAAAGCAAATGGAGTCTCCAGAGCATAAGTCTAACGGCTCAGAAGTGAGTTGATCTGGTATGGTGGCACTTACTAATTATTCTCTAAGTCAGCAAATTGATTTCTCTAAAGGTTATACAAGAATGTAGTAAGGAAAAGTGATAGCCTTATTAGTGTATAAAGTACTATGTTAATACAAAATTAGCGCTGTGGCCTATATAAGTATTTTCTCCCTATTTGTTTAGCACCTTTATTCAACACTCTTTCTTAAAGCGTTTTAGCCCCAGTTTTGTACCTTGGCAAAGCTTATTTCTTTCTAAATCTAAATATAGGAATTGTTGATGGTTTATGGTCATCCTCAGTGGTTAACTTTTTAGAAAGGAGAATTAATCATAATGTTCCAGTATAATGAAGCTTGCTTCCTTATTTATAGAAAAAATGTTGAACAGTTTCATTGTTTGTCTTTATTACCTTATCACTGGTTAATTTTAACCGAGTATTTTTGTATGTGATTTCCGTAGTCCTGTACAGCAAAACAATTAAGGGACCTGTTTAAAGTTACAGTGCTTTTGTGGGGTGGATTTACACACATGCTTAAAGTTAAGCATGTAGATAAGTTGTTTATTGACTTGGTACCTCTTACACTATATATGACTGGAAATTGCTATTTACAGGACCCTAAAGGTGCATGTGCAAATGTTACAGATTACAATTAATTATGCATATACAAAAAAATAAGAGCCAGTAATATAAATATACTGCAAAGGAGTGGGCCTCAGTCAGATCTGCCTTTAAAAAATCTTTTCTATTGTGATTTTCCTTAATGGAATAAAAGTCACAAAAAGGGTAAGCAAGAACTATTAGAGTGAGGCATAGTATGTATTGCAAGGGTTAATCATTAGCATAATTCCTATATGTGATCTGAGGACACAGTATGATAGAACACAAATGTGTCCAAGAAAGAAGAGAAAATAAACAAATAAACGAACCTGATCCCATATCAGTTGAAGTTCCATTGACTACAATTGTAGTAGAACAGGCCCAAAATACGTTCCAATTTCCTACAACATTGCCCCTTAATCTGACTAAATTCATATAATTGCTTCTGTAGTCTAATTCTTTCACCCTGTCTTCCATCTAAACCTTCCTGCCTTGTTTCCTAGGGAAGACACAAGGGAATATCCCAATCTTTTTTTCTCTCTCTTTATAAATTTGTTCTCAAACAGAATTCATCAAGAGTTCTTTGAATGTATTGGCTCTGTTTTCATTTTAATAAAGAAACGATAGAACTCTGAAAACCACAAGTATCTTTCTAGGGTTTGAGACTATATAGAATAGGATAATTGACCTTTAAATTTTCTCATGACCTGGCTCCCAAGCAGTCTTTCACTCATAGACCAATCTCCTTATTAATTCCTCAATCTCTCCTACGTGTTGTTTTTATTTTCAAATTGGAATGGGGGGAAGCCTTTTCATCCGCAGTCTGTAATTCTCCTGAGCAAATGTGTGAGGCGAAGTGCTTAGATGCATTTTGCCTTACAGAGTAACCTTTCAAAGAATTTCATACATATTCTGGATACTCAGTCACTTTCCATGAGCTTACCCTTAAGTGCAAAGCCATATGTTTTATGTAAGCAATCAACAAGCTGTATGCTTAATCCTTGAGTGCCATACCTGTGACCAGATATCTTAATTACACTTCTGACAGTCAAGTGTATTGCTGTGCTGTACAGTAAACATTAAAAAGGTTGATATAAGTGCCCTTTGAATAAAATTATGCTAACTCTGTTCATGAATGTTAAGTCTAAACATAGTTTTTTGCGTTTCCATCATGAAATCCGGTAATTCAGAATTGAGGACCCTATCTTGCCAGGTATGTTATGCCTCCGGACAGATTCTAAGAATGCTTCACACCTATTAAAGTAAATGGAATACTAAATAGATTAACATTGCAGGACAAGGCCCTCTTTTATAGAACCATTGTTGTTTAGCATTGTTGTATTTATTAGAGCAGTCTAGAGGCTGCTCTAAATTATGCTAGCTGCCAACATTCTCCTAGGAGCTATGCAGCAGCTGAGAATTGACTTGGCACATCCACTCCCACCTCCTGTGATGGGAGGGGCAGGAGCCTGTTACTTGCTCAGTGCTCCCTAGATAGGGTGACCAGATGTCCTGATTTTATAGGGACAGTCCTGATATTTGGAGCTTTTTCTTATATAGACTCCTATTACCTCACCCGACCCCATACTCTGTTCCAATTTTTCATACTTGCTGTCTGGTCACCTTATTCCCAGCCCAGCAGAATACTCAGGTGCTCAGATCCAGCTGCTTTCTAGCTTCATTATATCATTTGAACATCAAAAAGGGACTGGACAGCATGTGGGATAGCCTTCTAAATATAGCAGATAAAAGATCATCACCTGGTAGTAATAAACGTTGTTTTCTAGAGAGAGGGGTTGAGTAGAGAGTTATTTGTGTGAAGAAAATTTGGAATGCTCAAAGTGTGATAAATTATTGGGAATGTAAAATTGGTCCTTGTACTGCATGTCTATGGATGGAAAGGTCTATATCTGTGCAAATAGTATTATGATTACATATCATGAGTCTGCAAAACAGAGGCATAAGCAGATGAACTGCAGAGCCTAATATGGGTTCACTGCTGACCATGAGGGACACATTTTTTTAAAAGGTCTCTGCAGTTGAGCCTTGCTTTACAGACTTTATCGTGGTTTGAGACTGTTAAGAATGCAGAACCTTTTTTTTCTTTCTCTCAAAGTTTAAGGCGGTTGAATAATCATACACCAGGCAAAGAACAAAACTGTAAACAACTTCTTTGTCCTTTTAAATAACAGCTCTTAATATAAATAACAGAATAATGCAGAGCCTCACTTGGCCTCTTGTGTAACAGGATGTGTGGAGGGAAGAGGGCAAAACTGAAGAAGGCAGTTTTCAGTCAAGGCCAGATCCTCAGTTGATGGTTGGACATTGTTGTCGCTCCACTGAATTTAAGGGGGCTATTCTAATGTACACCAGCTGGGGATCTGTCCATGAACTTCTAATTATATCCCTGAAAATACTCCCTACCAAGCTTGCTTCCCATTTCATAGGAGCTGCTAATCACAAACTTTCACATGTTGCCAAGGGGTAACAGAGAGTCTGTGGCACCTTAAAGACTAACAAAACTATTGAAGCATAAGCTTTTGTGGGCTAATACCCACTTCGTCAGAGCCATGCATCCAACGAAGTAAGTATTAGCCTATGAAAGCTTATGCTTCAATACTTTTGTTAGTCTTTAAGGTGCCACAGGACTCTTTGTCTCTTCTGCAGATCCAGACTAACACGGCTACCTCTCTGATTCTTGACATCAGTGAGTGAAACACCAATGTTTATTGTCTATAATTAAAAAAAAAAATGTGGTGGTGGTGGAGATGGAAAATACTGGGAACGGTTGTCCCATAACAGTTCCATGACACAGCCGGAGTGAGGAAAATATATAACCTGGAAATGTTTGCCTTTGACTGGACAGAGCAAATACAACTCACCTTGAACGTTAGTAGCCCTGTCTAGCTCTGTTGTACCTGGGAAAGCAAATGAGTTTTTGTGTTGGAGCAAATTTTTGGATAGACTTGAAAAAAAAAGCCAAGACCATTTTTCAATACTAGGCCAGAGGTACATATGGATCTGTTTTATTCCCATTTCATTTACTAAATCAGCAGGAATCATGCTACAGTATGTGAGATTTGGATGTTGAATGTCATTAAGCTATTTCCTCACTTCCCCACTTACTATATTAACTTTTCTGACATTCCCAGTAGTCTCTGAGATAAGAAACTTCAAATAGAAGAAGGTTTCAGGCATTTTAAAATACCAAGACGCTGACCTGTTCAGTTTGACGAGGGCTGGGTTAGGAGCATCAGCAAGCTTCATAACTGATGCTCACTTTTGTTTTCATGATAATAAATTAATGAGCGCTCAAGTATTGGGAACAGCATAAGAACCTAGTGTGAGAGTGCCTTAGTTTTTCCATGTTCAAACATAATTAATACTATGTATGCACTATAGCTTACGTGGATATAAGTTATGTCATACCCCTAAGTGACATAAGTTAAACTGACCCAAGTGCCAGTGTGAATAGTGCTATGTTGGCAGGAGAGCTTCTCCTGCCAACATAGCTACCGCTGCTTGCGGGGGCTGGAGTAATTAAGTTGACAGGAGAGCTTTCTCTCTCTTAGATACTCTGCACTAGCAGCACTACGGCGGCACAGCTGTGAGCTCTGCAATGTAGCCATAGCCTTAGTGATATGCTGCTGGACTTCACACTTAAAAGAAACCCCTCAAGTGCATTTTTCCCAGTTGAAGACTGACTAAGGAATAGGATGGTGCCTCTATATTAGCATGATCATAACTTAAAATGTCTTTTCTTTTTCCAATAGAAGTTTTGCTCTCCCTAGTGCTACTGTAGTTAAGGGTCTGTCAGCTTTTCCATTATAAATGCCTATTTTCAGGCCTTTATATTTTGGCTACAAAAAATGTTTAGTGTATGGAAAAACAGAAATTGTTTCACATGCTTCTTTTCCTCTTCTCTAACTCCTATAATACTGATTTTGTTTTTAATATTGGAATTATTCAGGCAATTAACTCACTATATGGATTACAACCTTTGGATAATTTGAGGAGGAAAACAATATGAGACTAAGTTACTCTCTTATATGCCTGCTTTTCAGCCAACATTTAATAAGGATTCATGGTACTTGGGAATCATACACATGCATGACAGCCAAATAAATCATGGATTTAAGATTCCCTAAATAATCGTTTGCACAATACACTGTAACAGCTTCAACTCTATGAAACCTAAAGGTCACAAATTGCCTTTAAATAAGTCCCTGAATACAGATTTACACTTCAGAGTTGTTAAAGTCTATTGGGGACATAATACATGTTAGGAAAGCTCTCTTAATTCAGCATGGGCTTGACTGAACCTTTCAGCTCAGTTCTGAGTGAGATGCTGTGTTGAATTAGGGTGACCAGATGGGGCTTTGTCTTATATAGGCGCCTATTGCCCCCTATTCCTTGTCCCAATTTTTTGCACTTGCTATCTCGTCACCCTATGTGTAATGGCTCTGTCCAAAGATCAGTGCTGGGAAGCAACTAACTTGCAGAGTAACAATTCCTCTACTGTTCTCATATTGCCTAGGCAGCAGGGGGAGCAGCCAACAAAGGATCCTTCTTACTTTCTGCTTTGCATCTGGCCAGCTACTTCTACCCCTGTCTACCTGTTCACAGTGTATCTGGCCAACCTTTTGAAACCTGAGATCTGGGTGAACTAAGCAAATGGGTAGGTCTCTCTTTGGATTATGATACGTGAGCCAAGTTGCCTTTCAAATCCCAGGTTGAATTTGCAGGACTGTCTTAAGTGTAGGTTTGGGTCAGGTCCTGTTCAGGATCATTTTAAAAAGAAAGAGAAATAAAGAGTAAACAACAAAGTGAATTAATGCATGTGCATGCAAATGTGCATGTTGTGTGCTCTCTCTCTCTCTTAGAATTGAGATTTTGGCTAAAATGGCGTTGCTGAAATGGCATCCTTGCCTTGCTGAAGATATGATCTCCACACCAGCCATCTCAGATCAGGAGGTGATCATACGAACAGTGTGAGTTGCAAAGACAAGGCACACTGCTGGGGAAATGAAAGGATAGAATTTCAGCCTTGACTGCAAATTCTCTGGCTTCTTGGGGTTTCATTGGGCGCTGCAATGTTATTGTAACATTGCTTTCTGTGTCAATTCACTGCATAATACTAGGATCTCAGAGGACACTTGGCATTCTTGTGCTCAGAGTTGAATATAAAAACTTTTATGATATTATTAAAAAGGAATTATTTTACTTGTAGTTTTTTCTAAACTGATTTTTAAAATGTTTTATAGCAACTTTTTCTTTTCAACTACACAATCCCATCCCAAGTCACTTTATCATTGCCCAGCAATGGATAAATAGTATTAATGGAATTAATGGAAAAAGCCCATTAGGAAGAAGTATAATGGGCTTTTTGTGTAGGGTGTTAGTGTTTGTTTTTATATTTTTCAGTAGACATGGGGATCCCAATTTTAAAACCTGCTTTCTTAATTTTTTAGCTCTACACTGCAGAAACAGAATATGTTAATATTTTTAAGATCTGCACCTGTTCTAAGTATCAATGGATATTTGGACATTGAAATGCCAGTTTGGGCATTCTAAACTGGGATTTGAGTATCTAAATGTTTGCCTACTTCAGGGATTTTTGTACCCTTAGAACTACACTGATGGAACTCCCTTCCCCTCAAATCTAGATGTGTTGCACTATTGTAAAGTAGAACTTCCACCAGTGCAAAATTCTCTAATGTTGACACAGCCTGAATTTAAGTAGCCATGTGTGCAAATTGGGCCAATTATGTTAATTAGAGAATGAATGCAAGTTTTGGTTGCCACAGTCTTTGGCCTAAAAGAGAGATGTACAGATGCAAAAGAGAAGAGACAGTCTCGAGTTAAAATAAATGTCAAAAAAGAAAGAATGGAAACAGGAAATGTGCCTTTAATGAACCTCTTTTTCAGTCATCTCTGTCCTGGGTTTGTGTATCATCTCCTGCTCGCCCCAGAATGTGTAAAATATCAGACATATTGAACACCCATACCGTAAGCATTAGCTACAGTACATTCCTGTGAAAGGCACCTACATGGAAAGCTGTAATTCTACCCTGAATCAGCCCCAAGTAATAACTGTTAGAATTACATTCCATTGTAGGGACTGGATGCCTCAGGGTGTGTGCATGACCAGGTCTACACTAGCGAGGAGGGGATGTGTTGTCCTAACATACTGAACTTCAGCTACGTGAATAGCGTAGCTGAAGTTGGTGCATCTTAGGTTGACTTACTTGGCGTCCTCACATTGGCAGCAGGCTCCTCCGTCAACTCCGCTTGCGCCTCTTGGTGAGCTGGAGTACTGGAGTCAGCGTGGAGCATCTTTGGGGATCGATTTATCGTGTCTAGATGAGACGCGATAAATTGATCCCTGATAGATAGATCAGTACCCGCCGATCCGGCGGGTAGTGAAGACTAGCCCCAAGTAACTGTCTGAATCTAGCCTAGGCTGGTTGTGACTCAGAGTTTCTTGAGGTGGCTATGGGTGGTATATCTGAAATTAGTTTGGTCTCAGTCTGGTTTTCCAATTGACAGGTATCTCCATTAAAAAAAACAACCTTAGTCACCACCATTGTAATTTAATAGTCCACCTTGTTGAGTAGGTATGGAAATTAAACCAGCTTACATCCTCCTGAGTGCTTCCTCTGAGTTCAGGATGAGGACATTAATAGAGTAGTGTGTGAGACACTGCACCTTTGCTGCTTGTCGTGTTGCTGTTCTGTGGATGGAGAATTTCATTTTCCACGACTGTGAATCTGACACCTTCTACCACCATCCAAATCATTAGGTGTAGTGTGTGAGTGGTGCCGGTGGCCCGTGATACACAGAAGGTCAAAGTAGATGATCTGGTGTGTCTTTTCTGGCCTTAAACTCTGTGACTCTGACACGAAACTGTATTTTGGCTTTAGGAGAGCATTAGAATGAAGTTATGAGATCCACGTGGGACAGGGCTTGGATAGATTTTTGAATTAATTAGTTGATACGTTTTCTGATGTAGCACAGTCATCAAACTGCCAGGCTGTTGCATTTATTTACATTCCAGTAAAATAATTCTAAAAAAAAAAGAAAAAGGAAAAAAAGGGAGCTCAACCTCTAAAGAAAGTTTAGTTTAATTCCACTGTCTGTGAACCGAGCCATCTCCTTCTGTGATTTTTTTAAAGTTCTAACTGTAGCTACTAATACCCAGTAATTCTGTCATCCCCACACTTTGTGTAGGTAGACCTCCGCAGAGTTCTCGATAAACAAGCAATAAGGGCTGTTTGGATAAGAGCTGGGTAAGGGACAATTGTAAAAAAAAAAAAAAAAACATGTACAAGAAGATTGGAAATGCCGAAGTGGTGAAGGCCATTTATTATAAACGTTTATTTCACAGACACAAAGTGCTTTGTTTTCTGTGTTTCAAATAAATATCCAGAAGTGTGCAGGTCTGTATCAACTGCTAATCCTTAGAAGTTCAGCTATTTAGAAGTTCCTTGAGTTCCTACGTAGGGTACAGCATGGTGTAGTGCAGGGGTGGCCATCCTGAGCCTGAGAAGGAGCCAGAATTTACCAATGTATATTGCCAAAGAGCCACAGTAATACATCATCAGCCTCCCATCAGCTCCCCCACACCTCGCTCCCAGTGTCTTCCACCCACTGGCAACCCTGCCGATCAGCACCTTCCCCTCCCTTCCCTGCATCTCCCAATCAGCTGTTTCATGGCGGGCGGGAGACTTGGAGGGGGAGAAAGAGGGAGAAGAGAGTGGGCATAGCAGGCTCAGGGGAGGGGATGGGAAGGGATGGAGTGGGGGCAGGGCCTGTGGCAGACTCAGGGGTTGAGCAATGAGCACCCCCTGGCACACTGAAAAGTTGGAGCCTGTAGCTGCAGCCGGGAATCGGTGCCTCCGCATATTAACTTCTGAAGAGCCGCAGGTGGCTCCGGAGCCACAGGTTGGCCACCCTTGTACAGAAGAAAATGACTTCTGCACTTGTCCATTTAAAATGTAAATAAAAGTTGTAGGTCCTGGTTGTCTTAGAACAGGGATAGGGAACCTATGGCATGGATGCCGAAGGCGGCACGCGAGCTGATTTTTAGTGGCACTCACACTGCCTGAGTCCTGGCCACTGGTCTTGGGGGCTCTGCACTGTAATTTAATTTTAAATGAAGCTTCTTAAACATTTTAAAAACTGTATTTACTTCACATACAACAATAGTTTAGTTCTATATTATAGACTTATAGAAAGAGACCTTCTGAAAATGTTAAAATGTATCACCGGCACGCGAAAACTTAAATTAGAGTGAATAAATGAAGACTTGGCACACAGCTTCTGAAAGGTTGCTGATCCCTGTCTTAGAAGGTGTAGGCAAAACATTGCACTGTACAGAGGAGAAGGGGTTTTGGTGTCACATATGTATGGGACAGGGCCTATTTGTAAAGTATGCAGCTGCCGCATTTGAAACTGAGTAAAGTCCATTCTTCTTTTTTTTTTTAAAAAAAAAAACACTTTGTCAGGTCTGTTTTTTATCATTTTCCTACATAGACTAAATAGAAAGAAATCCAAAATGAACGCTGTATTATTCAACAGGGTCAGTAACAAGTTTGCAGTTTTATTAGAAACAGACCTTCCTGTTGTGACAAATCACCTGCAAACTCTGTTTAAAGGTCCATATGAAGCTCTGATGCTTTCAAGAACTTTGGACTGCAGATGGTGAGGGGGAAGGCTCTGGAACAATGTATTTTTCATGACTGCTTTGAACAGAGGATCTTTAGAGATCATTTGAAGAAGCTGTGTCTTACCACCTCAGTCCCTATCAAAGGTGGCGGAGATATTGTGGGGGCTGGTGCTGATCTATGTTTCAAGCCCCATGTGTTGTTCCACTGCACATTCTGGGAACCAATGTTCCCAGAAAACTGCATGTAAGTGGGGGTGGTGATAGCAAGATAGCAAGTGCCTGGAGTGGCCATCACGGCAGCTGGGATTGGTGCAGGGAGCAGGTAGGAACCTGAGTAATCAGGCTGAGACTGACAGAGAGATGCAGATAGCTCAGACCCCACACCCTAGTGTGAGTAGCTCCCCTCATTCTCCTATACCTCGACCCTCCCATTCAGAGTGACCTTCTGCCACCTCTGGTCTCTATCCTTGAAAATGATTCTTCTGTAGATGTTTAGAACTAAATTTGTACTGGTCAATTACTCTCCACATACAGTATGTCTTTGACTTAGTCCTGTTTTTACCATAACATTTAATGAATGTTGCCAAAGTTGGATTTGAATGACTGAACTATAAATGTACTTTTCTGAATCAAATGTAACATGCAAAACAGCAGTCACAGCATTGTGCTACAATAGCAGTGTATTTGAATGTGATGTTCTTGTGTGTGTGTGCGCGTGCGTGTGATATACATGCAGGCAATATATCACATATAAAAGACTGATTTCATTATTCTTATCCTGAGCTGCCAAACACAATTAATCATTGTCATGTTTTAAGCTACTACCTGTGTGACATTTCTCTTTGTTTGGAGCAAGTCACTGAATTCCCCTATTGGGGTCCTCTGGAGAAGTAGGAGCCTGCTGTCCGAGTGGTGAGGAGGAAGAACTACAGGGAAACCCTTCCACAGGCGTGACTCATACGAGAAGCCAGACTCCTGACTGGTCTCTTGGAACTAAAGATTTATGTACTGTATTCTATCAAACATGATCTGGCTTTTAAAGAACATTCCCTCATGTTTGTTTTTGCCATCAGTAGGTTTGCTGACATTAAAACATAAGAAAGGCTATCCTGTGTCAGACCAAAGGTCCATCGAGCCCAGTGTCCTGTTCCAACAGTGGCCAATGCCAGGTGCCCCACATGGAATGAACAGAACAGGTAATCATCCCCTGTCGCCCAATCCCAGCTTCTGGCAAACAGAAACTAGGGACACCATCCCTGCCCACCCTGGCTAATAGGCCCATCAGTGGCTATCTTCCATGAGCTTATCTAGTTCTTTTTTGAGCATTGCAACACAGACAGTAAATGGAGCAGAGTGGCTCTACTCAGCGGAGAGGATAACTGATAGACAGTTTTCCTCTTTGTCAGGCAATGCTGATTCTCTCCATTCATATTAATTCTTCACAGTGCTATCTAGAGAAATCACCAGGTAGCCTTTGGCAAGAAGTATGCAGTAGGCAACTTAGCTAGGATTGTGAATCAGTCATTGCTGATGTCTAAGCCTGAATCTGGATTTGGACTTAACAAATTCTTTTGTTATGTGAGTAAAGATAATCTTGTGGCTAAAGCACTGGACTTTGACTCTAGAGATTTGGGTTCAGTTCTCAGCCCTACTACCTGCCTCCTGTGTGATATTGGGCAAGTCTCCTAATCTCTTTCTGCCTCAGTTCTCCATCTGTAAAATGGGGATAATAATACTTCCTTTGTCCGGCTTATCTGTTTAGATAGTGAACTCTCTGAAGGCAGGGGCTGTCTCTTACTACCTGTTTATACTGAGCCTTGCACAGTGGAACCTGATCGCTCTTGGGTCCTGTAGGCAATGCTCTAATACAAATAATAGGTAACATGTGGCCCTTTGGAGGTGATAGATGGCATGGCATAACCCAAAAGTGAGTGCTCTTCTGGGTTACCTTATCCGTTGGGTGGGGGGTAGTGCAGACAGAAATAACTATTGATTCTGCATGCCTGCATGTTGTAAATTGTAGGTTATTTTTCATAGTCGTGGGTAGCAGGATATGTATATCCCATCTCATCACTCCACCTTTTCCTACTCTTTGCATAGTAGTCAGGATTGTCTGACGGAGAGGTTTTTCCTTCAATACCATATGGCCCCTTGATGAGCTTTACTGGCAGTTGTGTTAGAGACTTTGAAGTTTGCTCAGAGTTCTGTCTAGACTCCTTTCCTTCAAAACATTCTTTTCTTTTGTCTAACATATTAATTTTCATAGATTTTTTTTCATACTTTTGTCCACTGAGAAATCACTTCCCATAACCAGTCCTGGCCAAAATTTATCTTAAGGCCACTTTATCACATAAAAGAAAGGTGCAATAGTGACTCTTGGTGCAAAACATTTGTTGTTGAAATCCATGCAGTGACTTTCAGTTATGCTTGTACTAGAGTCATGGATTCCTCTTGCATGGCTTGCTTGGTTAAGCAGAAGTATTTGTGTATAGATATGCTGTTCTAATCAAGCTATCCATTCTGCACAGTGGCATTTTAAAGGGACATCATCTCAATTCTGTCTAAACAGTTTTTGCCTATTATAGATTGCCATAACTGAAAGAGATTAGCGGAGCCATATTTCTCAATTTTAAAAATGTGCTCATGCACTTAGCAGCACACTGTATATAGTCAATTTTATTATTTTTTTCTCTATTTCCCCCTTTTTCTTGGTGAGGTTTGTTCACATGACATAAGGAAACTGGGAGGTGGGAAAAGTGGTGGAGACATTTTTTAAAAAAAGGAAAATGTGCAGCGGGACTCAGAGGCAGGCGTAATACGTTAAAAATGTTTTTTAATTGGTTAGATTTCATGTTGTTCATGTCCCTTTTAATATTTTTAGCATGTATGTACAGCCATTATTTCCTGGTGGTTACTAGTGTTTGTTCTAAATTTAAGTTTGCTATTTATTCTTGGTTGCAAAAAAATCTATGTCTATATTATTAATACATTTTTTCAGCAAAGTTTTTCATCCATGAAACACTGGTAGGGTTTTTTTTAGGAAACACTGTGGTTTACTCAAGTTGATTTATATAACAACACAGTGTCTTATGGTGAGTGTCTTATTTTAAGAGTGCTTGTTAGCATGTTGTACAAGTTTAGCACACTAGAACAAAGCAGAAACAATAGAAAATTGTGTTACAGCTTTTGCCAGACTAATATGCACATTCCCCAGGGCTCTCTATTACTTCTGGGAGTCTCAGATCTTCATTGTGACTGGAGTTCTTTGGTCAGTTTCTGATGTTAATGCTTGAAAGGAGTCACGAACTCTTTCTGACCCTTCAAAGTGATACTTGAAACTTGCACAAATTTCATCTCTCATTAGAGAGTAAAACCTCATTCCTTTTTCTTTCCCCCCAACCTGAAACTTGTCACAGTTCCAGGTACAATGTGACTTGAGTCAAACATGCACCAGATTAGAGGATAATAGGAATTGGATGCCAAAAGCACATTTAGGATTAATAGTAGATTAGCACTAATTTCTATTTCATGTACGAAACTCGGAAAGGCAATGTCGAATTTGTTGACATTTCTATTAATTTAGACTCTTGAATGACTGTGACCACTTCTAGCCTTAATTTATTTTGGAAGCAGGAGGAGGAGTAAAGGAAATTCAGTGGAGCTCCCAGGATTATAATGGATCTTGTCATCCTGACCCAAAAGACTCATGAGAAAAGAGTTCCCTTCAGATTTAAGCAGGAAATTCGTAAAAGAATGCTTTGTACCTGTGCAATTTCACTGCATAGTAGAAAGCACAGTCCTGGTAATATAATGCTACTCTGAATTGTTTGGAATGTAATGTGCAAAGTTCCGTTAAATTAGAATAATCTTCACCTCTAGCCTGTTTCTTGTCCTTTAGCTCACCACTCACCCAGTTTTAGTGGGTGGCCAAAGAGAACTCTGTTGAATATAAAAATAGGAACCAGGCAACCGAAAGATGTGAATGGGTGCTGTTCCCTTCCACTGCTGTGAATCTGAATCCCTCCCCAAAGGACCGCAGTTCTAGAGAGGTGCTCTTTTTCCACTTATTTATTATAATTTTTTGTATTGTAGTGGTGCCTGAAGGCCCCAACCAAGATTAGGGCCTGATCAAGGTAGGCACCGTATGAACACATAGTTCCTGCCTGTCAGAACTTACAATCTAAATGGATGAGAAATGGGAGAAACAAAGTTGAAATGCCCCAATTTCACAGATGGGGGAGCTAACACAGAGAGACTAATACTCAGTGTAGACATAACCTTAAATGTGGGTCCGTGTGACCTGCACTTGCAAATCTGTTGTTTCCAAGCTTTCCTTTTAGCGTCCACACTGCAGTGGAGCGCCCACTGGAATTAGAGGGTAAAGTTCGGAGAGAGAAGGGCTGGGATGCACAGGCCCAGGGGAGCTGTGCTACAGTGGGATGTGAGCTCAGACCCATATCCCTGGATGAGTCCGCAGGCCGATGATCAGAGAGAGTTCTGGCGCGTGTCAGAATGCTTTGTGTATGGCTGGTAGAAGGTTGAGGCTTAAACATGAGTCAGAGCCCAGGTTACTATGGAGTGCGGACACATGCATAGTATTTGGCCACACAAGAAGTCTGTGGCAGAGCTGGGAAATGAATGCATATCTTGTGAGCCCCAGTCCACTTTCCTTTCCATTTCCCTTTGTCACTTTCTGCATTATTTCATGTTGCTGAGGGTTTGTCCTATTAATATGAGCTAAGCGTGGATGGGAAGACCAGTCCATGTGGTCTTTCAGGAAATGGGCAAGCTGTGCTGTGGGTTATACCTCTTTCAGAAACTTTAAAAAGAGAGAGAGAATTGGAAAGGACAACATTACACAGAGAAAAAGATTGAAATAAGGGGGAAGCAGGTGTAGAACAAATGTTCATACTTCATAATAAATCTTAAAACTCTTGGAAGAATATTGCAGTTAACTGAGAATGTTTTCCCCTTAAATATTTTCAAATTTAAATTTTCACAAAGGTTGCTTCTGGTGAGTTGCATCTTTCTCTTGATTATTTTTGCAGATAGGCTCTGTAGCCAGCCTGCAAAGCAGAGCTCTATCTTCTATACAAATAAATACAGGGATAGCACATGTTCTTAATTAGGACAGTTGACTTTTGTCTTGCTTTTTTGGAAGTAATAAAGACCTTATTTCTTTAAAGAGAAGAGGGCTTCAGGGATTAGAAATAGAAATGACACATATTGTACTTATTTTGATGTCTTCTTTTAAAATCCATAAATGTAGTTTTTCATATAAAGAGCTCTCTGATTCTGTTTAAAGTGTATTGGGAGATGCAATATAATGAGCCCAATCTTGCTCCCTTGAAGTTGATTTTATCCTTGACTTCATTCGGCACAGGATTAGGCCCTGTATCTCATTGACCAAATGTAACTATAAAATAACAAGTTGCTTCAGGCTGACCATGAGAACGCACACACCAGTTTGTGCTGATGATTCAGAGAGTAGTGGCTTGCTAGCCCACTTGTAGCATTTTGCTGAACCCAACACTACAGTAATTAAACACAAAGGGTTTTGGATAGCGAACACATAGACTGAACCTTCCCTGAATGTCAAATACAATCTGTTTTACATCAGTCGCTCTGGGTTATTTTGGTCATGTGGTGTCACGCCCACGGTGACATGATGTGTTTTGACAGCCAACCCGATCGTGTTGCATGTTACAGAAGGACATGACAACTTTTTAAGGTGGATTCTTTGTTTTTTAAAGGAAATCATGAGCTGTGCCCCAAAAAAAGTTTGGCAGTATATTTTCTGTTGAAAACTTTGTGGGATTTTAGCCCCAGAGGTTCCATTTAAACTGATTTTATGATACCAGCAAAGCAGCATTTATGACACAGAAATATATTTTCTGGAAAAGCTATATCTAAGGACAATGCACCCCTGGAAATAACGATTAGCGAGGTTTGAGGGAAAGTCATTGGCTCATGAGTATTTAGCAAAACATCAAACCTCCAGTCAGTCGCAGCGGCCCCTATGTTCAGCATACACTGTTTTATATAGTGTCTCTCACATGGCTGGTTGGGTTCCCTACATTAACTGCTAACTGAGCGCTCAACCATGTCAAATTCTTGGCACTTTTCTGTCAGCATGTTTAAAGAAAATGGAGAGACACCGACAGCAAAAATGTCTCATTGTTTGACCATCATTTTATATAAACTTTTATTTCTGTCTTGGATGGTAACATGGTGAGATGAAGCTTGAAAGGGAGCAAAAGGATGGACTTTTGGCTAATGAATTAGCCTAGGAATGAGAAGACCTGTGTTCAATTCCAGGTGAAGCCATAGGTTTAGTGACCTTGGGCAAATGACTTAATCTTCTTGTGCCTCATTTTCCCATCTGTAAAATGGGAATCCTAATCCTTCATTTCCCCAACCTTTGTGTGTCTTGCCCATTAGGCTATAAACTCTTCAAGGCAGGGAGTCTCACTTACTGTGTTTCTGTACTGTGCCCTGCACAATAAAGTCCTCATACGTATTACCATAATAGTAATAATTAAAGAGATAGCAGCAAGAAGCAGAGACCAAGGCAAAGAGCTATATAAAGATTTCTGATATTATCCAGAATTGTCATGATTCCTTTAACAATGACATAGGCAAGTACTATAATAGCATGGTTTTTTTAATTGAACCTGAGTTGGCATAGTTATTTCCTATTAATCTGTACTGTAGGTAAGGGGATCTGAATCTTATGTGGCACGTATGAGAAGCTATATATCTCTTTAGTAACTAACTGTTCACTAGTGTAAAGCCTTCTTGGTCCTTTGCCAGCCCTCTAAGCATAATATTTCATAAGTGTGTTGACATATAAATCATAGCATATCAAAACATGTCATAGGAGCAAGAAAGGGAGAAATACATTTAATTTCCATTTCATGCCAATACAATAGTATGTAACTCTGGTGTAACTTTATGTAGTGAACTGCTAATTGGATACTAGAGCCTGCTAACTTTATCGTCTTGTAAAACTGCAATAAACAAGTGAAATGCATTTGTTTAGAGCTACCAAAGAGAAAAAAAAAAGTTTTTGTATTATTCTTGTAAATAAAGGTAAAAACTATTGAAGAAGCTGTTGTGTTTTGATATTGGAGTGGGTTCTTTTGTTAGAAAATTTCTAGATGTCAGTCTGTGTGTTTTAAATAACAGTATTGACTGACAGAAATGCCATGCAGTTGGTTTCATAAAATTGGCATAATTGTACATGTGTGTTAAGGAGAATTTAAATATAATTTTAAAGTTGCATGTTAATGAATTAGTTAATATTTATAATGCTGTAGTGAACAAGGGGCCTGATCAGGATGAGGACCCTGTTAGCCAGGTTCTGTACAAATACATAGGAAAATATGGTCCCTGCCTAAAAGGACCTCACAATTTTAGAAGACCAGTAAGACAAAAGATGGAGGAAAGGGCAACAACATACAAGCAGAGTGAGTGACAATGATGGTTAGCAAAATTCATATTAGTTCCATAGACCTATACTATGAAAGAAAGCAGGAACAGGAAGGAAGGAGAGGGGAAATAAAAAGGGAAAGGAAGGAGGGACAAGAGATGGAGGGACAAAGAGTAGGGAATGAAGGAGAGAAGCATGAAGGTCAGAGAGAAGGGAGGCCGACAACAGAGGGGACATGAGGTAGAGCGCAGGAAGAGATTGGAGCTAATGGCTAACCAGCAGGAAGAAGTTTAGTGTTTACACTGAAGAAAGTGATCTGTGTCCAGAAGTGGCAGTAAGGTTAAAGAGGTGTTTGCCATTCTTTTAAAATGTAAGCAAAATCTGGAACAAGATATGGTCTCATGGCTAAAGTCCAGGCCTGGGAGTCAGGAGATTTATTTTTATAGATCCATGCTTCTTCTATTGACTTTTTATCAGACCTCGGACAAGTCATTTTATCTCTCTGTTCTTAAGTTTCTCTACCTATAAAATTGGGCTTGTAATGCATATCTGCCTGCTAGGTGTAACCAGTAGTGTTGAAGAGCACTAAGCAATGTGAAATGAAAGATGGTATAGATGTGCAACTTAATATTTGTTAAAAATGATCTTTACAGTACTGCTAAAAACGGGTGAAAAGTGTTGGATTTCCATTCCCTCTGCTCGGTTTGGAAGATTCCTGCAAGATAAACGTGAACAAGCAGAAGCAAAAGTACAGTCATCTTGTTTTAAAAAAATAAGAATAAGATTAAATAACATTTTAAAATGAACAAAACCTTTGTCACTACAATTCTTCAGGTTTTGGATCTTCTCAGTCTCCTAAAAATTGTAGGGAAAATCCCTTATGAATATTGTCCCTCGCCTGGTAAAAATGATCAAAACCTAATTTTCCCATTTGAGGAACTTATGCAGCTTCCTGTTCATAAAATTAGTTTATCCTATTCTGCACTAAATGTGGTATGTGCTGGATCACAAGGAAAAACCACAAATGTTCTCTCTGGACATTATCCAGAAAGAGAGCCGCTCTATTTGTGTCCACTTCCAGTACCCATGCTGCTGCTCCTTCAATTCATTCTGCTTAGCCTTCCTATCCTGGGGAAGGGATCAGTGCAAATACTGTTTGTAAGCCCCATCCCACCTCATCCCAGGGCACAGCTAACCACACTGATACAGAGAGATGCAGTGCTACTGATGTGTGCTATTGTGAGTGAAAAGAGTACATTGTTTTTGGAAAAGTGCAAGTGTTCACATTCTGCACTTTACCTTAGGGTTGCCAACTGTCTAATCGTACAAACCCAAACATCCTTGCCTCACCTCCTGCCCCACCCTGTTCCCAAGGCCATGCCCCTGCCCACTCTTTCTCTGAGGCCCCGTCCCCACTCACTCCATCCCCATTCCTCCCACACCCTCACTTACTTTCACTGGGCTGGGGCAGAGGGTTAGGGTTCTGGGGTGGAGAGTGGGGCCAATGGGTTCAGAGTGTGGGAGGGGGCTCAGGGCTTAGCCTGGGGAAGGCAGGTGGGGTGCAGGAAGCGGGGTAGAGTGCAGGCTGCAGCCGGGCGGCGCTTACCTCAGGTGGCCGGCATGTCTCGCTCAGGGGCAGCCAGAGGGCTCTGCGTGCTGCCCCTGCCTGTAGGCACAACCCTCGCAGCTCCCATTGGCCGTGGTTCCTGGCCAATGGGAGCTGTGGAGTCAGTGCTCAGGGCAAGCGCAGAGAGACCCCCTGGCAACCCCTTTGCCTAGGAGGCAGAGGGACATGTTGGGCACTTCCAAGAGCCGCACAGAGCCAGGGCAGGTAGGGAGCCTGCCTTAGCCCCTCTGAGCTGCCAATGGACTTTTAGTGGCCTATTAAAATCTCCCGGATTGCTTTCAAGAGCCACTGGGAGATCAAGGCTGATTCTGGGAGACTCCCAGCCAATCTGGGAGGGGAGTCTCCCAGAATCAGCCTTTTGTTATTTACCTGCATAAATAACAAAAGTGACAGTGAAACAGCCCTTACGATTTTTATAAATCAAATCCCTTGGAGAGAAAATATATCATTTCCTTAACTTTTAAGATGTGTTAAGTGTATATAAATCTGTATGTCAGGCCTTGAGGGACTGCTCTCCTGGACTCATACAGGTGCACACAGTAGTAGCAATAAAACACATTAAGTGGTTGGTGTAGTTTTATTTCATTCAAATCAGTGAGCTTGCCTTTATGTGTGGAAACCCTCATGCTAAAGATGACCAAGTTTCTTATAAAAAATAAAATAAAACCCTGTGTTTCTGAAGAGCGTAGGAGGGTTAGAAAGTTGCCATTTCTAGCTGTCTGATTTGTCCTTAAGGTCTTCTCAGGTAAAAGGCGTGTATAACTTTTATAAATAAAGTAATGTGACTGTTTTTAGTTTGGAGTACATTGTTCCCATGCCCATCCTGTTTATTGGGCCACTGTTACGGCTGCAATCTGTTATGGTTTTAAACAGAATAGATAATATTTTGGAGTGGCATGGGGACTTTTATTTATTCAAAGTGACATGGTCAGGTATCTTGAACCCAAAATACGATGTGCCATGAGAAAAGGGGTGTACTATGATGAAGAACATTCTCCAGATTACAAATATGTCTGTTCCTTTAAATCAGTCACTCTGTAAACGAGGAAATAAAAAACAAATAAATGCTGTTTTTGTGAGTTTGGCTTTTCTTGTTCTCTGCTGATTGTTTAACAAACACGTTGTTTGTTAAACAATCAGCAGAGCTGCACATGTGCTTGCTGACATTATTGATTCTGGTAGCTAAATAAAGAAGTAAAGCAAGGAAAGTCGTGTTGGTTTTCTTTTTATTAGGAACCTTCCGGAAAAAAAAAATCCAACATCTGTCATATGGAAAAAGGTGACATTGGGGAAAGACGTTAATTTAAAAATTCTTCACATTATCAAAACTGTGGGCAAGATTCTTTCCTGCACCTCAGGTATGATGCAGTTTATACAGGCAGCTCTAAATTATGCCAAGTACACATTGTCCCTTAAAGACCCCAGACAGTGGAGGACAGGAATAACAGAGCACACATGTAAATTGCAGGCCTGGCGCTGACAAACTTGCTCCCAGCAGAATTCCTCTACACAAGGGGAACTTTCTGCTGGGCATATGTTGCTAGGTTACAGTCCAGATGGTGCAAAGCAGTCTTAAATTCAGCAATGTGTGCTCATTTCATGCCCATTCACATGGATGCTGGAACTAGAGGTGCTGTGGGTGCTACCGTACCCCCAGCTTGAAATGGTTTCCATCATACACAGGATTTACAGTTTGGTTCAATGGCTCTCAGCACCCCCACTATGCAAATTGTTCCAGCACCCCTGCCCATGCACTATATGTACATATAAAAAAGTAGATAAAGCTTAATAGATACATACCTTTAGTTCTCTATAGATAGTGTAAATGCTTTGATGTGAAACTCTACGTGTACTGCCTTGATTACGTGATCATATATTCCTTCCCTCAGTTTCTTCACCTGTAATTACTAATAATCTGCCCTGCCTTGAGTAGTTTGTTATAATTTTATTTATATTTCAGAAAGATTATTTTCTAATTATTTGGCAGCATCCATATAACTCACTGTCATTCTGTATGCATGCAAGACTGTACATAGACAAGCCTTCCACTATCAAAAACCCTATGCAGAAGAGTTAGGGAACAGGTAACTTTGCATTTAGAAGGCACCAACTGAAATATATTCTTGTAGGTATAATATTTCCTTCCATGGAAAGTAAAGACAATATTCTGCCTTTCACCTAAGGCTAACTGTAAGGGTGTAGAGACCACAGCCACAGTTCTTCCTAGGTGAGTGTGCTAGAGCCATCCTTGGAGAAGATGTAGAGTACTCCTTGCTCCATACTCAACCAGCTCCTTAGGCTAGAGCAAAGGGACCTTGGGGCCATGGCTTCCTCCTCACCATTCCCCTTCTTGCCCCCACTTCAGCACCTAAAACATGTGAGGGTGCTAACAGGTATCAGGACCTGTGCTCCCCAGTAAGATTTTTGGCAGGCTTCCCGTGAGGGCACCCTCCTGTCCCCAGCTTACAGGTTGCCCCAAGTGTGCTTTCAGTACTTCCAACATATTTACTTTGTATAGCTCAATTGTGGGAGAGGATGGTCTTACATTTAGGGTACTAAGCAAAGGGACTTGAGAGAAAACTCAAGAGAGTTCCATTCCCAACTCTACCACATACTTTCTTTGTAGCCTTGGGTAAGTGCCTTAATCTACTGGAATTTTTGTTCTCCATGTATAAACAGGGGGACAAGTTACTTTGCTAATGTGATGATTCTTGTGATACCCAGGACTGTGAGTCGTCTTGTTACCCACTGCCACCAGAGTGAGGAATTCTTGCTTGTGTCATCTCTCTAACACCACCAGCCTGTTAGTTATTCAAGCACTTTCCTCTGGGCCACACCAGCCCTTATTTGTCTTGCAGGTTAATGATAGGTGCATCCAAGCCTCTTTGAAGAATTCTTCTTTGATATCCAGCTCCTGGCAAATGGTTACGCATAAAACAAAATTATAACAAGCTTTCTAGAGACTAAGTTGAACTATCAGATTAACCTCTCATCTAAAGAAGTTAATCTCACCCAAAGTCTTTGTCATTGTTTTTTACCAAGGTTGGTTGAGCTCCCATTTTCATGAATGTAAATGCACTGCCTGTTTACTTCCCAGGGATAGGATGATGGTGTCATGCTCTAGGGTACAATCTAGACCGGTGAGGGGTTATATCATTGCCTGGGTCCCTCACAATGCTTTGCTGTTGTAGGTCTCAACCTAGGCCTCTCACAATCAGTCTACCAGTATGCAGGTCACATCCAGAGTGTCTGTGTGATTCAGCAGCTCTGACCCCAGCAGCCTGTCTACAGCCCCACTCTGGCATCCACCAGCCTTGGTTGCTATTTGCTCCTTTAATAAAACAAGCTTATTAACAAAGAAGATAGGCTTTTAGGTGAATTCAAGTATCAAGAAATGAAGTTAGAAATGGTTGCAAGTGCAATAAAAGTGAAAACATACATCTAAAAGTCTGAAACTTAATCAAGCAAGTTTTGTTTCAAGGCTTTGTTCATGATGGCCTCTCTCACCCACTGTCTTCCACCAAGATGGTGATAGATCATGCTCCCCCTCACCTCCAGTCTGGTTCTCTTCCAGAGGCCCAAAGGTGCTGATGCATTTGTCATCTCAGGTGAAAGAGGTAACTTGGGGTTTTCTTCCCCTTTCCTTTATAGTCCAGTGAGCCTGTGAAGTGGATTCTTCTAAAGGTTGTCCCACAGAGCAAAGTTCTTTCAAGCACTAAGGAAGGCAAAATGGAGTCTGGTGGTGAAGGAGGCTCTAGACTCTTTTGCTACCTCACCCCCAAAACTTGTGTTTGCTGAATTGCAAATTGTTCTGTTCCTGCCATCTCCTCCCCCTGTTGTCTTGATGATCCTGTTTACTACTTATATGTAAACTGAGGTAAACACGCATTTATTTGTTTAGGATAGAGCTATTTAACAACTTTCACCTAACCAGGGCGATGTGATTTTGAACATGTGCCAATAATTTCATACGGAGGAATTCAGAACTTTATGTATAATATTGCTGCAAACATTTCACCATGATATTATTGACTAGCAAGTTATTAGTTTTCAAGGCACACAAGGCAGATTTTGTATGAAGATTATTTCAGTAGTATATAGGGTATGAGTATAGGGTGACCAGACAGCAAATGTGAAAAATCGGGATGGGAGTGGTGGTGGTGATGGGGGTAATAGGAGCCTATATAAGAGAGAGACCCAAAAATTGGGACTGCCCCTATAAAATCGGGACATCTGGTCACCCTATATGAGTACAGGGGTGCTTTGGGCCACAAACTTGGAATATTCTTCATCTCCTACCTATATCCCAAAGGTTACAGTCAGTACTGAGAGACAGGATAACCAACTGTGGCTTTTTTTTTTCTTGTGTGCTGCTTCCCTGTTGACTGCAGAGCCCTTCATTAACATTTGATTTTGTATGTCAATGGGCATCCATTGTGTTAGTGTAAAATGCTTATTTTACATCACAATAGAGAGAGAGAGAGAGAGAGAGATGCATTCCTTACCTCCTGTCTGGAGGAAAACCATTTTTTTGCACCGCTGCTGTTGACTAGTGCCTTGACTTCAAAAACATAGAGTGTGTGTGTGTGTGTATAAAACTTCTTGCATAGTATCTGTACATACATTGCACAATGATGTTAAGGACCACAGTGTAACCCCAGCTTTCATATAAGACAATGTGATATTTTTTGGTAAACCAGAATATACAGACCAGAATCAAAATATTCCTGTAATCCTCTCCCCAGTTGGCATCTAGGGTCACAGCTACCCGACAGGCATGTTGGGGGTTAAATACATTAACGTATTCTAGATAGTTAGATACCACAATGACGAGTATCATAGAAACGCCCATCATAAAAATGTGTCAGTGCAATGTACAAAGTCACAAGACTGTCTGTCTGTCTGTCTAAAGGCTTTTATATTGTTCATCATTACAGTATCTGAGTGCCTTCAATGTAAATCAATAGGAATGGCAAAGTCCCTAGTGTACTGCATGGAGTCCCTGACTGGCACTTCAGTGAGTTACAGTAGTCCACCCTGGAGGTGACTAATGCATGAATTACTGTGACCAGGTCCTCATCTGGGAGGAAGGGACAAAGTTTCCTAGAAAGCCAGAGGTAAAACAAGGCATTTTTGGCAATTGAGGCTGCCTGGTCATCCAGGCTTAGTGAGGAGTCAACAGAATCCAAAGATTTTGTGCCACTTTGACAAATGGGGTCTGTCTGCCTTCAATGGAAGGTGGAGACATGTTGGCCAGCTCATTAGAGGCATATTCACACTGTCTGCATGCATAGCTCCTAAAATACCCAGGATTTTAAAGCAAATAGATGTCTTAGAGCTCCTCCAGATAATTGATGGGAAGAATTCAAGAAGAGCCCTCAGCCCCTTCCCTGCCCCATTCTCCCCACTGCCCGGCACAAAAGGCTGATGCACTCTGCTTCATCAGAGTGCCATTTTTTGGATGTAAGCCAGATGTCTTAGAGGACGTAAAGGTCTAAGCCCTAGTAAATCATGCCAAAAATTATTCTTAGTCAATGAAGGAAATGAATGATTAAGTGTACATGGGATTCATGAGTGGCTACCTTGTTATCAGTACTGGTATTTAAACTATGTACAGCATATCAGAGAGAAGTAAAGCATTTCCTTATATCTGTGTCTGCCTTTCTTCTTGGCTTTGATTTGAAGATAAGACTTGGACTATAATGGATCACTATTACCAGAGATAATATGATTGATTAGGCCTATTACTGAACAAGTAGGCAAGATACTTGCAGCACAAAGCTGGATTTAGACTTTTATAACTTTAGGGCTGTGGTTTCTTTTAAAGTTTGTTTTCTCATCTATAAAGTGGAATTTTAAACTCCTTAAATCTGTGTGGTTGTCTGCAGAGTAAAGAAGGGCAATATAACCAAACACACTAAATATTCTGATTGTTTTAGACTTTTTGTGTCTATGTCTACACAGAATCTGAGAGCAAGCGAGATCAGGCCTCTGAGCTTGGGTTGACAGACAGGCTAGTGGAGATCATGCTAGCACCTTTAGAATAGCTGTGTAGGTAGTACTTTCAAGTTGTGGCCTGTGATGGAGCTCAGGTTGTGAAGCCACTCCTTGTTGCCAGGTTTTAAAGCCTGAGCTCCAGGCCAAGCTGCAACTTCAAAGAGATGTCTGTGCAGCTATTTTTAGAGCACTAGCATGAGTCCCACTAGCCCAAGTCTGAGAGGCTTGGTCTCACCCAGTCCAGAATGCTGTATAAACATATCGCCAAGTGACAGAGGCCAGGTAAATATCTAAAATAGATTCCATTAAGTGGCGTTCTTTCCTTTCCATTTCTGTTTCATTCAGAATGTCGTGAAGCTTAAATGTTTACATGATATAAAACTCTATACCAATTTATAAGCTGTATTTTAAAAGTGTAATTCCCTGAAGGAGCTGAACAGATTAGGTACATATATCTGCTCTGTTCACCTTTCAAAACCTCAGGGATTAGCCCCTATGAAAGCGTGTACAGGGAATGGGCAAAAGCGAATGAGATCTCTTCCCTTGCCTTACTGGTGATTCTGTCATACCCAAAGGGCCAGATACTGCAACACCTACTCATTCAGGTAGCTCCTACTCCCATGATTAGATCCAGTGGGGTTAAAAGGGATACTTGCACATGTAATGGATCAAGCCCTCAGTCTTTGCATTTCTGAGAAGGACTGTTCCAAGCAGGGGCAACCTGTCCATATAAGCGAACTACGTAGTTGCCTGGGGTGCCAAGTTAAATGGGGTGCCAAATTCAAGGGGAAAAAAATCAAATTAAAAAAAAAAGAAAGTGAAAAAGATGAAAAAGATGAAAAAAATACAAATAAAATAACTGTCATTTCAATTCTTGTGCATGTACGGAGGGAATATGAAATATAATTAATTTATCTACACATCTGAGAATTTATTGATGTGTCAAATCTTTATTTACCTCAAAAATCAATGATATTTTAACGATTTTTTTTTCAGTTTGCAACGTAAGGTCAAGATGACCCACTCCACAATTTTGATAGGCAATAGCTCAGCCACAATGAGGCACATCCGCCAGTGGCAAGACCGGTAATGATAGTGACACCTAAGTCGAATATACATCAAGGTCGCATAGCCGGAAATTCATGTAGAGTGGGGATATCACGAGCTGATATGTGTCAAATGGTCATTTTAACACACATCATAGTTAGATGGTTAAGAATTCAGTGAATAATGTGGAATGTTGTGTTTCTTGGTGCCAAAGAATGAAGTCTTTCAGAATCATACATCCAAAATCTGAGTATCTTTAAGTGTTATTAAACCTTAGCATTATTATCAGGCTTTATAATTATGAATTTTTCTTTGTTGTAACCCATCACAACTACCTTTACTGGATCATCTGGCAATATGTCATGTTCAGATGCAGAAGCTCTTGTAAATGGCCTTTCCAAGTTCAAATTTGTGATTTCACTCATTTTGTGGTATAATATCCTTTTCGAGATTAACCTCACTAATAAGCAGCTTCAGGAAAAGAACTTGAACATACATTCTGCTATTCAAAAACTGCAGCAAACTAAAAATATTCTGGAGGAATTCAGAAGTGATGAAATGTTCGAAAGAACACTGGTAGATTCTTTCGAGCTTGCTGAAGAAATAGACTTTCCGACAGAATTTGAATAAGAGCCAGTTCGCATTCAGCAAAAGAAATAGCAGTTTTCATGTGAAGGATGAGACACACCCATTCATAACCCAAAAGAAAGGTTCCAAGTGACTTTCTACTTTGCAATCCTTGATGCTGCTATTCACTGGACTGGCGAAAGATTTCAACAGATACAACAGCTAGAGTCAGTATTTGGCTTTCTATATGATATCCACAGCTTGTAAAAGAAAACAGCAAAACAAATAAGAGAACTTTTTATAAAACTGGAGTCAGCATTGACTCATGAAAATTCAAAAGACACTGATGCTACTGACTGTGTAGTAAGCTTCAGGCTTTTTCAAGATGACTTAAGAAACATTCCACTCCTGAAGAAGTACTGAAGTTTGTTTGTGAAAATAAACTTACAGACAATTTTCCAAACATTTTTATAGCTCTACGTATTTTGTTTAACTTTGCCAGTTTCCGTAGCTAGTGGGGAACATAGCTTCTCAAAGTTAAAATTGTTAAAAACATATCTGCGTTCAACAATGGTGCAAGAGAGTCTTGTTGGACTTGCCACAATGTCAGTAGAGCATGAAATAGCTGGAAAAATGGATCTAAAAGAACTAGTGACTGAATTTTCAAAACTTAAAGCAAGAAAAGTCATGTTTTAAGAGCACAGAGTCTTTTTTTTTTATTTGGAGTGTTTTGTAAATATAAGTTAAAGTTCACTGAAGAGCATTCTTATTTCTTTCTATATTGGATGTGGTGGTAATGGCAGTTAAAGCAGGAGAGCGTAATGGATGATTTTGGATTTGTAATAATAAAAATTATAATTAACATTTTTAATGAATTTTTATTTGAAATCAGACTGAAATATCATCTAGCCGTCGAGGTCAAATCTATTCTGAAAATTTCATGTCTCTATTTTATCTGATCTCAGAAACTTTGGTTGGACAGATGGACGGACGGACAAACAGAATAATTAAGCCTTTGTTTAAAAAAATGCTTAAAAAAACATTAAAAGGAGAAAAGGGCAAAATCTTTCCCAGTTTACCAAAAAACTCAGCCTAAATTTGCCCTTGGAGTTTGGGGCTACAGGGTGCTGATTCCATGGTTCACTAGGACACCAGTTGCTGGCAGCTAGTCTCAGGCTGCCCCTGGTTCCAAGTCTAGCACCACCGGTGGCTGTCATCCCCACACTTGTCATTGTAGTTGGGCAGCACAGGAAGAGCAAACACTGTAGCCTTTAAGAGCCTTTCACAAAAGTCACTCATCTCTCTATTTTCCAGACACACTCAAATGTCCTCTGATTGCCTGAGGTACAGTGTCTCTGGAAGCTCCTGCTGGGGATAGTGCACCATCACCAGATGGTGGTTCAGCTACATTGACCTAATTGTTCTGATGTTTCTTGTGTCCTGTTGCAATTAATCTTTTGTCAGCATGTCCTATCATCAGGAAGATATAGCCAATACTCAGGATTGAAAACACCATCTCAAATGTGTCTTGCAACATGCAGGGAATCCAGGAGCAAATTACTATTGCCAGTTTTAAAAAACTCCCATGGTGACTCTTAAAATGGTAGACTGAAGACTTGCTTCAAGCAGATAAAGTTGCGTAAAAAATGTCCTGGAAGAGTTTGGGGGATAGCCTGACCAAATAAAGTGAGACAAGCTGTTAATAAGTTACATTAGGGAATCAATGGAGTTGGGGATAGCTGACTTCCAGTTCATCCATACTCGGGATAGTTGATTGCTTTTGCCAAATTGAAGTATTCTTTTTTCCCATCCTATCCAAGTTGCTTCAGGCCTGAGATCCCAAATTGATTGAGAAGTCATTCCATTGACTTCAGTGAGCTTTGGGTTATGCCCCAAAGGAAGATAATACTTCAATTATAGGTCTGAGGAATGTAGTATATTTTATAAGACAGGCTGTATATTTCTGAGTTATACAGGAAATATGCTCTTATCTTAACTTGAGACCATAGGCTTCCCAATACAGAATCAAACATAAATCTTATTGAACTGCTGTACAGCTCCACCTACATACAATTTCTGACATTGCTGTTAGATGAATTTGTTCATTCCCATCAGCAACTTCTGAGATGCCATGGTTTCCATGACAGTATTATATAGGTAGTATCATGTTTCAGTGTATTAAACATTTGTCAGACTGCCTCCCTTTCAAATTCTCTCAACGAACATGTGCCGCTCTATAGTTTGACTTTATTGGACTCTGTTGAGATATGTGTGGATGAATGCTGTTTTTGTGTTCTATTCTACTGTAATACAGCATGTGGGAAGGTAGGAATAAGGGATCATTTTTGCCTCAGCAGGTTATTGTTAGTTCTATGACTCCTTAGATTATACTAATATTTGAGTTCAGCATTTTCTTTTGTGTTGTGATGGATTCTCCTCATATATCAGGATGAGAGGATAGCTATTTGGCCAGTAATTAATCTGGCTTTTTGTTCCTGGCTCTTTAAGAATTCCCCCCCGCCCAAATATACAGTTAATAGATGATATTAGGGGGCTTTGTCTTGTATATGGAACTATACCCCTTGTCTCCTGAAAAAACAGCCTCTTGATTTTTCTCGCTTGCTATCTGGTCATCCTACCTTTCAGTATCTCTCTCAGAAATTCTTCTGCATAATTACTATGCAGCTGAGACTGGTAAGAGCATGCTGGGTTGTGAGAGAGCAGCTATTTAAATGGAATGCTTCCCTGGAGTGCTTGGATTACTCACAGATAATGTAAAGGTGCTAAAAACAACTGTAGTTTGGGGCTCACAACTTCAACTCCCCACAAGTGAAGGGGACCATAGTTTGGGGAGCCTAAGCCTGTTTACGCAGGGGCTGTACTATCAGCTGAGGAATGGAAAGCTTGGCTGGACCTTTGAGAAAGTGGCTGTTTGTGTCCAGTCTGTGTTTCGCAGTATGTATGGATTGTGATGAATTTCTCGCGGGGTCATTGGGAGAGGGGGCATGCTATTAGCCCTCCGTGATGGGAAGATGCCTAGCCACCAATACTTTGCATAGTTTCTCTCCTCCCGTGAGATTCTGAATGGTGAGTTTAGTCTCAGAAGAGTGCCTGGAGACTCTTCTGAACTCAATCAGGAGGAAAGGAGAATGAAAAGGAAATCCTGCCCTAATTCATACGCAGTCAAGGCACCTTAGAAATGCTAAAGATAAGTATATAGGTTCTTTAGATAAAGGCAGGCCATGTGTGATGATGGTGGCAAAGAATAGCATGGACTTTGGGTCCTTCTCCTCTCTCTTGAAGGCACCATGATTGCTAAGGGAATTCTTAGAGCAGTATGAAACATGATTGAAGGGCAAGAGGGAATTCATTGAGGTGGAAAAAATCTAAATATGTACAGCTTGCTTAAACAGAAATGACAAAGTGAGATGAAAGGAATGTGTTACCTAAAAGTTCAGTCATCCCCATTAAAAGTTCAGCATTTGCTAATAGTTACCATGCAGCATTGTCTCAACCCCACATAGTTTCCCTATGTTTAGAACAGGAAAGAACTGTTTGGGAAATGATAACTTCTGAAGTGGGCAATATTGAATATAAAAGGCAAGCCCCAAGAAGCTAGGCTCTTGAGAAATTTCAATAGGAAACAGTCCTGCATAGGCAAGGGAATGGAGTAGATAACCGCCCATGTTTTTCCTTTTCTAACTCCTTGATATCCCAGCATAAAGTGTCCCAGGTTTGATGCTCACTGGTCTACGTAAGTCTCAACATTATTTAATGTTACAACTATCTAATAAAAAGCATTTTTTTTTTTTTTTTTGGCCTGGTCTGGCCTGGCCTACCAGGGTTGCAATTTTTTTCTTTTCTTAAAAAAAAAAAGTTAAACAAGACACTGACTTACATCCTGTGTCTAATGTCTAGCACAGAGATATACTGATCTGAAAGGACTGGAGGCCTTGAGGGTCTGTTCTGCCTTATTGGCACTATCAGCATAGGCTGTGTGGTCATATATCTTTTAGGCATTTTGACAATTTAAAGGGCAGTTAGAACAGCCCACATAGTTAATTTACTTTTTTAAAAAAAATTCAAAGGCAAGGGAGAGCGCCAAAGGATAATTTATTAGAGCACAGATTGCCCCCCTTTACTAAAGTGTAAAAAACAAAACAAAACATCCAAACATGCTGGGTTAACTCAGAATGATTTTTGTTAAAAGTGGAGAGAGAGGTAGCCTGTTACATTCCCACACTGAAGTGTGCACAATTTACTCAAAATGGTTAACTGTTAGAGAAAGGTGGTAAAAGTGATTGCTATTTTTAACCCAAAAGAATCATAATAATAAGGTTACAACAGTCAAAAAGCACCATTCAAAAGCAGAAGAGTTCTTTAGGCATGAAAAAACAATCATCAAAGAAGCTCCAGATTGGACTACAGAGCATATAACCCCCTGTAGCTGCTGGAGGCTTCAGGGACCTCCTGACCTCCAGATGAAAGGCTAATTGAAAATCCTTTCCCATGCCGTGCTGAGAAATTAAAAGTCAGTACCTATGCTGTGGCTGCAAAAGCAAAATACCGTAGTAGGAAAAACATAGGATGATACCTTTTTGCCTGGAGGACAGAGAGTTTCCATTGTAAAAAAAATTAAATAGCTTTTACTTAAACAGCTCAAGTGCCCTTTCATTAGCCTGGTGAAATAATACTGAAGCAATGTTATAATCATATTTATCATTTCAGTCCAAATATGAAGCTCAGGGCACACATTCTTTAATTTTTCTACAGGGCAAGTGTACAACAGTTTACTAGATGTAAAATGCAAACAGGCAGAAGGTAGGAAAAAACAAATATGTTAAGGTCTCTAGACTAGCACCTGAGCTGCATCAGAACTACATCTCCTGTCTTCCACTCCCAAATCCCAGGGCTAGCTGGAAGCTTGTTTCGTCCCAGAATGACTGAGAGCAGCCTTGAGTTAGTTCAAAATTGTGCCAAGCTGCAACTGCCCGCCAGGAGCCATTCTAGCAGCTGGGGATCACCAGAGCACAGCAGTGCTCCAGCCACGCTTCCTTGGCCATAACTCTACTGGGTAGCCAGCTGAGCAATTCTAAGGGCATGTCTACACTTAGCTCCGGAGCGATCAATACTGCGGGGTTTGATTTATTGTGTCTAGTGAAGACGCGATAAATTGAGCACTGAACGCTTTCCCGTCAACTCCGGTACTCCACCGGAGCAAGAAGAGTAGGCAGAGTCGGTGTGGGAGCATCAGCAGTCGACCTGCCGCAGTGAAGACACCGCGGTAAGTAGATCCAAGTATATCAACTTCAGGTACGTTATTCACGTAACTGAAGTTATGTAACTTAGATCAATCGTCTCCCCGCCCCAGGCCTTAGTGTGTGTTATACAACTGGAGCAATGCCAAGCAAGCTTAAAAAAGCCATGGTCTGACCTGTGTGTCTATGTTTTAAAAAACCCAAACAAATACAGCTGAAAATAAGCTAGCTATGTGTTCTTGGAAAGTCTGACATACTGCAAGTAACGTTTGAAAATATAGCAGCGTCAGTACTTTTGACAAAATGAGTTATTAGGATGCAGTGGGTAATTGCAACATAGAAGTAATTCCCTATATGCAGGGATTAAAATGAATCCATGTACATTGAGAGCAAGTTTTGGTAACATGACCAATATAGATATTGTTCACCTTTCCAAGAGGGATTAAAAAAAGATTAACAAAGAATAAATAGGAAACTTAATTAGACATATTACTAGAAATCCCATTGTAGTACTTGCTAATAGAAAGTGATGGTCAGAAAGAGATGTTACAAACCATCCTGCAAAGTGTACCAGTAAAGTGCTTTCTGATGGATTGCACTTTGTTTCATTGCCATGGAAAACTCTGGTATTTGTACAAAAGTTTAAGTTTGGGGAGTGTAATTAGTTTCACGGTAGACAGAACATTTTACATATTTGTTTCCTATCTTTTCTCTAATTGTTTCCTGTCTTTTCTCTAATTAAAATTTCTCAAGTAATTGGTGTCTGGCTGAGAGGCAGTATGGCTAGAAATAAAGTTCTTTGGTCCATATTCATTTAGGGTAATATACAACCCCTTCAGATAGCCAGCACAAGGCCTGGGGGTGTAACTGGATTTTAAGCAGTACATAGGTATTGTGCTATGTCTCTGCAAGGGAAGTGATTTTCACCCTTAATGTTGAACTTAAACTGAATATAGTTCTTACAGCCTCACTTTGGGTTGAACGAAAACTGAATAAGGACCTATGGACTTGGCCGAAGTTTTGGTTGCCTCACTCTCCATGACTAATTCATTTTTATACAGATTTAAAAAATGAATTATCTATGAACAAGGCTATTCCAAATTAAGAGAAGTCAGTGTCAGCTTCAAGAATATGGTTGTACTAAGAGGGTATTATAACATCAGGCTGGGCTTGCTGGAGAGGAAGGCAGCCATGTTGTTTTTGCCATCCATTATTATTTGTATTATGGTAGCACCTAGTCATGGACTAAGACACCTTATTTTTATTGTATCATTGTTCTAAAGAATGCCATGATTTAAACTATTTGGCCAATTACCATTAGCAATTATCAAGATATGATGGATCCCCTCTGCTCCTGTTGCCTTTTCTGTACTGGGCTGCCTCTCTTTCTTTCCTGAAAGTATTAAATAGCCATAAAATTCCTGACAGTCATTCTTTCATTCATTCATGAGATTTAAGAAAGAAGTACAGGAAGATAGATCTCTGCTCCAAATCTAATTTCTAATGCAGTTATTTCCAAAGTATGTATTGAATTAACAGCCAAACAATCAACAGTTTTAGCATCTCCTCAGCTATTGCCACACAGGGATGAATTAGTTTGAACAAGGTAGTGAATTAATTCAGAAGTAAGGAGCATCCTTATAACAGACTTTACTAGAGCATTTTCAGCCATGTTTACATGAGTGCCAGGTCAAGCTCTCAATGAATCGATTAAGCTGCGTCAGAGACTAAGATTTTTCAGAATGAAAAGAAGTCTATCCTTTAACAGACAACATCTCCCTGACATATTTTGATGGTCTATTAATTATATTAATCACTTAAGAATTCTCAGTTAACAATCTCAGGTTTGGTAGGTTCTTGTCTCAAGGTCAGGCCCAGCATTAGGAGAATTACTGTTCTGTTGGGAGCCCTGATGTGCCATGGTCGCAACACTCATACTGGGAAAAAAACCTTCCTAATTTGCATTAGTTTTATTAACACAATTAGTAAAGTCAGAAACACTCCAGACAGCAAGTTAGATAGATATGATGCAGATTGAGCATCTAAGCATCCATACACTCACTCCATTCCTTTACAGAGCGACCTGAAGTGTTAGGCATTATCTTCCTCCTCGTCATCAATTTTCTCGCTGCCATCACCTTGGCATCTCTCAAGAGCTACATCTCGCCTGACACACAAGCCAGGATACAATTTCTATAACGTGCCTAATGCATATTCAGCAGGGGTTTCATCCCTTTTCCTTATTTGTATTTCCTCACCCTGCCAATGTTGGGGTGCCTTTTCCCCATAGGTTACTACCCATTTACGTCAAGCTTATTAGATTATATGTCAGTTACTTAGGGTGGCACTCTTGTGATCAGCCATCTGCTGATGTTCCTAACTTAAAATATCCCAAGCTAGTATAAGCATCTTGTTACTTCTGAATTACTTCTCACTTCTCAGCAATTTAGTCATTACAGCAGGGGTCAGCAACCAACCGCACGCGTGCCAAAGGTGGCACGCGAGCTGATTTCTGCTGGCACGCAGCGGAGGGCTCAGCCTATTGCCACACTGGGGTTTCCCCCGCAGGCTTCTGCCAGCCAGGGTCTTGCCGCCTGCCCCACTCAGCTCCTGCTGATAGCCTGGGTGTAGGGAATCCAGGCTGGCATCAGGCTGAGACCCCAGCTGGCAGGAGCCTTCGGGGAAACCCCAAAGCGGCGGCGGGCTGAGCACTTAGCCTGCCGCTGCTCTGGGGTTTCCCCTGCTGGCTCCTTGCCAGCCAGGGTCCCCGCCTGCCCCACTCAGCTCCTGCTGCTAGCCTGGGTATAGGGACCGCAGTCTGGAACCGGACTGAAATCCCATCTGGCAGGAACCTTTGGTGGAAACCCCAAAGCAGTGGGCTGAGCCGCTCAGCCCGCCCCCGCTCTGGGGTTCTCCCTGCTGGCCCCTTGCCAGCCGGGGTCCCCGCCTGCCCCACTCAGTGCCCACTGCTAGCCTGGGTTTCCTTCACCCAGGCTGGCAGCAGGCTGAGACCTTGGCTGGCAGAAGCCTACAGGGGAAACCCCAAAGCAGGGAGCAGGCTGACCCTTTCAGCCCTTCCCCTTCTGCCCAAAGCCCTGCCTCTTCCGGAGTGGCATGTGAAGCCTTAAATTTAACTGAATAAATGAAGACTCAGCACACCATCTCTGAAAGATTGCCGACCCCTGCATTGAAGTATTCTATCTTGTGATATCTTGCGATCCAGGGTTACTCTTGGTTAGCAGCTTGTGTTAAGGCTTTTGGGCCATATGCCTTGTTTAGCTAAGCTATTGTCTTACAAGCCTTGTAGGCTCATTTCATTACTGCCTTAAGTTATACCTATGCCTAGGGTGACCAAATAGCAAATGTGAAAAATCGGGATGAGGGTGTGGGGTATTAAGAACCTATATAAGAAAAAGACCCAAAAATCAGGACTGTCCCTATAAAACTGGGCCTCTGGTCACCCTACCCATGCCTTACCCAGAAAGTACCTATACCTAGAGGCTACAGCAGGGTTTCTCAAACTTCATTACACCACGACCCTCTTTTGACAACAAAAATTACTACAAGACTCCCAGGAAGGGGGACTGAAGCCTTAACGCCCCCCCTCCGCCCCCAACATCCCGCCCCATGGGGTACTGAAGTTTGAAGGCTTCAGCCCTGAGTGGTGGGGCTTGGACTTTGGCTTCAGCCCTGGGCCTCAGCAAGTTTAAAGACAGCCCTGGCGACCTCATTAAAATGGGGTCGTGGCTCACTTTGGTGTCCTGACCCACAGTCTGAGAACTGCTGCGCTACAGAGATAATCTTCCTGATATGAAATAATGTAACACCATTTTAGGCAGCCTGAAACAGCACTTCCTAAAAAGTTTGTGACCTGACACCCTATATCTCAATCATTCTAAGCTCGGAAACCTGATGATGCCACTCTGCGGGTCAGGTTATCACATCACTAAGGCAAACAAGAAAACACCTATTTTGCCCATGCATATACCACAAATGTAGCAATTTCACAAACCAGTGGACACATAAACAAATACAGAAATAGTGACGTTCCTAAAAAAGCCTTGAGTCACTTTTTACTTTCAATAATGCTGAATGCAAATGCTAAATACTGGATTAGATGACCTCTTGAGGTCCCTTCTAGTTTTACAATTCTATGAATATAACAGTACTTTCCCTAACTAAGCTAAAACATAATAATAAGCTTCCTCTGATAATCTAAAAGTTTAGTCATCTCCAAAAAATAGGCACTGTTTTCTTCCTGTGATATTTTATGGAATCATACAAATGTAGGATTGGAAGAGACCTCGAGGTCATCTAGTCCTGTCCCCTGCACTGAGGCATGACTAAGAATTATCTAGACCATCCCTGGCAGGTGTTTGTTCCTTTAATTGTCACAAGTGAGAGACCAGTATGGATTCAGGTACATAACTTTGTACACAGACGATAATTAGAAATGTAATAAAGCCTTCTCTACAGAGGGGGCTTGATACTCTTGATTGAACCATAGTCCCACATTTGTTTTTCTCTTTAGAATTCTTTCTCAGATCTTTTCCCCATCACCGAGTGTGCTAATGATGATGAATCTTTTGTATATCCCTTATTATACTAAAAGTATAAATAAAGGGTCAAATTTAGCTCTGGCATAAGCATTGACTTCACTGGATTTGTAGTCACTAGTGCCAGGTCTAAATTTGGCCTTCTGTATCACTCTTACTTAAATTTCCCTTCAGCAGTCCCTTTTCCATCTCTGTTAAAATGTGACTTACAATAGAGGTTATACATGTAATGTCATAGCTGTATTGAAAAAGTGTGGAAATCCTTTCCTATTATCTCTCTCCTCTGCTGCATGGAAATTCTCAGCCTTGAGAAACTTGTTTCATAGGCATGATCTCCTTTTTTCCTGCAAACTTCTAATTCCCCAGATTGATTTTGTCATTGTAATTCTTGAGAGTTTACTGAAGATCAATCAGGCAACCCCTTAATGTGATTCCAGAAAATAGTTTAACTTTGGTTCCAAGTTGTGGCCTGTGATGGTGTGGCCTGCAGAGAGCTGGCCTAATCTAAAGCCAGTGAAAGTCAATGGAAAGATTCTTGATTCAGTGGTTTTGGATGAGAGCCATGGTACTGGCTCTCAACTATGTTTCCAGCTGATAAATTGCAGTGAAAGCTGATAAAAATATATCAAATACTTTCCTAACATTACTTTTCCATGTAAGCAGTTGCTGTGGTTGGCACATTCTGTATATTGCAAAAAAACAACAATTAACATTATACTTACCAAATGCCATCTTAATTTCTGAGGGCCAAGGCTGCTGTTGGAACCCTTGCTATTGGACATGTTGAATGCTACTCTATCACTGATCAGCTCTCATTTTGTCCAGCATCCCCTCCTCCAAGTGGTTTCCATTACTAAATGATATCTACCAAAAATATTACAACCTCATTAACTTTATTATCTGCAATAATGCACAACATCCCTTTCTCCATGATATTCCCTCTCAGTACTTGTCATAATAATCCAGCTGTCTTGGCAATATGTAGCAGTAGGCCAAAATGGTGTTGACAGAAGCAACCAGGGCTGTTCCTCCCCCACCCATCAAAATCCGCTGAAGACAATAGAGTTTCTCTGTGGACTTTGAATTAGGCCTCAAATGACCTTTAATTTCATGAGTGGTATACACTCCATAGTAAACCTCCTTACCCGTTGGATACTGCAGACAGATAGATACATTGTTCAAAGCAAGTATTTGGCAGTTTGGAAAATGCATTGTTCTAATGGTTAATATGCATGATAGTCAAGAATCAGAGAGGCAGCCATGTTAGTCTGGAATTGCAGAAGTGACAAAGAGTCCTGTGGCACCTTAAAGACTAACTAAAGTATTAGAGCATAAGCTTTCGTGGGCTAATACCCACTTCGTCGGATGCGTGCAGACACTTTAGTTAGTCTAGACACTTTAGTTAGTCTTTAAGGTGCCACAGGATTCTTTGTCACTTATGCATGATAGTGATTAACTTTCCCATTATTATTGTTCTTGGCTCTTTTGAGCTAAGATCAATGTATAGTGTCAGAAATTTCCATGGTGCACCCAAGCTATGGAGTCCATGTAGCAGCTCCCCTTTCTTTTTTAACTTAATCGTTACCAACTTTTATGCTGTTTGGGATATGTGACGACTTATGCATCAAGTGAGCTTCTTTGTATCTTCAGATGTTGTCCAAAACTTATACCAGCTTTGGCTACTTGTTGTAAGAGCTTCTGAAGTCATTTCTCAAATCTGCTAATAAAGACATCAAGCAAGCTACAGTAGATTGCAGCACTTGCTTCCACCAGTGATAATGCCATCTTTGTTTCCTTCAAGAGTAAAACGTAAGGGTTAAGAACTGCTGTAGCGAACTAAGCAATGGACTTCTGAACTCATTCTCCCCATTTAACATTGTTCTCTTGTTTTTTCTAACTTCTTTTCAGTTGTGATTAAACCTGTAGACCAGGTGGGGTAAATCCCATTCTGTAAAGTGGTGCGGGACTTAACCTGACCCGCTGAATAAAAAGATTTTATGTATATGATAAAACACACCCATTATTTCGTATGTCTGCGATTCATCCTTTGAGTCACGTTCTAATATTGCCCCTTCACAAAAGTAAAATGGTAACTCTTCTGAAATAGTGATGTGCAGAGTATTTGCAGCTCCCCCTTGAAATCTGGCCTTTCAAGATCACCTGACCATGTGTTTCCACAAATCAGTCTGTGTGTGTGTGATTGTGGCAATTTCTTGTATGATGATCCATTTCTCACATGATCAACAACGTAATTCTAAGTCTCATGCTGATCCCCCTTCCTTGACAGAGCAGTCAGTCGTTCAAGTCCCACAAACCTAATGTAAAATGTCAGTGCCTTTCTCACCAGCCCTTACTATGAAGTCAGCAGGAATAGCATTATAATCAGAGGCTTTCCTTTTTTCTTCTTTCTTTGACTGTGTTCACTGCATTTTCAATCTGATTTCCTGTGAGTGACATTTCTAATCCAGCAGTAGCTGAGACTTCTAACTATATAGAAATGAAGTCCAATAACCTGAAAGTGCCTTTGAACAGTGTTTTCATTCTGCAAATGAACATATTGCCCCTTTGCTTGAATTATTTGATCCAAGTTCACATAACAGCCTATGATGAGCCTGGCACCAAGTACAGCTTTTCTGAGCATACCAGTTTAGATATCTGACATCTGTGTGGGACTCGATCAACAACAGGTAATATTAAATCCACCTTTGAGATGGTATGTCACAGTGCATTGCATATAAGGAAATATTTATTCCTCACTGTCTCCTGGCTTTGACAGAATGGCACAGTTTTGAGGTTCACATTTTTAGGGGTATATTTTCCCCTTTATTACTGCGTGGGTGTGACGTTGGAAATATGCTTCTGAGTGTGAATATTATGTAACTGGAATATGCTTTATGCAAAAGATCTCTTGTAAGGTATCCTAACAAAGATCATAACCTGCTGAATATATTCCTCCTATTTGTATGCATGTATCATTATTGTCTCTGAAGCTAGAAATATGAAATATAACTCTGAGGTCCTATTGTAACTATGCAAAGTGTGGGCCATAAATGGTGGTTTATAATCTTGATTACTCCCATTCACTAGGGCAATTGGTTATAGATAATTTATTTATCTCCATGCCTTCCTATGCAAGTGTAGGCCAACCCAGGATGAATGGAGAGTAGGGGGGGGGTCTTACAGTGACATGTGACCATGTCACATGATACTGAAATCCATTTTAATCCTTGTACTTTTCCACTGATGAGATGGAGGTGGGGAGAAGCACAGACAGAAGATTCCTGCCTTGTGCCAAAGCTATAAAAGGGGAGAGAGCAGGACAAAAGGGGCGTCCAGTCATGAGAAAACCCCAATTTACTACCTGACAGCTGGGAAGAGTATATCCTCTAGGATGCTGAGTGCATCAGTCATTGAAACATTCCCAGATCCCAAGGCTTGGGAACCCATATTCCTGAGGCTATTCCCAACCAGAGGCCCCTGTGTGACAGTACAACTTGTTAATCATCACCCCACTGCACTAGCCAGAATGCAGCTATTTAACTTAGTCTTTTGTGCTGTGGTAGATGCTGCCTGAGTGTTCCTGGAACAGTAATTTCCTTTTTGACCTCCATGGACATTACTTATAGAAAACAGTCATAAAACAATTCTTAAAACGTCAAGACAAATTGCATCTAACGGTGGTAGTCTAGCCAAAGAAAACATTCTTCAGTTTTGAAGTAGTCCCACCAAAACGTTGAAATCTTAAAGCTACTAATAGGCCATGCATCAGTGCCCAAGCACTTTACCATGACATTTAATAAAGTATAATTCACATACCAGGTTTACTGAAATCATAATATTCACCAAGCTACTATAGGATTTTTCTAAATACTAAAGGATTTTTCAGAAGAGATCAGAAAAGAGAGAAACCCGTGTTAGAGCAGGGCCAATTGGAATGCCTGCCTTAATGATAGAGAGGTATGTGTACTATTAACAAACCCGATCTACTGTAACTTTAGATGTCATGAAGAGAAGACGTGGTACCTATGTTTCACTGTTATAATCATCAAGTAGTTGGATTGAATTGATACACATGATGTGCTATGTATTGTTTTTCCCAGCTAATTTTTGAAAAAAATAAGGAAAATTATTCTTGCAGTCTTGCTGATCAGCTGTATCACCACATTTTAGAACAACTGGGGAGGAAGGAAATAGTTTCTCACAGGTATTGCAAATTTTCATCTGTTCTAGTGAATTTAATGTTGGTGTAACATGCCAGATAAGTAGTCACAGCTCATTTTGCATCTAATGTAAATTTTGTTTCCCTGAACAATCATTGGATGATAATGTTGCATCATTACTGAGCAATATCAGATTTGAACCAGCCACTCATATCCCCGTGCTAATACTCTGAACCCTACAGTTCTCCAAGAATGCTGAGGAAGAAGTACGCGAATCCTTTGGCCCATAAGGCACACTGAAGTCTTCTGGTCAATATATAGTGCAAAACAGGAAGGAAGAAGGAACCTTGAACAGTCAGTTGTTAGGATGCAGCCATGTAGGACCCAGAGTACAGCTTTGCAGGAATAGGGATTCAAACCTGAGCGTGCTTCTAGGGGACTCATTTATACCCATGTAAGCAGTGTCAGGAATAAGATATATTCTGACATCTGGTGGCGAACTATGGGAATTACAGTAAGTTTTGGAAAATAACTTTGGGGCTGATTAATTTGCATAAACACACCCACTGCGCCTAGCCTGAGCTCACAGCAGCCCACATGGCCACTTCGGCTGATGTGGGAGCCCCAGTTTCTATGTTACTGGGGCAGGAATGATAAAGTAATGTTATTCTGATTGTGTGAATAAAGGACTATGGACATATACTTGGCCCTTGTTATGCTGGAGGGACTCGCCATCATCTAAGTAGCACTCACTGGTCAAGGGCCACACGCTTCAAAACACTCTGAGATTGAGAGAGGCTATGGGCAGGTTTCTATAGCTTTTGGTGAGGGACTTGTCTAAGGGTCCCCCAGGCCTATTGCACCCTGCCTCTCTCCACTGTGGAATGTTAGAGCTAATTTTTATTCCCTTGGGAGTCTTGGTTCAGCCTGCTAAGCTGAATTCACTTTGAGTTTGCTGGTGTACCTGTGTCAAGGTCCTGACACCTTCCCCCCCCGCCCCCCCCCCCCTAAGAGCTGAAATCACTTAAGAGCTAAAACCACTAAGCACTGTGTTAAGTGGGGGCAGGCCTAAAGGCATGTTGGTGGCACCAAACAACTTGTGCAGCTAGCAGAGCAGAGCAGTGGACTCAGCCGAGCGGTTCCTGGGTGCAGTTTGTGTGACTGGCAGCGGACTCTGCCAAGTGGTCCCTAAGTGCAGTTCGTGTGTCAACTAGCAAAGACGTTTGTACTGCTGACGGAGTGACTGGCACCACAGCGCTGTCCGTGTGTCGGCTAGCAGAACGGCTAGCAGAGTGTCTGGCGTTGCAGAGCAGTTCAAGTGTCGGCGAGCCGAGCAGAGCAGATTGAGGTGAGGGCTGCAGCGGAACCCCACAGAGAGGTGGTGCAGTTGGCCTCGGACCACGTAAGGTGCCCCGTGCCCTACCCTCCATTTCCACCCAGGCTGGGAGGTAAAACTCTGCCAATTGACTTTTAAACTCTGCACTGACCAAGAACAGAGACTTTTGGGCTGTTGAACTTTTGGGACTATTGAGTGACTTTTGGGGGTTGTGAAACTCAAGAGCCAAAGGGAAGGCCACGGCCTATTTGCTGGGAGGGGGGCTTCTGGTTCATGGTTTGGTTTATTAACCTTGTTTGTGGTGTTTCCCCAATATAATGCCACATTGTTTCTCCCTGTTATTAAAAGGCTTTGGTACACTCAAACTCTGTGCTTGCGAGAGGGGAAGTATTGTCTCTTACAGACGCCCAAAGAAGTGGTATATGGTTGTCCCAGGTCACTGGGTGGCGGCTCGAGCCGGTTTTTGTATTGTGCTATTGGAGTGGAACCCCTAAATACTGAACCCGGCCCTTTCTGCTGCCAAATCTGATGGGCAGAAGGGTTACACCCATAATAGGCCAGATGTTGCAATATACCAAGAGATGCTGTTCATCATCAGCTTTCATTAAAGATGACAATAGGGCTATTGGTGCAATTTCATTTCTGCAGATGCATGTTTATATAATGCAAGGAAAATATGTCAACTGTTTTGGAGAAAGTGACATCTAGTGTACTTTGAGCAACTGGCAAGCCCCCTGCTGAAATAAACGGTAAAACAGATGAAGGTGTGATGGGACAAACTTCAAAAGGTTCAGAGATTGCTTCATATAAGTACACAAAGGTCTCAGATGCTTATGGGAAACCTATCCAACCATATTAAACTCTTTTGGTCTGGAACTTGGGCTGAGCATCTTTCAGAAATAAGGCTCTTGTGAGAAGAACAGTAATTCCTGTTTTCAGACAGGCTAGAGGAATACCTTAAGAATAGACATCCTTGCAGTGTTTTGGAAGTTGAATTTTCATTACAGAGGATCCTGGATTGAAATCAAATCGTATTGATGAATGTGAGAATGAAAAAAAAAAATTCACTAAACTTCTTCACATCTCAGCCATGACTCAAGTGTGTTTCAGATTTTAGGTGAAAAGAGTAGGCTTACTCTTTTTTCATAGCTGGCTCCCCAGTGTTAAGGTGCTGTGAATTTTTTGTGGACTCTTGCCTTTTACACTTTTTTTTCTTTATCTTGCAGTGGTCTTTAGGCTGCCCCTTGTTCTTTTACAATGATCTAAAATACTCTATTGTACCAATCAGAAGCTAAAAAAAAAACCAACGTAATTACTCTTGTGTAATATTTTAAAATATTTTGGGCTATTTTAAATAAATGAATTTGTGAGTGTTTATTTTCCCCTTTTAAGTGACTGCTGCATATTAAGATCTGCCACAAATTTTAGGTACGATACTTAACCATTTACATTTGTTTTCTTTGCTTAAAAAAATCTGAAAATTGGAACCAAACTGCTTATTTCAGTTTCAGTATGGCTAATGTGGGTGTAAACTTCTACTCTTGAGCAATAAAAATAAATTTATATTCCTCTTGTCTCCTCTGTGGATCCAGGGACCCTGGTTGTATGCATGTTTTCTGGAAAGAAAGATTTCACAATGGATGGATCTTTTCCATTTGGATTTGTTCATTTTTAAGAACAGATTTTTTTCACTGGTGAGACCGTTTAAAATATCTGCAATTATTAGATGGAACGTGGGATAATTCAAAGTGGTTAAAATAATAGATCTGATGCATTTTCAGGTTTCTGGGTGTAGTAGTAATGTGAATGATTAAGTATATGAGAAAACTCATGAACATGTGAAATATTAATAGTAGCAATAAAGGGACGTGAAAGAGGAAAGAAGGATAAAATTGCATTGCAAGAAAAATGAAATATGTAATTAATATATCTTTGCCTCTCTCGAGTTACCAACTTGATATTTCATTGGAGTAATTAGGTTTTGTTTAGAACAACTAGTCTGTTAGAAAATTACAACATGATTGATGAACTAATAATATGTACTTCCCGTGATCCTTCCAGAATGAGGTTATAAGAGATATATTCCTTAACAACTGGCTTTCACTGTTTCATAGCCTAGAACAGAAGTCCTAGCAGAACATATGTGTCCCAGTGCAGGGAGGAGGAAAGTAAAAAGCAAAGAAGGGGTCACTAGCAGAAGCTGATTGCCTAGAAGCCCACGTTTGGGCATGGGAAGGATACTGGGCTCATTGGAGCAATGTCACAGAGAAGCCTGAAGTTGAATGTGGGGAAGGGAGTAATTTCTGTTTCGGAATTCTGAAGGTAGGAACATGGTGTTAGCTCTGGAGAAAACCATCACAGGAAAGCCCAAGGCTCTTGAGGCTGGTTGTGTGGAAGCCCAGAGTATAGGAGTTGACTGCTGGGGTGGGAACACTAGAAGGGAGAAGGACTTGGGGCTGTTTGGCAAGCCAGGCTGGAGTCAGTCTCACAATGTTTGGCAGAATTGTGGGTTGACCCGTGTGTGCCTCCACAATAACTGAGGGGAAAAGGTAACTGTCATCTGTGGCTAGCAGTGTCAGCTGAAGGAACATAGTTAAAATTCGGATCTGAACTTCCCATAGTTTGAAGTGTTGAAAGCTGTGGTTTTTGGGGGGCCGTTCTGGAAAGAGTTATCCCTGGATTAGTGCTGCTATACTCTCTTCTGTTGTAAAAGTCAAGTGATCCTATTTTAACGTGACTACCCAATAGTGAGTGACAACAGTGACAAGCAGGAGAGTCTGATCACTGTTGATCCTGATTAGATCTGAGGGGTCTGGAAAAAAAATGGTTAATTTGATTCCTAATCTCACGCTGAAAATTAACTATTCTCAGAGTTCCATCCTATTCAACAATAAAAGCTTTTCATAATACTTTGTTCTTGATCAAATGTCTGCAATGCTTACTGAAAACACTTTACCCTCTAATAATGCATTTTACCTTATGTGACTATTCCCCTTTAATTTTTACAAGATTTTTTTCAATTAAAGATAGATGATTTTTAGCTTGTGTGGCCATTTCAATAAGTGTCTTTACATTTACAGCCAGTTTATGCTGTGTCTTTAACTTAAGGTCATATAGATATTGATAGAGTTGGGCCCCTTTCTGTACTAATTTCATGCCTGTAATTTCTATTCATGTCAGTCGAAAGCAGGTCAAAGGGCCATGGTACTTATATTAGATCAATGGCTCCCAAACTTTAACGACCCATGAACCCCTTTCACTAAAATGTCAAGTCTTGCAAACCCTCTCCTAAAAATGAATATTTCCAGGGATTTTCTCCTTTACCTGAGTGTAAATTATAAAAGCCGTGATCTTGGAAATATAAAATTAGTTTTTATGGCATGCTTATTACACACTATTATTAATTATTATTTATCATTACAGTATTTTTATTACATTATGAAAATGGCAACACACTTCCAAGATCTCACTTTCGTAGCTATATAACTTTGAATAAGCCTGTTATATTACAAGGCTCCTATGTTTCAGCAAGCAGTATCAGATGTGAAACAGCATGAAGGTATTTAAGAACCCAACTCAAAGAGTTTTTTCTACACAAGCATTCAGGACTTAAGCAATGCATGCAAATAACACACGTTACAACAAAGCTTAAACTTGTTCTTCATAATAATTTAAAAAACAATACTAGCTGCCTATTTAATTTTAAAAACAGTAAAAAACATATCCACCTCCCTTTCCATTTCTTATAAGGAGTCTTGAAGTTTAAATCTCCACATTGTGATATGCTTGCTTTGATCTGCTTACCTCTTGGAAGTCCAGGGGCTTTGGGCTGCTGGCCCCGGGCTGCCTGGGGTCACCAGTGACAGGTCTGCCCGCCATTAGGGATTTTTTTTCCTGAGAATCCGCTGTAACATTTGGGAACAGTTTGGGAACCACTGTATACTTTTATAACTAATGTGTATAAGGTCAGCTAAGACCAAGTATGGAATCAGTTCAAGATTTGGTACACTTTCTGTTGGGAATTTGTAAGCTACACTTTTAAGCAGATGGACTCAATAACAAATAGGATATTTTCATTTCTAACTTTTATGATCCTACATCTTACCAGGCCACAGTGGTGTTTCTTTATCAGTATAGATGTACAAACCTTATCTGATTAGATAACCATATGGAGCTGAACCCTGACAGCATCATTAATTGTGATCTGTTTTCCTCATGCAAAATGCACAATATCATTCCTTTTAGAAAGCATCCTCCTTATAGCGCTTAGACCAGAATTATCAGGTGTTTTTATTTTCTAATTTTTTACAACAGATGTACAGTTCATTGAAAAACCAAGATCTTCATAATTAATAATTCAACTGTTTCTTGAGCGTATTGCTCATGCGATGCGATCAGATTCTAGAAATCACTTCTCTCCCTGTTGTCCATCCTAACCAGTCAAATAGTTGACAGAAACTTGGAGATAGCCTCTAGATATGAATTGGATGGATAAGCAGGGTGTGCGTGGGTGGGGAGAAAGGAGGAAGTCTTCAGTTTTAGAATTTGCTTCTCTTGGGTGGAAAAAGCAGGAGCTGATGAGGATTCAGGGCATAGCTCAGGTCATTGCCTGAGAGGGTGACGGGAGAAGTATACGTGTACTGTTACTGCTATGATCTGAGGAAGTTGTTTTTGAGCCCTCTCCAGGTGACACTGTCAGTTAACATTTATTCAAAAACAAATTGAAAACTTTGCAAAACTTGTTTATTTTTTTGTGTGAAAAGTTGAAAAAATTCAAGGAAACCTGAATTTTTGACCAACTCCTATTAGTTCTGCTATAAATGTTGTTTTTATAAATGATATGCATGGTCTGTGAGTAGCTATGTTCCATTATATAAATATGAAAATATTGAAATCAATACGTTCTCTATCTGTGACGTTACAAATGCCATGCGCAGAGGCTTTCAGGTGAAGAGTTTGCACAATGGCCAGCGAACTCTCCGAAACAAAGCTCGTGTGTTTAGTACTAATGTCCCTAGGAAAGACATGAAAAACGTGCAAAGAAATACTGAAAATGTATCAGCAGGAGTGTCTCTAAATATCAGAGCTCAGTGAGGTTTGAAACTAAAGCATGTCTCTCACTCCACGGAGCCATCACCAGTTAGCATTCTTGATGAGTGTACTGTGTGATGTGTTTTAGAACAGCCTTGCAAAATTCTATTCTTTCTCACTGGTAATATTTTTGATGGCTGAATGATTTATTTTTAGTAGATGAGTAAAAAACCTTTATATTCACTTTTTCATTATCATCCCTATTGTGCCAGGCATGGGCAAGTAAACTTTGTGTATTGGCTGCTAAATTTAGACTGTGTTAAAAGGTTGCGGTTAGATTATGATAAAACGAGTGCTGAGATGGATAACTATAACTATGGATAACTGTCCCTACAGTATCTCTGGCATGGACAGAGTGTCACACTGAATACTTTTTACTTCAGAATGTTTATTCCTTTCTATTTATTTCTTCTAATGTTATAATCATTGCAGTTCTGATTCAGCAGACCACTTAAGCACATGCTTAAGTCGTATTTAGGTCAAGCGTGCTTAATGAGGGCTTGAATTCTGTTCAGCGGAAAGTTGAGTCTTAGAGAGTAGTTTTGTTATTAAAGTTTTACCAGGCGCTTGGTGTTAATTCGACAGAGTCTTGTAGCACCTTATAGACTAACAGATCTTAGGGATCATGAGCTTTCGTGGGCTAAGACCCACTTCATCAGATGAATGTTGTGGAATGTTGGTGTTAATTGTGTGTCATGCAGGACTTTGGCTGAGTAATTAAAATTCCTGCTAAGCTTCCCTTTAAGAGTTCTTTTTTTAAAAAAAAAAAGAAAGAAAGCTGTTTAAATCTTTGACCTGTCAGAATATTTCCAATTAATTAAAAGGTTAGATATGTATAAATTTAATTATTCTAAATTTCTCCTTCCTTTTTCCCACTCACAGTAAAATATTGTACAGCTCTGTGGGAGCAGTAATTTCCCCTCTTCAAGGAGAGCCACAAGAAAGGACTTATGGGGGAGGGGAGGACTCTCTGAGGGTGTCTTAGCAGTCCTTTCCTAGGGGAAACATTTGCAAGGTGTTCCACCCACTGTGCGGAAAAGTCTCCCTGCTTCCCACCCAAATCCGGTAAATTATATATTCCAACAAATAAATGAGATTGGATAAGGTTCCTCATGAGGAAACCTCACGCCATAGAAAGTAGTTATCCTCAATGGAGCTAGAGAAAAAAATGTCACTGTATTGAATATTAATAACAGCATGACATATTTCAAAGAGTTATCAAATTATTCTCATAGCTATGACCTAATAGGAGCACCTGAAATTAATTGTATGTGTCTGCACCATAGCAGTTCAGGTATGGGTTTTTAGTGGTAAGGCTCAGATGGATAGAAATATACTGTAAAATATCCAAACCACCATGATAGAAAAACTTAGCTTTGCCCACAGAAGAACAGCCGGCTTCTTTATTGCTTTAAATTGCATACATTTTTTTGCTCCAAAAAGTGCTGAAAGGGCCACAATTTAATGACATCAGACAGACACAAACACAGAAAGAACAAGAGAGAGATATTTTACTCTATTTGGCTAATCTTCTAATAGTTGAGGTAATTTAGTATTTTGTTTCAGATGACTGAAATTTTTGTTTCCTTTTCTGAGTGAGTGGATTGTCATTCTCTTAAATATTGACGTTAATCTCCCTAGTTGGAAGCAAACCAAGCTCCTGTATTTCTAATCCTCCCAAATAGTCTATCTTTCAGATCAGTTTACCAGACCAGACTAGATCACATTCTCTTAAATGCCTTAAGTCGTGTTTGCTATGATATTTATTTATTAGGATTAGGGTGACCAGATGTCGCAATATTATAGGGACAGTCCCTATATTTTTTCTTATATAGGCACCTATTACCTCCCACCCCCATCCTGATTTTTCACAATTGCTATCTAGTTACCCTAATTAGGATGCAGCCATTTTCTGTATCAGTTCTGCCACCTCTCAGCAGACAGAATTCTCTTTTTCAAAGGAGATTGAGCGCTTTGGATGTCTTATATAAAAAAAAAATCTTGAGAGCCTCTATATTGAGTATCCTGCAAAACTTTTCTCAAATATGAAATATTTAGGGAATCTTTTCACTCAAAACATTTTGGCATCTCCACAAGTATGAGTAGTAATTAAGGCAGCCATCTGACTGAGTAAAGCCAGGTCTGGGGAGATAAGCAAAGACAGCCTCTAAGGGTAGTCCCTGGGGAAGGGAGCTCAAGCTGGACCCTAACACTGCAGTTAGGCATGGTTTGAATGCGCCAGACAGGTCAGAAGCTGGGAAGCAGTGCTGGCTGGAGAAAGCAGCTGAAGCTGAAATGGGCTTCTGCAGGAAGTGGAAGGATCTGTTTGATTGTACCCCAGCTCTGGAAAGGAAGACTGAGGGACTCCTCCTTCCAGGAAAGAGATTGAAATGAATCCAGACTCCTGACTCAAAGAGGAGCTTGAGTGAGAAAAGGGAGTTTGCATTGCAATACTTCTAGCAAAATGTCAACAAACAGGAAAATTGCTTCATTAACAAGAAGGATGGTTAACTGCACCTATTTGTGCCTTGGGCTGTGCTGAACGTGCATGGTTGCTTGCAGAACTGTGGAAAATAACATAACTTTTAGGTGGCTGAAACATTTCTGGTTTTAAAAAGGAATGACCTGAGAAATGCCTGCTAATTGCTGTTACCATCTGATAAGAGAAAATAAGATGCCAAGGGGAATTTTGGTCAGGGATTCTACACATTAGTTACCTACAAAAATTAAGATTATAAGCATACCTACTGAAGCCCTTTCCTCAGGCAGCTGGACTTCTATTATTTGTTTTTGGTGAGGAGTTTCATTGGAAATAGAACATCTGCTTTCGTTCCACACCCCAACTTCCCACCAAATTACAGTTACTGGAAATGACCTAAGAATGGGAATATATTTCATGTACATTTTTCCCAAAAATGTCCTTGCTGTTTTTCTTCAGTTGTTCGGCTAGGTGTTGGATGGGTTCTGAAACCCTCAGAATGAATAAGGGTTCAGTTTGTCACACCTGAGATCCCCCCTAAGTTTATCCTCTGCTGCAGAGGCTCTGCATCAACTATGGAATCCCTGTGTCATCTTCCTTTTTGTTTCCTGGCCGTGCAGCTTCAGTGATGGCTGAGAAGGACAATAGGTTATTAAATTAAGACCAAATGTAGGGTGTGTGACTTCTCAAACTGCTTTGGGCTGGGATATCTTTCTCACTCACTATATCATAGTGGAGTACAGATGTTATGCACATTTAACTGTACAACAGTATGTATAATTTTCATTTAACTTGTCTGGATAATATTTATTCAAGCCTAGACAACTGAAAAATAGGCTAATTTGATTGCTCAGGTTTAAGGAATAGATTACTACTGTATCCAGATGTGAGAAACAACAGACCAAATGATTCTAGACTAAAAGAAGAAAAGGCATCAGTTCCCAGTAACACCCCCCCACCCAATCATTACATTCATAGTAAATCTTTTGAACGTTGAAGTCAGTTTAAAGATTTGTAGTTTAAACTTTTGCCAGCCCAGCCTTGCAAAAATGTTACCCCCAAATAAGCTTGAAAATGAATGTTGTCAAAATGCTGACTGCTCAAAAGAGCCGTGTTACAAAGCAAAGCTGTAAATCAGCCTTACTGAGCAAAACAAGGCCAAGAACAAAGGAAGCAATAGGTCTTAGTATGGCTGGCATGGAGATTTGATTCCTGATATAGTCTATACAGGATTTTCAGCAACAGTTACTAAGCCAAAACGTTAGACAGCAATAAAAAAATGCATGATCTGGCTTGCAAGGCTTTCTTCTCTCTCCCTCCCCATTCCCCCCCCCCCCCAAGCTAAATGGGTTCTTCTCTTCTTTGACTTCACAGGAATCATGTAATCTCCTTGACCCTGAAACTGTTTCTCTCTCTTTTTTTTTTTTTTGTTACTTTATTTTTCTTTAGTTAGAGTGACTGATAGCCTTAAGTTCAGTTATCACTTTGACACTTACTCTTCCTCCTCACTGCGGCAGATTTAATTTATTGATCTATAGAAATACAGCAAATGGCCAATCAACTCACATGACAATATCAGACAGCTTATCTGTATCTCAGATGTGTTGCTTACTAACAGTAGGTTACCATGTATGAGTTATAACCTACATAGTTCTGTTGGTGTATATAGTTACCATAATATAAACAGAGAGGAACATTTTTGAATGGAAGTCACAAGTAGAACAGTGTAATTATGCACTCCCTTTTTCAAAAATGGCTTCTAAAATGCAGACTCCATTTTGTGTATGTCCAATTTTCCATCCATCAAAAGTTTGTACAAAAAAGATGCCTTCATACATGCCACTTTGGTACTTAGTATTAGATATCCAACTACCTGCTTTGTATATACAAATGCAGTACTCCCAAATCCAGTGTTTTACTTGTGAAAAATCATTTGCCCAGTTTTAGAGAGAAGATTAAATCCCTTTAAAAGGAACAGAATTTGGCCTATTGCATGTAAATATCACCACCAAACTGTCAACTGGCAGTTCCTTTCATCTCACTGGTAATGAGCTATGTAATCTTTTCTTTTTGTGGTGTTCACATTTTATAACATTTGCTTGTGAAATTCAAAGCAATCATCAAATATATTAAGATTAGAAAGGGGCAAGGAACACAGTGAGAATTTTCCTTATGTTACAGAAGACTGCAAGCACTGTGGGGTTTCTCACAACATTTAGAACTAGTTCTGAAGAAATGAAATTAATGTTTTTATAACAAACTAAATGAGCAAATGTTATGGGTCATGGGGGAAAAAGTGCTGGATCCCTTAGAATGCATCTTGGCTTTGCATTTCTCTCTAATGCTCCTTGGTTTTGTTCCCAAAGCTACATCTGTCTTATTGTTCCAGGGATCAAGGAAAGGTTATTTGTGCCCCAGCTCCAACTGCTTCCTCTCCCCCAGTCCCTAGAGTTCTCTCCGTCCTGTGCGGTGACTATATTCCCTTAATTTTTTTCACTATTTCCTAAATTCTTTGCCATTGAATGTCATGGGAGTTAAGTGCCTAACTGCCCTTTTTGCCTTTGAAAATTTCCGCATTGTGACTGGAAGGACCCCATCACAGGCACAAAGTCCTGCCTTTTTTCCATAGGGTCAGTGCATCATCCAGAACAATTTATAACTAGATTACCCTTTGTCAGCCTCTCAATCTATTATCCTTTTACCTGCTACCAAAGATCTTCGTGCTATAATCAGGCCTTCAGAACTAAACCATGCTACTTTACAAGTATGATGATGCTTCAGTGTGGGCTTCTGACATCTTTCCTTCTTGTCTGGCCAAATGTCTGCTCCCACCAGCATGCCACATAGCGAAAGCTATAATACACTTCAGCCCTGGGTTTGGTATTTACTTAGAATGGCTTATTATTTAAAGTGGGGATGTATATGAGTCTTTGTTGCTTACTTTATGAATTATGACTATTCCTAACGTTTGAAGATAGCACCTTAATCCCACTCTTCCTATCACTTTGCCAAACAACAATGGACCTCACATTTCACTCCTCTTTCCAGCTTGTGTCACTGTTCTGACCAGAGTCAGGTAGACATATTCCTCCTGAATCCCACTTCTAGGCAGCCACACTTATATATGTTAATTGATGGCACTGACTTAGTGTTTTAATAGCAGCACATTGTGTAATTTACAGGGCAGTGGCTAGCATGAGGACAAACCCCCTATAAAAGGAGCATGAACAGTACTGGAAATTATAACTAACAACAGTCTAGCTAAAACAACAGTCTTGGGTTTTTTTCTGCTTTCTACCAGTCCAGAAATTGTGCAGAGTTCTCTTGTTAAATCTCCAACTATGCAAGACTGAAAAATCCTTGGATACTAAAATTGCTGAGTACACACTAATGGTGCCACAGTGTCCTTGCTCTGTGCCAAAGCAAATTTCTGGGAGTTATGTAATTCTCCTCCCCAGTATCTGAATTAGGTAAAAGTGTTCTGCACATTTCAGTTGCTGTAAGAGCATGTAATCTGCAGGGTTCTGGAGTTTATCAGAATTCCAGTGGCAGATATGGCATCAGATTTCACAAGGCCTTCCTCAGAGGGCATTAGCCAGCTTGGCTTGTAATGCTAATGCCCTCACTTATCGTCACTGCATTAGCTTCCACTTTTGATTTCTAAAAATATAGATCATCCTCGAATGAAGTCCAAGATGCTTCTCTCAGTGGGGTCAGCAATGCTTACAGAAGGTGAAGATCAAAGGAGAACATTAGAATTTCACTAACAGTGATTTTAAAAAAGTCTGCAGTGCCCTCTTCAGAGGACCAAATAACTCCTTGAACTCCATAGATCCCCATATTATAATATTCAGAGTGTTTTACTTCAGGAGTCTGAGCATATACTGTTCCTTTAAGACCTACAAACTCCAGCAATGGATCCCTAATGTCTTCAAGGCAGGATTTTTTCTCATTCGTAGAGTATGTGAATAGCTCATACAAATAAAAAACGTTCAAATAAACATTACAGATGGGCAATCAATATCCCCAGATTGCTGCCACGCAATTAATAAATTCACCATTATTAATTAATCAATTAATTATTCATTAAGACCAAGGTTAAACGGACACATCTTGTAGCATGCCATAATGGACTCTGGTGGATTGTGAGGTCCAGAGATGGGCTGGGATCCAGGCCCACCTTTCCCCCATTCATGAAAAGTTCACCTATGGGACAGAGAGCAAGGTTATCTCAGCCGACTACAGTAATATTAGCCAGTTGGCGTTTGTGGTAAGTTAGGAGTGGGGGATCTTTCATATGTCCCCATCAGCTTTTTCATTCAAAGACACCTTTTACTGGCAGCTAACTCCTTATAGGGTACTTCTGATTAGTTGGAGAATAAAAGTGGAATTCTCAGAAGGGCTCAGTATTGCTTCTTAACTGGGAGTTTTACCATTGACTTCAATGACAGCAGAATTAAAACAACAGTTAGTGTGTCTGAAAATCCCACCTCTTAAAGTTAAATTTCCTCTTACACTTTTTAAAAAGATAATCTCAGGAGTCAAGTCTTTGTCACTGACCGTCTACAATTATGCAATGTTTTAGCTCTTGTTTCCCTTGTAGGTCATTTCTTTAACTTTACATAATCTGTTTATTGGTGGGAGAGTGATATGGGCAGGGGAACATATAGACATTTACTGCTATTTAATCTTTCAACAAGCTTCCTCTTTTGTGTGTTTGCTGAAATCAGAAAATGGGATTTGGTTTAAACAAACACGGACTGTTACTGTAGGCACCTTTCTCTCCCACTCAGGAATCAAAAGTGGCTTTTTATACACATCATACTCTCTCTTACCTAAGAGTATAGAGCAATCTTTACTGTTTAACTGCTCTGTGTGGGAATCTACTACTTCTCTCAATGACTGCCTCCAGCCTAAACACTAGTTTGTAAATTACACGCTTATACCCTTACCTCCTGGAACTTCTTCCCTCTCCAGTGCATCAGGTGCTTATTCCATGAAATCTTTCCCTCTAATTCCCCATGCACAGAAGTATGTTTTATTAATTTACTTACACAAACATACCAACCTGCACTACCAAGTGCTCTGTGTCTGCCACATAGCATTTGTCTATTTGGGGTGGGAACTCCGTCTTATTCGTTTGTTCTGCACAGTGCCAATTACTATTGTGTTCAGTAAACCAGTCGTGAAGGCCTTATGTAGCTTTTACTTCATCCTTGCTTAGACAGATTTCTCACTGAGCAGAGTGAGAACTTTCCGTGAGTCAGGATTCAGAATAACAAGGGAGGGCCCAGTTTCAAGGAGAGGAAGTATATTTGTTGCCGATTGATTCTGTCAAGAAAGTCAGGTGGATGCTATGACTGGAGATGGAAGACAGCAGTAATACAAGTTTATTGAATCATTACTTAAATCTTGAAGGGAGTTTATATAAAGGTTCTTCTCATTAAAGGAAAAAAATTGTATTTGCTTACTTTGACATTAGATACTTCAGGTTGGTGAAATCTAAGGTTAAGAATGTCATTTAAATATTTTCCTCCTGCTGACTGATCTAGGCAGAACTGTCCGACGCATAGCAGAATTTGGCTGGTATGTTCCAATAGTTTATTGGTTTCAATGGACTTTTAGGCCACAGCAGCACAAAAGGGATGGATGGGGAAGGGCCAGCAGTAAAATGGTTATTAGTAAAAGAAGTGATCAGGGTATATAATTAAAATGCCTTTCTGTAGTACAGGGGTGGCCAAATCGCAGCTTGCGAGCCATATGCATTACAGTTAAAGTGCAGCTCATGGAACCTCCCACATCCCTCCCCCACATTCTCCACCTGCCAGATTGAGGGAGGGGTAGAAGCTCATGTCTTCTGCCCTCTGGTGTGGCTTCAGCCTCATCGGACATGTCTGCTGGGGCTCAGGGCTTCAGCCCCGCCAGGCACCTCCTGCAAGGCTGAAGCCTCGAGATCCCCCTTCCCACAGGGCTGAAGCCCCAAGTCCCAGCAGATATGCCCAGCTCTCAAATGTCTGAAGATTATTGTATGTGGTTCGGATGGTCAGTAAGTTTGGCCATTCCTGGTAATTAGATCATCTGACCAGGAGTGAGGATTCCAGGGTTCTATTCCCAAAATTTAACAAGTCTTAGGTGCTTTGCTGAATAAGGATAGTTTGAGTAATTTGGTATGTTGATGCATATTAACCTACAATGACCATGTCCTTTAACTACTCCAGATCTGTGTTAATTGAGACTCCTGGAGTTAAAGAGCTGATCAGGATGTAAGGGAGTTATGGAAAAGTTATGCACCTAACTCACTGAAAGTTAGTGGGATCTGGGCACCCTGCTCCCCTTAATATCTTTGAAATCCCACCCCCCAACACATATAAACTTTACTCAGAACCTCATCATGTAGGTTTGTCATTACATGTGTTCTTATTGCTAATAGACTGTGTGCAGTTACATGTATCAGTGTGTTAAGATAAAAGGCCAGACACAGAATGAAATCATTCCAGTCTCCATGAGAAATGCTCCTCCAAGAAGTTAAAAAATGGGAAAATAGTATGTTATCATGTACCCACCTGCAAAAAGAAAAATCCTTGGTCAGAGATGAGATGCACAGGATATATATATATAAGGTGATATACAATCTGTGGCACATTGCTGTATGTGCGTGCACCCATCAAAACTCAAATCCTATGGTAAAAAAATCCTATGGTTACAAAGTTTAAAAAGCCAGAAATGTCAGGAAACCAAGATCATGGGCTACCCTCTGCTTTGTGGTTTTGAGGAAACCACATCTTTCCAGAATTCCTGCCTTCAGCATGCCAAGCTCGAAATTTCAAAGAAGATCCAATTCACTGAGAACTGAGGTGAAAAAGATACTTCCACATGACTGATATTTACAGTTTATATATTGTTGGAGGAAAAATAGTGCATTTTCATACTCACTTCATTGCCCATGATTAGCGGGAGTATTCTGATTGCTTCCCTCTGGAAAATACACTGCTCTTGGGGGAGCTAATCCAACAAACTTTGTGCGCAACTCCTATTGAAGCTTGGGGTGGTTTCACGTGTGGAGTTCCTATTGGACCTGGCTCTTCCTTTGTAATATGCTTGAGTGTAAAAAACAGATAATTTTTCTTGTGCATATATGAGGGAATGTAGTACTGGTGAGAAGAGCCTGACTGACAGTCTTGAGAGCTTAAATCCACCATCCACAGAACACTTACAGCCCAGACATCAGGTATACAAGCATCTCTACCCTGAGCTGCCAGTATGCCAAATCTGGCATGGAAGGGTGGCTCATAGAGTGAGAGAAAATTCCAGCCCTTCTATTGAGTTCTTGACTCCCTGCTGTGGTTGCCAACATGGTTACTAATGTCTGTTAGTTGTGATTTCTGTGATGTAGACATTCGGACAGAGACCATCAAACATAACATCATAATCAAGTCAGGTAACCCACAAGGAAATCCCCTCTACACCACCCTTTCTGTATCTGATAGATAGATAGATAGATCTATATCTATCTATCTATCTATCTATCTATTTTAGAAGCTGTTTACATAACGTCACAGTCTATTATCCAAAACCCTGCAGATAACACCAATACCAACAACAGCACATGTAGCCTCAGCCTAAGATGGTTATGTTCGGGACATTATTTTAAGTAAGAAAATACACAACTTGGCAATTTTATAGTTTCAGAAAGATTCAAAGAAATCTACATACCTGAGATGGCTTCCAAAGCCATTAACTTGTCCTGGATTTTTCAGGCAATGATCTGAACTAAGCTCAAATAGTCCTAGAACATCCACATAATTAAATAATGGAAAGTATCTAGTCTTGTAAAATAAAAGGTCAGATTAATTCAGAACCTTTAAATAAAGCCAAACTTGTTAGGGCACTTGATCAGGGTCACCAAAAATTGGAAGAGAATCTCTTAAGTTCTAATAGCTAGTACAGCTTCCTTACGTGGGTTTTTCATATCACTGATTGAATCATCTGGATCTCCCCCACTCAATGCCCAGAATCCTTCAGACATCAAATGAGGCCAGAGTCCCTCTCCCAGAAGTAAAGACAGCCCCCTAAAGAGTCCAGAAACTGTGCATATGCAGAGTTAGTCTGTCTCACAGTCCCAGAAACCCCTGTTGCATCCACAGTGACTCTCTTGACCGTCTCCTTTCTAGACAGAGTGGAAACTTGTGCAGAAGAATACTCAGCAGGGAAGCGTGGGGAAGACACAGACAGGAATGGAGCTTGTGGGTGAAGGTGTTATAGTTGAGCCAGAATTGTGGTGGGTTTAAAAAAAGAAACAGTAAAGTAATTTGGGTTTGAGAGAGAGGGATGGGTCAATAGCTAGTAATGGGTTGGAGGAGAGGCATGCAGGGCATAGCTTATATAGACAATGCATCACCATGGTCATTTTACGTGCATGTTGTATCCCTCTCTCTACCCTTCTGTAAGTTCTTCAGGGCAGAGCCCCTGGGTTCCTATATATCTGTACAGTACATAGCACATTTCTAGTTGTTCCTGTAAAACAGATAATTAATAAGACTTGGTGTACACTTAAAAGCTATCTCAACATAGCTACAGCTATAATCCCCAGTATAGGCATAGCTAGATTGACAGAAGAATGCTTCCGTCGCCCTAACTATCATTTCTCAGGGAGGTGGAGTTCCTCCAGCTATGGAAACATCTCATTTGTCACAATAAGAAGTGCCTACAGCAGGATAGTTACAGCACCATAGTTGTGCTGCTGTGGTGCTGTACGGTAGATGTGACTTAAATCTGCAGCATCTCACTTTTTGGTTATAATCTTTTTCATTGAAAGAGGAAGTCTCATTGGAGCCTATTAATGCTGCTCTAACTGACGGTGAAGTGAGACTGAGGGTCAGTTTCAGGCCTAACGTAAGTGAACACAACTCATTTGTACTCTGAAGAACTTGCTTACACTTGGGCAAAATTTGCCCCACCGTCACCACCAGCTGCTGAGCCTGGTACCTATGCAGTGTTTTGGACCAGGGACCTTTAAATTAGTAACAGTAATCAAAACCTATTTTTTGGTAAGGCAGTGCAGTGAGCTACCTTTAGATAACCAGTTGGCCCAATGGAAATGCACTTTGATCAGCTTGATTTGAATCATCCTCCCTTCCCAATAAAGCCTACATTCACCTCTTGCCTAACCAGTTCTCTAAAGTGTGGCAGTTGCCGCAGCTTGAAATATAATCTCTGTATATTTGTAATAGCATTACATCAAATACGTAGCTGCTGTTTTGTTGAAATAATGAAAGATCATTAGTGGTTTATCCTTCCATTAGACTTCAGTGGCTGCAAAAGCGATTAAGACTGTACAAGCCAACTGCCTGCTTTTCTCTGCTCATGTTGATTTCTCATGCGGCATCAGCGTTAAGGTCTGTTTATGTGACGTGGACTTTATAGTGGCATATACAAACTAAAGAAGCTTACTCCTGGGTCTGATTGAGGGCTTGATTAGTATTAAGTTTATAATTCAGAAATAACATGAAAATGTTTTTTCACATTGATTGTTTCCTTTGGACCTTTGCCATGCACTGTAAAATGTGCATGGAATGCAGCTGTTTCAAGAATCAACAGTTTCTCATCTGTTCATTCTCTGCAATCTTGATGGGTCTGGCATTGGCTCCCATCAGTTAAGTCACAGCACAAGACCTGCAGTACTTGTGGGCGATGTGACAAAGAGTGAGATTTTCAGAATCACTCATCATTGGCCTAACTCTTCCTGTTGAAATCGATGGAAATTTACTATGGGAGCTGAGTTAGGCAAATGCTGAGCACGTGTGAAAATGCTAAAATGTTGCTTGCAAATATGCAACCAAACTTCAGCTAGACTTGGACTACAAAATTTGCATCTGATCTTTCCTAAAGTTTGGAGGTGTTCTGACCCATGTGGGCCCACCTCTGAAGCATACAAGATTTCATTGTGATTAAATCAGTTTCTCTCCATTGCAGCACCTGAAGAGACATTTAAGTGAATGTTTCTGGGGTTTGTTTGTACATTTTAAAGCTTTTATATGGATTGATTGTGATTCAGAGTAGGGACAGGTCTCATTCAGTCGTCTCTATATTGATCCATCAACTATGTGTCAAATCTGACCTGGAGTCAATTCCTCTGGCCATGAAAGGGAATGTAGTCTCTCTGACCTGTTCCAACCTTGACCTGACCACCAACAGGTGCAGATTGTTCTGGTGTGTTTTGTAACTTGGACATAATAGGTACTGCACTGAGATCACTAAAGTCCTCTCTGAGGCCACCAAGCAGCCTTCAGATGGTAATGTTAGTCACTGTCTGTCTGGACTAGATTGAACCTGGCAGTTTAGAGATGAAAATGCTCTTATGCTACTAATTGCCTGAGCCAGGAAATCCCTCCAGTTTCCATTTGCACTTGTGGGTTAAATTAAGTCAGGTCCCTGCACAGGGGAAGGCACAGGACCAAACACAAATGTAACCCCTTGTCAGGATTGCTTCCCCACTCTGAACCCTAGGGTACAGATGTGAGGACCCGCATGAAAAAAGAAATACCCCCCCAAGCTTATTTTACCAGCTTGGTTTAAAATGTTTTTCCCCAGAACACAACTTCTTCTGTGTCTGGAACTGATATGCTGCCACCATCAAAGTGAGAATGTCTCAAAAACTATTGGACATAGGCCACTTGAAGCCCCTCTTTCTCTTTCCACAAAACCCCCAAACTTATTCCCTCCCTGGGAAGCTTGAGAGAAACCTCGTCTGATCCTGCGAGACGTGCCCAGTCCAAAACCAGGATCTTACACCATGGAAAACAAGCAGTCAGATTCTTAAAAGAAAGATTTTTAATAAAAGAAAAAAAAAGAAAGGAATAAATCCCTTATAACCATCAATAGAACAGCATCTACCATAATCAACAAAAGAATTAAGAAACCAAACCTCTCCCCCGAGGCAACTTTCTCCCTCTGTTGATATCTCTGCTTAATCTTACAATATCAGGAAGCACCCAGCCAACACTCACCACTGAGAACCCTCCAAGTGTTAAAAAAAAAAACAGATTAAACTTACTATTTGACTACCTTACTTGTTACTGGACAGGAAGCTTCTAGTTACAGTAAAAGAAATAGGTGTGGTTCATCCCATAGCTGAGTTGAACAGAGAGAGACCCAGAGAGAAACTGAAACTCAAAATCCTTTGTCTCCTGAGGAATTTCTCATTGGTCAGTTGTCCACCTCTCAGATTGCCTTTAGCTTAACCCCTTACAGGTAAACACTAATTCTAGGCTACTTCACACTTATGACGCCCCTGCATTCAGAAGAGTGCAGGGACTATTCCCTCCCGATTCCACTAGGAACATTTGGCATTCTGGAGATGGCCAGGGAAGGGGTTGCAAAATTCCCCCCCACCCCACATACACACTAGCCAGTGGAATAGTCTGACCAGTTGCAGAGAAGTGAACTGAGTCTTGTGAAGGAGCCCAAGTCCTGTGGTGCTGGAGCCTTCTGAGCAGCTACATGGAGTGTAGTAGCGAGCGTGCTGTCTGCCTCATCAGGAAGTAAAGGAGGCATTCTGGGAAAAGTGTCTTCCAGTGTTTTCCCTGGAATCCCCAACTCAGAGTTGTGTCCTATAGGCCTACCTGAGCGCCAGATCAAGGTCCAGATCTGAAACTCTCCTCACACTGAATGGTGCTTACTCACACACTTCAATGGGAATTGCAAAAATCGGACCCCTAGACAGCAGCGGAAAATTTTTTAGATTCACTCTTAAAAATGTGTGAGTCTTTTCTAATACTAGTGATTCTGCAGTTTTAGATCCTTTTACATGATCAATGTAGCTCAGTTCCAACTTGGCCAAAGCACCCACCTCTGGCATCAGTTAAATATTTACATTCCCCCATTTGTATATAAATTGTGCTCTCTTAGCATATGCTTACAGTAAATCCTTGTATTTCAAACCTCTTTATAAATTTGGCTGTTTGTACATGAGTCAGCATCAACTAACGTAAAATCCTAGGTGAGAGGTTGAGGCCATCAAATGTGCAACATATACTGCTTTGTCATGAGCAGGCAATAATTCACGCTGAAATGTACGCCTTGTACCAAAAGGATATGGTATAAAATAGAGTGTGTTTACACTGGGGAGACTTCTGTGTATTTAAGCTGTAATTGTTTCAGGACCATTCATTAATTCATGAGCTGACATGGGTACGTTTTTTTCCCTCCGCTACAAAAATAATCATTATGCTAAAAAAAATGAATTTGAACCTGGAAAATATTTATTGTAATTTTCTTCACAAATTAGCAGTGAGTCTAATTGCAGATCAGCTATAGCCCTGTCCACCTCAATCATCTGTGGTCCCTCAAGAACTGAAACTCAATGAGCTACAGTATTCTACATTTGGGGTAAGGGGGATGATGCCTTGTTTATCTTTTCTGTAATTGGCTAGGATTTATTTCTTTTAAATTTTTTATGGGTGAATTTAGTGCTGTGGTCTGACGTGAGCCAGGGATAGTGCAAGCAGGTAAAAAGCACACCTCTGTCAATGCACTTCAGCCTTGGCCTGCAAGCATACCTTCTTTTCCAATCCCGGGTCTCTCCTCCGCAAACACTGATAATTGTATCAAAGCATGCACTGGTTTTATCAAGTGGGCAAATGGGGACTTTTCAGATGTTATGGCAGTAGAGCAACAAATGGCCACCGCAGGAGGCAAAAAGGACACGTTTCTGGGTGATGATATACGAGGGGAACAAATCCTTTATTTAAAATGATAAGCAAAACTCTCATCGGTCCATATTGGGTATGGGCTGATGTCAGTTTCAGACGAGGTGTGAATTATATGGGAGTAATTTCACCTCTCTGAAACTGACTCCCAGCGCATACCTGTTATGGACTGATGGATGTTTTGCTTATTTTAAATAAAGGATGTATCTCACAGGAGATGGTGTTAGTGATGTGTCCATATTTCAGAAATTCATGCCTATCAGAAATGTATTGAAGTGTAATTGTAGACACACGTGCACACACTCCATGTGTACAAAGACTCATTGGTGAGCTCTGAAATCATAGGCACTCGGGCAACTGGCACATTTTTCTCTTTTCCCTGTCTTTAAAGCTGTGGGCTGCCGGAGGATGTGGAGTTTTGCTCTGTTAATGTCCAATGTAAGCAGTGCACCCAGATTCCCCAGTGATTGTGACTCATGAATCCATATAACATAAATCCATAATGATAACCTGTAATTAATAACTGATGAAAAACATGCATTAGCTCAGTATTTAGTATCACAGGAGTAGAGTACTTAGACATAGAAAAGACCTGTTAAATGATTGGTAGGTACATCCTCCTCCCGGGGAGTGATCTAGCGCCCTGACAGAACATATGTTCAGTATTAAGCTGATATTACATTTGACCTTAACCAAAGGCCATGTTACTAAAAATATCTAAAGTAAATGATGATATGTACATGCCATAAACATATCTGCTGAAATACATTAAGGTACTTTTACAGTTATGAGTATTGTGTGTGCAGCAATTACAACTGGTTTTCTCTGATTGCTAAATAACTGACTGAGCATACCCTGACTAGTAGCTTTTATGGAATTGGGTTAAAAAACAAACAAACAGATTTTTTAGCTGCAAAGCCTCATCCAGCAGGTAAAATCTCCAGGACAGGTGTTCTTAGGGTCATATTAAGTGCAGTGGACCAAATTCTGCTTTTGCAGTCCGTCTTGGGGCCAGATTCTTCTCCAGTGTAACTCCATGGAAGTCATAAAGAACAAGAAAGCAGACCTGCATGCAATTAAGCCAGGGTGTTACGTGCGTTCAGCACATTGGTTTCCTGTGCATAGTCCCCATGACAGACAATTTTGTGATGCATCATCATAAACAAACACTACAATTCATCCGTCACCCACAACAGTAGCTTTCGGCATTAGTAATGGTTGATTGTACAGGTTGATAGGTAGAAAGGTTGCTTATCGTATACATAATCATGACAGGTCCAGTGGCACTGATAAGATGCTCTGATAGATTTAATCTGATGTGGTGCAAATGGAAGTTTGTAACAATTATCCATACTGCACTACATTAGAACATCTCGTTGTGCTTCTGGTTTTAAGTGTGTTCTCTTGATTATATTTATATTATAAATCCTCAGAGCTGGAAACTTGCATATCTGTTGAAAGGTTTCCCTTTGTAAAGCTAGTTACTGATATACTCCATACATACACAGCAGATAAGGAGTAGCTAGATATGTTAAACATTTTAAATCCTAGTATTTTGAGCAAAATTAACCATTTGAAAGCTGCCAGACACCACTGTCACATCATATCCTTTCCTGTCTGGCCAAAATTATACAAATGGCTTGAGTGGTTCCTAAATCCTATTAACTTAAACACTTATTTTCTAAAGACATTTGCTGAATGGAGATATGGATCCTAAGGCAATGATACTCTTTGAGGACAAAAACCATGAGGAGTCCTTGTGACATTTTCGAGACTAACAAATTTATTTTGGCATAAGTTTTCATGGGCTAAAACCCACTTCATCAGATGCATGGAGTGGAAAAATACAGTAATCAGATTTATGTATTACAGAACACGAAAAGATGGGAGTTACCTTACCAAGTGGGAGGGGTCAGGTAACTCCCATCTTTCATGTGCTGTAATATATATACCTGCTTATTGTATGTCTCACTCCATGCATCTGAGGAAGTGGGTTTTAGCCCATGAAAGCTTGTTCCCAAATAAATTTGTTAGTCTCTAAGGTGCCACAAGGACGACTCATTCTTTTTGCAGATACAGACTAACACGGCTACCACTCTGAAACCCATCTTTGAGGACAATAGATGCTAGGTCTTCAGAGGACTAGTAAAGCATATTTGTCAAGACTTGCTTGTGCAGGACTTGGGCTAAACAAGCATTTGTGCTTAGTTCAACAACAGCATAGGAATCAGATGGGAAAAGGGGAGCTACTATAACTTTGACATTTTGCGGAGAAACACTGTAGTTCGGAATTCCCACTTCCTTACCAAATATTTCTTCAGCTAAGGTCTGTTCGCATCCAGTAGAGAATTATATGAGACTTGTATGCTTTTCTCTTTCAGAATGTTTGAAGTGACATGGTCAAGGTTAGCAGGCCTAACCTCACCCCTTCCTGCACCCAAGTATGTACATGTAAGGTAGAGCCCTTTTGCTGTGAAACAGCTTACTTTTTAAAGATTAATTTTGCTATAAATGAGGTTTGCTGCATTTTTGCATACCAGAGTACACAGTAGAAAAGGGGAGGGGAGCATGTGCTAGAGGGACACAAGGATGGTGCTGCGCCCGCTCCCCACCACCCCCGTTGGCCAGCCTTGCTCTCCCCTTTCATTAATTTAAACCATAGTCAAGACCAGGAAGGCCAGGCTGGGTGTTTTCCTTAGTTATTTCTCTTCCATCTTCCTTTTTTTCTTTTTGCATTCTCTTCATACCTGCTTATTGTTGCAGAAACTAAGGAACAGCACAGAAAGGACTCATTAATTTGTTCGCAGAGCCAGGGGTAGAACCTGGAGTAATTTGTGGTGTTGTCCTTTTTCTAATGGACCAGTCCATCCATGCCCACTCAGTGAGCACTACAGTGTGAATAATTGTTGCTCATGATGAAAGAAAGGCGTGAGTGAGTGTGTGTGTGTGGAGAGAGAGAGAGGTAACCTGGTGGTTTGAGTGTGTGTGTGTGTGTGTGTGTGTGTGTGTGTGTGTGTGTGGAGAGAGAGAGGTAACCTGGTGGTTTGAATTCAGAAGCAGATTTATTTAACTTGCAAAGTTTATTTGATCACAAAGGCTCTTACAAGGTTGATTTGTGTAAAATTCGGTCTACACACATGCAATATATTAATCAAATCAGACATTAGCCAACTTCTCTACAGGGAGTATATTTGAACACACCTTACTTGGCTTCCTATCAAGTGTGTATCTGACTATAGTGACATCTCATTAACCAAGACTAACATTTTAATGAAAGTAAAGGTTTTAGCAGATATTTATCCTCATATATAGAGGTAGATTTATTCACTAATTTGAAATTATTGCTTTTATAAATAAAATCTTAATGGGATAATGGTTCTTTCTAGCAATTATAATCCATAGGTTTGCTTTTTTATATAAAAAAGTCAGCTGCTGATACAGTTAAGATTTAAAGCAGAATATAAGAAAAAATAATTTTAAATACTGAGATCTGATAATGAAGGATTCATTTTTAAACTCTCCTTTCCATGTGCGAATGTTGAATATTTTTTTTAAATGGCAAGAGTGAGTGCACTAAGACAGTTCGATACCCTAGACATATACCTATATGTATTTTTCTCACACACAGCATAACATCTTTCATGCAAAATACAAGTGAGAATCTTATGTACGTGATGGGAATATTCAGTTCTAGAAAATTTTTAACATTATCCAATCTATACCTCAGGAATCTCAAATTCAGATGGAGCCTAAGCTCTATTAATGATGGTGATAGTATAATCTTAAAAATATGTCTAACCTAGTGTACTGTAAAATCCCAAACCTGTAAAGAGTTAAAATCCTGCATAACTTTGTTAGTAGGAATAGTCACATATGTAAAGTTGAACATGTGCTTAAGTGTTTGCAAGACTGAGGCCTGAATCCATACACCCTCATTTGCATGCATACTCTCCTGGGCCCAGATCATATGAAGGCTGCAGGAGTGCTTGTAGGCATCTTAGTGATTCATTTGAGTTCAGTGGGAATACTCACTTGCATAAGTTTTTGTGAGATCTCTCAAATTTCTGGAGCCAACTATGTCTATGAAAAATACAAAAATAACTAAGTAGTTGCTGATTTTTCTGTCCTCGTTCTCCGTTATGTTCTTTTCTCCATTTCAGACACTCTTGGAAAGTTTTCACTATCTGGGAATCCAGATCATTTCTCAAATCTCGAGTATGTTAAGGCCCAATTTTTCCCTGATCACGTATAGCTAAAGATAGAATGGTTTTTCCTACCGATTAAACTGAACTAGATGGAAGTAGTTCCCAGGCTACTTTATTTATTTCACTCCATCCCAGGAAATACTTTACAAAGGCGTCTTCTGGCTTACTTCAGGAGTTTTCTAAGTATATTTGCAGAGGAGAGGAAGCCAGGATCCAGATTAACAAACTTTGGTTAAGGAAGGAGAGTGGGGAAGGCTACACATTCCTAAGCTAATATTTTTAAAGCTTCTGCATCTGGATGCATACTACCTGGATAGGTGGACCAGGCAAAACAAAAAATAATTGTGACAGGAAGAATAGGTTTGTCCGTAGGTAGCTTTGATCAGTCTCCCATTCATGACTCAGACTATGTCTACACTAGCACTTTCATTGGTGTAACTTATGTTACTCAGGAATGTAAAAAAGATAAATTACATGGATAGAAGTGCCGATGTGGACAGTGCTATGTTGGCGGAAGTGATTCACCGCTCATAGGAGGTGATTTAATTATGTCAACAGGAGAGCTCTCTCCCATCGGCATAGAGTAGCTACATGGGCAATCTTACAGCAGCACAGCTGCATCAGTACCGCTGTGCTGCTGTAAGGTCGCTAGTATAAACATGGCCTCAGATACCTCCTTCTATTAGAAACTGGCCGGCAGCACATCTTTGAAATTTGGCCTACTAGAGCTTAAAACATCCTGTGGTTTGCAAGGTCGGGGGTGGATATCTCTCCTCCCACCTTGATTTACAGCAACCCTGGCTTCCCCAGTCAGACCTTAGGGGGTGGTATTCCACCATGTCTTATAGAATATTTTCTTAGCTACATTGTTTTTTTATGTATATACTAAATGGTTGTGTATTTCCACCTCATGTAGCTGCTCTGTATGTTCCTTTCCTTCAGATAAAATATTTACTTTAAACAGTACTAATTTTTTGCTGATAAATAGCATAGCAATTTTATTCCTGGGCTATTGAAGCATTTTACACTGACCCAGGAAGCAAAAGACCCAAGAGGCAGAAATGTCTTTTAAAATTTGGCTAACAGTGAAGCCTATACTAAGCAATCACCCAAGAGATGAGTTAAAAACATGTTAAAAGGTCAAACAAGATTGTCTTTTGGAGAAAGCCTAGCACTGTTGACTTTACACTCTTCACTCTTCACCATAGATAGACAGGCCAAGTGACACACACCTTGCAGATTATATATGAAAGACTGGTCACTGGATTCTCCCTCACCCAGTACCCTGGGGGAACATGAATTAACCTGTAAGCCAGCTGCCCGTGAGTTCTTGTCCTCGATTTTTTTTTACACTTTCTTTGAGTGAGGCAACTATTGTTCACCCATGTTACAGATTAGAAATTGAGTGATCACACTAGATCATCCTGGGAATAGAACTTCACCCTGTAATCAAGTCACATCCATTCAACCATACTGCATTTTAAAAGGAATGGGCCAAATTATGTCCTAGTATAGTCCATGCTAACACCGAGTGGCTTCTCTCCCCTTCCCCGCTGAGGCTAGGCCACATATAGAGAGGTTTGTGATATCTTCTGTCTATGTGATGATGAGTCTGGTTCCTTAGCTCAAGTGGTAAAACCCCCTGCTTTAAGACCATGTTTCCAGATGCAGTCCTGCAGACAACCTTAACCTGGTATTGTTACATTTGGCTTTTCTGTCTCTGACCCCTGGACTAACTGCTCTGTTCCCAGATGCAGAAACAGGGTGCTGATTCATAGATTCCAGTGCCCGGAGGGACCATAGTGGTCATCTAGTCTGACCTCCTGTATATCGCAGGCCATAAAATTTCCCCACAAGAATTCGTAGAGGAGTATCTTTTAAAAAAACATCCAATTTTGATTTCAAAATTGTCACCAGGACCATGGTAAGATGTTCCATTAGTTAATTACTCTCACTGAATTTGTCTAGCTTCAGCTTCCAGCCAGCAGTTGTGTTATACATTTCTCTGCTAGATTGAAGAGCTCATTATTAACTATTTGTTGCCCAGGTATGTACTTATAAACTGTAATCAAGTCACCCCATAAACGTCTCCGTGTTAGCCTTTAAAATGCTGGGCATTAGCTTATCTCACAAAAAGTGATGTAACCCACTGGTAAAGTATGTGTTGTGTCTGTTTCTGACGGTTGGTCCTCCTAGATAACAGCCTGTTTCCTCCATCAGTTGCTCCTGTAGTTCAAGTGAAAGAGGATCTGGAGTTTTTGTATTCAAAACTTGATGATGACCCATATTGAGAAAATATACATTAATGTGAGGAAAGTGAAATTGCTGAAATAATTTTGAATGACAAAACATTTTATTTAGAAGTGAATTTCAATGTTGTGTTAATATTTAGGGGGTTTTTTTTGGCATCTTTAGTGCTTATATTTGCTCAATGGGGCTGTTTCTGTTAAGGGTAGGGTTGGTTGTCGGCAGTTGGTTGTAGTGTTTTCAGGAGACCGAGAGAGATGTATGGGTGGTTTTGCCTGCAGGTGCAGAGTGGAAGATGCTATCTGGGTGAGCTCTGAAAAGGTCAGAACTTGTTTTAATAAATTCAGTGTTGCCAGTTCTTGTGATTTTTTTTAACTGTGAATTTCATGATATTTGGTGGTGTTTATAAAGCCCCAATTCTTGGATATACGTGATGATTAGAAAATCTCAGCTTTCATCTTAACAGTTAGTTTCTAGCCCTCTTGATTGTAGAGCAGGGGTGGGCAAACTTTTTGGCCTGAGAGCCATATTGGGGTTAAAAATTGTGCGGAAGGCTGGGTAGGGAAGCCTGTGCCTTCCCAAAGAGCCAGACCCTGCCCATTATCGAACCCCCCACACACTTCCTGCCCCCTGACTGCCCCCTTAGAACCCCCAACCCATCCAACCCCCCCCCACTCCTCGTCTCTTGATCGCCCTCTCCGGAGACACCCTCCCCCACTCGAACTGCCGCCCCAGAACCCCATTCCCTATCTAAGCCCTCCTGTTCTTTGTTCCCTGACTGCCCCCTCCCGAGATCCCCCCACCCTAAACACTACCCCTGGGACCCAACCCTCCACCTAAGCCCCCTTGCTTTGTTCCCTGACTGCTCCGTCCTGTGATCCTCCCCACCCTAACCACCACCACCCGGGACTCCACTACCTAACCACCACTCCCTTGCTTACCTTAGTCAGGCAGGTGCTCCTCAACCCGGCCCAGCCAGGGAGCGCGGGGCCCCGTGGCTCGCCACGCTCCCCCTGGCCAGGGCAGGCAAGGTCCCACAGCTCCCAGTGCTCCACCTGGCCGCCCAGCCAGGGCAAGCGGGGCCCCACAGCTCCCTGCGCTCCACTCAGCCCCCTGGCCAAGGTGGGTGCAGCCCCGTGGCTCCCTGTGCTTCACTCGGCCCCCCGGCCAGGGCGAGCACGGCCCCACAGCTCCCCGCACTCGGCCCGGGCCCCGGCCAGGGAGCGCGGGGCGGGCCCAGCCTGGGAGCATGGGGACCCACGGTATGCTGGCCCGGCCTGAGCTTGTGGGCCCGATGAAAATGGCCAGCGGGCCACATGTGGCCCATGGGCTGTAGTTTCCCCACTTCTGTTGTAGAGCAAAGCTTGAAAACATGACTGTAATGTGTCCTGAAGTCTCAGAAGCTAGAGGGCAATTACAAACCCTCAAAAAATTAGGTCATATATCTCTTGAGTTTTAAACCAATCTCATGAATTGTGTGGTGTGACGCACGGTTTTTGCCTTTCAAGAAAATAAGCCTTATTCTCAGGGGGTGTGTAACATTAGCACTGACTCAGGGACTGGGTACTTGAGGGCAATGCTAATGAGCAGCAGCACTTTTCATTGGTAGATCACCAGTTTGAATCAGGCCACCTCCACAGAAATTAAAAGCTGTTCCTATCTAATGGCTGACTGGCAATCCCTACATGAGATGAGTTGGGTGATTCACAATTCTAACTCCCACATCATGAACAGAGCACCACAAATTTGCGCTAATTGGCCGACCCAGCAAAGCAGCCATGGAGACTGAACTACCACTTCTACCCAGAGGAGATCCCAAACCCATCAGAAGAGAGCCATCTTGGCAAAGCAGCGCATGTAGGTTGCTTACCTACTTACTGCCCTGTAGGTAAACAGAGGACTACATTCACCAGGGCGCTCAAGCCAATGTCTCTCACCAACACTAAATCCTCACAGTTCTTGCAAAGTTGAAGGGTATGCATAGATGCAAATTAATTCAGATATGCAAATTAGCATGTCCAATAATTTGCATTAGTTACTCCATTGGGCAGCACAGCACTTGACAGCCATTTGTAAGAGACGTGTGGCAGAGACAGAGCCACAGCCTGCAGTCTTCTAGCTTATTCTCAGCTGGGCTGGTAGGTGCAGTCCCAGTGCAACTATTGCAACCAGCATATTTTAGAGCAGTCCTTAGGCTGCGGCTGCTGTAAAGTCTGTCCTGTTTCAGCCTCTGGATCAGGAAAGTGAAAATGTGGCACTGAGGTGCCTTTCCTCACCGACCACGTGCCTTATTTTCACAGAATGTGAAAAGCTCAGTGAAAGTTAGCACCTAGCTGGGGGACGAAAGGAATTCATTGTAAACCCACTGTGGTTTTAAAGGTCTTTAGGGGTTTTGAGTTTGCTTAGCATGGATGTGAATTAAAACAACGAAAATAACTCTTCTGTTCTGTGAGAGATAAGGTGGGTGAGGGTAATATCTTCTATCTTTCGAACACTTGCCTCTGTCTCTTCCACCAACAGAAGTGGGTCCAATAAAGATATTATCTCACCCACCTTGTCTCTTTCATATCCTGGAGCCAACATGGCTACAACAACGCTGCAAACTTCGTTTTTGTGGGAGACAGGCATCTTTTTAACAACACTTAATATTTAAAATACATTGTGTTTGCTATATCCTCTGGCTGAATCACTGCAGTTAGCTCCCCGCCCTTCCATGGCTCTTCAAAGGGAATTGCCCTGGCAGGGGAGAGAGACGCTGGGGCAGCCCTGCCTGTAGGCAGCAGACAGGATGTATCTGAGCAGCCTGTTTCCAACAGCAAGGAAACGGGCTTGTAGCTCTCCCGTTTTTCAGCTTTCTTTAGTCTTCCTCATTCTTGTTCCACTGCCTGTCTTGAGGTGAAGAGGCCTGGGGCGTGGCTACCAAACTGCTCTGTCCCCCACTAATCCAGCATTATGGAGACAGAGCCTGTTTTATGGTGGGCTTATGTAGCTGGTGCTCCCTACTCCACAACAACTGTTCCTACCCCATGCTGCCTCCCTTAGAAGCTCTGCTCCTTACTATGATGTATGAAAGGGGATCCCCGGAGGCTCAGGGAAGTAGCAGGGCTCCCAGAAGCCTCCAAGGTGAGGCCATCCCCTTGCTATACTATAGCATATAAGCGTGGGAAGGGGCCAGCAGGGCAGCAACAGCCTTTCCAGGAAGCCCATCAACCCTTGTTTAGTCTGCAGAAGGGGGGTTCCAAAGAGGATGGAGCTCGGCTGATCTCAATGATGGCAGATGACAGAACAAGGAGCAATGATCTCAAGTTGCAGTGGGGGAAATCTAGGTTTGCTGTTAGGAAAAGCTAAAGGGTGGTGAAGCTCTGGAATGGGTTACCTAGGGAGGTGGAGATTTTTAAGATCTGACTTGACGAAGCCCTGGCTGGGTGGTGTTCCTGCTTTGAGCAAGGGGTTGGACTAGATGACCTTTGAGGTCTCTTCCAACCCTCATCTTCTATGATTGTAACCCTTTCAGGTTTTATTGGATTTATTTTTGTTCAGAAAGCCCATTTGAGGATGTAACTGACCCCGGTCCTAACTATTTTTTTAACAGGGTCAAGCATTGAAAAATCATGATTCAGGCCCCAAAACAATAAAGAAATGGTCTTCAAAGTCATGACATTTTTTAAAAAAAACAATACATTTGGGATTTTCCCCCCTCTGTGTTTTGAGCCTGTATGGTGCCCAGGGGTCATGTATGCAAATTTTTCTCTGCAACCATGAGGGCTGGAGCTTGTCAAAATAATTTCAGTGAAACATTTTCATGCTGGAAAATGGTGCTGTGTCAAAATAGAAATTTTCCATGAGAAAAGACTGGGTTTCATTGGAATTTTCAATTCAGGAAAGTTAAAACAAAGTGTTTTGAACAAAAATTTTGAACCATTTTGTACTTTTTCATTCATTCCACAAAAAGTTTCAATGTTTCCCATGTGGGATAAAAATAAATGCTAAATTAGTAGAATTTTCCACAGGATGGAAATTCAATTTTTTGCTCAGATCTACTAAAAACAAAAAAAAATTTTATGAGAGCTGAGATTCTTTTCTAATCACATCACTCTGGGAGCATTCAGAGAAGCACCAACTATTGCAAAAACTGGCAATGCTGAGATTACAGCAGTACTTGAAACGAAGGCCCAACATGAGTCATTTAAAGATTAATGCTGCAACTTTAAAGAGGGGGATGGTAATTTCTGAGGAAACAAAATCTTAGACGCTGACTGGAAAAATATCCTTTTTTCCTTCAAGGACCAACACATAAAAGGGTAAACCTGAGCCACGAGAAGTGACTTCCTAGCTGCATTTTAAATTTCCAGCTGGATTCTGCCTAGTTTTATATTATAATAAAGACACTGCCCAGTGCTGTACGTGCATCGCAGACTATAACTCTGCTAACCCTAATGACCAATTGTGCAGCAGCAATATGTATCTCTCAATACACTCAAAGCAGTATCAGACACAAGCTTAGTTAACAACGTGACTCAGAGTGCTTGTTCTCCACCAAACATTTATATATTTTCTGGGGATTAGGAGGAAACTTTCAATGTTGCCAACTCTTGCAATTCCATTACAAGTCTAATAATATCTGGTGTTTTCTTAAAACTGCAGCTGCTGGAATAAGGTGGTTGTTATGGAATTTTGGCTTTAATTTTGTGTTTTTTTAAAAAAAGTACATTTCTAGCCCTTACAGCTGTGAATAAAAATTTGGAAAGATGAACCCTAAATGCTTTGACATCAGAAGAGGAATAGATGGAACCCAAAATGTATTATTTATCTCATTTTTTATATATAATCTCATTTTTAAACCCATCTCATGATTTTTGAGCTTCTGGGGGTCAGCAATATTGTTTTCCTGGGTGCCGGTTATCCCATAACTACCTCCAGTAGGATTTCATGCACCTTCCTCTGAAGCACCTGATACTGGGTACTGTCAGTGACAGGATACTGAACTAGATGGAGCATATTGATCTGAGTCAGTGTGGAGTTGTTCCCAGGTTTATAGTAGTTCTTTCCGGTGTAATCAACAAACGTATCTTTTTCCCCCTAGTTTGCTCTTCTTGCAGAAGTCGTTTAAGCTGTTACATTTACACAACAAATGTTATTCCTATTTCAATTTGCTTATGTTGTCACTGCATAGTAAGATGTAATCATCAGTGTTTCTGAAAACATTCATGAAATCAGTTTTCTTGGGTTGTTTCATGGGTGGTTTGTTGTGTGTGTGTTGTTTTTTCCCTACTGCTCTGAAATTCAATGGTCACACACTCTTCTCCTGTACAGTTTTGTTCAGTGCTTACCTATATTATAAAGCTCAGACCCTGGCCTGCGGAACACTGAAGATTGCATGTTAGTGTTACAGTCTCCTCAGCTTGGACTGAGTGAGACAAGAGTTGTTCTGCGCTCTGGAAAGCATGTGAGTGACCCACTAATGCTCTGTGACCTGCCAGCCCATTTCTGAGAAATACAGTCAGCAATTTTCCCCACCCTCACCCCAGTTGAGTTCCTAAGAAGTGATGTCAATGGTGCAGATCCTCCTTGGATGTCTCTTCTTGTCTGGCAGGATTTCTTCAACTGAGGAGATACTTAGGGTGCCTAGTAGTCCCAGCCTGAAGGGCTGACACCTGAAACACAGCTGCAGCTGAATGTCCTCTTCCTAAGGAATAGGATGTGGGCGGGGGCGGCCGGGGAGGAAAGCACCTCAAACCTCTCCAGCATCTTATGTACAAGCACCGATGGAGGCGAGGGCTCATAAAAAGCACCCCCATCTGAGAGCCCCTATATTATTCTCTCTATTTCCTATACGTGAGTGTGTTATACCAATAGAAACAAGCAGGATCTTATGAGGGGGATAAGGCAAAAAGCCACATTTATTGTAAAGATAATAATAAAGAATAAAGAAAAGATAGAAGCAAACAACGTTGTTTAACTACTTATTCCTATCACTACTTAACCCTTACACACACACACACACACACATACATATATATATATATATATATATATATTTTCATTCAATCGTTCATCCATTCATTCATTCAGGTTCTGGGTAATTGTTATAGTTACCAGCCTGGAAGTTGCTTGTGACAGAATACTGCCCAGGTATTCTATACACAGGTGATGGTAGTGGGAAGCGAAGTCCTGATCAGATGCTCACCTGAAGCCTCTGGTAGGCTGGCAGCAGAACCTTGGACTCTGACTCCATAGTCTTTTGGTCCAGTCTTTATAGGAATTTTTTCCTATGCCAGTCTATGGGAATTGCTGCATCATGCTGATGTCTTCAGGATGGCTGCCAGGTGCTCGTCAGTGATCTCATAGGGTGGACCTCCAGTCTCCAGTTTTTCTCCACTTGACACCTTTTGGTTGCGCTGGCACCTGACGCCTTCTTCAGCCCTTTGATGCTGCATTCTCAGTCTGGAACCTCTGAAACCATCCATTCATTGTCCAAGCACTCTCTCTCTTACATACATTCCCTAATTAATGTTTCACATACAGTATTTTGTATAATAATAATTTTACACATACAAGAGTTGTAGATACAAAAAGTTATAAAAGTTTCTGGGTGGCATTTCTCAAAACACTCTCTCTCTCTGAGTGCTGAGTTAGTTACTGTTATAGTTACAATGTTTCACTTTGCAATTAGGGTTAATTGGTTCACAATACTTTGAAGAGAACTGGCGTCAATTGTGTAACAATGCCCTTAATCAATTACAGGGCTTGGCTCCCAGAGCGGAGTTAGTGGCTTGACAATGCATTGTTACAATGTATCGCTGCAATGTCAATTTCAAGTAGCTACTTGCAAAAGTTTGAGGGTGCCCTGGGACAGAGAGAGGAGAGCTGTTTCTGGCTACATAATACAATTTCAAGTTACATGACCTAATATTAACAAATTATATTTTAAAGGGACAATAATAATAAATCTAAACATTTAACAGTCTTAACAAATAATAATAATAATAAATCTAAACACTTATAAAGCTACTTCTACTTAACAAACTTATACTATGTAGACTTTCAGTTGTGGGGAACAAATTATGGGGAGTCACTTCCACTTGGGGAATCATTTTTAATACTTTAATATGTCATCCCTACAAGTGCACGAGATTACTGCCACAAGTTTACAGAAGCCTCTAGGCTTGAAACCCGAGGTCCATTTCCATGAAGGATGGACAGAGGAGAGGAAAGAGAGTAGCTCCTGTTCATTAACTCCACCCACTTCCTTTTGAACGGCATTAGATCCCTGCAGAGTGCAACCTAGCACCTAAGCCTGAGAATCAGGCTTCTGTGGAGCTAACAGGGAACATTTTTAACTGAAGATTGGCCTATTGTCTGTTTGTCAGTTGTCGCTGCCTCTCACCAAGAACTAATTATCTCAAGATCCAATACAGTCACTTAATGTATCTCTCCAAAGGGATTATCTCCATTACAGCCTCAGATTGAAGGCTCTTTGAGCAGTACAATTAGTGCAGGGAGGTGTCTGGTGACCATGTTTGCTCTCAGCAATGCCATGGGTCTATTCAGTTGTCAGCAGTCTGATATTGTATTCAATCAGCAAGACAAACTACTGTTGGGGAAACCATGAGAGATTGTCCCGAAACTCAGTATGGCATGATAGGTATATATGGCAACTGATTATTAAATCTAAGCATTAACATGAATAATACAAGAATCTGGAACAAAGTCAAATTTAGGTTGAATCCCACAAAATCCAAGAAATTCAGACAGCTCCGTTATGGCATTCTGATGCAAATCTCTCATGCTTAGGCTGTGCAGCTGAATGGAAGATCCTGCCCTCAAGTCTGTGGCACTGGAAAATATGACACATCTCTGGGAAAGCTTAAGAGTGCACAGGGATGTTCAGTCTTGGCCAAAACTGCAGCTGGTGTAAATAGATGTCTCCACTGATTTAGGTGGAGCTATGCTAATTTACATTAGCTGAGGATCTGGCCCCACTGAGTTGTGTTTCTATTTTGTGTATCTAGTTTAGCCCTGTGAAAATGGACGACTTATAATGCCTTCAAATACTCTGTTTACATTGGAAATGCTTGGCAGACTCTTAAATAAGCAGTGCTACCAGGTGGGCTTGTAAGAAAGAGGGTATTTGTAAGGAAAGGGTCATGGCCATATCTTATTACTTCATGTGTTTGTGCAAGTATATAATTTATTAAATAAAAAAGCCACTTAACAGATGGAATAAAAGTAGAATAGATTTGAATATCTTTGTGCTGACAATTTTTATCCATGAAATTATTTTCTAGGTGTAGAAGATGTAATCTGTTTTGATTGCTTGGAACATGTTAATAGGACAGTTTTAGAATACAGATCATATACTTTGAAATAAATGTATTCTTATCTATATTAACATCTTAGCTTCCTGATACTGCCTTCTATTCATTGCCCTACTAAAATCAGCTTGAGTGCACAGTGAATGCAGGATCATGCATTGGGTACACAATGAATGCAGAGTATTAAAACTGAAGAAGCGTTGAAATCTTGTTTACTTTCCACTGTTTATTCTGGAAATTTCCTGTGTTTCAGTTTGGAAAGTGAAGCTAAATTCAGTTTCATTTTTTTGTTGTTCTACTATGATGCACCTCCCCCACCCTTGGGTGGCTCATTAGCAGTGAACCTAGACCTCTGGCTTGATCCTCTAATGTTTCAGCTGAAAGAGGTGATTCTGCTAGCTCAAAGGCTATAGCAGCCTCATAAACTGTGGGCCAGCCATGCTAGAGGAGCACACTTTGTAGGTGTGGATTATACCCCTACAGCTCTGATCCTGCTACTGGACCTGTGCAGGTGGAATCCTATAGTGGGCTACAAATAGATATGCAATACTCTGCCCCTTGGATCAGTGGGTTCACAGCACTGCAGTGGAGTTTACACATTTTAAAAAAGGTTTCATTGTTTTAAAATTTTAATGGAAACATCTGTGTTCCTACTCGGGGCGGGAATGTGTTTTTAAAACAAATTTGAGAACTGAACTGAGTTGTCAGTTTTCTTTAGCAGGATTCTGTGTAATGTTGCTGTGTGCATGGATAGTATGAGATTTTTTTTAAACAAATAAATATGAAGCGTTGTAGCAATAAATGAAAGAGCTGAGGTTACTGAAAATCATGCATAGACGGTGTTAAAAAGAAAGACATTTTGGATTGACTCTGCAAAATAAAACTTATCCAGAGCCGCCTCTTGTTTAAAAAAAAAAAATTAATAGTTGCAACTAGACTTTCCAAGAGCCGACTGAGGTAGGATGTTGCTGATGCACAGATCAAGACCTTACCCATGTGAGTAAGGATTGCTCTCACAAGTAGGCCCATTGACTTCAGTGGGATTACTTGCTTAAGCAATGACTATTTATGTGAGCATGGGCTTGCAGGAATAGGCCCCTTAGAAATGTTAATTGATAACACGTTCAACCACCTTGTAGTATGCTATGTTTTTCTTGTCAGAGTACTGGGTGTGATAATATTCCACCTCCACACAACTAAGAGACGAGCTGAATATTTCCCCAAAAATGTGTTGCTTAATTAATATGAGGTCTCACAGTCATACATTTTAAACAATGACTGCATTGCAAAACAAAATTTCAGTCTGAACTTGCCTTTTTCCCTTGATCAGCACTGTTGCTCATATATTTCAGCATGACAAGGGGGAGCATCCATTAGATTTTAAAAAACAGCAGTTTTCAAATATCTTGTTCATAAGACATTGTCTTTGAAAAGATCAAGTAATTCTGTAAATTAATATATTGTTGTATTTTTCCTTTCCTTTTCAGGAACAAATTTGTCAATCTCCACTGATTTAATGCCTACATCATCATGGAACATTTCAAGTGAACTAGACAAAGGTAAATGGAGAGAGAAAGCAAAAAGATGTAAAACCAGGCTTTACTCCACACACATTCTTTTTGACTTTTATTCAAATCAGCAAGTAAACCGAGGAGAAGGGTGGAACTAAGACAAACCTTGTTTGTCTCATAATCATTTGACATTCAATTACATGCAATTCTGTGATTTTTGAAGAATGTTGAGTTAGTGGGTTCCTCCCCGCACCAAACAATAAAATGTTCCACATGGTAAAAATATTTCAAGATGTGAATTAAAGCAGTTTATGACCTGTCTGACATTTCAGCTGGTGGATCTTAGGATCTGGACTCAAAATTAATAAGTATTGGCCAGACTAAGTTTGCCCATATGTGTTTATTATGAAATTTCAAGATATTAGATTAGTAGAAGAGAAAAATACTTCTAAATGTTTGTAAACAGTAATTATGTGAAAGCGTGAATGCACCAAAGGACATAAATTCTGAAAAAAGAAAGAAATGTATTTCTTATTCCCTTTCATTTCATGAGTTATGCAGCATAGATAATTTAAGGCAGATTGTTCAGCCTCTTTTAGTCTTTATTGGAAGCCTGTGACCTGCATCTTTCTGGACCAATCTGGTCTCACAAATACGTCTAATGTGATTTTATTTTTTGTAGGGAGGCAATGGTAGAACACATTTAATTAAGTTTGCCTTACACTTTCCTTTAAAAGGCCCTGTTTTCAGTTGTTTGTAACTTTGTCAAACTTTAATAATTTGGGTTGAAGTATCCGATGACAGGTATCTGCCATTTCAGAGAACAAAATTAGGGGAAAATATGTTGTTTTGCCTGCTCTAAAAATATTGTACATCTGTTTCATCCTCTTGTCATAGATGTACTTTTTGCCATACCTGAGAAATTCTGCCAAAATCTGACCACATTAGAAACCTCTGAAAAATCACAGTTCACATATTCTCACTAGAGTCTTGTTAGAGTTTGGCTGGTCAATCCTTCAAAGATTCTATCTGAACTGAGCATGCTCCAGCCCATCCTAGCTCCTTTATCCTGGCCAGACTACACATGCGTCATCCCCAGAGAGCAACTGCAAACGTTAAATCACAGTGCTGCAAGGACTCAACATGACTTTCCCTGCATTCGCATCTGAGAGAGAGAGGAGCCAAGCAGCAGAACTGAGAGCAGGAAGATGTCTCTCATGTACTTGTGATGCTCCCATTTCTGGCACCAAGACAACATGGAGGAGAAAGAAGTAGCCTTTGACCACGATGCAGAGTGGGAAGGAGCTCGTGGGGAAGTTTGCAAGAACTGTGAGAAGAGGGGAGAGGTAGATTGGAACTGGTTTTGTGGGAGGAGGACTGAGAAACAGCGGGCTGGAGAGGACATGGGTAGAAGTGATCAAGCTTGTTGAGGGACAGATCAGAGGGGTTTTGTAAGCACTAAAGCCCGGGATTCCTGAGTCTCACGGGATTCCTGTCAGGGAAATCCCCTGGCAGGCTGGGCTGGTTTGTTTACCTGCAGCGTCTGCAGGTTCAGCTGATCAAAACTCCTCCTGGCTGCATTTCCCGTTCCGGGCCACTGGGGGCTGCAGGAAGTGGTGCGGGCTGAGAGATGTGCTGGCCGCCACTTCCCGCAGCCCCCATAGGCCTGGAATAGCGAACTGCGGCCAGTGGGAGCTGCAATTGGCCGAACCTGTGGACTCTGCAGGTAAACAAACTGTCCCGGCCTGCCAGCGGATTTCCCTGCTGATCCCCAGTCTGAAATGTTCCAACACTGCTGATAGCCCATGTGAAGGTCAATATGATTCCACAAGAAGGAATTTCTGGGTTGGGTGGTTTGTTTGGAGTTTTTAGAACACAGGAAACTACATAGAAAAGAATCAAAGGAGTAGTCGTGTTAGTCTGGTATTGCAGAAGTGACAGAGAGTCCTGTGGCATCTTAAAGACTAACTAAAGTATAGGCATGCATCCGACGAAGTGGGTATTAGCCCACGAAAGCCTATGCTCTATACTTCAGTTAGTCTTTAAGGTGCCACAGGACTCTTTGTCACTTCTACATAGAAAAGATAGAAAAAGTGCATTAAAAATGTAAAAGTCACAGAGTCAAGCAGTCAAAAGTTAGGAAATTGCAGAATTAGGATTGTATATGCAATCTTAATTTGGGTCCATTGTGTATATGCATTATGATACAGCCTTTATTAGGTGATCCCATACTATTTTGTTCCTTTGGACCCATACACAGGATGGACCATGATCTGGGGATGATTCAGGGTTGCGTAGTGAAGGAGGCTTGTCTGCAGGATACCAGCTTTCTTGCGGAAATTGGAAGGTGTATAGTGAATGAGGCACAGGACCGCACGAAGAGTAAGGAAGGCCTTGAGGCCAAGGCAGTGGAATGCTGCCCTGAGGAATTGGAATCTGTCCCAGTGTCTGCTGCAGAGTTCCTATCATGCTAAGCGAGTCCCTTAAACCAAACTTTTCACAGGTTACCACCTCATTTTCTGTGCGCCCAACTTGAAGTACCCAGGGTCTGATTTGCAGAAGTGCTGAACACTTCCACTTGCAACTGAAGTCAATGGGTGGTATACTCGGATTATAGAAAATAATTTAAAATGCTAAATACTCTGAAAAATCAGCTCCTGGCCTCATTGCTGTTGGGCACTCAGAGGGGGTACCAAACTTGGTGGACACTTTTGACTTTATTCTTTCTGTCCTTCAGTTCCTCATCTGTAAAATGTGGAGGAGGAGGATACTATACCTAACTTTTGAGCACTTGACTTTACAATCTTACATTTAAAAAACTATGTTAAAGAGCAGTAATAATGTATATTAAATTGAATGCTGCTTTTGCACAGACTCCAGAAGCTCATCCTCCCTGTGTGCTTCCGCAAAAACATAATCAGAAGGCAAAGTTCACAAGCTACATGTGGGATAGAGTAAATTAACCTTGCACTAAGTTAAACTTAGTCTGCACTGGAGAACTTTGCCCTAAATATTCCTACCATTGCTAGCCCCAATGGGAGAGTTTGTGTAGGCAAGATTTCTGTGGCCAGAGCCATTTTTGTCACTGTTTTGATTAGACTTTTTGGCTGGTAGCAAAAATAGATCTAGCCACCAGCCATTCTTCTACGGTAGGATTAACACATCTGAGGATTGTTTTTTTTTAATATGTCTGCAGTGTGGACATGGCCTATGACTCTCTTGGGCAATTTAAAGCCATTGTGCTGAAATTTAAGGCTATCTAAATTGATAGCCAGAAGAAAGTATATGGTAAAGGTGTGAGCTACTGCCTACTTCACTGAACATCATCTTCCAGCTCCTCAGCATGCAAGTTATGCCAATTAGAGTCAACGTTTCTCACTATTGCTACTAACATTTCAGTTCCAACAGGAAGCAGTGTGGGAGTGTTAATGTAGACAAGGCTCTGGCTGCTGCCATCATTTTGAGCGTCAGGTCATTTTACTGCTCAGAGTAAGGTTTCTGTGATGGTGCTGAATGTGGTTGGATCCCGTCTACTCCCTAACAGTTAAACTGTTTTCAGCATTGTTTCAGTGGCACCTGTTAATAACATCCATGGCTGAGAACGGGTAAAAAGTTCAGTGTGCTAATCCACTTGGAATGCAACAGGTATCACCTGCTTGAGGTAAATTCTGCATTCCAAGGGGATTACAACTTCATCATTATCCTCAGCTCTTATTGTCATTTCTGCAGAACTATACCTTTACACCAGGACTGCACAACTCAGAAAGCAGCGAGGGCCATATTACTGCAAAAAAACCAGCTGTGGTCTGAAAAGCCCCGCCCTCGCCCCACCCCATCCGCTTTCCCCCACCCCACCGCTTGGCTTGCCCCACCCCTACTCACCCCCTGCGGGCCGCACAGTGAGCCCGTGTGGGCCGCATGTGGCCCCCGGGCCACATGTTGTGCAGGCCTGGTTTACACAATTTACAGATTTACATTTAAAAGATTTACAGATGTGGATTAAAACACATTTGCTGCCCAAAAAGCTTACAGTGGTAGGGCCTTTTTCTGTGAACAAGCACGAGAACAAAGTAACACGTTTTGTCTTTTATAGGATAAAAAAGCTGTTTTTTAAAAAAGTGTTAGCTACCATGTCTTAACTAATATGTTCTAAAATGCTAATTTAGGTAAAGCAAATTGAACTGTAGTACATGCTAGTCAGTTGAGTTGAAGCTTAGGAGGAGGAAATTACATTTGCACTTTGGTTTCCACCTCACTAGCACTTAGGATTTCAAGAAATCAGCTTCCACCTGTCTTTCCTACAATCTGGCAGGAGATCTCACAAGTCCCAATAAAACAGATTTTAAAGCTTATGGTTCCCAGCCAAGTTTCCCAATTAAGCAACTGTTCCTATTAAGTGTACTTACTGTACCTACTGCTGCTTGGAAGTTAACATCTCTTGCTTGAATATTTCTTCTTTATTGTTTTTTAACACAGAATTGTTAAACAATATTACAAAACTCAATAAGTAACCTTTTTAAAGTTTTCTCCCACCTTGCTGCCTTCTTCAGTAATTGACTCACAACTGAGCCTTGTTTAAGTTTCAGTTTCTATTAAATAAGCCAAATCGACAGCATTAAACCATTGACTGTTTATTCTTTTTAACAGGAAATGAAATTTAAAAGAGATGCAGTCACCCGTGAAGAGCTGTTGAAAGCAGCGATTGATGGGAGGGAGAAGGTGGTTTCTCACCAAAACCTTAAAACAAACAAACTACACATCAAAATAAAAATAATCACTTTTAAAAATACCAGAATTTCAGCCAGTACCATTTTTTCTCTTTTCTTCTACCCTTCAATTATGGTGTCTTTCCTGCAGGGAAAGAATGTCATGAATGAAACTGAAAAAACTAAAATGTGATCAAAAAGATATTTTATTTCAAATGAAAACTACTCCCATGCACACTTCAGAAAAAAGGACTTTGTGGTTGGGAGACAGCCTGGCTCAGGGGATCAGTAACAGGATACAAAGTCCTTCATCCCTTGGTTGCCAGTTCAAATATACTTGAGTTGAGGAGTACTTACAAGCTACCACTGTTACAAAGATGTCTGCGTATCTGTAAATAGTTAAGGTGCCCATAGAGGGCACTCAAGAATATGTAGTGTAGTTCCTGGGGTTTGTAAGACCAGTAAAACTGGTTGTTGTTGTGTATTGCAAATGGCTTCTTTTGTTCTGAAATCTGTTCTTTACATCAGCTCATAACGACCACCAGGTGATGGCAGTTCAGTGTTTTGGGTGAAATAAGTTGGTGGTCTAAGTCCACCTCCTGTTCAACAAGTTTGGCACATCATCAAATCTGGACTGTTGCGACATAATATACCAGGGGATAACCAAAGAGGCCATACAGATCTACAGTGTTTCAAATGTGTAGTAGCCTAGTTGACAGGGAAGGCAGGCCAGTGAGAATGCATCACGCTAGTGTTCTCTACTACACTTGCTGCCAGAGAGTTTGGCCTTGTTATCACTGAGTAGTTGTCACCCTGCTTGATACCACAGCCAGAGAGGTAACCAGAAATGATCCCTAGTTGCAGAGACAGAGACCCGCAAAGGAAAGAAATTTTTTAACAAACAGGGTAAGGTAGAGAAAAAAAAATATATATGTGGGGAGAGGGAGGAAAGAAAGAGAAATACTATCTGGGAAAAGGAAATCAACAGTATGTAGGAAATCAGAGTTAGGCCAATGCTGAGCACTGTTGAAAATCCTTTTATAGTGCAGTTGGCACAATCTCAGAGTCATGCTTTCCAGCTAAGGTGATTTGTAATTCTGGGTATGAGGAATAATGTTTAGAATGGGAAGCAGATTAATGTGGGACCTTCACACATACAATCTGATTTTCCAGTGCTAGTATCTTTTCCCAACAGCCACACTCTACCCTTTCTTCTGTATAGTTATAACAGTGCTGCAGCTTCGGTTTTCTTTGCCATAGCGAGGGATTGTTGTTCTGTTCAGGCGGGTGAGAGTCAGTGATTCTGTGCAAGATACTTAACATTTCTGTGCCTTAGTTTGTCCTTTTGTAAAACAGGAAGTGATGTAGTCAAGTTAGAATGTGCTGGAACACTGTTCCAGTGCTATTTCAAGATTGCCAAAGTAGTGGCCCATGGATATTTCTGCTTCGATATTTTTGCAGACTGCACCACATGGAGGACGCTGTTTTGCAGAGCATACTGTTCTTCCCCCACGGACATAAATCTATTATCTATAAATCTATTATCAATCATAATAAAAAACAAACTCATAAGAAAGGATATAATAAAGCAAGCAGGCTAGCCCTATGGACTACAAATTGAGTGTGTGAGGTCACGCTGCTGTGGGCAAGCCCACACCATTCCAGTACCTTCAGATTTAGGGCTACACCAGAGGAAGAAAGGTATAACAACACCCATTTCCTGAGGTGATTGTGAGGCTGATTAATGTATGTAAAATGCTTAGAATGCCTTGGATGAAAGGTGCTGTACCAACGTGAAGCAGGATTAAAATGGTGGCTGGTGGGAGTTATTCTCTATGATACGCTCACCTAATGCCATGCCAGAGCTTTGGGTTAAGGCTTTCAAAAGTGACTAGTATTTTGAGTACCTTAGTTTTTGGGTACCCAACTTGAGAGAACTTGAAGGAGCCTGATTTTGAGCTGAGCACTCTCCCTCTGAAAACCACACCCCTTAAAGTGTCTCAAGTTGGGTACCAAAAAGCACTCATCACTTTTGAAAGCCCTGGCCTTGGATTCTAAGTTCCATCTTGGCTTTTGAAGTCACAGAGGTCATCTCACAATGAGGTTGAAAGCAGTCTGATGTACATCAGTCTTCAAAGGAAAGACCCTCCGAATGGAAATACTTCACTATTTCTGAAGCAGGAATTCAAGAACCTGGAGGAGAAGCATTTTGATGGGCATACGTTCCACCTTTCACACAGAAAATGAGTACGTATCCACACAGGGAACATACTTTTTCAGACAGGCTTGGAAATTCTTCATTCCTGTGCCAGGCAAGATTTCCTACATAAATCCTGAGAAGCCTGTTAATTACAGCATATCTTTAGAAAGAAATGATATTACTCCAGGGCAGTTCTTGTCACAATTACAGGTTTAAATATCACCCCTTTTGGATTTCCTTTAGCTTTTTAATTCAGAAAAGAGAAAAAAAGTCGTTAGTATGTTATCCCTTGCTGACAAGACACTAACTCATGCAGAAATGACAGGTTTTTATGTAACTTTTTTTTTTTTTTGAGACCAGTATGAAGTAGAATATTTTCTCACTTGGATCTAGCTTTAGGGTTATTTATGACTTAGATCAAGTGTTCCCATCTCTTGAGCTGGAACCCCTTATTTGATGTATCCACTTTTGGTCTCCAAAATGTACTTTCATACCACTTCCTGCCTGAGTCTGACTTGTTTTTTGTCTCCTCTCCTTTTCGCTACCTCTTGTGACAAAGTTCCGAGTCTGTATTCATGGGTCCTGCGCTTCCTGGCAGATTTAGGGGCCTCAGAAACTCATCTAGGCCCAGAGTGACCTCACTTTCTCAGTAACTAGTTAAGGGAGGCAGAAAAGGGGGGAGCCTGGGCCCTCCTTCTACTCCAGACTCCAGCTCAGGGACCCTAATAGTATCAGCTAAGATGGCTGACCTTTTATCCACAAAACACAATACAATTCCCTGGGCTACTTCCCCACAGCAGTCCCCACTTCTTCAAACTCCACTTCACCCTTACCTCAGGGCCTCCTTCCTTGCGTACGATATGTTGTCCACCACTCAATCTCACCAACAGCATAACTTCCTCCCACAGCTCCTGACACCCACAGCCTACCTGACTAACTGGGAGGTTTTTATCTGGTTTCAGCCAGTGCCTGACTGGCTTCAGGTGTCCCAATCAGGCTAGCTGTTTCTACTCCTTTCTAGAAGCTTCCTGATTGGCCTGGAGTAGCCTTTGTTTAGCTATCCAGGGAACAGGGACCTGCACATCCTGAGGCTGATATACCTGCCTTCCAGCACTCTCCTATACCCTTCTGGCCTGACTCCATCACACTCTCTTTTTTCTTGTCTTTTTCTTTCCTTTGCATTTTCCAGGACTCATTCTTTTCTTTCCCTTCCTCTACCTTCACTCCTTCCTTTCTCTTCCTGCACTTCACCTCCCCGCAACCCCTCTCCACCCACATCTGATCCCTTTTTCTCTTCTCAGCTCATCTGTTGATGGCTTCTCTCTTTTCTGCCCCAGCAGCCTCCACTACCCCAAAAGATAAACTCATTGGCCAGAGGAGATTCTTGCCCTCTGTACTGGAAAATATTGTAGTGGTAAGATGGATTTTTCTTCTCTGACCCACATTAGAATAGACAACTAGTGTTGGTCACCTTCATTCAGTTGCTGCTCGTCACACAAAATGCTGCTCGCTGAAAAAGAAGAGCTGGCTTTTCCTTTCATTGGACGCCTGTTTATTTAAAAGGAGAGAGAGAGAGAGAGAGAGGCCTGAATATGAAAAGGAGCCTGTCTGTGTCTAATACAGTAGAGGGATTGTTCAGGAGCAATACATCCTTAGGTAAAGATAGCATGAGTAACCCTGCTAAGGAAGACTCACCATTGAAATATCTTCTTCTCTCCCCCCCTTAATTGTAGATTTCATTTAACCTTTGCAGATGTTAATTGGAAAATTGACACTTCTGAGCCAGTCACAACCACTCTATAATGGACCACAGGGGCCACTGCTGAGAAAAGCCAGCCACTCCATCTCTCTCCTCCTCCCCTCACCCCTCTGGAGCCACACCTTCTGTCTCCAAAGCATTCCCCCACCCTTTCTAGTCTGAAGACTGGGAATGGCGTCTCTCTGTTTTCATTTGTCTCCAGCCTCTCTAAGCTGTGCATTCCTTTCCACATGCCAGCCTGGTATCCCATTTTGCAGCAAGAAGCCGGAGTGACTCACAGCAGAGAAGAGAATCATGGTTGGTCACTTTTCTGTTTTAAAATGACACAAGAATAGGTCAATAGCATTACCTGCTACAGAGCTTCTGCCCACAGACATGAAAGATCTCCAGGGACCATATCCACTTGGGTAGCTGTTAAAAGGTTTGCATTTACAAATCATCTGAGTAATTGGTCCATTCAGGCTGGATACTCCTCTTCTCCATACTTTCTTTTGAGATTTCTGCAGGGAAAGCTAATTTCGGGTGATGCAATTGGCAGTCTCATTCTGCTACTCTTTCTTTCACTGAATGTGAACTGCATTTCTGCCGAGTATATATCCATCTCAGACAGGACTCATTGGCCAAATTCTGCGGAGTCTTTATGTTCATTGGAGAACCTCCATGGGGCTGGTGATAGTGTCTCCCTTCCTCGGCTCAGCCCATCTGTTGCTTCTCTGTTTCCTTCATGCAGATCCCTGAATCTTTAAAGAGACACATTGTGCACCCTGCCATGGAATCATGGAATCCCCTCTTTGCATGTGGGAAAGGGAGATGCTCATATAGAGTGTTCCCACATCCTACAGGTTTTGGAGGCATGATTGGGTCCAAAGTTAGTGAGCAGGGTTGCAATAATACGATGAATGTTTTCCGATCATTAACTTCTTGCAATCCAGCAGCTTTCCAGTTGTTTCCAGTTTCCACAACAAAGTAGTGTCCTGTGACTTGTGCAGCTGTTGTTTATCTACTTTTTGTATTTCATTGCTCATCTGTTTTGGCAAGGAGGTTTGAAATTGGACCACCTTGCCCAGTTTAGGAACCATTTTTATTTTTTGACTAGCAATGGGCCCAAGACACAGAATTCAAACTCCCAAAAGATCAGAACTCTCCAGAGCTAGGCTTTTGTTTTCAGCCCATTTCCATCTGACATTTATTACTCAATGTTTATATGGTTGTTGTGTTTAGAGATCAACCTGATCAGGGCCTCCTTATACTAGGTCTGGGGTTCTCAAACTGGGGGTGGTGACCCCTCAGGAGGTCACAAAGTTATTACCGGGGGGGTCAAAAGAAGTCAGCCTCCACCCTCCAACCCTGCTTCACCTCCAGCATTTAGAATAGTGTTAAATATTTAATATTTAAAAAGTGTTTTTAATTTATAAGAGGGGGGTCACACTCAGAGGCTTGCTGTGTGAAAGGGGTCACAATATAAAAGTTTGATAACCACTGTGCTAGGTGCTGTACAGACGTATAATAATTGACAGAGAGATAATTACGTGATGGCAAGAGTCAAGATTTTCCAAAGGACATGTGGCCAAAGGACATGTCACAATCAATCAACAGTTGGTTAATCTAGTATGGGCCAAATCTTTGACTCCCAAGGGTATGGGAACCCAAGGGACCCTCTGTGCATTGATCACACCCTCCCTATGAGGAATGGAGGTTCATTCATCTTTGTAGCCATCATCCCACACTTATGCATGAGTGGGAAAGAGAGGGGGAAGAGAGCAGGAGGTGGAGGAAGATGTGCTGGAGAGACGTGTTGTTCTCTCCTGTTCCTAATGCCTAAACACAAGGAAAGTAAATACAACCTGATGCTGCATTAATTTTTCTGCAGCGCTCTCTCCATGCTGAGGAAACTTCTAAAAAGGTTGTCCCAGAGCTAGGCACCAGCAGGGAGCTTGCTGGCATTTTGATTTCAGAATTATGATGGCCCAGAGCCAAGGCTGATGTTCAGGGCCTGTGTCTGACTGTAAATGTACCGCTGATGTATACTTAATTTGGGGGCTGGACCCCTTTTTTTTCCCCATGGTTAAAGCAAACCCTGCCCACCCTACTGAAGAACTCAGGAGTGACTGTCCCCATGGCAAGTATGTCCAATCAGGGTCATTATCTGGCAACCAGTTTTTGCTCCCTTTGATCTCAATGAGAATTAGGCCTGAATGAGGAGCGTATTTTAAAAAAATGAGCAAGGCCTTGTGTATTTGGCTCCGTATCCTTTGGGGACATCTAGATTTTCCCCCCGAAATCTCTGGATTTGAATTTGATTCATGTGATGAAAGGGAAAGAATTACAGCTTTCACATTCATGCACAATTTACTTTTTTATTTTCCTTTATTATCTGGGGATATTCAGTAAATCAAGTTCTCCAGATATGTCTAGGGATTCTGATTCTATTTGTGGGGTCCCATTAGTAGCCAAAGCAGTAAATTACTGCTGCTGTGTTTGAAAATTTGTTTAGCTACAGTACATTAGCCCCTTTTGTTTGCTTTTCCACTGATGGAGTGTACATTTTTATTTGAGAACTTGTTTCTTGAATGTCTCATTTATGAATAATATAACGTGTAAAATGTGACGGTCGTAGAACAAAACCTAAAATAGAAAGCACCCTAACTAGTATGCAGAATTAATTTTAAAACCTTTCACAAAATGTTTAATTTGTACTGGATTTTTTTTAACCCCAGTGTGAGTAATGAAAGTCTGACCCTTCTACATAAGGTAACTATATATAATAACCTTTTCCTGGGTCATCCAGCTATCTTTGTTTGTTTGAAAGATTGATAGATCACAGGGTCAAGGGACGTGTTTTATTGTAAGTTTCTGTTCCAAATTTCCTGACATTTTTGGTTTTTTTTTAAAAAAAGGACCTCTGAAAGGCAGAGAAGGGGCTAATAAGAACCAGATCCTAAAGTGATTGTATGTCAAAATGTCAAAAATAACAGCTTTTCTTTGACTCCATAACATTAATCTTAAGGCACATACCTTTATATACACACTGTTTTAATAGGTTGAGTTTTTGTACGTGACCATTTACTACAGGGTGACTTCTAAAGTGACAACAAAATCCCTTGATGGTTTTCAGTAGTTTGGTTTATAGCCTGATACGGACATTTGTTTACCTATTCCGAATCACTTCTTTGTGGTTAAAATTTAGAGGTCTCCTACTTGTGCTGTAAAACTAGATCCTGAGTAAAGAAAAGCTTCATTTCCCCCTTGCCGGTTTGTAGTGTCAAAATTATCACCATGGCAGCAGACCTTAATCCTGAAAGTTAACTTATAGAAGAAAAGACAGCATGTATATTAAGTGGGAGCTTTCCAAAGGCACAAGGGGCAGTGAGTTGCCCAACTTCCATAGAAAATCCACGGGAATTGGGCATCTTACTCCCTCAGGGTCCTTTGACAATCCCAAGGGGTTTTTAAACTATAGCATTTTGTTTTCATTTGTCTAAAAATAGAAACTGAAACCCTAGATCAGCAGTATCCAATATGTTCACCACTAGCCACATGTGGCTAACAGGCTATTGAATTATGGCTAATGCATGAACGTACCAGATTTCAGGGTTATGGTACAAGAAGAAGAATGCAAAGTGTCACACTGAAGTAATTTTGTGTTAGTAGTACCGATTAATGTTTTTTTAACATCTATTTTTTATATTAATAAAAATAATTTGAAATGTCAGTAGTAGTATGTTTTTTAATCCTTTTTATAATGTGGCAAATAAGAAAAATTCAAAACCACAAGTGTGGCTAGCATCAAATTTATATTAAACACCGCTGCCCTAGGTAAATATAAAAGTGGTATTCTGTATTAAATTTGACCAACAATTGTAACATACCCTGTACATCTAAAAGTCATGAAGCCCTGCACAGCCAAAAGAACAGTAAGCGTGGTGAGAGATGCTTAGTTGGCACAGTCTACTATAAATAAGATCTGAAGGAGGAGAGAACAATACACAACTCTAGAAAGTATTCTGCATACAGTGTTACATACATTCTTTACTGAGGAACTTATTTAAACAAACAAAACTAAGCCAGGCAAGCATGGCCAGTAGAGAACTTCCTGCTGTCCCCATGCAGCTGGTATCAAATATTTAAGCTCAGTCCTCTGGGCCTCTTTAACTCTGATATGTTTCAGGCAGAGTTGCAAAATCATAAAAGTACACTATACCTTCCTGTATATAGTCATTGCTCTAGTTTTATTAATTTAAAGCAACAGTGAGAGCAACCAGGACTCTTTCCTCCACCCATTTAAAAACAGCTTCTGCTGATCAGATGCACTAGTTTGAGCTGATCTTCAAATATGATAGATAGGCAGATGGACAAATGATTGGCTACAATTTTTTTTCCCCATTGAAAAGTATGCTCACTCTGGTTTCCACACTTCAGTGAGAACTCCTGCTGACTCCTTCCTTAGCATAACTGGAATAATTTAAACCAAGAGTTTATTGAACATATGGAACAAACAACAGATCCATCCAACATATTTGGACTGGATGGCTCCAGATTTTTGTATCTTGTCAGAGTAACACTGTTTTCATGTAGAAATTTCCACCAGTCTGGACTGATGAGCTCTGAAGTATAGTAGTGCTGATGCATGTGGATATTGAAGAACCAAGGTAGGAATAGCTCTGTATCCAAATGCAGAATCTGATTAGACTAACCTGGCTAAACTACAGTGCTAAATGAATGCCAGTGATGAATTCCAGGTTGTTGCTAAGAAGTCTGTTCTGAGGCAGATTCTCTGACAGCCCATGATATGGCCAATGGCCATAATGGAATGAGCATTATTCAGTTTAGACATAGGATCTCTTCTGTTTAAGTTTTATTGATGCACAGATGTATCCATCTTTTAAGCCCTGAGCAAGACACTTTATCATAACTTACACTATAAAAAAGAAATTAAAGTTTCTGTGGTACAACCAAGATAAAGCTTCATGATTAATATGTGGGGCCAGTTTTCAGACATCATTGATCAAGTAACTATTTTAGGATCCTAAATGCAGATTTGAATTTCCTAATCCAGAATTAAACACTCTCTTTTTCTGACTCCTCAGTTTGGAAATTGCTCTCCTCATGTCTGCCATTTTTTCTTCAAGTACAGGAAGAAGGATTTGGAGAGCAACTCCAAAGGGATATTTTATGATGTGTGCAGAATTCCGAGCCAGCTTGGTTTATGGACCTGTCCATTGTGCACAATCCTACCTCTAGGATACAGCACACTGAACCTTAAAAAAAGACCCAAAAGGGACAAATCAGACAACCTTTCTACTCACAAAATGAACATAACAGGGCCTAATCCTGCATTCCTGTTATACCCTAAACTCCGGCTGAAGTCAACGAGAGTTTTGATTGTAGAAGAAATGTAAGATCAGACTCTGAGAGATACATCGTATACAGTGTGTGATGGAGTCAGACCAGAAGGATATAGGAGAGTGCTGGAAGGCAGGTATATTAGTCTCAGGATGTGCAGGTCCCTGTTCCCTGAATAGCCAAACAAAGGCCATTCCAGGCCAATCAAGACACCTGGGGCCAATTAAGAACCTTCTAGAAAGGAGTAGAAACAGCTAGCCTAATTGGGACACCTGAAGCCAATCAGGGACTGGCTGAAACCAGATAAAAACCTCCCAGTTAGTCAGGTGGGTGTGGGTGTCAGGATCTGTGAGAGGAAGTTGTGCTGTTGGTGAGACTGAGTGTTGGACAACATATCATACAGAAGGAAGGAGGCCCTGAGGTAGGGGTGAAGTCGGGTTTGAAGAAGCAGAGACTGCTGTGGGGAAGTAGCCCAAGGAATTGTATTGTGTTTTGTGCCTAAAAGGTCAGCCTTCTTAGCTGATACTATTAGGGTCCCTGAGCTGGAGTCCGGAGTAGAGGGCGGGCCCGGGCTCCCCCCGTTTTCCATCTTCCATACTGGCCTGTGATGAAGGTAACTCACTAGGCAGTGACTCTTGCCAATTATACTGAGAAAGGGAGGTCACTCTGGGGCCTAGATGAGTTTCTGAGGCCCCTCAATCTGCCAGGAAGCGCAGGACCCACAAGTACAAACTTGGAGCTTTGTCACAAGTGTTATTGAAAAGACTATCTCAATGTGGCAGGAAAAATCCTCCACCAGTGTTATTGCTTTAAGATGTGACTTTGAAAAACTAAGATAGAGTAACTAGGGGATTGCAGTGGAGATTAACATTCCTTGGGCAGAATGGCAAGCTTTTATTTTGAAAGCAACCTGGGCTCCACTTAAAGCAGTAAAACACATAAGAATTTATTATGACTGGGAAAGTCTCCTATTTAACCAAGTCAAGACACAACTATGGCAACATGTGCACGTTTTGCCTTTCAAGACACATAATGTGGTATATTTTGTCTTTGCACAATTACTTTAAAGCACAACTGTCATTATTCTATAACATCAAAACAGCACAAAGTTTCAATATAAAGGATACATAATATGTAGATTTTATATGCAGTGTCTCCAGTTTATGCTTTTGGAATCATGAAGATGACTTATGTGTTGTGTTTGCATTGGCAAAGGCTCAAAACCCAGAAATATATTTCAGGCTAAACTCGGCAGATATTATCTCAAATCATTTAAAAGTTCATTATAGGACACCCGCTAGTGCTGCTATAGTAAAGGGTCTGTCAGTATTTTTCAAGGGTTTATAACTCAGCCATTCAAAAAAAAAAAATCTCTGTAGGCTGAAATTCGGCATTCAGGGGCTGAGCCCAGCAGCAAATTATTTTTACAGATTAAAAAAATAAAATTGACAATTTTTTAAATTATAGGTGGGTTAATTGTTGTTTTGAAATTTTTTGCTTTCAAACCATTTCCCTCTACTTCTCTCACTTAAAATGTTCTTTAAAAATTGTTTTATAAGGTGCGACTCTAGAATACAGATAAGCTTTCATTGTGTGTTAAAGCTAGAAAAGGCAGAAATTTAACTCGGAATAGATCAGAATGCTTTGCACTTGCATGGTACAGCACTTTTCAGCTTCAAAGTGCTTTACAGGCATTATCTAATTCATCTGCACAGCGTCTGTGATGCAGGGAGGGCTTATTATCCCCACTTTACAGTTAGAGAAATTGAGCCAAAGACCTTAAGGCTAGTTTATTTATTTGTTTTAAAGGAGTTTAAGACAGGTGCATAAATCCCATGTGAATTTCAAGGGGATTTGGGTGTCTAACTCCCTTAGGCCACTTAAAAAATCCCAGCCCAAGTGCTTCATCCAAGGCCACAGAAGGCATCTATTCAGAGCCAGGATTAAAACTGAGGAGTTCCAGGTTCCCAGTTTTGCTGCTACACCACTCAATTCTCACAAGCACAATAATTACTTCTCACAAGAAATTCCATTTCATTTTTAGTAGTTTCTCATATATAGCAATGGCACCTGGATGATCTAGAGGTCTGCTTCATCACTGGAAGGGCCATCAAATTAGCCATGTCACAATATGGCATTATGCTGTTTGCCCCATGAAATACACTGATATGTAACAATATGGCATTATGGCTTCATGTTGTCATCATCTGTGCACTGGCTATGATAATAGTATTTCATCAGCACCTTTCAGCCTCCTGCTAAAGGAAGGGCTTCTGATTGTATAAAAGGTGAGATCAGGAGGGCTTTGATGGAAGTGCAAAGGGGATCAGAAGGAGCCTAGATGGTTTGGGAGATGCCTGAATTCAAGAGAGGAATTGAGCGATGTATATTATAGTGCTTATTGAAAGAGTGGGATAGATGCAGCAATGTTGTAGGGAGGGAGTCAGTAGTCTAGAATAGATGCTAAGAGTCACAAGCCTCCTTATTAGGGCTATTAAACAATTGAAAAAATTAATTGTGAGATTAAAAAGAAATCTGTGATTAATCAGAGTTTTAATTGCACTGTTAATAATAGAATAGCATTTATTTAAATATTTTTGGATGTTTTCTACATTTTCAAATATTGCTTTCAATTTCAGCACAGAATACAAAGTGAACAGTGTTTATTTTATTATTTTCATTACAAATATTTGTGCTGTAAAAAAGTTAAAAGAAATTGTACTTTTTCATTCACGTCATACCAGTACTGTAGTGCAATCACTTCATTGTGAAAGTGCAATTTACAAATGTAATTTTTTTACATAACTGCACTCAGGAATAAAACAGTGTAAAACTTTATAGCCAACAAGTCCACACAGTCCTACTACTTGTTCAGCCAATAGCTCAGATAAACAATTTTGTTTACATTCTTGGGAGATAATGCTACCTGTTTCTTATTTACAATGTCCCCTGAAAGTGAGAATAGACGTTCACATGCCACTTTTGTAGCCGGCATTGCAAGGTAGTTATGTGCCAGGTATGTTAAACATTTATATGCATCTTTATGCTTCAACTCCAGTTCCAAAGGACATGCTTCCATGATGATGACGGGTTCTGCTTCATAATAATCCAAAGCAGTGTGAACTGATGTCCTTTCATTTTCATCATCCGAGTCATATGCCACCAGCAGAAGACTGATTTTCCCTTTTGGTGGTTCAGGTTCTGTAATTTCCACATTGGAGTGTTGCTCTTTTAAGACTTCTGAAAGCATTCTCCGCTCCTCATCCCTCTTAGATTTTGGAAGGCACTTCAGATTCTTAAGCTTTGGGTCAAGTACTATAACTATCTTTAGAAATACCATAGTGATATTTTCTTTGTGTTTTGTCAAATCTACAGTGAAAGCGTTATATGATTTAAGAAGATATGCTGTGTCATCATCTGAGACTGCCATAACACAAAATATATGGCAGAATGCAGGTAAAACCACAGAGCAGGGGACATACAATTCTTCCCTAAGGAGTTCAGTCACAAATTTAATCAACATATTATTTTTTTCATGAGCATCATCAGCATGGAAGCATGTCCTCTGGAATGGTGGCCAAAGAGTGAAGGGGAATACAAATGTTTAGCATATCTGACATGTTAATACCTAGCATTCCAGGCTACAAAAGTGCCAGGGGAACACTTGCTCTCACTTTCAGGTGACATTCTAAGCAAGAAGTGGCAGCAGTATCTCCCGTAAATGTAAACAAACTTCTTTGTCTTGACGATTGGCTGAACAAGAAGTAGGACTGAGTGAAGTTGTTGGCTCTAAAGTTTTATGAGCGCAGTTATGTAACAAAAGAATCTACATTCGTAAGTTGCACTTTCTTGATAAAAAGATTGCACTACGGTACATGTATGAGGAGAATTGAAAATTACTATTTCTTTTATTTTTTTTACAGTTCAAATATTTCTAATAAAAAATAATATAAAGGAAGAACTGTACACTTTGTATTCTTTGTTGTAATTGAAATCAATATATCTGAAAATGTGGAAAAGCATCCAAAAACATTTATAATAATTTTACATTGGTATTCTTTTATTGTTTAACAGTGCAATTAAAACTGTGATTAGTAGCAATTATTTTTTAAATAGAGTTAATTTTTTTTGAGTTAATTGCTTAATTACTGCAATTAATTGACAGTCATAATCCTTATAATAATCCTTAATAAAAGAAAATGGAACACACCCACCTACCTCACACTTCTCCAGTCTGGGTAAATTCAGAAGCATAATGCCTTTAACATATAACAGTGGAAGATCTTTCTTACCATAGCTCTCTCAGTAAGTAGGTACCACAGTGTGGAATGTTTGGAAGTGTTGTCAGACCTTTATTTTATTTTCACTTATAAAACTACTTTGATCTATGTGAACTTTCATTACAAAATGCCAAATCACATGAAACTTACCCAGGTTCAAACTCTATTAGAAATACAAACCTCTATTCAGGTTCACAATTGGTTGTACCCTTGTCTGATTTATGTTTGGATCCAAAGTTTATGGATGTGAAGCTGAACTGAGTTAAATTTGACAGATTCACCATGTGTTTTAAGATGTGATACTTGGGAGGGAAGAAGGTAAGCACTAAAACAAATAGAAACCTTAGAAAAGGGTTGGACGTTCCTCAAAACCAAAATCACGGTTTTTTAAAGCTCAATTTCCATTTATAACTTCAGGATAACCTTTCTGTACCCTCCATATAACCAGTACTACATCATTGTCAGTTATGACTACTACCTTGGTTTTTATACAGTGATTCTCAAGCTTGTTGAAATCTTCTCAACACTTACTTCATTCCTGGCATCTCATGCCTTGCTTCTTAAGAAACATGTATATGGTATTAGTTGTCTATGGTGTTGTCAGCAAGATGATTACAATGAAATTAATATTCCACTTTCTGACTGTATTGTATAGTAAGCAGCTAAATTGCTGCCTTTGAATACAATGAAGAATTATATAGATCAGCATGGTAGAGAAATGTTATACTGGATAATTAAATGTGGTTATTCAGAAGTTCCGCATTATTAATGTGATTTTATTAAATGCAGATTACAGTGAGAACCCAAGAATGTGTGAGCTGATGTAGATTACACTTCTGCATTTCGTAAGATAGTCAAAAGTATTTCTAGTCCTGCAGAGGGGCATACAAAATGATTAAAGATGATATTAGGCTTGCATGGAGAATTGACTAGGAGTTGGTGGACTGAGTCTTCCTTCCCAGGCCAGAGTCAGAATTGCAGAGAAGCATGTCCATTACCCACCTTGGTGCCTACTCTTACCTGTGGGCTGGAACCGGGATTGCTTCCCCTTTGTTCTCATTACACAGGAGTTCTTGGATCACCATATTTATGACAACATAGATCCACTGTTGTCTCGCTCAGCTCTTGTCAGCACGTTAGAAGTTCACCTAATTAGCACAATGAGTGTGCAGAGATTTCCTTATTATTAAAATTAATAGTACCGAGAGACCAGCCAAGAGCAGGGATCCATTGTGCTAGGTGCTGTACAAATAGAATGGCAGCCTCCACCCAAAAGAGCTGACATTATAAATGGTGTAAGGGGACGGGGAAGAGGTGGACCACACAAGCAGAGTAAACAGTGGACTGAAACATCGTATTGGCACCACAGTTTTTGGATGTGGTTTAGTTAGGAAGGTATTAGCTAAATGGAAGGGAGAGGAGGCAGCATCGAGGGCAGGGGGCGGGACTGAGGTGATGAGACCAAGCAATCACAACAGAAATTAATAATAATAATAATTAGTAATAGATTAAGACATGTGTGTTGATCATTCCTGTATTCCTCTAAAGTCAAAGATGGTATTTAATGGAGTTGTACAAACCATGTTGATTGTTTTGCCAGTAGTAGGTATATGCTGCTTTACCAACCTTTTCATTAGCTTTTGCTGCTGAGATTAATACATGATAATCAAAGATTTTTTTTATTGTAAATAAATGGGTTTAGTGCTGGTGTTAGAGTTCAAACAAGGAGATTGAATTTTTCTGGGTATCTATAGAATGGGCGCCACATAACATAATATATCAGAAATTTCCCCACTAGTATGCTTCAATCTTCACCTGTAAGTTTTATTCCCAAATATACTTCTAATGGCTCATTCATTCCTTGGCCTAGCTGCTGAAACAGCCAACAGATGGTAATACTTTTGAGGCACTAGTGCCCAAAGTTGGCTTTGAATCTGTGACACTGAGTTGAAAGGCGGTGTATCCCATTACTAATACCCCAATCCATCTAGTCTCTGATTTGAAAGGACTTAATTAAATCTTGAATACTGTTAACCAGAAGTAGTATCTTTACTAAAAGATGTTGGATAAAACAGCACTTGACGGAAGAAGACAATGTTCACAAATGGATTAGAAAAGATTAACATCTCCACATTCTTATTTAACATTCCTCATCTCCAGAAAATGAAAGAACTCTTTGTCTTATAATTACACTTATAATCATGTGAGATACTTCAGAGTGAAACCTGACTTAAACAGCCTTTGTAAAATAATTTCCTGAAATACCAAAATATGTCCCCATCTCCCCCATTTTGAATTTTGGCCTTACTCCTTAGTACACTTAAAGATTACAACACTTATAAAGTGCTTTGCAAACATTAGTGAGGATGTGTTTAAATCTCATTTTTTCTCTAAAATGTAGCTATTCTGCAACTCATTTTAAAATTGCTCTTTTTTACGGTCATTTCATATTTAGATCTTAATGCATAAAGTGCTAGATTTTTAGAAGAGCTAAGTACCCACTTAATCAGCAAACCAAGTGGGCAGATTTCAGAAGAGTTCAGTACATTGAGTGCTGGGCTGTTTTGAAAATGTCCAGAAGCGTCACTCTGGGAGCTGTTGGGTGCTGAGCACCTTTGAACATCTGGCCCCAGTTGCCGGTGCTGAGCACTTGAAAATGTGGTCTTGATCTAATTTGAAAATCTCTCCATAACTGTAAGGCTATGAAGTGAGGCAAGAAGTGCAATGAGGAGCAATGAACAAATTACTCAATACTTGTTATGTTGAATGAAGCGAAGTAGGATAACACTGGGGAAAGCTGAGAGAAGAGAGCTCACAACGCCTGTTTTTCTGACTACATGTCTATGCGGAGAAAAGAAAGGTTGCAAGAAGTATAGTGTGTTTCTCTAAATAAGTGAAGTGAAGGCACCTGAGCTTGTCCTTTTGCTACTACACAACGTTATATTGGATATAATGCTGGCTGTGAAAAGCCTGGCTGGTCTACTCAGAAGTGAAGTTTGTCATTGTCTGATTTTGTTTACACTCAGTTCTCTTGTCTGCCTACATAAGGCAAGAATAAGGTTTCTTTAAAACATTGTTCTCTAAGTTGGAATTCATTGTTCATCATCTTTCCCTGTATTTATTAGATTACTTCTTGACACTTGATGAGCCTATGAATAACATCACCACCACCCTCGGCCAAACTGCAGAACTGCATTGTAAAGTCTCCGGCAATCCTTCTCCAACTGTGCGTTGGTTGAAAAATGACGCCCCAGTTGTTCAAGAACCCAGGAGGATATCTTTTCGTGCAACAAGCTATGGGTCTCGATTACGAATAAGAAACCTTGACACTACAGATACTGGCTACTTTCAGTGTGTTGCTAGTAATGGCAGGAAGACTGTTTCCACAACCGGCGTGTTGTTTGTGAAATTTGGTAAGATTTCTCTCTTTTCAAACTTGCTTGTTAAACAATTGCTAATGAAAATTGCCAGGTGAACAACTCTGAACACAACAGTCCTGTTAGCTGAAAAGGTTACACAGAGCCCCAATTACTCATTTGAAGAACTGGGCAAATAATATGTATGAATAACTTATTTGATGAATTTTTTTAAAAAAATCATAAATTAGCCAAATTTTCCTCAAATTTACTGTTTTTTCAAAAATTTTCACTAAATACTGTCTGTGAATAATTCTTGGCTTTTAGGTGATTCACAAATTGTTGCTTCTGAGCATGTGGTATTTGAAAGTCAGGCTATTTTGTTTGGACAAATACATAGAATTCTCGCTTTTACAGAGCACTCTGGTAAAAACAGACACCTGGTATGTTTCTGTTTTCTGACAGGAGCAGACTAAATCTCATAATCAGATTTCTGGAGCAAATACTTAGTAATATCAATTTGAAATATTATACAATATTCTGATTACAATTTGCGGATTCAGTGAGCATTCCTACCCGTGAACTCAGTTGCTTTTTGCAAATGCAAAAAGGGGTGTGAAAACAGTCAAAGGCCCTGATCCAAAGTCTGTTGAAATCAACGGGAATCTATCCATTGACTTCAGTGGACTTGAATCAGACCTAAAGAGAATTTTTAAAAAAATTCAAAAGAGTATTCACATGAAACAATGATGCAGAGTTTATCCAGTTATAGTTTCCAGGAGTTGCAAGTGCATAGAGCCCTGCATGGATACACATTTGTATCCACAGATATAAATCTGTATCCATGGAGGTGCAGGGCTGAACTGGGAACCACAGCTGGGAAAGGAACAGCATGTCAGGCCACTACTCCCAGGAGCCAGCACCCCGCACCAGCAGCTCCTTTAGTGTGGCTGTACCGTCCTCAGTCTTGCAGACTAAGGTGGGCACCAGGCAGCAGTTGCTTCCATGCAGCGGTCTGCATCTCCTCTTATGGGGGTGAGGGGGAGATATAAGACCAGGGGACTGAAAGGACTGTATTGAACAGTGTGCCACACAAGCATGGACTTTTGGAACAAAAAGTGTTAAATGGATTTCCTGGGGAATGTCTAGGGAGAGGTGAAGCTATGTTCTGAAAAGGGGGCCATTGATGATTATCTGTGACTACATGAGGCCAAGATCAAAGGCCTAAGCTGTGTAAAGAAAAGATTGATCTATTCATGGTAGTTCTGATTCAGACAGTTATGAACTTGTGACCACAGGGAAATCCCCATTTGTGGGTTTTGAAGGACTGATACCAACCAGAGTCCAAGGCTGGAGTTGGGGTGACTTTCTGTAATCCTTTTAGTATGCATGTATATTCTTTTATTGCTTTAATGTATTTTCTCTGTAGTGCTTCACTGTAAGAATAAATATGCTTTCTTAAAAAGCTGTGTGGTAACTTGTGACTGCTGGCCATTATAGCTATGCATAGCCTTTGGAGAGACAGCAAAGCAGAGATGCTGGCCTGTTGAGGCAGTCTGGCTTACTGAGGCTATAACAGTATAGACAGGGAACTCTGGTCAGGGGAGAGAGAAATGGAGGTTTTTGCCCAAGAGAGATCATGGCTGAGGATCTGGGAGCCTAGAGTGGGCTCCCTTGAGGGACCATAGAGAGGGAATAGAGATGCAGTTTCCCTGAACTGTGACAATTTGTTAGACAGCTTCTGCTGTGTGATTCAGTTTTGTCTTCTGCTTTTGGAAACTGAGAATCATCTGCTAAAATATATAAACCACTTTCCATGTGGTATACCATTGCTTTCATCTTTAAAAAGTTTTGCTAAAACTTTGTGTTAGTTATCCCTTCATAACTAATATCTGCTGTTTTTGTTCTATCATTTTACCAGGGCCTCCACCAACAGCAAGTCCGGGATCATCGTAAGTTGTTTCATGTCTATGATACTGATTTATTAATTCTGGATTTGAACAGTCCAACATTAACTCACCATTTTATGTGATAGAAGCAGTTATACATTCTGCTTAAATTCAGATAATATACAGTAATTTCAGATAACTGTATGACCTATTCTGTAGGCATATTTTTCCAGTATGCTACTGATTCCTATTTCTTACACCTGACTTTTTATATTTGCAACATTATTTTATTTTATAAATGCTTTGAACTGCATGATACCCTTAATATTCTCTCAGGAATCCCATTGATTTCAGCTGGCATAATGAGCATGGCATATGGATAGAATATGGCCCTGCTATGTGTTAGAGCCCAAACTTGCAAACACTTGCAACTGGGTGCAGTTCTTACTACCACAAGTAGTCATATTGATACTAGAGGGACTGAAGGTAGTACGCACTATGTCTGTTAGAAATGTTTACTGGATGAGGTGCTTAAATGTGAAATGTGCACTTGGAAGAGGTGTTTCATTATGTCATGACAACATTACATACTGAAACTTAGGGTATGTCTTCACTACCAATGTTAAAGTGCTGCCACGGCACACATTAACATGGCTATGTAGTCGTGGCACCAGTGCTGGGTGTTTTTTCGCACCCCGGCGTGAGAAAGTTTCAGCACTGTAAAGTGGCAGTGTAGACAAGGCATTAAATCCTGGCCTTATAATTGGCTTCACACAGATATACCCTCATATCATCTGTAGGCGGTGCCATTGACTTCAGTAGTTCTCACTAGCGAAAGGATACTCTCACATGGATCCAGTTATAGGATAGAAGATGCAAGTTGCTGATCTTGTATTATTACCCTAGCGTTTTCTTTTTTAAAAGTATCTTCAATTGTTCTACAGTTTGAAGTTAACTTGCTGGCCCTGTATTATGTGTACAGTTTATTACCTGCATGCACAGGGGGAATAAAACTGAAACCTGACCTGTTGTGACATTGAGGAAGCTGCATTGGTTAAAAAATAAATGTAAGAGTAACCAAAACAAATACATTAAACCACTAAATACATTTACTAGGTGTGTGAAATCTTGAAGCTGGTGAATGTTCCGTGTAGAAAGATGATCAGATAACTCTCGCCGTATTGCAGAGAATAAAAGTGATTGTTGCAATCTAGGGAAAGCCATCCTGTAACTGCAAAATGACATGCTATGATGCCCTCTAATGGAATATCACAAAATGTGTCTTTGTCATTCGTTCTGAAGGTAATTTAAATAAAGGCAGATTGGTTTGTTTAGGAAGGGAGAGCTTTTTGTTTCCACTTAGACTTCTTTTGTAGCTTTCTAACCTTGAGGAAAGTACTGTTAAATGCCTGTTAAGTCCCAGTGCTGGATAAGGTTGTGTTCCTCTGCAGTTCAGGAGACTTGATTAGTGACTTGCAAAGACACAATCTTCTGTACTTTTCTGTTGGGCTTCTTTTGAAAAGAGGTTTTGAGGTTTGAATGAGTTAAACTGGGTGTCACTATCTGGTGAAGCAAATGTGCAAGAAAACAGAGGGAGAGCAAAGAAATGAGGAAAAAAGGCTAGCTTTTCACTCTCTGGACATTCAGAATTTTAAATGAAATATATTTGAGGACTTCTTTCAGCCTCTCTTTATGGCAGCTTCTATGTGCAGCTAGCTAATGCCCTGATCTAATCACACTGAAATAAATGGGAGTGTTCCAGCTGATTTCAGGGAGTGCTTTCTAAATTCTAAGGGACTAATCCAAAATCCACTGAAGTCTATGGAAAGACAGTCACTAACTCAAAGTACACTATATCAGGCACTAATTTAGGAAATGAAAAATTTATCATTCTCTCCTTAATAATACAGGATTTAATTTAATTTTCAGCACAGATGGCCCATTATTTTGCATGTGTACAAATACAAAAGTGTTAAAAAGAGGAAATTAAAATGAAACTTTATTTCCAATGGCTGGGTTTTTATCTGTGTATTGTAATTTTGTAACCAAAAAATAAACTTCAAGGAATCACATTTCACCACCCCAGAAAAGTGTAGATTGACTCTTAAGTGGGATTATGTTGTAATACACATTGTGAAAGACATGAAATATGAACAGTAAATAGAGTGTGCTTTGTTTGTAGAAAATATGTGCTATACAGAACTTAACTATGTATTAGAGAGATCAGTCAGGGAAGATGCTTATGAAAAAGGAATGGAAAACTGGTAATTCATACTAAAATAGAATAAAAACCTCAACAAGGGATCTCCTGCAAATGTACACAAACCTGTTTGTCTGAGCAATTGACTGAACAAGAAGTAGGACTGAGTGGACTTGTACACTCTTAAGTTTTATTTTTGAATGCTGTTATTTTTCTGTACGTAATTCTACATTGGTAAGTTCAACTTTCATGGTTAAACAGATTAACAGATACTTGTATTAGGTGAATTGAAATACTATTTGTTTTGGTTTTTACAGTGAAAATATTTGTAATAAAAATGAATATAAAGTGAGCACTGTACACTTTGTATTCTGTGTTATAACTGAAATCAATATATTTGAAAATATCGAAAATATCCAAAAATATTTAAATAAATGGTATTCTATTATTGTTTAACAGTACGATTAATCACTATTCATTTTTTTAATTCCTTAATTAGTTTTTTTAATTGCTTGAGAGCCCTATTTTTCTACTTACCATTTGTTCTGTTTCTTAAATTTTCTTTTTTTAACTGAAAAGCTTGAGAGATTAGATTTGGTGGGGAAAGGAACAGGGCCTATGGGACAATGGAAGAGAGACTGACAATGGTGTGCCCGCATGTGCGATCGAGAACAGCCTCATTCTATTTTATCCCTCGCTCGTCCCCCAATATCAGAGTAACCAAGCCACCATTGCTGCTGCTGTTCCAGGGGAAGTGTTTTAAAGTCAGTTGAAATTAGGAGCATTCAGCATCTACCACTCCAGCACAGTCAAGGCTATGTCTTAAAAGAGCCTAAAACTGTTAATTGCATGGAGCTGCTGTGTCTGCATGTCCCATTTGTTTTTGGGACAGACATGTTTAGATAAATCCTGAGCCAAGTAAAGAGGCTCAGAGGGTATGTCTTCACTACCCGCCAGATCAGCGGGTAGTGATCGATCTTTTGGCGATCGATTTATCGCGTCTCATCAAGACGCAATAAATCGATCGCCAACTCTGGAACTCCAGCTCGCTTGGAGTTGACAGGGGAACCCGCTGCCGATCACTGCTGCCATGAGGACGGCAGGTAAGTCAGCCGAAGATGCATAAGAACATAAGAGAGGCCGTACTGGGTCAGACCAAAGGTCCTTCTAGCCCAGTATCCTGTCTACCGACAGTGGCCAATGCCAGGTGCCCCGGAGTGAGTGAACCTAACAGGTAAAGATCAAGTGATCTCTTTCCTGCCATCCATCACCCCCCTCTGACAAACAAAGGCTAGGGACACCATTCCTTACCCAGCCTGGCTAATAGCCATTAATGGACTTACCCTCCATGAATTTATCCAGTTCTCTTTTAAACCCTGTTATAGTCCTAGCCTTCACAGCCTCCTCAGGCAAGGAGTTCCACAGGTTGACTATGCACTGTGTGAAGAAGAACTTCCTTTTATTTGTTTTAAACCTGCTGACCACTAATTTCAATGGGTGACCCCTAGTTCTGCTATTATGGGAACAAGTAAATAACTTTTCCTTATTCACTTTCTCCACGCCACTCATAAATTTATATACCTCTATCATATCCCCCCCTTAGTCTCCTCTTTTCCAAGCTAAAAAGTCCTAGCCTCTTTAATCTCTCCTCATATGGGATCTGTTCCAATCCCCTAATCATTTTAGTTGCCCTTCTTTGAACTTTTCTAATGCCAGTATATCCTTTTTGAGATGAGGAAACCACATTTGTCCACAGTATTCAAGATGTGGGCACACCATGTATTTGTATAAGGGCAATCAGATATTCTCCGTCTTATTTTCTATCCCTTTGTTAATGATTCCTAACATCCTGTTTGCGCCGACTTTAGCTACGTTATTCACGTAACCGAAGTTGCGTATCTTCGGTCGACCCCTCCCCCCAGTGTAGACCAGCCCTAAGACACAATTCTGCTCCCAGGATTGTGAGTGTAAGTATGCTTTACAGAAATGCATTATTAAAACACTTCTTGAAATTTCTTTTTAGTTTCCATGGCCTATTGAGTGGTCTGCTTCTTAAGTGCCTCTGAACTGTGCCACTCACTTAATCTTTGGACTGTTTGGCTGCTGCTGTGATAGAGCAGCAGATAGGGAACAGACAGAATAGGTCAGTACAGCAGAAGACTTTGGAGACATGACACAGCAGATTCCAGAGATAAGAGGATTTAATATATATTTAAAAATACTTCAGCCCTGGAAAGTGGTTGAATCCCCAGCCACCTGCCTTGTGAGGTGATTTTGTCCTCTGTTGTCACTTCTCATGGTTTCCATTAGTTGGAGTGATCTTTTTACACTGGTTCTGATTATGTATTTGCTCACTCCAGGATAAATCAGGAGTAACTTACAAAGGCAATAGAGATGTAACACATTTTATGCTGGTGTAACTGAAAGCAGATCTACTCCAGTGGAGTTTTGTGGGTGTAAAACTGGTGTGAAAGGAGAATCAGGACCATTGTAATGAGCCCTTTCACCTAATAATCTGTTTCAACCGCTGTCGTTTCAGGAGTGTAAGTTGGCTCAGGTCAGGAACTTCATTTTCAAACCAACAGATTCTGTGCAGAATGAAATTCAGTCAGGAACTAATGGTGCTGAGAATTTTAGCCTGAGAAAAAAACATTTTCATATAAAATCATATCAAATTTTAAAACCAATCAAGATGAAACATGCATGCACGTAGCTGATTGTGAAGAGGGTCATTTTAAGGAAGCTTAGAAAACACTATATATTTTGTGCAGAAGCTCTGCAAACTACAAAAATCACAGACTTCCTATTCCTTGGAAACTTTTTCTACAGTTGTAGGCCAAGCCCAGCTAAAGAGAGGCCTGTTATTCTGCTATGGCTGCACATTTTAACTTTCCAAATTGGAATTTTGATTTAATCATACTGCAAACATTGCATTAATGATGTGGTGCTGCTTACACATATTTTGTAGGTGTAGGTGACACACGGTTTTATATTTTGATGAAGAAAACAGTCCAGTTTATCTATATTATTAACCAACTCTTGGAACTGCAATGAACTGAAAGGGCACCTCCAAAAATGAAGCCAAGTGAGTATATCTTGTGTCAGTTTAGCTATTGAGAGGTTTTCCTATCCTTTATACATAGCCACTTTAGCTAAACGAGTATTGCTTTTAAATTTAACTGCCTTGGAGAAAAATTGGCATGGGCTGTAATTAAAGGAGGAATTGGGTCTTGATTTGTAAACCCCAGAAATAGTTTGCAAGATTCGCGAAACCACAAACTCCATAGGGTCTCCCCATCCCTATTTTCTAATGATTAGCGTTTCTTTAGTTGAACACATCTGCAGTATCTTTGCTTTTACAAAGTGGCTTTCTATGGTTGGATGTCAGCATGGTTTTCTTCAACAAGAAAATGTATTACCACTGGCTGGCATCCAGGTGGTGCTTGGCCAACTATGTACTTGATCAGGCATTTCAAAGAGAAGCAGAGGGAATCATCTGTGTTGACTACCAAAGTACTCTACTCTTTAAAGAGGAAAAAACACTGAAAAAGAATCAAACTTCAGTCATGTGCAAGAGGCAACAGATCAGCTTCAACTGGCATCCTCACCATGATGTTCGTCAGGCTCCCCAAAGCTAGTACTTCCAATACATCTGCCATTAGTGGCCCTCTTCACTTGGGCAGTGCATCAAGTGACATCGCACAGATCATCAGCTGATGAAGATTATCCAGTCACTGTTTCTCAGTGACAGTGGAGACTTGAACGGGGATTGAAGCTTGGCGTTTTGGACCCAGATCTTTTACAGCCTTAATGCACTGTGGTATAGTAGCCTGTATGTAAGGATCCCCAATTTCCTCAGGCACTGTGGAAATAGAAGCTGTATTCATTTCTACCCCACCCCAAGTCCTCACATTTAACACCATCTATAGAGAAAAATGTTTCTCATAAAAGCTGCCTTCTTGGAGTCCTGTACTCTGTCTTGGAAGAGGAGTTGTATGTTTCTTTCTGTTACTCTCTCGGCAAACTCAGTTGCACCTTCTGCAACTGCTGACGTAAATGTACCATCACGCACACATCACAGCGAGGTGCTATGAGACTGAGACTAGGAAAACTGACTGTAATTATTTCATCCATATTGTGAAGCTGACTCATTAGTTCAAAAATGACACTGCTGCCTGCCCAGCAGGCTTTTTCCAAGCCGTCAGATACATCGTGGAGAAAACAGACCCAGACAGTAAAGAGCATAGTCAGACCTGAGAAGGTGTTCAGGAACTACCCAGGTTTATTTGTGCAAATGACATGGTTGCAGGACTAGCTGCACCTGTTTTCCTTCTGTTCCCTCTGAGTGCACCACCTCAGGTGTTAGACGACTTCTTCAGGGTGGTAGAATTGAGGGGGAGGGCTAGAGCCTCTGCAGTGGAAATATTCAGGGGGTGGATCTGTGTTTCGACACTCTCAATGTCCCATAGAGACAAGAGCGGAACCCTGTTATGTTTCACTCCTGCTCGCATGTGCCAGGGGTGAGGTGGGGAGGCAAAGATAAGAGTGTGACTGGACGAGGGGCTGGAGCAGCTACTGCAGTGTATGAGATCCAGGGCTGGTGCAACCACTAGGCGAACTAGGCAACCACCTAGGGTGCCAGGTGGTTGGGGGTGCCAAAAAGCACGCTCAGGGGAGGTGGTGGAGTGGAGGTGAGCTGGGGCAGGGGGGGCATGGGGAGGGCTGCCTGCAGCAAGTAACGGGGGTGGGGGTGAGAGCACAGGAGAACCTCTTCCCGCCCCAGCTCACCTCCGCCTCCTCCCCTGAGCACGCCGCCCCTGCTCTGCTTCTCTCCCTCCCAGGCTTGCCACGCCAAACAGCTGATTTGTGCCGCAAGTCTGGGAGGTGGGAGAAGTGGAGCAGCAGCAGCGTGCTCAGGGGAGGAGGAGGAGGAGTGGAGGTGAGCTGGGGCGGGGAGCTGCTGCAGAGCTCCCCGGCTGGTGGGGGAACTGCCACAGGGCTCTCCAGGTGGAAGGGGACGGGGGCGAGGAGCTGCTGCAGAGCTCTCTGGGTGGGGGGGAGGGAGTGGCCACAGGGCTCTTCGGATGGGACGGGGGGGCAGGGAGCTGCCGCATGGCTTCCTGAGGGGAGGGGAGGTGGGGAGCTGCCTCAGGGTTCCCTGGGTTGCGGGGGGAGCTACTACAAGGGTCCTGCGGGGGAGGCGCAAGGTGGAATTTTTGCATAGAGCGCGAAATATCCTTGCACTGGCCCTGATAAGATCAGGCCAGCCACCAGGAAGCAGGAAGGACTCTCTGGCCCTGCCCAGTCCAGCCTCACAGCCACCATGGGTTCTGTCGAAAACACCTGGCCTAGGGGAGGGACAAGAGCACTTTAGCCAGCTGCCAGCGTGTGGGACAGAACATGACACTGTCACCTGGGGGGCGGAGGGTGCTGGCAGGTGGGCATTGGCACATAGAATGCCAGCTACAGAGGGATGGGAGGGAAGCAGTGGGCACCAGCCACCAAGGTCAGTAGGAACTGCTAGGATCCCCCCTTCCCAGCTTAGAGCCAGCTGCCTGACTCACCCCACCCCGGGTCTCAGTAGCTCCCCTCATTTCCCTTCCTGTCCCTCAGTCCCCCATTCACAGGGAGGTTCCGACCCCTAGGCCTCTTATCCTTACCTGCCTTAGGGCAGAATGTCACAGTTCTTCCACTCTTCCATGACTAGAGTACACCTTGCTATACCACTGCTTATCACCCTCCACTCTGATTGGTTGTGGATCCCTGCATTTCCTCCCTTCAGGAGCCAGTGCTGTTAACTAACAGCGTCCTTCAAACAAAGTGTTTTTATGTAGCAGCTGGAACAGTGCATTAGAGGAGAAGGGATTTTAAATAAGCCTACACACTTTAGTCTCAGCTAGTCTGGCTTTGCCACAAGCTATGTTAGACAGGCTTGCCTCTTCAATTACAGGAACTGAACAGAACGGATTTATATTCCCCTAGCAAGCCCAGATCTTTCTGTAACCCATAATGGTTACTGCCACCCTCCCCTACCCCCCAGCTTCTCTGAGAGTGTGTCAGCCTGGCTTTGCCTGACCAACCCTGTTCAAACTGGGTTGTGAATTCAACCCAAGTGAAGGCTAGAGCCATCTTAACAACTCTTAACAACTTCAAGCGTAAGCTGTTCGGTGACTATTAGAAATGCTTGCCTCTGTCTATCCTTAGATGGATAGGCTGGCTCCAACCCAGTCAGACCCCCAAGGGTGAAATATCCACCCCCATTTATGGGACAGATACACTAGGACAGATCCAGACATCATATTAATAGTCACCAAACAGCACCTCTCCTTTTGTCACAGCATGTTTCTTTGATTTCCTTTCATACCCTCCTCTCAGCTGAGATTGATCTGATGTTTCCCAAGCTGTGAAATGCAACTGGCCAGGGCGGTATTGACAGACCTTTGAATTGTTCTTTTGTTTCATCTTTCATTAAAAAAACAAAGCATGTCTTCAGCAGTTATAGTGGCAATTTAAACTTTTGAAATGTCAAGCAAGAATAACTGATACATGGATGTCTGCCTGACTTTGCTAAGAACCTAAAACAAGAGATTTGTGATGTTGACTGCCCATTCACTTCAATGAGCTCTATCCCAGATAGCAGTAATGATACTTTATATGTCAGAATTGTTAGCTTCGCACTGCCCATCAAAATATGTAAGAATGAAGAGGTACTATTGTATTATAAAGAACTATGCTAGCGTTTCTCAGAGTGGAAAGACGTGACACAAAGGACAAGCAGAGTAGGAATGAGATGTGGAAAATATTAAAAATTAAGATATGTAGGCTTGTAACAATATGCATTGGGAATGGGGGCAGGGATTTGTTTTATTTTCTTGGAGAGAGTCACAGCTTTCAAGAGTTTGGGAAACATATTAGTGCTTGTGCTTCTTTGTGCTTTAACTGGTTTTGCAGAATACCTGTGTGTCCCTCCACTGGCAGGGTGAAGTCATCTCAGTTACATATATGCCCTGATGCTTTTTAGTCTTGTTTGCAAAAGTAATGGATAATACTGAACAGTGACTTTTTAACATGGTGTACAGGAACTTTGAAATCAAGCATATATATACATACCTTGAGCATCTATACAAAAGGCAACATGACCCGTAACTGACTGACACACAAAGTTAGGGTCAAAGGGTTAGATTTTCATTTTTTTTAAGGAGCTTCAGCCAACCTCTTCAAAAGCTAGCGAGCTACACCATCAGTGAGTGTACACATACTGAGGAAATCCTATAATTATGTATATTTGACTTCTGTACTTAAGGCAAGTTAAAGGTTATATGTGGTTTTTTGGTGTGTTTAAAATGGTACAGAGAATGTTATAGAGCTTGCAAAACAGAAAAAAAAAAAACCATTTAGAAAACACTGAAAGCTCCTTTTTTTATCCCCATCTTCTTCTCTAGGTTTTTATTCTGTTGTTTTACTCTGGCTTTTATCTCTGAATTGTTGCCAAAAAAGTTTGTGTTGCCATAGTAAATACCATTATTTCTTTCCCTCCCCATATCTCTAAGGACCTTCCACTCCTATATGCCCCAGAGATGACATCTACATTGACCTTTCTGGCTGTGTAAGGAAACATTTGTTTATGAAAGAAAACACATTTATTTCGCTTCTATCTCTACCAGTTGCCACACTGGAAGCATATTACAATGTTTGCAGGTCAATGAAGGTGTTATCTCTGGGGAATATAGTAGTGGAGGGTCCTTAGGAATATGATGTCTCCTTCCTGGATAAGGTTGGTGTTGTCACCTAAAGAACACAGTGAGAAGTATAGCTAAGTGGGCCAAAGGGCTGACTTGTTGAAATTGACAATCAGTCATTTTCATATGAGTTTCCATATAATAAAATTCAAACTTTTCTGATGAGGGCAACCATGTTTGAGTCATGAATGCTCTAACCCACTGCCTGGGGAAGGCTCTTTCATAATCTCTAGTATCTGGTTACACAGTGCTTTTACAGCTGGGAAGACAGTCGCCTGCCATTCCAATAACACAAAAAAATGCAGTGATCCTGATTGTGGATCAGGCACAAGAGATAATAGAAGAACAAAGAGGTGGTTGAAAGTCACCAAAGCTAATTAATTTCTTAAGTCAAGCCTTTGAAGGGACATTGATCTGTGGCATTGTCATTTGCAAGGATTAATATGTTAATGGAAGTCTTTGCTTAAAAGCCTAGAGTGCTCTGAAATTGCAACAAAATGTGATAGGTAAAGGGGTAAGAGTGGGACAAATTCTGATGTCCTTACTAATTTTTAACTCCTTCTTTACTCAGGAATAAAATACTGGTTGAAATACTGTGTTGGCTAGGTCAGGGATACTTCGTAAACAGCTCCTCTCTCTTCTATTTTCAGTTCCTGTCCTGGTGAATGCAAGAGCAATCAGAACTGTGTTTGGGTCCCCTGCAGTCATAGGACATGTATCCAAAATTTCCTGCCTTAATCATTCGCTGTATAAATATAGATTGTCTTGCTGTTCTGAATGAGCATGGTGTCTCTTCTGCCTTCAGTGGTGCAGTTAACTCCCTTAGCCTCAACAGCATTAAATGAAACAGCATTAAACTCAACAGCATTAAATGAAACTGTTTCTTCCTCGAAGACCACTGGAATACAAAAATGCGCTGAATCTTCATTAGAATGAGCTTTATACAAGACTCATTCTTTTGGAGCATAGTGCCATTGGCTGTGGCAGGTACTGTACAGTTAGCAAACATCAGTGAGTGTTATAATAGAGACTCTTGCAATGAAGGTCCTGTAAAACCTAATAAGAAGCTGAAAAGAACAATTCTCAATTTCAGCTAACAGTGTCTCTCATTGTAAAGAAGTATGTCATGTGGCCCCCAACTTAAAAGTTTCCCCTGTGCTCCTGCAGTCTTTAGGGTAGCCAGTGGTTTCAATCCTGGGGAATGTGTTTATTCAGTCTAGTAAAAACATTAAAAAAGGGGATAAATCTCCACTGATCCGAAATGCTTTTCATTACTGCTATCAACTATAAAACATTTAGAAAGGAGTTTAAGAGTAAAGATAATACAGTTTGCATAGCCAGAGTATATGACCTGAGGTGGTAGTTACAGAGCTCAGTTGCAACTTATAGTACTTCATCGCAAAATCATTAAGGGCAAGGGGGAAGATTATAAGGTGTTACATTGATTCTGATAATTAAAAGCATGCATGATGCTACAGGCTTGGCCACTGAAAGTAATAAAATTGTGTACGTTCAAATACTATAAAAGGGGTTAATCATTGATTTCAGAATGTGGCAAGTTTATTGATCTTGTTAACAGCAAAAAATGTGTGTGGTTACTTTTCTCGGAAAGAAAAACAGCTATCTGACCTGTTACTAGTTGGATGCTGTTATTGATGCTTGAGCCAACAAGGACCCATGCTAATCAAAAATTAATTGCAACTGTTATTCCATTCCATTTCCTGCCAGAGTCCTTGCACTGATAAATTATTTAAATCAGCACAAGCCATTTTTCAAGACCAAACTTTGTGTTTTTCTGCTATAGTTCTATTCAGGACGTAGTGGCAGGGACAAAAATTCTTAGCCTTTAATCTATACCAGCATTGTTAAGACTAAGACCTAGAATTTAGATTAATAGATTTTAAAGGTCTGATAGGGTCATTGTGATTATCTAGTCTGGGCTCCTCAATAACACAGGCCATAGGACTTCCTTGAATTAGTTCCTGCGTCAAGTCCAATGGCTGTTGTTGAACCTAGAGCATATCTTTTTAGAAAAACACCCAATTCCCCGCAAGCCTTAGTAATTTGCTCCAATGTTTAACTACCCTCACTGTTGAAATTTTCAACTTATTTCTAGCCTGAATTTGTCTAGCTTCAGCTTCTAGCCATTGTGTTTGGTTTGCTAGATTGAAGAACCTTCTATTATCAAATTTCTGTTCCCTACGTAGATATGTATAGACTGTGATCAAATCACCCCTTAACCTTCTCTTTGATAAACTAAACAGACTGAGAATTTCAATATGGCAATGTCTGCACTGTAGCAACGAGTGAACTTCGAAGTACTGGTAGGCAGATTCATGCTAGCACACTAAAAATAGCAGAGTAGCCACAGGTAGTACAGAGATAATATAACTTCTCTACTCCTACTAGATATTCCCCAGTTATACGTGCTAGGATTGCATTAGCCCTTTCGGACACGGCATCGCACTGAGAGTTTGTGTTCAGCTGATTATCCCCCATGACTCCCAAGTCTCTTTCATAGTCGCTGCATCCAGGATAGAGTTCCCCATCTTGTTTGTGTGGTCTGCATTTTGTTCCTAGATGTATGACTTTACACTTATTAGGAAAACTGCAACAGATACCATTTGATTGCTTATCAGTGACCTGCCTTCATCATTATTTACCACTTCCCCCAGTCTTTGTGTTATCTGAAAACTTTATCAGTAATGGTTTTGTTTTCTTCCAGGTCATTGACAAAAATATTAAATAACATAGGGCCAAAAATAAGAATAATAATAAGCAATAGTAGTTGTTGCCTGATCTGTTGATTGTGTACGAATTATGTTAATTATTTAAAAATTCCCACTTAACACGGAGATTTGGTAGGTTCTAGTCCTGAGATCAGGCCCAGTGTTGTTAGAATTTATTGTGAAGTTGGGAACCCTGGGAATTTATTGTGAAGTTGGGAAACCTGATGTGCATGGTTGCAACACACTCACTTAGGAAAATTTGTCTGCTTATTTGTAATAGTTTTATTAACAGTCAGCAAAGTTACAAACACTCCAACCTAGCAAGGTAGAGATAATACAGAATATGCATTTGAGCATCCATAGACTCACACAATATCCCTTGCTAAATAACTAGAAGTGTTAGTTATCAACTTCCTCGTCATTATCGTCAGTGGGCATCATTTTGGCATCTCCCAAAGAGCTGCATCTCTCGAGGCACAGGCCAGGATACGTCTTTTATATTGGGCTATATTACTGCCGTTTCATCCCCTTTTCTTTATTTGTACTTACTCACCTTACTAATATTGAGGTATCTTCTCCCACAGTTTACATCCATTTACCTCAAGCTTATTAGCATATATATCAGTCAGTTACCAGGCTATTCCTGTGGTGAGACATCGGCTGTTGTTCCTAACTTTAAAACATCTCAGGCTGGAATAAACTAGTGTCCAGTGGTTGCTTGTCAAGAGTTTAGTGATTACAGCATTCTGTCTGGTGATATTTTATGAACTAATATTATTCCAGGTTGTCTGCCTATGATTTTTTTTTTTTTTTTTTTGCTATGGTTGCTTTAACTAAGCTATTATCTTACAGGCTTTGAGACTTGTAGGCTCATTGTATTACTGCCATAACGTATGCCTGTGTCTGGCCCATAGGCTACATAGTCATGCCAAAATCAAGCCTCAGAGTTGGATAACAGGAGCAAAAGTATATAAATATTAGTGTTTCCTTTTATTTGCATCTCAAACATAGTAAGCATAAATTGCTCTGCTGTCTTGATATTATTTTAAAAGGAATACATATATACTATTTGGCTTAAACCTCGTTTAATTTTTTAGACATTTGTAAAATACATGTTTTCTATTACCAGGTGATGGTAAGAGTTAACAATGATATGAACCAGCTCTCCATCTAACTGTAGATAGAAACCAACTTTTAGATTTGATAAGTTCAACTGCAAAAGTATGCCAACAGACTTTATTAACACAAGATTTTTAAAGAACAATTTATTTGAGGCAACTTTTAAATTTAATAATAATTTTCCAGTGAAAAGACAGATTAATAGAATGATTAATGTGCACATAGTTTATCAGTAGCAAATGATTTCAAAATTATATTAGAATTTACCCTTGTCATGCAAATTGAACAAAGCAATACTTTTCTCACCATGTTCTATGTGACAAATTTGACAGACACTACAGAGCTTACTTACTGAGAAATCCTTGACATGGCCAATACTCAGGAATATACTGTGCAAAAGAGCACAAGATAAATAATCACCTCTAAAATGTGCTAAAACTTTACAATAAACTTCATAGTGGCAAAATAATGGAATTGCTTCTGGTGCACAAGATGTTAACTGTTCACTACTTTATACTGCTGACATATTGACAAAATGAAAGTAAAACAAAAATAAAACCCTACTCTAGGGGAATAAGTCATTGGGATGATGTTCTATGGTGGTGGTGGAAATCCATAAGTGACATTTGTTATGTCCAGTAAATCATGAATAATTTCTAATGGCATTTTAATTCATTCAAGTACTTTGTTTTTTTCTTGCTTAAAGGGAAACTATATTGTGAAAAAAGGCTATAAAAATGGCATTGTATTCCATGATTGCTGTAAAAATACTGTTGCTTTTTGCTCAGTTATAGCTAGTTAAGCTCATAATATCTGTCAGTCTTGAAAAATTAAGTCAGGTTCCTACTCCTTCATTTTACCCCAACCAGCAATAAAGATTTTACAATTGGAACTTATTTGGACAAGTCAGAAACAGGATCTAACTTGCTTTCTGATAGCAATATTGATTCTTTTGTGCTAACAGGAGTAAAAAAAGCTGGAAATGTTTATTTTTGTCTGATATGCTGAATACTATAAATTCAGGGAGCAGAACAATGCCACTTTTTACCTGGTTACTTTTCTAATCATTACCATTCTTTTAGAATTAAAGACTACATGTCTTTTCAGGGATCACTGAAACTGAAACTTGGATTTAAATGTAGTTGCTTTATACCGGTCCATGCAGTCTAAGTAGTGCAACATGGTGCTTTTAAAGAAAATAAATATGTTCTTCTTGCCCTAACCAATTAGCAGTAGTGAGTGGATAGACAGGTCTTAATTTTCACTGACACATATTTTTACAGATGTTTGTTGCTTTAAGAATGAGTTTTCTTATCTAGAGAGCAAGCTTTTTCACAAGTCATTCTACCTCGATTTAATAGCGCTCATGAGATCCTTAGAGTAGACTGCTTATTCCCAAATGAGTAGCCTCTATTTATATGTGTCTATCAGCAGGAGAATTTATGAAAGATACACAAGTTATGTGAACTTTAAATGTTTTCACAGTTGTTAAACGAGTCCAACTATTTCAACAACAATCACTGCTTAGAACAGTTTTGTACTCACCAGCTGCCCAGTTGAAGTTTGAAAACCCTGGGTGTAAACCAAGCAAATCTCAAGCTACTTGTCAACTGCAAAAAACACATTCTCGTCTTGACATTTCCTGCTGAGGAAACCATTTAGGAGATATTTTCTGTTTGAATTATTCAAACCATCCTCCTCCATGCCCACTGTCCACCCATTGCCATGGTTTTGCAATGAGCACAGAAAAAAAAAAAAGTAAGGCTTATTGGTAAAAAACACAGTATGGGACCAGCAGACTGAGAGAGAGAAAATTTCTACAAAACTATACCACCACCATGAAGGAGGCAAGAAGATCCTGTTTGCTCCCACAGAGGCAGCAAGGTCATGGCTTGTGGAACTTTTCTGGCTCATAAATTGCTTTATATTTCCAGGCTGCCATACTCAACCACAGAACATGGTACCCCTTGCTGCAATGAATCATTGTCGTCCTATTTCAGAGAGGAAGTCGCCTAAATCAGAGAGGATCTAATATGCCACCAACAGCAATAAACTGAAGGCAGGTGTAAGAACACAGTGCCTCTCTCCAATAATCCAGCACTCTCACACAAGAAGTACATAGGGAAGCATCAGTAACAATAAGGGCTATCACCTGTTGATTCTCAGCTGCCTGTTCTCCCTGGGCGTTGAGTGTAGCTCATACCTGGACTCCCTATTAATGAAGATTATTTTGTGTATGACAGCAATCCCAATCAAGACCCATTTTTGTAGGCACTGTACTTGCCTCAAAGAGAGATGGAAGGGGAAACAGAGTCATGGAGTGGTGAAGTGAGATGCCCAAGGTTATACAGCAAGGCATTTGGTGAATTGGAGATACATCTTGGATTGTGCTTGACTATCTTAAAAGGAATCTTTGAAAATCGAGCTAAATACTACTGTTAAATAAAAAACAGAGGTTAAAAATAGCTAATTTTTGCTTAAGCCTTTCCTTATGGTGGTAACTTATTTTTTTCAGTAATTCTGGCTTATAGAAGTTACCAGTAGATGCAATTTTTCAGTTGAATAATACCATATTATTTTTAATTAATTTGTGCTGATGCATGTATTTCACTTCTAATACAAGTGTCAGATTTATGTCATCTGTTTATCATGTTTAAGTTTAAAATATTGACTCACCAACACACAGGACAAATTAAAAGTTAGCTGTAAGACCAAATCAATTACATACACACACCCCAAAAAAACGAGAGCAGGAAGGACAATAAGATTAGTAAGAATGATAATATGGGCTGTAAAAGTTACAGAATGGAGTCACCCAGGTCAGTCTAATTTCTAGTGTTAGGTAGTGACATCACAGAATTCATCTCATCTGGGGCTTTTCAAAGCCTTATTTGAAGTCTCACCGGGGGGAGAAGGGGGCAACAACTGAGTGAACCATTCACCTATAGAGATGGTCCCTTCAGATACAGTTACCATAGATAATCTAAGGCAGATAGTTTGCTCTCAAGGTAGGACAAGAACTTTAGGACAGCAATATTAAAAAGTGGGATAATTGGCAACTGTATCATAGGACAGGAGGAAAGAAAAGTATTGGGTAAAAAAGCAGGAGAATCCTATGAAAGTAAGACGCTGTCATTCCACTGAGACTTACAAGTGTATTTACAATATATTTATTAAAAAATTGGCACTTGCCTTAGATTAAATGTGCCTTCTGTTTGATATAGATCTATTATACCTTAACACCTACAAATTCCAAGGTTTTACTAAGGCTTACAGAAGTATCTGTGTATTGTGTTTCAAGCTATTATAGAGTTGTAAACCAAAAACCATTAGTGTTGATAATGAAAAAAACCCCTTTGTTGTTCTAACTCAGGTGTAGGCAACCTATGGCACGCATGCCAAAGGTGGCATGTGAGTTGATTTTCAGTGGCACCTGCACTGCCCAGGTCCTGATCACTGGTCCAGGGCGCTCTGCATTTTAATTTAATTTTAAATGAAGCTTCTTAAACATTTTAAAGCCCTTCTTTACTTTACATACAACAATAGCTTAGTTATATATTACAGACTTATAGAAAGAGACCTTCTAAAAAATTTAAATTGTATTACTGGCACGCGAAACCTTATATTAGAGTGAATAAATGAAGACTAGGCACATCACTTCTGAAAGGCTGCCGACCCCTGTTCTGACTTCTCAGTCTTGTCAGTTGTCAGCAGTGAGTACAGTAGTTCCAAGAGAGACAGAAATCAGTAGCAGAGCAGGTGGAATTTTTTTTGAATTTCATGCATTTTAATATAAACAGAGACAGTTTTTCACAAAAAAATTATTTTCTTCAAATGTGCCCATTATTCTGACCAGCTCTTTCACTAAGCCTTTATAATATCTTTGTGTTCATTATTCTGTCAGACCATAAGACCTTCAAGCACCTTAACCTCATTTATACTAAGGCCCCTTAAAATGGGTGTTAATTGTATGTGCATCCTCTCTAAGCCCCCTTTACATTACCCGAGTGGAATAAAGAGCCTTAGTGTAATTGAGAATTAAGGCCTTTTCATGACTAGATTCACCTTATTGACAAGGTGGTCTAAACCAGCGGTGTCCAATACGTTCGCCACTAGCCGCCTGTGGCGAATAGGCTGTTGAATTGTGGCTGATGCATGAGCAATGCATTGATGTATTAAAGACACTTTTTCTGCAGTAAATTTTATAAAATCCAAGTACAGATCAAGAAAAAGAATGCAAAGTGTCACACTGAAGTAATTTTGTGTTAGTAGTACCTATTAATATTTTTTGTAATAGCTACTTATTTTTGATATTAATAAAAAATAATTTGAAATGTTGTTAGTAGTGTTTTTTTAATCCTTTTTTATAATGTGGCAAATAAGAAAAATTCAAAATCACAAGTGTGGCTATCATCAAATTTCTACTGGACACAGCTGGTCTAAACTATTAAGTGATTTTTTTCACATTTCCTAACATTCCTGTTGGGTTTGATTTATATGTTGTACTCAGACATTTTTATGTAAATTCCAAGAGAAATATGGGATCTGTGAGAGAAACATGGACTCTACAAATAAGTTTTTCTGTGTTCAGTCTTGTCTAATTGAACTCCTTTTTGTTTGCATACAAATAAAAAGATGGGCCTTATCTGCCCACTCATGCTAGTTAATATTATACTTTACCATGGGGTTAAAGTAGTCATGACTATATTGATATCTATTACAAAAACAGAATTATAAAAATTATAGACTAGATAGTTGAAAGGTCAAATCCTTCAGAGCTAATTATAAGGGAGTTTTGTTTGAATAAAGATTGAATAAAATCTAAAGATGTACTTTGGGATTTGGTTCAGTGTTTGTAATGCTATATATATATATATATAGCACTTTCCTTCTGGGAAAACTCTGAGAGGTAAAAGGTATCCTGTTTTACATCTCCTATGCTTAAAAATGTGCAAGTCTCACACTACGTTAAGTGAATGTATAATAATTTTCACATAAGGCAATAGTATACATGTGTAGTATCCCTCTAGGGACTATCCGCTTCCTGGTCAAACAGGCCCTTTAAACAGCTTTTGTGCATGTGAAAACAATTAAATGTTTAACTAAGGAGATTCTCAGATACATTGGACTGATATTATTTGTCTTAAGAAAGCTACACCAAGCCATGAAAGATCTGAATCTGGTTGGCTGTTGAAGACACAGCACTTTGACTGTAGTTTGTCACTACTAATAAAACGTGTTTAAAAATGTATCATATGTCAGTTCTTAAGGATTTGGGAAGAATTCATTGTTAGAAACAACCTCCACGGAGTAAAGCTTAACTGGTTACACAGGGAAGTTCCTTTCTCTCAAATTTCCATTTTAATTGGTGTTTAATTTAGACTTCGTAGCTCAATGGCTGGATGGAAGCATTCCATATGGTCACATAAGAGACTCCGGTTTGAACTTGCCCTCAGTCCATCAGGGACTTGGGAGTGCTATAGAATCAAGGAGCCCATCTCCAAATGGGTGGAAAGTGAGTCTGGTATCACTCAGATAAGACTCAATTCTGCCAGTGATTGGGAGTTCCATCAAATACTTGTATCTACAGGTCAATGTCCAATGAGAGTTGGATAAGTAACATATATGCGGGATCATCAGAACTGTAAGAGAGAGAACCCAGAATGAAGGTTTGATAGAAGACACAGTGGTTAGCACTTATAATTTTATCCTATTTGATTAGTCCTCAGAATCTTTGTATAATTAGTTTTTCTTCTACATCCAGAATCTAACTTCCAACATAACCCTAAAATATCTTTGTCAAATAAAACATGAGCACTAGGAGTTTCCTGCCATTTTCATAACTTCAATCACATGATTTGCAGTTCATATTGAATCATGATGTAAGAAATCTGCCAGGAAAGATCCAAATACTATTACCAGTGCTGTTTCATAACCAGTTACAGCTGCTGCTCCACTGAGTAAGAACAGTTGGCTACCATGTTCTGTGCCTCTCCTGCTTGCAAGAATGTGACTTGAGTTTTTAGAAAGAGTTTTGATAGGGAAGAAATTATCGTAAAGCATTTAAGAGGAGTGAATCTCAGATGCTAGAATTCCAACTGAAAAAAATGGGTCAATGTTTAAATTGAATGCATGAACACTAAATGTTTTTACCTTTGGATGTTACTGAGATTTTCTAGGCAGCTTTTTCTTCCCATAAATGAATTATGTAGATAGAGGTACTATAAAACTTTCTAATGACGACATAGAAAAACATACAGTAATTGCTAGTATATCCTTGCCAAGAGATTAATTGTGTAAGAAATATATTTTATTCAGCTTCCAGCACTGCTTTGCTTTCACTAGTAGAAAACATGTCAGCTCTCACCAGTGATGTTTATGTCTTGCGCAAACCTGCCTTCTTTCAGCAAAAAAATGCTCTAACTAGAAATGACTGCAGGTTGAGGGGAGGGTGTGAAATGTTAGGAAGAACAGAGTAATTCTCAGAACAATATGCTAGTGAAACTGTAAGAAATGTAAGTGACTGTGTCACTGTGTTTGCACAAGGCCAAGTACAATGAAGGCCCCAATCCTGATCTGTACCACTATGCATTAAATAGCAATCTGAACTCACATTTATTTTTAGATGCTCTGTCTGCCCAGGCATCTGAGGCAACATGTTTAAGGTACTTATCACAGTGTAATGTGCAAGAATCAAAAGCTAAGAAGAATAATAAAGAAGCCACTTGTCAACATAATATGTAAAATTCACTTAAGTTAGGAACCTGAGTATTCATTGGTACCATAGGGCCCCTCTCACCCCGCATACATTAATGAAGACAAAACAGCAACATTATTCATTCTTGTTATTGGTATCCCTCTGTTGTAGTTTTTTTTTTCCTGGACACTACACCATAACTGCCTTGTGATTTTAAATGGGTGTCTAAACTGGAACAGACTATTTTACCCCAGATATCACTTTCCCTGAAATTGCACAGTGACATACAAGCCTGGACAATTCTTTTCCCTTTCCAAAGTGAATGTAACCCTTGCAGTTCTAAAATATTGTTATGAAAAAGGACTAATATGTTCCCATTTTCTAAATTAGACACAAGTAACTGTTTTGTGCTCCTCTGGTAAGTATGAGAGAATATTATTCATCTATTTGCTTTAATGGATTCCTGCCAAGTAAAAACATATAAATTTTATTTTATATAAAGTTGGAACAAGAATACAGATAAATTGTATGAAGTAGTTAATAATGTAAAGATAAATTATGCAGCATTAATCTGTATATATGGGCATACTGTGCCATACATAATAATAAAAATAGCCCATCTGATTGCCCACACAAATAATAATACAGTTAAGTTAAATGGAACAGATTTCTCTTTTCCATTCTGTCATTTCTTACTGTTTATTATGAACTCAGTTCCTCTAAAGCAAAATATCCCCAGACTTGGGTCACATGTTCTTAAATGTGTAACTTTTGGGAAATAAAATTGACTAATTCTTAGTTACTCTCTACTCCCACTTCTCCAAGGGAAAAGTGAAGAATACTTCAATTGGGACAACCCAAGTTCAAGACCTTTGAGGGCTCAGATCCTGTGGTCCTCCTACAGCCAAACCTATCAGTTTTACTGTGAGTTTTGATCACACTAGGAGGTTTGCCGAAATGAGAACTACAGGATCTGAGCCCTTAAAGCTCTTGAACTTTCTGTTATCCCTCTCAAAATATTCTGCACTTTCCCGTGGGAGACGTGGAGTCATAGAAAGTGAATTAGAACATTCAGTCATCTGTGCTTGGCAGAATAGGATGCATTTTCCCATCAAGACTCAGCTGCTTGATGTAAGTAACTCATATTAATGCCTGGGTCTGTCTAGTTTAATGGTGCAGTAAGACAAAAATAATTTGTTAATTATTTTTCTCTGTTGAAAAACAGTGCCTACAGTTCGCAGATTTACAAGTAGAAAACAGCAAATAGACTATATTTAAGGTTAAAGTCGTGCCATCTATCCACTTCGCATATCTTGGGGATAAATTGCTTTTGCCCTCAAAACAGTTAAAAATAAAGCATTTTACTTTGTACATGTATTGTAGCTGTCTGTGTGTTTTTTGCACTGTCGCTGAATTTCACTGGCCATCATGTTGCCCATTCACCTACCTTCGTTACATGTTCTGAGGTTCATCTCAGTCTCCTCTAATATAACCTATATAAATTAGTGCTATCTGCTCATTTGGCCACCTCCCTATTGGCACTCCAGCTGTCTAATCTAACTAACGAATTATATATCCAAGCATTTACACCTCATTCATCACACTAGTATCTGAGCATCTTAAAAGATGATCAACACAATAATAGGCCTAGCTTCCTCCTTATTTCTTCCAAATTCTTTAGCGTATTTTCTTCCATGTCCTCTCCTTTTCCTCTGTTTTCACTTTTTATCTTCAGGTAGTGTCAGTAGCTTAAGTACATAAGTTTCCTTCCTTCATTAGTGATATGACAAAAGTAACTGACCCTGCTTATGCTGGTTTCTATGTTTTTGCTCTTAATGCATTGGAATTCAGTAGTGTACACACACACACACACACACACACAAACCAAAGAAGCATCCTGAACCCTTCTAACTCCAGTTTCTCAATTGGTTTAGTAAATACATCTAAAGTTAACTCACATTAATGTCTTGATCTTAAAGCAACAACTGTTGCTAAAGCAAATCCCTAGATCTAGTTCCTTGCATTAACTGTTGCTGAAATTAATGACCATATGAAAAACAGTGTTTTATAGGAGGTGCTTTAATTAGAGTTTGGCAATTTCTGGTAATATAGAAAAGGAAGTATATAAAAAAACCTGGCTTTAAAATACAAGTCCGGATCTGTATTTTGGCTTTAAAATACAAATCTGGATATGCAGTGGCATTTATATTTCTAAAACGGAGTTGGCAGATTTGTTGGATAAAGTTAAGAGATAGCTAATCTAAATTCAGACTATATCATTGAATAGAAAACAATAAATGGGGTGCTTAATATTGAGAATAGTTTTTCACTGAAACATGTTACAAAGTTGAATATTTCAGCCCATTTCTACTTAACTTATTTTCTGCTTTCAGAATATTAACAGGGTTTGTCTGAGGATACTAATAAAGGAGCAGTTGTTTCATGTCACAAGGTACACTAAAGGCCATTTGAAAATTCCTAGTGGCATCACACTGCAACAAAAAGCCAGTGAGGCAGTTTTGATTCTACAGAGCCATAGTGCAGTATGCTGAACGGACAAAGAGCTTTCCAGTTATTTGTACCATTGGATTAACTTCTGTCACAGTCCACCAGTAAAAACTAGTAAGAGGAGAATTTGGCCCTATATCTTTTTCCATTCATCCCCCTTTCATTTTTCTTTTTTCTTTTTTTGTTACATTTTAAACCATATCGCATCTCCATCTCAAATAAGGAATGACCCTTATGAAAAGCCCTTATTTATGGACTGCCTTTCTCTGAGTGCCTGCTGCACTCAGTCCTTCTACGTTTTTTGTAGGTTACTTACACAGGGTTCACCTGGAAAAAGGCCAGAAAGTTATAAGGCCTGAATGGAACTGAAGTCAGTGGCAACTGAATAACCTTTTTAAGAAACAGCACCATGAATTCACATCACAAAGCACCTTTGGATTTTGACATCACAGTTATGTAGCTGAGCTATAATAGTGTTTAAACCCAGTGATGGATGGCTTAATAGTCTGAAACCATTTTGCCTCTTTGAATGTGCCTTTTTATTCTTTATAAGACCCTTATGTAAGGAGCCATAGCTTATAAGTGCCGTTGGGCTTTGTTATCCTTCCTGTTTACATTTTTAATTTGTCAAACCCAGATGGAGTGGAACAGGATATCCCAAATGAGAGAAATAGGAGAAATTAGAGCAGGACAAAATTATAAAACATATTAATACTTGGAAAGCATCAGGAGCGTGTCTGTGTGAGAAACAAAGAGAGAAACTGAGAGTGTGAAATATTCTGGATTGGTCATTTTCTGCTTTGAGGGCTTTATTTTTTGTGTGTATGTTATTACATGGTAAGGCTTCAACTGGAGCATTGTATCCAGTCCTGGGCACCATATTACAAGAAAAATATGGACTAATCGGAGATAGTCACATGGAGGATGGTGAAAATTTGTTCTCCTTAACCTCTGAGGACAGGACAAGAAGCAATGGGCTTAAATTCCAGCCAGGGAGATTCAGGCTGGACATTAGGAAAATCTTAAGCACTGGAACAAATTGCTGAGGGGGGGGGGGGTTGGAATCTCTGACATCAGAGGTTTTTAAGAACAGGCTAGACAAACACCTGTCAAGAATGGTCTAGTTATTACTTAGTCCTGCCCTAGTGCAGAGGACTAGACTAGATGACCTATTGACGTCCCTTTCAGTCCTACACTTCTATGATTATATAATTACAGCAAAGGCAGCTAGTGCCCAACATTGATATAAATGTTGCCAATGGAGAGAATTCTTTTTTTGATCCAAAAATCAAAAGAAAGGTAATGGGAAAAGAACAATCCCAAGAAATTATAGTAATTTCTTTGTCAATGGTTCTCAGCCTTTTACATGCTATGACCTTTCCTCAGACCCATCTAGCTGGAATCTAGTCAGCACTACCTTCAGATTTACCAATATGGGGAGGGGGAAGGTGGTTTCAACCCCTCTGACATATTTTCACAACTGCAAGCTTGCAAACCCATGCTTTGTGTGATGATCTTGTGTGGCAGTAGAGTAGGCAATGGAACATATTGCATCGGCAGCGTGAAGACAAATTTCTCTTCTCTACTCAGCACTAGAGATCTCTATTGCGTGTTCAGCATTTGCTTTGCATACTCGACTTCTGTCACCATCAGTAGGAATTCCATAAATGTAGCAAGTGCAGGATATTCCAACAAAACCCATACTACAGTTGAGAAATCTACAGTGCAGCTCCAATTAGTGACTTTTACTCTTGGTCTTTTAAAATAAATGTGCATTTTTGTTTAAATCAGAATGGCGCAGGTCATTTTTCAGAGATACCAAATGAGACATAAGGAATAATATGCACAGCTATCTTTTGCAAGCTTTGTTCAATCAAATGTTACTGACACCTGAGTATAGTGTAAATTCAATACAGGGTGCTCTTATGTGTAGCTAAAAGTAATGACACATTGGAAACTCCAGCTGAATCCAAATGCAGTGAGAAAGTTCCAAGATAAACATCCCTGCTTTTGCAAAAATATTAAAAGAACCAAATGAAAAAGAAATGGAAAGTAATTTTTTTAAAAAATCACTTAAAGCAATGCAGGATCATCTGTCAGTAGTTCAAGCCTTTCCTTTTACTCTCCTGCTCTAAACTGATATGTGAACAACATATAAGATGCCATTGACATATGGAGCACTGGAAGTAAGAGATGCAAAATAAACTATTTTTATGTATGTGCAGCACCTAACACAATCAGACCCTGATCCTGATTGGGTCCTCTGCGTGCTACTGAAATATTTTTAGTTTAAACTAATGAAGAAGAAAGAGAGGTGAAAACTATTTACTGTAAATTGACCCTTTGTAACTTCTAAATGCCTAATAAGCTTAAAAGCTCTAATTCAGCAATGCTGTTGAGCACGTGCATAGGTCCCATTGACTTTGAGTTCCGTGGGACTTAAGCAGGTGTATAAAGTTAAAATGTGTTCAAGTGCTTTGCTGAATCAGGTCTTAAAGGTCTGGTGCATCTCCCATTGAAGCCAATGGGATCCATTCTGTTGCTTTTCATGGGAATCGGAGATCAGGCCTCAGAAACATATCGACATTTAAATAGTGAAGCAGTGATTAGATTACCCAAAAGGGGTTGAAATACATAGAACCTGTAGTAGGTAAAATGAATTGGTGATCTCAGTCCTGTTCCTAGTGAACAAATATCTGTGTCTTAAAGCCAACTGTCACAACTTCTCGGTCCTTTACAGTCAGGAGTGGGACTGGGGCTGGGAAAGGGGCATTGCACAGCCAGTGTGGTCTTTGTTCCATAGCTAAATAAATAGCTTCAGTTCCCAGGAACATTGACACTTCACCTTTCCCCAAAGAAGAGCTCCCTTCAGTCACAATTCAATAAGTTATAACTTTCCATACTCCATAATGTAACCTGCAATTTTTTGTTTAAGTGATAGAAGTTGGCTGGAAAGTACAGATCCATAAAGCATGATAAAGTATTACCAGGATCTAATCAAGAGTCCAGTTTTGAACTGTTAATGGTAGTCAGTACAATAGATATGCATGTCATAGTGCAAGAAAAGCCGTAGGAGGTAATGGACTATCTCAGTTCACCACCCACTCACCCCTCCTTAGGCTGGGGGCTCTCAAAATAAAGTCCAGGTGGTTTTATAATCCTCTCTTTTGTTCCCAGAGATGTGTTTGTCAGACGTCTATATTCCTGTTTCTTTCAATTGATTTACTCCACTGCCCTGTTACTGAAGCTCATTTCCAAAATACTGCAGAATAGTGCATGCACCATTTGAGCTACTAATCCTGTTTTGTCTAAATGAATTCTCCTTTGGTCACCAACATCCAGAGGGAGGGCCTGTTGGATACAGTCTGTTCCCTTGATCTGTAACCTTTGTTTATCTAAGATTTACTCTTTCTTAAAATCCTGTACCTCAGGGCATTGCCAACAGATGGAAATGTGTGTCCATACTCCCTACTTATTCGCATTCCCTTCAGCATTCAGCCACTTACAATGGGTTCAGTTTTCTTTAGTACAAGAGTGAATTTGAGAGTGAGGTGGAGCAGCCTTGTTAATAAAACTTTTCTTTAGCTATGAATTGAAGTATTTTATACATCCATCAGATTTCTTTCTGGTTGTTTGTCTCATTCCAATGACTGATCACCTTCAAAAGGGCTTGCTAACTTGTCTAGTCCCTAGGTAAACTCCAGTATAAACTAGAAATATATATGATTTGATGGAGAATTGACCAGGAAAATCACCTCTAGAGTCCAAAATAGATGTTTGTTTCTTTCACTCCAGGTTCTGAATTTTATTCTTTCTTTAGTTCTTCAAAAGTTAGAAGAGGGTCACATTTTCCAAAGTACATAAGTGCCCTAGGACCCTAAGGGCTAGATTTTTAAAGATATTTAAGTGCTGAAAGATGCAGACATCTAGTGGGATTTTCAAAAGTGTTTAGCTCCCACAGAAAACAAAGGAAGTTAGGTGCCTAGGTGCTTTCGAAAATCTTACTAGGTGCCTCTCTGCACCGTCAGGTGTCTGGATTTATTAATGTAACATGAAAAGGTGAAATGCCACCTGAGCCTTTCACGCCACACTTCTATATTTTCACTGTGAGACAGAGCATGTGAGTTGTGATTTTATTTCTAATAGAAAAAGAACAAGGCACAGCCTTCCCTTTCTTTCTCTGTCCAACATTGTTTCACTGCTGCATTTAGGTTCAAGTGATTAAAGTAGAAGATTTGGAAAATGCTTTCCCAACATCACAGTTTAAGTAGTAGAAATAGCATCTCTGTTATTTAAAATAACTGTAAATCCATTTTTTTCAGTCAATCCAAGTTTACTTTTCTGATTGTAGCTGGATATCATTCCCGAATACAGTCTTTCTCTAATGTAGAATTCATACACTTAAGACAACATTAGCCTGGGTTTTAACTGACCTGTAATATCATGTTACTCGCACTCATAAAGATTGAAGATAAATGTGTATGTTCCATGTATTTCACTCTGTGACACTTTTTCAGGATATTGAAAACCACCAGCAGAATCTTTTATCATTATATTCAGCCATGGTATGAAGTCTGTGCAATGCCCTCTGCACACCACTTAAATACCATTTAATCCTTTAACACAGTCTTAAGTGGTGTGGCAGGCCATATGTGGGATCTCTGCACTGCCGGACAAACATAGTAGAACACTCAAAGGTGCCTACAGTAATATAAATGTGAACTCCCTCAAGTGACTTTATGCTAATGATTCCATTTAAAATATATTGTGTGTTAGCCTTTTGTGTGTATGATTGTTTTTAGTGACGAGTATGAAGAGGATGGTTTTTGCCAGCCATACAGAGGGATTGCTTGTGCAAGATTTATTGGGAATCGAACAATTTATATGGAGTCTCTACATATGCAGGGTGAAATAGAAAATCAGATTACAGGTAGGTAAAGCATGTTGCCCCAAGCTCTCAAAAATACACACCTTTTTCCAGAGAACTGCTACAGCCCCTTGCCACAAACATTATTTTTTCCTTATATCCTCTTTTGTTACCTTTCTATTTGCTGTGAGATTCGCCAAAGCAAGGCCTAATCAGGACTGGCATATAGCATGTTTTCAGTGGAATGAGTCATATCAAACATGCACAGCTTTTTAATATGCTGTGTGTCCGCTGATTGGCTGCTTCATATATATATTGTGACGAGGCAAGGCCAGATGGCTATAGTAAAGTAATGGGAGACAGATATATTAGCCACAGGCTAAACAAATCCCTGTTCCCAGGATAAGCAGATAGCAGCTGCTCCAGGTCAATTAAGACACCTGGGGCCAATTAACATCTTTCCAGAAAGCAGGGAAGACAGTTAAGTTGATTGGGATACCTGAAGCCAATCAGGAGCTGGTTGAAACTAGTTAAAAGCCTCCCAGTTAGTCAGGGTGTGTGTGTCAGGAGCTGTGGGAGGATGCCGTGCTGTTGGAGAGACTGAGAAGTACAAACCATATCAGGCACAAGGAAGGCGGCCCTGAGGTAAGGGTGAAATGGATGTTGAGGAAGTGGGGGCTGCTGTGGGGAAGTGACCAAGGGAACTGTACGTGTCCTGTTTTCTAAAAAGTCAGCTACCATAACTGATATTATTAGGGTCCCTGGCCTGGAGCCTGGAGAAGAGGGCAGACCCAGGCTCCTTCCCTCTCCTCATCTTCCTCCCACACACACCCCGGATTAATCACTGAGCCTGGGAGACAACAGAGACTGTACAAGGGACGGTAACTTCTCCTCACTTCCCTTGCTGGCTTATGATGAAAATGGCTCAGTAGACTGTGACCCTTGCCTCTAGAGAGAGAAGGGCTACATGGAGGGTCACAGTGAACCTCTGAGGCTAGCGAAATCTGCCAGGAAACACAGGACCCACAGAGACAAGGACAGAGCTTTGTCGCAATATATATAAGAACAAGAGGTAGGTATGGTTCACATCTGATCTATCTTGTGCTGTGATGCCAGCATATTTTAAAAGCCAAGCAAGGCCAAGCTAGGTCATTGTTTGATTGAAAGACTGTTAAGGAAAATCCCAGGTACTGAAGAAGGTTTTGTAAGTAATTCAACGGACGGCATTCTTGCCTCTGACTTCATAAGGAACCGATGTCCCAGCACGGTGTTCTGGGGGCACTGTGCTGAGGGAAGTGCCTTGTGTACAATGAGAAATAAAACAAAGATCCTGATATCTTGTAAAGACTTCATGGTATGTTCCCACAATTTTAGGTGTGTTGCCCATGGCCAGATTCCAGCCAACTAATTACTTGTCAGTGATCTAAAACCCTCCTGTGGTTTCAATTGGATAGTGTGCTTGACTTCTTTCCATAAAGAGTTATGCGGTGTTGCCATGCACTTGTTAAAACATCGCAACACAGCGGTGATGGAAATGTTCCTTAAATATACAGGAATTCATACACTCTCTCAGTTTGTTTATAAAGTGATTTGGGATCCTTTGGGATGAAGGATGCAATATGTACATGTACAATATTTTTGTTGTTATGCATTCTGTAAAACCTGCTGTTCTTACCTACCAAGTAAAACTAGTCCAAGAAACAAAATATTTAGACAACTTTATGAACTATCTGGGAAAAAAGCAAAATAAAATTTAATTTGTAGTTTTGAGACAGCTTAAAATCAATGCAATGTTGACACCAAATGTAATTTCTTTTTCACTGAAATGAACATAACAACTTTTTAAAATAATTGTTATCCTGTATTTCTAGAATGTGCATTTGTCCCTGCTGGGTTCTAGTGTTCTGAAATAATTATTACTGCAATTCCTGAGAAAATGAGTTTGTTCTTCTTACTTTAGTAATTTGCCATTGTCAAATGTGTACAAAGTGTGGATTATGCTGTTGAGCCTAAGACTCCTGTCATGATAAGTAAAATCCTTTGGTGTGTCTTACAGCTGCCTTCACTATGATTGGCACTTCCAGTCACTTATCTGATAAATGCTCCCAGTTTGCCATTCCTTCTTTGTGCCACTACGCTTTCCCATACTGTGACGAGACCTCACCAGCCCCAAAGCCCCGAGATCTGTGCCGTGATGAATGTGAAATTCTGGAAAATGTCCTCTGTCAGACAGAGTATATTTTTGCAAGGTCCAATCCTATGATTCTGATGAGATTAAAGCTGCCGAACTGTGAAGATCTTCCTCAGCCAGATAGCCCAGAAGCTGTAAATTGTATCCGGATTGGAATCCCCATGGCAGATCCTATAAATAAAAGTAAGTGAAAGTTGCTGACTTAGTGTCCTGTGCAAGAATTATCAGGTCAGCATGTAAAGGTTTTATCTAATCACTCTCTGCTCCCAGATGGGTTAATCATGAACTCTGAAAACTCACAAAGATTATAGTCTTGCGGCAGGTTGATGGAAGACTGAGCTGGTTATTCCAGAACCCACAGAAACTCTCAATAACTTTTTCAATATTTTCTTAAATTGCCTCTGGATTTACATTGCTAACAGTGTATTGGCTTCAGATATTTTTTTGTTAATATTAACTAACAAAAAGAATGTTTTCACTTGTCACATCTTACGATCAGTAAACATCTCTGGTCCCGATCCTGCAACCCTTACACATGTAAGACGTCCTTGCTGCAATAGTTCTGTATATTCTAATGGAACTGCAGGTGTGATTAAGAACTACTCAGCATGAGTAAGGCTCATAGGATCAGGCCCATGACTGTACTTGCCTAAGATGATTATCTAAGGCATAACTACAGGCATTGACAGGCGCACACTCTTGGTCACTGAGTTTCTGCAATATCAAATGTTTCTATGTCCAAAATAGGAAGTAGTTAGTTAGTTAGTTATTGTGTCCCACATATTCTCTACCTTTATATCAAAATAATGGATGTGATTCATGTTCCCACTGTAGTTTTGACTCTTCTTATGTATTTTATATTAAAAATACTCAGAGTAAGCTGTTTTCATTACTGAAGCATAAGCTTTAAATCCTCCTAGGAATGTGAATGCGAGGCAGGCCCAGTGTTGCAACTGCAATAAATTGGGACCCCTTACTCCTTGAATTGAGTATCCAGGCCCCAGGCCAACAGACTTGTCCTTAGTCTCTGGGAGGTGAATATGCACTCCTAGATCAACTAGTGGTCAGTATGTATGGTAGCATTCTAACTCACCGTGATCACCGATTGCTTTCATGTTTTTCAGATCACAAATGTTACAACAGTACTGGAGTAGATTACCGTGGGACTGTCAGTGTGACAAAGTCTGGTCGTCAGTGCCAGCCATGGAATTCTCAGTATCCGCACACACATACCTTCACTGCCATCAGATACCCAGAGTTAAACGGGGGCCATTCGTATTGCCGAAATCCAGGGAATCAGAAGGAAGCCCCATGGTGCTTTACCTTAGATGAAAATTTTAAGTCTGAGCTTTGTGACATCCCAGCATGTGGTAAATACTGAACCGTCCCATTTTATTTCTAATTGTTTTTTAAAAGGAAAACATTGGAATTACTTTATTGAAGGAAAAAGTGTAACATTTGTCTGATCCATGCGGTTGTGCTCCATCACATACATTCTGTGTAGCTGTGCACAGAACGCCTTTGTTGTGTCTGGAAAGGGAGCTCTGGTAAAGAAGACTACATACAGTGTTTGTACCTAAAGCCACAGCATCTGAAACAGGAAATTCCCCAACAAGGGAAACCTTACAGTTCTTACCTGTGCATCTGGTAAGCAACTGAAGCAACAGCATGAAAATATTTTAGTAGGAAAAGGTTGTAAAGATTAAACCATCTCAATGATATGTTGAAGCACAAATGTTTCCAGCATGTCATGTGTTCTACATATTCAAAGTTATCGTTAAAATTAATATCATTCTTAGTGCAGTGGAATTGGCTTTGTGGGCACTGATTCTAAATGCATTATAAAATTGTTTCCCTTTGATTGATTTTCAATCATTTTAATAAATGCAAGCCTGGCTTAATACAGTTCAGACTTTGTTTAAAAAAGCAGGGGGAGGAAAGGGTTGCAAAACACTTGTCGGCTGAGTTTTGGTTTTGATTTTGCAAAACGTCAGCACCTGGATTTGGGTTTTGCAAACTCAGGATTAGCTGAGATCCAGGTTTCAGTTTATCTGAACTCCTGATATTTGGAGGGTCTGGGAACAAGATCTGAATAACTAGTTCCCATTTTATTAAGTCTTCATTAAAACTAATATTAAGGATGCTCTGTAAAGAAGAAAACACTGTTACTTGAGGGTACATGTTGAAAAATGCACCTAGCAATGAGCCTTATGACAATAGACTCTTCTTCTAGTAATTTGTGGTAAAAGGTTTCATGCAAATGATTATGTTGCACTCAAGTGATGGGAATAATGATAACTTTCCCCTTCGAAGTGAGGTGATTTTTCATGTTCCGTAGCTAATCCTGAGTTAAAATTAAATTTGACTATGGTTACGAACATTTTTTTAAATCAGACCATCTTATGGATCGTATGCCTTATGGGTCTGATCCAAAGCCCATTTAAGTAAGTGGAAAGGTTTCTAATGACTCCAATGGACTTTGGCTCAGGTTCATACTGAGATTTTCTGTTAAAAAGGGAACATATACATTACATAGTCAAAACTGTCTCTGTTAATAGTTGCAATGCCCTGTGTTAAATTCATATGGTGGCTGGCAGGCCATTCTCTGTGAGGGTTGCAAGAGTCTGGAACTTGTTCCCTTCTAGTCTGAAATAGCCCAAATTTGGTGACTTCTAGGGCACACTATAAAAGACATCTTGTTGATAGGGTCTACTCTAAAGAAAAGGCTGAGGTTGTGCTTCCTAGATGATGAAGGGGTAGTGTCTGGCTGGCCTCCCACAAAATTCCTATGGAAAGATTTTAATGCTGCTAAGGCTTAATTGTATTTACTGCATGATTAATTATATTAGGGTGTCTAGATCCTGAGATAGGTGTCCTATTTAAAATATAAATAAATAGAATTTTATCAGGTGGCTGGTTATTTAGTTAATGGTGCAATTGTTAGGAGCTGTTCTGCATTTTGAAAATATAAAGAGCAGTGTAGGTATGAAGTATTACTACTCTGCTCTTTTTGTACTTGCTGAAAAAGCCAATTCAGGCACATTTTAAAAAATATCATATACTCTACCTAACTGGGACCTTCTTAATTGGAATGTCTCCCAGGGAACCAATTTAAGCCTAATGAGGCTTCATGGTAGTGACTGCTGCTTAATAGGAATAGTAATTCCACTTGATTGGGACACGGCAGGGGATGAACTGGTGCCTATGTCTCTGCATGTTTGTCTCATGTTGGTTCTAGCCGCTGCTTAAAGTGATCTGAAAAAAGTGTTGGGAGGGGAGTCTGTCATCACTGTGACATCTGCCCATCCCCCTGCACAACAATTAACGTCCCCCCAACTCCAAATCAATCCTGTCCCCTCATCAGTTCTCCCCCCACATCTGTTCTGTCCCCCACCCCCACACCTCACCTCCACTCCTCTTTCAGCCCCTGGGGCTTGTAATTCCCTCTTTCCCAGGCTTGGGAGGGGCTGCAAGAATTCCTCTCCCCCATCCCAGGCTGGGTGCTGCAAGCGGAGAGGGGGAACTATCCCCTTGTTCACCTCACAGGAGGGAAGGGGAGGGAGTAGGGAGCGGAGCTACCCTGTGCTGCTGGGCTCTTTCTGCTCCTTTCTCCCCTCCTGTGAGAACGGCTTGGGCTTCTTAAGGAGAAGGAGAGCTCTGCCTGCTTCCTGCAGCAGCTCCAACTGGTTGCTCTTCCTCAGGAGAGGTGAGCAAGTGGGGAAAGCAGTCATCCTAAGGCTATTCCCCACCCCCACAGTACTAAAAACTGGCGCCCCTTTAGCAACCTTGCTGGCTTTTTAGACATTTTATTTCCCAGGTCTGTGACCCGTTGTGACCAGCCGCTTCAGGTGTCACATATGCAGCAGTTGATAAAGCCTGTGATGTCTCTTGCAAACAAATTTGTAGAGTGGGACAATAATCGCAAGTGCAAGGCTGTGGAGAGACAAGGGTAGGAAGCCTTGCCAAAGGAGTGGGGGAAAGGGCAGGGTGTACAGGCACCAGTGTGGAGTAGAATGAAAGGACACTGAGGCAAAGTGTGGTATAGAGACTTCCTGAATGCAGTTGTGAGGGGAAGCAGAGCCAGGGACAGTTGCAGTCCTTGTACTAAGTGGGAGCACAGAGATTGCTCCCTTCTAGCAGTCCTGGGGATGGAAGTCACTCTCAAAGGAAGGGATGAGGCTGTGTGGATCAAGCCACTCCTCACCAGTCCCTAGAGCCAGCCAGATGCATGGGGAACTGTGCACTGAAGGAAGAACTGGGCCTCAGTCCCCTCTCTTCATCCCCTGCTGTGGTGTTGTGGCCCTCAGGCAGAGCCTAGATGTCACAGTCTGATCTGAAAGGAGCAATTAGGAGAGAGGATGCAATGGCAGCATAAGGAAGGGGAGGAAGAAGAAGAGCTGTGCAAAGTTAAATCTGAATCCATTCGAACTTTGCCACCCTCATGATCTGAACTGGACCCAAATGTTCAGCTCAAATCTGCGTTTAATTAGATTTGTAAGAGGTACCTGTATGGCCCTCTGAGCACTTGCACAAATCCAGCTTTGAATACACAGACACACTCAGCTGGCGCAGTGTCAACAGTAAAATGCTCCCTCCCACCCCTTCTACCAAATACTAAATGCTACCCTGCCTCAGCCTCTTGACCCTACTGAAATGGCCCCCTCAGAAAAAGCTGGGGCCTTACAGATCAAGAGACTCACCTGCTGTCAAAATGTGTATGATCTGCATTTGCGCCACTAAAATCCACTGCACTAGCCCTAAAAAACCCTGGATTAAAAGACAGTAGGACACACCAGTACTCCCCAATAGAGATGACAGCCTTCAGTGTGGCAGGATGGGGCCTAAGGACTCGCTAGAACAGGGAGGGTTCCAGAATAGAATGGTTTTGGTTTTTTCTTGCCCAGCAAAGTGGGGAAGAAGGGAGAACACAAATGAAAATTATCACAATTTTTGCAGCAAAAAGCAGAGGCACTATTTGGGAGAGCAGGAGAGGGCTCTATTCCCACTCCCCCGCCCCCCGCCGCCGCTGCCGCCAACTTTCGTAGGGGAGGTCTTACTCACCCTAACCCCAGACAGAGCACTTACCTGCAACAGCTTGAGTGTGATATGTGATGCGTTCGGAAGCTAGGAACAACACAACCTTTGTGGCAGGGAGTTTGTTTATAAACAGAGTCAAAATGATTAAGATAACAAAAGGCTTATCATTAAAGTAAATTAATCCTGCTCCTGAAAGCACTGCAAAGCACTTCAGTTAAAAGATAGGAAACAAAGGGTAGGATTAGAAGGTGAGAATGGAGAGAGGTAAATAGATGTGTCCCTCAGGAGTCTGTACAGGGAGCAGTCTAAGGGCACGTCTTCACTAGCAATGTTAAAGTGCCGCTGCTCCAGCGCTTTAATGTGGCTCTGTAATCATGGCACTACACAGAGAGCTCTCCCAGTGCTATAAAAAGCCTACCTCCATGAGGGGAGTAGCTACCAGCACCGGTGCACTGTCTACACCTCCACTTTACAGCGCTGAAACTTACAGCGATCAGGGGAGTGTTTTTTCACACACACATCCGCGAGCGAGAAAGTTTCCGCACTGTAAAGTAGCAGTGTAGAGAAGCCCTATTCAATATACTCATAACTAATCTGGAAAAAGGGGTATGCAATGAGATGGTAACATTTGCAGAGGATGCAAAATTACTCAAGTCCAAAGCAGACTGCAAAGAGCTACAAAGGGATCTCACAAAACTGGGTTAGTGGGCAACACAATGGCAGAAGAAATTCAGTGCTGATAAATGCAAAGTAATGCACTTGGCAAAATATAATCCCAACTATACATACAAAATGATGGTGTCTTAATTAGCTGAACCCATCGATAAAGAGGTCTTGGAGTCATTGTGGATAGTTCTCTGAAAACATCTGCTCAATGTGCAGTGGCAATTAAAAACGTTAACAAAATATTGGAAGTCATTAGGAAGGGATAGACAGTTGAAAATTATCATATTGCCTCTCTATAAATCCACGGTACACCAACATATTGAACAGTGCATTCACATTTGCTCATCCCATCTCAAAAAAGATATATTGGATTTGGAAAAAGTATAGAGAAGGGCAACAGAAATGATTAGGTGTTTAGAACACCTTCTGTATGAGGAAAGATTAAAAAGACTGGGGGAATATGACAGAGATCTATAAAATTATGAATGGTGTGGGAAAAATTGAATAAGGAAATCTTATTTGCTCCTTCGCATAACACAACTACTAGGGGTCACCAAATGAAATTAATAGGCAGCAGATTTTTTTTTAAGTTTTTCTTCACAATTAATCTGTGGAACTCTTTGCCAGGGGATGTTGTGAAGGCCAAAACTATAACAGAGTTCCAATATGAACTAGATAGATTCATGGAGGATTAAGTCCAGAATAGCTATTAGCCAGAGTGGGCAGGGATCCAACACCATGTTCTGTGTGTCCCTTGCTTCTGTTTGCCAGAAGCTGGGAGTGGGCAACATTCCCCCAGGGCACCTGGCATTGGCCACTGTTATAAGACAGGATACTAGGCTAGATAGACCTTTGGTCTTACCCAGTATGGTCACTCTGATGTTCTTATATAGAACCCAGATGTATCTGCTCCCCACTGTTTCCCACTAGATCCCACTCTCCTGCCAGAGCTGGGATAGAACCCAGGAGTCCTGACAGGGTCTCTTTCTCTCCATGAAGTTAGTAATAAAGTCAGAATAAACATGAACATTTTAAACCTAACCAGTGTCCCTTAGATGACTTGCCACAAGTTATCAGAACATGTTATTAAAGCTGAATGGGTCTAATATTTATTTATTTGTCTTTCTTTTATAAAGGAATTAGATACAGCACTCCTGTCAGCTAATTGCTAAGTTATATGCCAAAAAACTAGAGTTTTCAAGTGCCTAAGTAGCCCCAGGAATCACTGTTAAAGTTGCCCCACTTACCAAAATCTGAAATGGCACTCCTGGCAAAACGCTGTTTGACCCTGCCCAGAGTGTTTTTTAATGGGAGGGGCACTCATGCACGCATGTACACACAAAAACATTATCTACAGAAAGCACCCCCTTCCCATCACTTCTTCAAAAAGCCAGATCAGAGGAACTAATATAGTGACTCTTCAACCAACCCTCACTGCAAGGGAATAGGTAGCAGCTAACGATAGGGCAGAATACCTAGCAATCCGAAAGTGAAGTGTGGGCAGCAGAAGCACAATTTTCTGTGAGCAGGAAAACCAAGTAAGGAGAGTCAAATGAGTGGAGTTGTAAGTGCTGGGAGGGAGGGAAACAGGGGCTTGCATGAAGGAAAGAAGAGAGAGACATTTGCAGAAGTGAGTGGTATAGAATGATTTTAGAGGAAGTAGAGCAGTGCAGAGCCAGCCACTTGGAAAGCAGTGCAGAGCCAACGCACTCAAAGGCATAAATTGACTAATATCCAGAAACATTTGGAGTAGGGGAGAGCAGGTCCATAGCTAAAAGACATGCATTGAGGAGAGTCTATGACATGCTGGTGGGGAGGTAATGTAAATTTAAAGTCAGGATCCTCCAGAGGGAACTAGAAAGAGAGATGAAAGGCATCTAATGAATAGCTGTCTGCACATTATTTGTCCACTTCGGCATATGAGCCAGCCAATGTTCATTTAGTTCTCTACAGCATTATAACTATTCACTGGAGGGTTTTTTTAAAAAACTGTGGGAATTTTTCCCATTGACTTGGTTTGGCTTAAACATTAACAGACTGTTGGGTTTCTCTGAATTTATTTACATATCCCCAGTGGAATCAAAATGTCTCAGCCAAATTTGACTTGTGTGTAAGGGATATGGATTCCTAGGCACCTGGCCATCCTGTGGGCTGCATACAGGATTTATACATGTAGCTTATGTTAGCATTGAAGAGGAGTTGCTTGCCTAAGTCCCTGGTGCACCAAGAGGAGAAGAGACTCCTTTGTTAGTAAGTCAATTATAAGCTGCAATTTTCTCTGCCAAAACATGCATTCGAAAAATAATTAGCTTTGCATTTAGCATTAAATAAGCCTTGTTAACGACTATTGTCACAGGGCAACCACATCCTGTTTGGAAGGAAGAAGGGCTTTCTTGGCTTACCTTATCTCATTTTAACTCAACAACTGTCAGGTCTTCACTAGAGAAACACACACTATGGCCTCCAGCAAGTGTCATGCCCTATTGGAGATACATGAAATCTGACACTAATAATGTGAATAATTATTTGCTGGGGATTTCAAAGGTATTCTCAAAAGTTCACTTTGTACCCTGTAGCTACAGTATTAATTCATTATATATAATCCCTCTCTGCGCTCTTTCGGCATGCTCTTGCAAAGTGTCAGATGGACGACTTTGAAGACCTCTGCATGCCTCCATGGTAGTTGTCTCCATGCTGGGACCATGAAAGGCAACACAGTCCTTTGGAAAGGGCACTTCACTGGGACTCAAGAGATGTGGGGGTCTGTTCCTAGCCCTCCACTGACATGCTGTATTCAGAGGCAACGTGTAGGAGAGGCATGGTCACGTGCCTTCCCCTCTCCCCACATCCCAATTTGTTGCTTGGCTTTTACTGAGCATGCTCACATGGGCTGAGTGTGCTCATATTGGCTGCTCTCACTCTGTCATTCTCCCCCCCACACACACACCCCGCCATATCGGCACTCCTGGGTCATTATGATCTTGGGCAAGTGACTTGCTCTCCCTATGCTTCTATTTACTACCTACTTCCTACCCCTTCTGAAAACAGCCAGATAAGAGGGCGTAGTGACCCTGACAACAAAACTCTGTTGGGAGAGTGGCAATCCAGCTTTCAGTCCAGAAGTGTTTGCCTTGTCTGTTTGGGTTATAAACTTTTAGGGTAGGGACTGTCTTTTACATGTTGGTGCAGTGCCTAGCACAATGGGGCCCCGATCTCAGTTGAGGCCTCTAGGCACTACTATGATACACAAAATAAATAAAATCTGGACTTAATGCTCAGTTCTCTACTGAGGCTGCTAATTAATGTGTTAATTCTGAAGTTACCTTTGCTATAGGCCTCGGTCCACTAGGAAATAAAGGCATACTGTCAACACATTTCACACCAAGTGGTTAAGATGATAATGACTTGCAGACATTTTATGACCACGGCCAGATTCAAAGTGATACTCAGAGAAGAATGTCTCCTTGGCCTTATAACTAAGTCATCCACTCCCCTGTTGATATATAATTGTTGAGTAACAAATAAAGTAATTACGTTAATATTATAGCAATACAACATCAGCAATAAGTGTTCCTCCTTTTAAAATGTTTTTGGTATAGGAGTCACTATATATCATCATCATCATATTATCCATCATTTGTTCTATAGTTCTCAAGCATTTCCAGCACATACAGGAGTTTACTATTTTGCATGAGATAATTTATGCATCATGTGTCTTCATCATTTTCACCTTCTTTTTCTTTTCTGATCCAGATTCCAAAGATTCCAAGGAGAAGAATAAAATGGAAATCCTATATATATTGGTACCAAGTGTTACTATTCCCCTGGCCATTGCCTTATTGTTCTTCTTCATCTGTGTCTGCCGCAACAACCAGAAGTCTTCCTCCCCTCCAGTACAAAGGCAGCCCAAACACGTCAGAGGGCAAAATGTAGAGATGTCAATGCTAAATGCATACAAACCAAAGGTAATTGTGCACCTGGTTTCTGCCTTGTAAACTGCTGTTTCTCAGAGCATGGAATTAGCATGCTTTGTTCAATCCAGAACTGAAACATTACCCAATTGATTGCCATCACACAATCTCTGTTGGTTTCGTTGGCTGCACTTTTTGAATGCCTTCTGTTATCATCAATGTATTATACATCGTACTGTGCAGCATAAAGCTAATGCTCTGTATATCTTTGGATGAAAAGAAACTCAAGCTTGCTTTAACAAAGTAAGCAACTGCTTGTGAAGTGGCATGGAGGCCTTGTTCTCGTTAGTAAGTAGGAGGGGGAGGAAAATGCATGCTTTCATTTTATTGGCTGTTTCAGAAGGCACTTTTTAATGGAGCATTTGTATCCTTGCCTCATCTCTTATTCAGCTGAAATCACTATAAAATGATCCTCCTCCTTGTATGTTCAAGTTTACACACTCTTTAGAGATATTTGCAAAATGAAGCATCAAAAACCTATTCATATTTACGGCCTGCCTTCTTGAAACATAGGAGCCAGTGAAGAGGAGTCCTAATATTGTTCTTCTTTCCTGAAATTCCAAATTCATGAAGCACTTTTTTCCAATTAAAAAACCTTCACAGAGCAGTTAAGACACTGCAAAAATGATTATCCATGACCTCATTGTTTATTAGCAGGGCAGGTGCTGGAAATGTCCAGAGTAGCCACCTGCATGGCTGCACGTGGGGTTCTGCCACTTCCAAGCAGGAGAATGTCCTGAGTATCTACAACATAATGCATTAGAAAACTTTGTGGAATAATTTACATCAAATTGTCTAGACATACCTGTTGGCAAGTTGTTATTTTAGTTAGAAAATAATATAGAAAATGAATCCAAATTCAGGCATTAGAAGCAATGCAAACTGTGCATATCTTTCCTTCTGTAAATATTGCTGTACACGCCAAATATATTCTTCCAGAATGATGGCAATTTTAGTTGCTCAGCCTAAAGAAAGGAGGTTATGTTTATGTTTCAGGATCTGTGCTCTCCATATGTGAATATGTTTGTAAGTAGAGATCTGTTTTTAGGTGTGATATAACAATCATGAGATGTGCCTTCTGCTTGCTCTTGAATGTCAGGTTCATAGTCTTAAATTAAGAAGAATTAGTCAGCAGAGGGTCCGGCAAAATTATTGAAATAATTCAGTGTGTTTTGAATTTGCAGTCTGCCCATGTGACAGGGAGTCAGGCTTTAGGACCTCTCAAGGAGAGAGAGGCAAAGCTATTCTGCTGGCTCATGCTGGAAGTCTGACATGGGGTTGTTCTTCTCTCTCTCATGGGCATAAGCAAGTGAGGGAAGAGACAGATATAAAAGGACCTTGCAGGGACAAATCCTAGGACTTAAGACAACTCTGCAAAAAGTTTAGATTGAAGTTTATATTTAGTCATTAAGTTAAGCCCACAGTATCCACTGGGTGGAGAGAACAGAGTGCTGACTTTTCCAGTTCAAGTCATTCATTTTGTATTGTGAAGTCTTGTTATAATTTCATTATGTGAACCTTAGTTAGAAAAATTTAACTGTGGAACCTTAGTTAGAAAAATAATTTTGTGGATTCCAAAGGAAGGAAGGAAGACCAGTTATAAAAAAACAAGAGGATAGTAAAAAACATAACTGGGGCCCAAACCAGTAAGCATCTGGTTCTGAACTTCCCCAAGTTTCAGAAGAGTTTGAATCCAGGCTTTTCACTTGCGTGATTAGTTAGTGAAAATACATAACTGAAGAAGGCTGAGAAGACTGCATGCCATGGCTGCCCTGCATGGCTGGTTACACATGTAATGCAAACAACTGGTTTTGGTTCATATTTATTTAATTGTCCTTACCTGGGATCATGCCTTTGACTCCATGTCAATCTTTATACCATAAAATTATCATTCATGGGTCAAAAAACTATGCCAGCTCCTCCTCTTCAGGATTTGTACCAAGAACAGGGAACAGTAAAAGGCTCGGAGGTTTCATACAGCAAAGCACTCAAACATTCTAATAGTAGGCAAGTCTTAGTCTTTAATCTCTAGAGTCTGCAAACATTAGCTGGAAATTCTAGAGAAAACCTTCTTCATGAGATTTCTTTTTGTTTTAACTGGCTATTATAGCTGCTGGAAAGCAGTCTGTTCTAACCAGGTATTAGACCGTTTGGGGAATGTTTGTGTTTGGGATGCTCTGTTCGATTTATAAACCATACACGCACGCTCTTGCTGGTGTGTTACATCGGTGCTACGTCAGCCAGATTTGGATCTATGGTACTTCACATTACAAATTAACTTAGTCCAATAAACACACAGCACAGAGAGTTAGTTTTTGTTTTTCAAAGTACCAACTTCTACTTCAAGGGGCAGAATGATGAAAATGGTTAATACCCATAGAAAATCAATATAAATCTAGTGTGCAATACACATTAAAGATGTGCCTAAACCAAACCCCAGGTCCAACCCACCTCTTCACTGGATCCAAATTTTGAATCTTTGTCCTTTTTCTGTATTACAGACTTGGGAGGAAATCCTGGCTCCACTGAAGTCAGTGGGAGTTTTGCCATCGACTTAGTGGGGTTCAGGTTTTACTCTTGACCACCAACACATTAATGCTTTACGCACACAGCATGGGCAAAGTGTCTTTCCCGTAAATGTCTGGAAATATAGACCACAGTGTTTTCTTCTGATGTTTAAAATGATATGCTGCAAAAAGCACCTGATTTCATTTATGACAGCTGTATATTTTCCTGTTGGGAGAGTGGCTGGCTGTCCCACTGACACAACTGTTTTGGCTGCCTTTCAAACAAAATTTTAAAAAAGAAAGGAAGTAGAATTCTATTTTAAAATATTGTATCCAATACCAATGTTAACAATGGTTAAAAACGTCCTAGCTCATACTGAGGTGGATGTGTGTTTACTCTTCCAAATAAAAATGTTAACATTTAAACCAAAAGCCTGTTTCAGTTTTAAGGTACTTAATTGCCTTAGAGAATATAATAAACTGAGTCCATCTTGTCATTCAACTAATGGAAGCAACTGATAAAGAGATAGAAGCAGTGGGTTTCATTCTTTCTATTTTCCCTTTGTACTTGGTTTACTTTGGCGTGATGCCTCGTATGTATTTTACACTTCTTTACATTTTGTACACCACCGTATGACAAAAACTTGTCAAACAAAAACTAAGCAGATTTATAACCGCTTAACTTGAAATGAGCCCTTCCTGCCAAAACTTTATGACTTCATTTTCTTTCATAGTTTTCCACTGTGTTGGTTCAAACAGACAAACCCTGCTTGAGGTCAGACAGAGGTCATTTCACTTTCATTACTAAAATATAATTTACAATATGCCAGACCTAAACAAGTTTTAGCCTAAAGGATATATATAATATAAACCATCTGTTCTTTGACAATACAGCTAATTTCCTGCCATCACCATACAGTCTACTAGCTGCTTGTTTAAATGTCTTTATGATTTTATTTTTTTACTTATGAAATATTTATCTAAAATTTGTAAGTGGTCAGTACAACTAGAATTCATTTACTCTGAGTGTGCAACTTTAAAATGGTTTTTAATGTCAATATTTCCATATTACTCATGCAAAACTGCACTGACAATATTCCAGGAAAGCAAATGCTAATATTTCTGACTATACTGTTTTACTGAATGTGGATTCCAAACTCAGGTGCCTACCAACTCCATAATTTAAGCATCTCAGTGAGTGATCTGATTTTCAGAGATGCTGAGCACCCACTGATGTTAACTTCTAAAAATAAGGACGCTTATTTAAGTGTCTAAATATGGCTGTACCTGCCTAAATTGGGCAACCAAGTTTGAAAAAGATTTGGTCCTTCCTTCTGTTCCCCTTTGACCAAAGCCTGGTGTTTTTCCAGCTGATCCTACTTTCCTGATGCGGGTGGGGGAGTGGAGCTTGTACACTCCCTCAAGTATACAGAGAACCAATCTCTTTTGTACCCCAAAGGGTTAATAACTAACTCTGGGATCAGGGGGGTAGCCGTGTTAGTCTGGAATTGCAGAAGTGAGTTCTGAAGTCACTTCTGTAACTCTGGGATGAAACTTAACTGAGTCCTTAGTCAGGGTTAAAACATAAATTTGCAACTATCACTATATGCCATGGTCTCGCAAAACTGGACTTAAGCATGTGTGCAGCCCAGCTGAAATCAATGGGACTAGTCATGTGATTAAAATTAAGTCCATGTTGAAGTTGTTTGCCACACTGTGACCATGACTGATCCTCTACTCAGTCTTTGTTCACCTGCATCTAGTCTTGTGTAAAGGATGGAAAGTTATTTTGTATTTTGATATGGGGAAATCCTCCTCCCTCATACACAGTAGGAATAAAGAGACGTTCAGTGAGGAACTGCACGGGTACTAGAGTATTGGAATCCCCAGGCTCAACCAGGCTCCCAATACAGCTGCAATGTGGTCACAGCAATATCTCTGCTCGTGGTGGCAGCCCACACTCCTGTGGATGGAGCCACTACAGAGCTTGGCTCAACAGTACAGACTGTTTCTACATGGCTTCTTCATTGCCTGGTCTCCCGACACAGCAGATGCACATTTCTACTGCCATTTGAGTTATAGATACTATTGCAGGGAGCTGCAGGTTTGTGGCCTTGCTGAGAGACTAGATCTCTAATTTAGGTACCTTTTTGACTCTATTATTATAACTGACTCTTTGATTTGCTGTTTTAACAGAGCAAAGCTAAGGAGTTACCTCTTTCTGCTGTTCGTTTCATGGAAGAACTGGGTGAATGTGCTCTTGGAAAAATCTACAAGGGGCACCTCTATCTTCCAGGCATGGATCATGCTCAGCTTATTGCTATCAAGACATTAAAAGACTTTAACAATCCCCAGCAGTGGACAGAATTCCAGCAAGAAGCATCTCTTATGGCAGAACTTCATCACCCTAACATTGTTTGTCTCCTAGGTGTTGTGACTCAGGAACAACCCGTCTGCATGCTTTTTGAGTACATGAATCAGGGAGACCTCCATGAATTCCTTATCATGCGATCACCACATTCAGATGTTGGGTGTAGCAGTGATGAGGATGGTACTGTCAAATCCAGTCTGGACCATGGGGATTTCCTACATATTGCAGTTCAAATTGCAGCAGGAATGGAATACTTATCCAGTCATTTTTTTGTCCATAAAGACCTTGCTGCTCGCAACATTTTAATTGGAGAACAACTTCATGTGAAAATTTCAGACCTTGGACTATCAAGAGAAATATACTCAGCAGATTATTACAGAGTTCAAAGTAAGTCCCTACTGCCGATTCGCTGGATGCCACCAGAAGCAATTATGTATGGCAAGTTCTCTTCTGATTCAGATATTTGGTCCTTTGGTGTGGTCTTATGGGAGATTTTCAGCTTTGGACTCCAACCATATTATGGATTTAGTAATCAAGAAGTCATAGAAATGGTCAGAAAACGACAATTATTACCATGCTCTGAAGACTGTCCTCCAAGAATGTATAGCTTGATGACAGAGTGCTGGCATGATCTTCCATCTCGCAGGCCAAGATTTAAAGATATCCATGCCAGGCTGCGTTCTTGGGAGGGACTTTCAAGTCACACTAGCTCTACTACTCCCTCTGGTGGAAATGCCACCACTCAAACAACTTCACTCAGTGCAAGCCCCGTTAGTAACCTAAGTAATCCTAGATACCCTAATTACATGTTTCCAGCACAGGGTATACCACAAGGCCAAATTGCTGGGTTCATTGGACCACCAATACCTCAAAACCAGCGATTTATTCCAATCAACGGATACCCTATTCCTCCAGGATATGCTGCTTTCCCAGCTGCCCACTACCAACCTCCGGGCCCACCTAGGGTAATTCAGCACTGTCCACCTCCAAAGAGCCGTTCGCCAAGCAGTGCAAGTGGATCAACTAGCACAGGTCATGTGACTAGCTTGCCTTCTTCAGGATCCAATCAGGATGCAAATATACCTTTGCTATCTCATGTGTCAATTCCAAGTCATCCAAGTGGAATTGGTATAACCGTTTTTGGAAACAAAACTCAAAAACCATACAAAATTGACTCAAAACAGTCATCCTTATTAGGAGAACCCAATATTCATGGACCTAACGAAGCTATGATTTCAGGAGAGTTGTAAATAAGTCAGGCCTTTGTACATATAACTATTTACAGTACAAATTAGAATGCCGTAGAAAAGATTTATATTCAAATATTTTATTAAAGATTTTTCTGGTTGTTTAACAGACTTTTGCAACAAGTATCTTCTGTGAAGTTTAACTGGGTTTAACAGGCGAGGCAGACACCAACCAGATAAAACTCATTGTGGTATTAACACACATCAATGTGAACAGATATGTTTTCAAGAACCAAACTAATGTTTATTTTAATAAGGGACAAAAACAAAAAAATCTTTGTGATGATCATCATACACTTTGTCACAGCTGGTTAAAGCTGTGATATGGTTTATATCACAGAAACTTTATTGTTCTGAAAACATTTTAGTATTTGTCACTCACTTTTTTTAAGAGATGCAAATGTTCAGAGATTTATTGGGTATGCAATTCACGTCCAATAGCTAGTTTAAATATTTGTAAGGTTGTTTTTCAGTCAAAAATGATGTTTCAAATACATGATCCAGTGTTGAAATCTGATGGCTGGATTAATTATTTCAGGTTGGTTTTTGTTTTTCACCTGAAGTGAGAGTCTGAGTTCATATTTAAACCAAAAAAACTGCATAAAATGTCCTGACATTCAGTAAAATGAGTTATCCACTCACAGGCTATTAAAATAATCTGGTAATGTCTGCTAAAAATAGATGGAGTTATAAGAAATTGCCTTTAAAGGAAATTTAATTGAGAATTTTAATTTCAGAGCATGAATCAACTGGTTCAAAGTTAACATTTCATAATTTTATATGTGTAGTTATAACCGAAATTTTGTATCCTTTTGTTGCTATGCAACTGTTTAATGAAAAAGCTCCAAACTACAATGTTATATAAGACAATCAGTTTTCCCAAGAAGTATTTATTATTTCAGAGCAGTACATAATTTCAGTGACTATGAGTATAGAAACCCCTAAAAATGGGAAATCCACATTCCATCAGGGATTAAAAACATTTATGGCAACTTTATCTATTAGTTAAAATAATGTGAATTATAGTTAACTTTTTACTTAGAAAAATGACATTTGTATTATTACTGAAATTAATTCAGGTATAATCAATCTAGATTATTCATTTTGAAACCACTTTAATGATTTACAAAAGTACTATGTACATTACATCTTTTCACAATGTTATCTGTATTAAAATAATATCTTTTGTGTCCACACAATGAAAACAATTCTTTGATCAGTTGACAATGTTGTATAATATGACTTTATTTTTCACATCTTTTTGCACAAAAGTGTTTTGTATAGCAGAAGTGAAATACATCTCTGCATTTTATATATTGGTCTGTTTCTTCTTTGTGTTAACCTGCTGTAGATGTTCTTGAAATATATTATGGTGATATTCAGCCACTACCTTATACATATATTTTGTTTTTGTTTGTTTTCACTGCATGCATTTAATCACTGTATTACTTGATGATTGATTTATTAATTATGGGCATTTCAGTTAGGCAAGCATGAAAATGTAATACCAAAGGCTATTTTATACTGAAGATATGTGCATTTTTGTATTTCACACACCAGAGATGATATTAAACACTGAGTATTTTATGCTGCTGCTTATTAAAACATTGTTTTAATATAAAAATCAGTATTTCCTGATTTAATCTTGGTATAATAGGTATTATCTGATCTGATGGTATAATAGGTATAGTAGGTAATTTTAATATAAAAATCAGTATAATATTATAGGTATACTAAGTATTTTTAATATAAAAATAAGTATTTCCTGAATCTTGGTATAATAGGTATTATCTATTATCTGGTATAATAGGTATTATCTATCAGGTAATAAGTATTATCTAATCTGATGGTATAATAGGTATTATCTAATCTGATGGCATGATCAGATTAAGTGGTATTATTTAATCAGATGATATAATAGGTATTATCTAATAATAGGTATTATTTAATCTGATGGTATAATATGTATTATCTAATTATAGGTATTATCTAATCTGATGGTATAATAGATATTATCTAATCTGATGGAAGGCCAGATGCTGCTCACCTTACTCAAACAAGGAGGATATTAAAAGTCAGAACATCTCACATCATCATAAGACAAGCAGGGTTTTGCACATAATACTTTATGACAATTGATGTGGAAATATGCAAATCCTTAAACTTTATTTAAAACCTGACCATGCAGATATTTTGGGAAGATACTAAAAAGACAGCAATAATAAAATGACACTGAGAAAATAATGCATTCTCTGCTATTCTCTCTGGGTGAAGTTCAACCCTTGAATAAAACTCCAGTTTTTACATGTTTGCTGTATTTAAGGTAAAGTTTTGTTTTTGAGGCAAAGATCAATCACTAATTACATCTATACTAAACTTCCACATGGCTGCAGGTTACTATTGCTCCAAACCCCAAGTGTTAGAAAAGGGATATTTTGAACACTGGAGTTTGTTATTTGATCAAACTTTTATCTCTGTGCCAGTACATAACAAACTGTCATCTTATTAGTAAAATCAAGACGTTTGGAAAAATCACTTTCTTGTGCACATGTGATGCATACGCCATTATTTTTGGTTTTTTACTATTCTGTTGCTGTTCTGCTCAATGCAAGATGAATGCAGTCTCCTTTCTGCATTCCGCTTTTGTCCCCACTCTCCTCTGACACTTATTAAGTAGTTGCATAAGATGTTTGCAGGGATGCGTCCTAAGCCTCAAACATGCTGAGAAAGTGGAAGCTAAAATTTTCACCAGAGTTTCATCTGGAGGTTTTTTGGCCTATGGCATTAAGGGCTTGAAAAACAAGTGTGCCATCTTGAAGTCAATCTGCCACTTTATAGGCATCTGTTTCCAGTACAAAGGAAAATGTATGCAGACAATTAAGCGTTGTGGTACTGGCGTTATGTTGCCGTTACAAAATCTTCAATAAATAAGAACATAAACTGTCAATTAAAAAAAAAACACTTTGTACTGTGACTGGCACATGGCCCTCCATGTATAAACATGTTTGAAAGTGATACCAAGATTCCTAATTTGGCTTACTCATATCAAATGAATGCCCTCAGTGAATGAGGGTATGAAGAAACCAAGAGCATCCTCATAACAACTCCTACGACTTACTATACTACTACTACTAGATTAATTGGTTTGAGAAGAACGTAATGTCCAAGAGAAAGTCCCTACTTAGCTAGATCCATCTCAACTGGTGTACTCCTATCATGCATCTCATATATAGCACAGCAGGCTATCTATGTCCCTTAATTGCTAAAACCACCACCAATAGCGATATCAAAACTGCTGTATAAACCACACATAGGCAACTTCCACCTTTTCATTCTTTCTGTGTGTATATACATCTTTACTACTGTGTGTTCCATTCTATTCATCCAATGAAGTGGGCTATAGCCTATGAAAGCTTATGTTGAAATAAATTTGTTAGTCTCTAAGGTGCCACAAATACTCCTGTTCATTTTACATAGGCAAAAATGTACAAATAATAATGCTGCATATGCTTACCACCCCAATAAACACTTTGCTTGTTTAGGTGCCTATGGATATAAGAGCTTAGCTTTAGACATATCAGTTTGAAAATGTGTCTACTGGAGCAGCAATGGCAAGCTTGAAAAAAATATTTCACGTTCTTTTTGGTTTTGTATAGGAATACATTAACTCCAATCCTCATCCACTCACAGTTATATGTAGTTTTTTCTTTACTAGAAGGTTGTCTGCAGCAGAGATCTGTCAAAGAATCATATACACTTACAGCTGATACAAAATGGAAGATCTGCTTTAAGCAAACCCTCAAAGAGAGCTTTTTTTCCCTTGGTGAATAAAGTTTTTAAGTTTTGGGACTCAAATCCTAGGCTTGACTCATAGCTTGCAGTGAGTTAATGAATGCTAAAACAGAGAGACAAGAATTCACTTGGGAACTAAAAAGAAAAACTACTAAAATAAATTGGATAATGTGGAAATTAAACTGCCAAAAAGTATTAGAATGCTGGGAATTCCTTTTTGAGCGGAAACTCAGAGAACCAAATATGGTTTTTGCACCACAGACAACGGAAGAGAAAATTTTAAAGACTGTCTAATGGTAGAATCAGCATGGCAACTTCCTTCAAAGAATTAATATAGTTGTTTGTGAATCTCTGGAGGTTTGGAAATAAAACTTAAGAATTGCAACATGAGAGGACAAGATACTGTCTGTTCAATGTGGCTTCTCGTCCTTCCCAAATTAGTCTATCCTTACATAAAAAGAAAGAAAACTTTTGGTGTTTAAAGGCCAAAATGTATGTCAAAATAGGATTTAGCATTACGACGTCCTCCACAGATAAGTATTAATTATGGTGGGTTTGTACAGAATGAAAAATGCAGACATAGCAGAGAACTATTCCACAGAAAATGGGGTTGGAAGACTTGGATATACAAGAACTGCTAAAATGTGTATTCCAGGGTCTCCGATATGTAACAATAAGCCAAAGAAGAGTCCATCAGTGCTTTGTATGAATGAAATTGTACAAGAGTTTACAGGTTTAGAATATCCCTTCAACATTTGCTAGTTGTTTCAGTGTTCTTCTCTTACCTTTGGTCATCAAGAGAATTTTAAAAAGCTCACCTAACTCAAAGTACTGCAGATGACATTCATATATTCATACTTCAGTGCTATTATAAGTACTGCTATACTGGTTGATTTGGATCCACTACTGCAAGATGTTGAGTTCCCTCAACTTCCATTGAATCCAGTGGGCGTTGAAGTAGGAGATATGTGGCATTTTGCCTAATCCTAATATAGGATTAGGCCCTATATTTTTGAGAATATCAAAAACAATTCTGCCTCGTTACAGGACCTGTATAAAGACAATTGGCTTGAAAAATGATTTAGAGATTGCAGCTTGCATCATTGTGCCATGTCTATTCAAGGTGTAGGGCACTCTGACATATCTATCACTTTAGCATCATCTAACAGATATGTTCTAGGAATTATTTGGGGGGAATTTTATGGCCTTCGTTACTCTAGTGGTCAAACTAGATGATCATATTGGTCCCCTCTGGCTTTGGAAATCTATGAATCTCTGACAATCACCTGTGAAACGTATTTATGAATTAACAGTTTATACATAATACTTAGATTTCAGTAATCAGTTATTCATGTGATGGTATGTATGCTTGCACCTTTGTCCCCTTTGTTCTCCTGTCTTCTCTGCACTTGCTCCGGAAAGAGCAACCACATTTTTATCCGATCAAAAGGAAATGAATGATTTTCCAATGTTATGCTTACAGAGCACTGCTTAACCAAGAAGGTTTTATGTTAGGAACGAGTCCTACAGCCCATAGTCATGCAAGCCACGTCTGTGGGTTCTCTGAGAGCACTCTGTTCTCTGGCTATATCGTCAATGGCTATGGTTTCTTGTGGCCAAAAACCTACTTTCTCTGTGGGCCTGCAAACTTCTCCCTTCTAGAACATAGTGTCCATGGAATATCACAAGTAATTTTTACCCTCCTGTAGGCTTTTTTTTTTTATGAGAGGGGAGTTTATCACCTCCAAGTCACACAGCATAGAATCCATTGTACTTCTTCCGGTTTGATCTTTAAAAACTAAAATGTAGTATGTTTTAGAACAGTTATATTCCTGAGGTAATATAAAATTATTAAAAAAGAGAGAGGCACAATCTTCTGATTATACACCAAAAAGATCTTTAAGATGAAGGGGAAAATTGATTTTAAATTGGAATTATTAAAAGCATATGTGGTGTCCTTTATTTTCTGTTTCTGTGCAGCGCACCGTAGAACAGTGTCTAAAATGCTTTTAATAGCTGAGCTGATGCAGGTTTTGTTTTCCAGACCCTGCTCTAAATGAGAACTCCTGCTCATTGGGGGAAATTCAGCTATACAGACTGGGTACTCTGGTTATCCAACAGTATAATCAGAGCAATATATTGAATTGCTTTAATCTGTAGACAGTGTGAAGAAAATATTGGGTTTTTGAGATCATTCAAAGAGTCTATATAAGACTGAAATTATCTGTTTGATTCATAAGAAGTAAATGAGTTCAGCAAACATTGAAAATGCTTGGAATACATATGCATATGTGTTTACACACTGTGACAAAGTTCCGAGTCTGTATTTGTGGGTCCTGCGCTTCCTGGCAGATTTAGGGGCCTCAGAAACTCATCCAGGCCCCAGAGTGACCTCCCTTCCTCAGTAAGTAATTATGGGAGACAGAAAAGGGAGGAGCCTGGGCCCGCCCTCTACTCCGGACTCCAGCCCAAGGACCTAATAGTATCAGCTAAGATGGCTGACCTTTTAGGCACAAAACACAATACAATTCCCTGGGCTACTTCCCCACAGCAGTCTCCGCTTCTTCAAACTCCACTTCACCCTTACCTCAGGGCCTCCTTCCTTACGTACGATATGTTGTCCAACACTCAGTCTCACCAACAGCATAACTTCCTTCCACAGCTCCTGACACCCACAGCCCACCTGACTAACTGGGAGGTTTTTATCTGGTTTCAGCCAGTCCCTGACTGGCTTCAGGTGTCCCAATCAGGCTAGCTGTTTCTACTCCTTTCTAGAAGGTTCTTAATTGGCCCCAGGTGTCTTGATTGGCCTGGAATGGCCTTTGTTTGGCTATTCAGGGAACAGGGACCTACACATCCTGAGGCTGATATACCTGCCTTCCAACACTCTCCTATACCCTTCTGGTCTGACTCCGTCACAACACACACACACACACACACATTGTTGTAACCAATTTCCATAAATTACAAAGATATACATAGATGAAATAATATTTTGAAAAAGTACAATAAAATAGTATAATATTTGGTTCCGATACACCTTTATGACTTGTACAAGCACCAGTGCAGTGACATGAGCTTATTTGGGCAGATCTGGAATCCCTGAAGGTGGAGAGTGCTGGCTGTAGGGCATTGTCCCTAAAATCTGTCTCCATTTTACAGAAGGAATATCACACAGATTCATTGGGACTGGATTTGGGGATTCTGTGCAACCATTAATGGTCAAGTTAGGCATTCGGCTGCCAGATGACTGGGAAGAATGAGGACAACCTCCTTGAGGGAAATTCTTTCATGGGTAGTTCTGCCTTGATAACTCATTGATTTTAAGCCAAAGGGGATCATTCCATTATGGTAATCTAATCTGACTTCTTGCACAACACAGGCCACAGAATTTCAACAAGTGATTCCTGCATCAAGTCCATAACTTCTAGTTTAGCTGAAGTTTATATTTTAAAAAGCCTTCCAACCTTGATTGAATGACTTTCTGACTGAAAATCCACCATATCCCTAGGTAAATTGTTCCAATGGTTAATTACATTGATTACTAAAAATGTGCATCTTATTGTTACTCTGAATTTCTCTGGCATCAACTTCTAGTCATTAGAGCATGTTATGATTTTGTCTGCTAGATTAAAGAGGCCTGTACCATCAGAAATCACCTCTTCATGTAGGCGTTTAGAAACAGTGACCAGCTCACCTCTTAAATTTCTCTTTGCAGATCCTCCCCGCTTACACATTCTAAATCTCCCTCTTGTCAGAGACCAGTCATAGAGGAATGGCAAAACAGTAATTCAGATTTTCCTGACCTGAATATCCATTCCTAGATGTTTCTCTTCAGGAGGGGATGATTGTGCCTGTAAAACATAGCAGGCACTTCAATGAGAACTCTAGAGACAATTCTTTTCAGTGAATTTCTGCTTAGTTACAGTATCGTGTGTGTGTGTCTGTCTGTCTGTCTGTCTAGGGTGACCAAATGTCCCGATTTTATAGGGACAGTCCCGATATTTGAGGTGTTTTCTTTTACAGAAGCCTATTGTCCCCACCTTGCCCCGATTTTTCATACTTGCTGTCTGGTCACCCTATGTGTGTCTGTGTATGAAGATTTTCTCCTTATTCCTTAACATCTTGTGCAGGATCAGGCCCCTGTTGTGACAAGACCTAACACCAGTGTCAGTGCAAGGAAGGTACAATATCTGTGGAAGGAGTGTTAGATCTCTATATGCTGGTCAGAACATCTGGGCCAGCTTCTGAACAGTGTGGAAAACATACACTGCACCCTGCAAAAGGATGTAATAACAACACATGTAGCCATTCTGGGCATTCACCCACTCATTCCTGGGGACATTGTCTCTAAGCAAACACACTGTCTCAAAGACCTGCTCCATTATCCAGCCCCTTCCTTCCTATCTCTTCCCAGCACCAGCAGTGTTTTAATGACACTTTATGCTTTATCTCTGGGACTCTGATTATCCTCCCACTCTGGAGACAACTAGCTTTTATCCTAGTCATATGGAAACAAAGCAACCAAATTGTTTTCTGATATTACATGTGCAGAGCACATGTTGAAGGCCCCATCTTACACAATTTATTCCTAGTTGTAGCCTTATTTCAATCAATGTCAATAGGACTCTCCTCACTTGAGTAAAGGTTGGAGAACTGGGGCTTTAGCAAGCTATAGCTAACATGATGCTAATTCTCCATTTTCAACTAAGAAAGGATTACCCCCCCTTCTTTCCCCGCAACTGTCTTGGCATTATTAATGTATTTATTACATAAACATGAAGATATTAAACTTAGCTGTAACAGATTCTGCCCAGATGTCAGAGCAATTATTTTCTGTAATCAACTGGCTGCTGTATTAAAGCCTGTCATTCCAGAGCTAATGCAGAAAAGGAGGCAGTCTAACTACAGGACTTTGGGAGTCAGGGGAAAGCAACTGTATGCTGAGCTCTGCCCTGATTCATTATGTGACCTTAAGCAAAGCTGCTTTTCCTCTCCCTCTGGAGACAGTGATACCTAACCCTTATTAAAGTATGTTCAGATCTGGGGAGAGAAAGTGCTCTGTCAATGCTATTCATAGCACAGGCAGATTTTTTAATATCTCTTTCCCTCTGGCAATGAAGGGGAAGGGTTTGCTGTGTGAGCATGACAGACCTAAACAGACACATTTTTTTAAAATTGTCTCCATTCACGTTGAAGCTTGGGACTGAGGTATTTGGGAATAAGGCAACTAGATTTCGCTTGGGCAAAGGGATTCGTTTCAGGATAAGTGTGGGAACTGATGGAGTTGTAACCAGACATAGTTTTTGTACAGACTATAAATGGTGTGTGTGTGTAATTTGTACCCTATAAAACTCCCCAATCTTTAAAACTCATGATGACACTTCCAGAAAAACCAGGGGCAGAGCCCAACTCCAGCAGCCCTTTGCCCAGGCGATTCTCAATCCAGGAAGGTGGATGCTGCATAAGAACATCTTCCTAGACTCAAGTCCAGACTCTAATGTCAGGACTTGGGCTTTGCCTCTAGAGTCATGGCTTGGCCTCTAGTCTTTGCCTCTAGTGTCATGGCAGCAGCAGCCATGAGGAACTGCCCTTTTAAAAGCCGGGTGAAAGGCCACTTCTGATTGGGGCAAGCCGATTAATGAACTAAGACCTCATGTGATTGGCTGGGCATGGAACAAAGCCATAGCCTTACCAGCTGAGCAGACCTGGAGTCTGTTGCTGGGTAACGCTATATACAGAGACCAGCCTATTCCTTGTACCTCTGTGATGTGCTCTGGGGGCTCCCAGCTGCCCTGTCACTCCTTCTCCTTCTATAGGCACTCTCCAACCATAGAAGAAAATACAATGGATTAGGAATAAGCTCCTTAGCTGGGTTTGTTTAGCCTCTGCTACTAAGCGTTCACCAACTCTGTGTGGTGCTTTTAGCTCTGACTGATCCTTTTGGATTTCAGCTCAGGGCCAATAGCTTCTTTACACTCAATGCAAACCCTTTAGAAATTATGTGCACAAGCCACTAACCGCTGTGAGGCAGGAATTAAAGTGGGAGGATCACCTGCCCTGTTGCAAGACAACAGTCTCTGTGAAGCAAGGACTATACTGTGGGGGATGCCGAGAGAGAAAGAGCCCTGCGCAAGTTCTCTTACTATGCACTCCAGAGCTTACTTGTTGTTGGAACGAGAGTATCTGGAGTATAAAGAAGCCAACATTTTTGTGAGTATCTTTGTGTATTTCCAATATAGAAACGGGGTATAACCAATTAACATGCAACTGGCATCATTTTGCCTCCTGAGCCTGGCTTTCCCCCATTTTGTCTTAGCATCCCTTCCCAGCCCCCTTCTCAACAAAAGACGTAAAAAGTACTGAGTACGTACCTACAGTTTTGACCAGAATTGCACTTGGGCAGCCAGCCAGTCCTGCCCCTTGCACCATATTGCCGCTATATAAATCCATAGTACACCCACATCTGGAATACTGCTGTAGACGTGGTCGCCCCATCTCAAAAAAGATATAAAGGGGCAACAAAAATGATTAGGGGTGTGGAACAGCTTCCGTCTGAGGAGAGATTAATAAGACTGGGACTTTTCAGCTTGGAAAAGAGATGACTAAGGGAGGATATGATAGAGGTCTATAAAATCAAGAGTGGTATAGAGAGAGTAAATAAGGAAGTGTTATTTACTCCTTCTCATAATACAAGAACAAGTGGCCACCAAATGAAATTAATAGGTAACAGGTTTAAAACAAACACAAGAAAGTATTTTTTTCACGCAACGCACTGTGAACCTCTGGAAGTCTTTTTCAGAGGGTGTTCTGAAGGCCAATACTATAATAGGGTTCAAAAGGGAGCTAGATAGATTCATGGAGGATAGGTCCATCATTGGCTATTAGCCAGGATGGGCAGAAATAGTGTCCAATAGTGTTTCTGGCAAACAGAAATAGTCTGTTTGCCAGAAGCTGGGATTGGGTGACAGGGCATGGCTCACTTAATGATAACCTGTTTGTTCATTCCCTTGGGGCACCTGCCATTGGCCATTGTCAGAGGACAGGCTACTGGGCTTGATAGACCTTTGGCTGACCCAGTATAGCTGGTCTTATGTTTTTATGTTCACTGCATCTGCATTTCCATTTTTATCAAGCTATCTTGATCAGAGCTAGTGCAGATATGTCTACTTGAGCTGGAATTTACACCTTCAGCTCTAGTGTAGATATATAATTCTTAGGGGGGTGGTTGTTGGTTTGGAGAGGGGAGAGTAGTTGAGGGGGTTAACCCTGCTATCTTTAATTTTTAAAGTTAATTCCACAGCTCATCAAAAGTAAATTAATTAACTAAAACTGTACATGGTTTCATAATAGTGGAGCTTTATTCTTTTGGGATTTCATTGGTAATTAGAGGAAGCATGATAAGAATCCAACATGGAGGACCTGATATTACAGTCCTCATATGCATGCAAAAATCCCACTGATTTCTGATTAGCTTCACATTGTTTTTTTTAAGTTCCCCATTGGTACTTCTCCAGTGTGCACGCAAAACCTTAAGGGAACTTGGGAAAGGAATTTTGGTGTCAGCGTCCACGTGGCAAGTGAACTACTTAAGAAAAATTTAAAACAAAATATTCATGTGGTCTGGCTGGGACTGATAACTAGTATATATAAGAAGACAGTCAAATCCAGTGCTAGTGATGATGCTTGGCAGTTATCTTTTCATAAAAATTTCATTAAAATACCATCTACTGTAGTAATATGCTGTACTTCCTACCCATCCACCCTTCCTAAATAAAACAGTTTGAAAAGGACTTAGAGCACATTACATAGATATGCTTATTTTTGTTATTAGGTTTCATAAGAATCCTTCATGTTTTCGCATAATTAGTTAATGTTTCTAAAGCACTTTGAGACCTTTGGATGCATAAAAATACTAATTCTCACAACTCTTAATTTTATCTTAAAAAGTAAGCAAGTATTTTTTAAGGGAACATGTCAAGTTCATCATGTTCCACACTATATCTTCTTTTTGTACCTTTGTTTTAGGGCATCTTTGTCACTCCTATAAAGGAAAATTTGCTGGAATGGCTAGCCGAAGTCCAGGGACTCAAGGATTCTCTCTGGGAAGGTAACATATAAAGATTTTACCATACCATGTGATTTTAGAAGTGATTTTAGGTTGTGTGTGTAATGTTATGTCTATCCTTCCATTCTTCTGACTATTTTAAAAAAATGATAATACAAACAGTTTTAAGAAAGCATACAAAACTTGGCTGGCTTTTCATTATTAGCTGCACATTAGTTTTCAGTGCCCCTCCACGACTATATTAACATTTTGTAAATTATGTTTGTTGTTCAATGTACAACTATGTGAATATTTTACAAAATAAGGGATGGAATTTTCATAGGAGGCATTGAATCAGAGGGGTAGCCATGTTAGACTGGAATTGCAGAAGTGAGAAAGAGTCCTGTGGCACCTTAAAGACTAACTAAAGTATTAGAGCATAAGCTTTCGTCGGCTAATACCGACTTCGTCAGATGCAACATAGGAGGCATTGAATTTCAAATCCCAGCCAAGAGACTTGTGTCTCAGGACATCACTAATAATGGTTGACCCTGGCTTGGCACAGATAGAGTAAGCAGGGACTGAAAATTGTTATGCTCTGTCAGCAGTTTGGTGCCACAGTCCCATCCTATTAAACAGACTGTCCACGTTAAAAATTTTTTAAAAAAACCCTGGTTTTGGTCCTAACTGGCCTCCTTTAAGGCTGGTGATAGAGGGTTCGGGCTTGCAAGATGCTGAGCTACTTCAGCTTCTACTGAACAAGTGCTATTTTACAGGGGGGCTCAGCACCTTATAAAACAGAGCCCAGATTAAAAGGAGGAGTCTAACCTCCTCGCTCATCCCTAGCTATGGTTCTTCCAAGACAACATTGGGGTACGCTGATGTGGTCATACAGGGAAGATTACCCTGTGTCAGAACTGGATTGAGGCAACCATGAGCCTTAGGCACACCATGGCATGGGGCTCCCTGTGGCTTCGTTCCCACAGTCTGGCCCCCATACTTTTCCCCCTACCTTGAGAGATCAAAGAAGGGATACAAAACCCCTTTTTCTCCCTAGGAGAAGCAGCAGGAGCTCTCACACTTATCAATGGTAGCAGGGTATCCCCAGAACTCAGTGACTCCATCTTGAGATGCATCCAGCAGTTCCCACTTCTCAGGCTGTCTGCAATGGTTACAGTCAGGTCATGTTTTCAAGGGTTTCTTTGAAACCCTTTGAAAAGTAGAAACTTACTTTTTTAACAAATGAAAGCTGAATCCAGTATGTAATCCCATGAGTCCAGGAATTGGGACACTAGGCATAGGTTTATAGTGCTTCTCCCTTGCTCCAGGCCTGCTGTGCCTTGGCACATGGAGTGCCTGTTCTGTGAATTGATTTTGGCTTCCAGACCTGTTTATCTGACACTCCTCAATGGCACTAAATTCAACTGATGATGATAATCCAGCAATCCAATAAGTATATGTATAATTAGGGATAGTTTAAATAAGCATTTTCATCTAATGTGAAGATCCTAATTCACCTGTTATTTTCCAGAACTTGTTAACATTAGCACAAGGAACACAACTTTCAAAAACAAAACAAAAAACCTACAATAACAAAGCCTTCATTGGACAAATGCAGCACAGGTGTGCTTGTTAAATAAAAAATGCTATGTTAGTTAATACCAATCTCTCTCTTATAATAGGGGCTGTTCTCCAGCTGTCAATAAAGTACACTGAAGAGTACAATAGTGTGCCCCCAACTGTTATATTCAACACCATTCCATTCCATCCCAATGGTAAGGATTGTGTGAGAAATTGTCTGATCGTGTAGTTAGATATTTCAGATATTTGTTTAGCTTGACTTTTATTTCCCTGCACTATCTTTACTCCAACAGAAACCTTGTTCAAACCCTCCCAAAAACTCTGTGCAATTTTCAGGCAGGGGATTCATAAACCACGTCTAAGCCATCCATTTGAATACTCAGGTTGCCCCACGGTTGTATTAATCTCCATTTTCATGCCCGAATGCCCAAATGCAGGATTCATTGATTAAATGCAGGATTTGAGTCTTAAGACTCACATATTTGAAAACTGGGCTTTCTCTTGGCCACAGCATATCCTTAGGGACAATACAAGCACATGTCCCTTCCTACATAGAAGAGAGAGTGTCTGCTACTGAAGCAGGAGCTCCCGTTTCCCCTGAATCCTGCATAACTTCCCATCCTGCACAAAGTGAAATGCAAGAAAGAAGTCTATGCAACCAAAGTCTGTGTTAATAAAAGCTGAGCAGAGAGAGAGGATCATAGCTCACATTTGCCAAGCATTACAGCGCCCAGCCAGTACCTGGAACAAAGTTGTTTAAATTCCCCTATACAGTTCTCTTGTAATGCAGCACACCACTCTTAGGAGAAGAGGTCCCCTCCACAGCATTGACAGGCAGGCTCTTCACCTGGGTTTTGGGGACATCTCTGGTGCTCTCTCTGCCTCAGCGTTTGGTGTACCAAAGAGATCTTGGCTGCCTAGGGGAACAGCCTCCTGGATGGGCTTGTGGTCATTTTAACGCCATTTTGGCCAAACTGTCCAGAACCCTATGCTGGGATTCATAGGTAGTGTCCTCATCAACAATCCAGTACAGCTCCTCATAGTAAGGGCAGGTACTGAGAGCACTACCAGAGGTCCTGTTTGTGTCCCAGTGGTGTTGTAACTTTGCCAGATCTTTCTTTTGGTTTAGCACAACACTGGGGTTTGTCCTGTGAGTGCCCCTTCTCCCACTCTTGCTCTGATGGCCACTTGTAAATCAGTGTAAAACAGTGATCACTGTTAAAGTGGGACTGGACAAGTCCCTAGCCCCAGAAGGACCAGGAGATCCAGAACTCAGAAACACAGTGCAATGCTGCCATAATGGATATGTGACTCTGGGTGTGTGAATTGGCCACAAGCTGAAATTGTAAAGGGGTGCATCCGGGCGTGTGCCAACATTTAAAAAGAGGTGATATCCGGTCAAGCTGACCCTGAAGTAGTAGAGGACACACAGGTAAACAGATGTGAAGCAATGCAGTTTGGGATGGCAATGGGAGGACTACCAGAAGTGGTAGGTTCATCCAAAATTGAGATGTGTCCAAGCAAACCTTATACTAGTATAACTCATTTTGAAATAATTATCTTGCTTTCACATCAGATTAAGGAAAATGGGATAAAATGCCAGATAAAGATTGCACAGGTAACCATGCAGCTGGCATTTTCTAATTTTTGAATGCCTCATTTTGCAATGTAAATGGTCTTTTAACATATTTTTACGTAATATATATAATAATATATAATAAACTTTGAAAGACAGAATTTTTTGTGGCTCACTTTGGTCCTGGAAAGTCATGCACTTTATAAACTAGGGGCCAAATATTATCCTCAGTGATATCTTTGCTTTCTCAGTGAAAGGATACATTGGTGCTACTCAAGAGAGTTTAGCCCACAGTTTGATACTTTGGTGATTCTGTGCACTTCAGAAATAGAAAACAAATTGCTATGATGATCAATGTAAACCTGTATTATTATTTAGTACTTGAATTGCAGCTACGCCAAAGGCTCCACTCAGGGTTTTTGCCCTGTTGTACAGACACTACACAAAAACAAAGTAAGAGTACAATCTAACTGAACAACCAGAGGGAGTGTGGAAAGGAGGACAAGTGTGACAATGATAGGAACACCCAGTTACCTTGATTTGCCTTACGCAACACCTAAACACCTAGATAGTCTGAGTAAATAAATAACACACAATAACTCTCACTAGTTCCTCTAGCATACAACAGCCATGTTACTAAATTCTTTTGAAATTACACATCAATTTTTTTCAATACAGTGGATCAACACTCGGGGAGACCTTGTATAGATTTTCTAGACAATCCTAAAGAGTGGAATGGAAAGTTAACCATGAGTAGCATTTTACTTACTATCCAGGTAAGAAAAGAGCATTGTAAGTTACTTAGTTTCAATCTCTTTCATAAAATAAAATACTAACATGTACTTTACTTATATAGTAGGGATTTCAAACTTGCAGACTGATTGTGTGATGTAGGATTATTCATTTGGTTTAAAATTAATAATGCAAAGGGCTGGATGACTTCAGAGCCACAGCAAATATATTCTGTAGAACATCTTTTTTTAATAAGATTAATTTATTTTTACTTCTGTATTTGTTCCCTGGTGTCTCATTTGGCAGCACATTACTTCTGAGTAAGACAGATAGATAAATGAATGAGTATGATTGAAGCTGTTGCCAGTGCTAAATATTTTTGGCCAGTAGCTACTTTGATCTTTTGGATTTATGCTCTCTTATCTTGAGTAAGCCACTGCTCAAGACATGTGTACTCTGCCTGATTCTCTGTACTTTAAAAAATACTTTTAAAATGCTGATAGCTCTCCTTTTAAATTCCTGAATTATCTCATGGTCAAAGTCTTGATCATGAATGTCGGCATAGGTCTTGAGATTAGTGAGTAACTCAAAGCAGCTACTTTCATTTGTAACACACAGGCCTCAGTGTTTCAAATTTGCTGCCTTTTCTTCAAGAAAAAATATTCATACAGCTTTCTCCTTGGAGCAAGTCCTACCCTTTTTAATGTCTTTCCCATCACTATGAAGGATATCCTGCCCTCCACTCATGACTGAAAATGTCCCCCAGATGTACGCGTGATTTTTGTAGATATCCTAGTACTGGTTATGAGTTAAACAAATGGCAGTCATGTATCATTCATGGCTGTCTTCTTGGAATTATATAAAACCTGAGAGAAAACAGGAAGAAGGAGCATAGGTTATGACCATGTAGCCCTTTTTTAAGGAAATCAAAATGAAGGGCCCAATCTTAATCCTAACAAAGCCACAAAACGGCCTCGGTTTTTCTTTGAATTTAACATACCAGTATGACTGTTATTAATTCATTGTAAAACTATGAACTCAACAATTTTGATGGACTGTGTGTACTGAGAAGAATGGATGTTGTAGAGACCAAGATGTACTCTCTCTCTCTCTCTCTCTCTCTCTCTCTCGATATTTATACCTTTATACAGGTAATGCTTTCTAATCCAGAACTGGAAAATGCAGTGAATGTGGAAGCAGCAGAAATGCTGAAAAACAACATGTCCTTGTACAGGCAAATGGTTATACAATGTGTTAGAACTAGCCAACACCTAGAAGGTAATACTGTACTTGCTTTGTAATTACCCATAAATATAGTCTTGTTTCTTTTAAAATTCTTCTTTAAAAAACACTTTATTGTATGTTCAACAGTAAATTTATACTAGTATGCTTGGTAATTTAATGTCAGCAAACACCAGTTAGTGTTTTGAAAGGGAGTATGCTGGGCCAGATTCAGAGGGAAGGTAAGTGGTCCTATCAATTACACGTTGAGGAGTGAGTGCCAGTTTAATTTACATAATGATATTTGGGAAAGTCAGATTTGTTGCAGGAAAAGTAAGTCAAAGGAAGAGTGTTAGATGAATCAGCGAGCCAGAGAGCAGAAATACTGCTTTTCTTATCATGATTTACCTTGTAAATCTTCATGAGAATGATGTTTAGTGTGCTATGGTTAAGCTGTATGATGACTAGTTTGCAAAAGCAACTACAACTAGGGTAAAAATTGGGGCAGAATTGGGGTCAGTATATTTTATGTTATTGATGCAAGCAGGTCATGTAGCAGATAGGAAAGTTTAGTACTGTGGCTATACTTGCTCTCAATGAGCCAAATTCCAGTCCATTCTGAGTCCATTCTGAGTCCACTCAGGCGCCACAAAGTGGCTGTATTCTGGCAATAATGGGTTGGTGCTTAGAGGAGAATTTTTCTGTTGCAGAGGATCTTCCTGCTGGGACAAAGCCACCAGAATCTGCTGCTCTGCCAACTGTCTACCCAAACCTATGGAGTACGCTGTGGGACAGCTTCACTCCTTTTGGCTGCTGTTATTAATGAAAGGGACAGGAGGAGTAGTGCCAATGTTCCCTCTAATTTTTGACAGGCCATGTGCACAAAAAAATTCTTCTATGCAAATTTTTGTGCTTCTGTGAAAATTTTTGTGCGTGTGGTGTTTTGCCATGTGCACAGGGTTTAGGATCTGTATGTGCACAGCTTAGAGGGAACAGTGAGTAGCGCATATGCAGAGTGGAATCAAACCCAATATCTACCATCGTGCATATGTGGTGGGTTGTTAATTGTATGAGTACTGGGGGGAAATATAGAACTAGATCTTTATCTGATGTAAATCAACATTGCTCCATTGAAGCCAATGGAACTGAACCAATTTACAGGATCTGACTCATAAAGTTTTTTTAAAAATGTTCATCTTCTCCTTTGCAGACCTTTCTAGCACTGGGGACAATTGTGCTTCTTCTCTGAAGTACTACTTTCCATCTGAAGCATCTTCAGCTTCTCAGGGCCATGTCAGGTAACAAGCTGTGATGAACTAAAAAATCTTGGCCCCACTGAAGCCAATGAGAGTTTTGCCTGTGACTTTAATAGGGTCAGGATTTCACTCCTATTGTGCTAGACTCACCCTAAATGCTAGTTCCTGGAAATAGGGTGGAGTAGGAACTTAATACACTAGCTTCAAACCCTAACACTAAGGGAATTCACAGGTGACCAGATACAATCAGATTCTGGAGTGGTGCAAAGAGGCCTGAATTAGGAAGAGAACCTGGCGCCATATGTTAGCTTGAAATTTAACCTCAGAATTATTTCATTAGTAACATCATGGACAACTCTTGCACCATAGAAATAAATACAAAATAAAATCAATCTAGTGTATTTCTAGGAAGAATTAATTGGTTTCCCTATACTATTAAAATAATAAAAGACCTAAAATATGTATAATCTCCTGAAATAAAATGTCATTGACTAGGTCAAACCAAAATATCATTTGGCCTAACAATGACACAATTCCTGACTATATTCCTGTAGGCGAGGAACTTATTTCAGTTGGACGTAAGACTTACTGACAATAACTGTGAATACAACCACTTGCCAGATGTTTCCATGAGGAAGTTAAATAATTGGGAATATCCACTAACAGGAAAAAAGAAAATAATTGCTCTTTTTGAGATATAGCTCTTAATACAACCTCAACCTGATGTTGCTCCTTCTGAAGTTATCGGTGGCAGCTTTGCTGTTAACTCCAGTGGAAGTGGGATCATTAAGTTTTGCATGAACTTCAGAGGATACAGAATCAGAACCATCACAAAAAGAATGAACAGTATTAGAATGAACAACATATTATGGATCAATCCCACCTTCTTTGGAGACCCAAAACTTCTATTGACTGAAGTGAAAGTTCTGGGTCTGGAATGGAAGGAATTAAGGGTCACACACCATAATGGAATCATTTCCTTTTCAGGACATAGCTTTAAATATTGGTAAAAGCAAAACACCCCTGAAGAGCTGCTTTTGACATTTTACAGGACCTCAAAGGCTATGGTGTGGCAGGAGGACATCAGCTACATAAAAATAATGGTAGTCATTGAACTCAAGGATCCATGTTTTCTCACAGGCTGGTTTCCTTCCTCTCAATTTCACTATTGCCTTCTGAATGTCTGACAGCAAAGGGTTTGCAGCAGTTTTCCTGGTTCACACATACAATTATCTCTTGTTATTTATAAAATTATATAGAATTGCATAGACTGATTCGTTTTATTTGACTTTTTTTAGTATTAATTTGTAAAGGTATCTTTATTGAAACAAAAGCACCTAGCACAGGGATGGGCAAACTATGGCCCACTGGCCCATCCTGCCTGGCTCCCCAGCCTTCCCTGCTCCCCCAGAGCCTTGGCACCCCACATAGGCAGCACTCGGTGTCGGGGGCAGTGTGCTCCTGTGGATCAGCGGGACAGCGTGTCTAGCTCCAGCCAGGTGGCTGCCAGACACACTTCTCTGAGTGGAGTGATAAGGAGGCCAGGGGGTTGGATAAGGGGCGGAAAGGTCTGGGGGGCAGTCAGGGGACAGGGAATGGGGTGGAGGGTTTGGATAAGCATGGGAGTGTGAATTAAAATGTATACTCCTCTGGTGCAGACTAAAGCAACATGTAGACAAGTCCTGACACAAAGAGTAAAACTCCCACTGCTTTCAGAGGCAGGCTGGCTCTGGGTGTCTGAACATTAGTAGTAGTAGTAGTCATAGTAGCATAAGACCTTATTGTATTAGGTGTGGCATAGAGGTAGAACAAAAAAGATAGTTCCTGCCCCACAGACCTAATAATCTAGGTAAAATCACCTCCACCACATTAAAATGAGTTTACTTCACTATCCAAACAATTTTGCTTAAACATGTAATGGCAAGAGAGATAATACATTTCAAAAGGCCAATTGATATTCATAATTTTGAACAAAATGATGTATTGTGGAGATACATTAGAATAATGTCACAATCAACTTTTCTTTTTCTGATTTTTTGCTTTAACCCCCTCTTCTAAATGCCTCAAGTGAAATGTCTGTAGCTGATGTCTAGTATAAATGGTCTTTGACCAGATTTTTTTGGACCCGAATGAAGCAATCTGACATGCTGTTTCTGAGACATGTCACTAACAAAAAAGATGTATTTTTCTCTTTTTCAAAATTATTTTCATGGTTTTTTTATGTCACATTATGTCTGAGAAAGCTGAGCCATGAAACCTTACACTTGTCTTTATTCTAGAGTCTGTATAAAGGCATGAAATCCTGACTCCGTTGAAGTCAATGCTAAAACTCCCCTTAAGCTGAGTGGGGCCAGGATTTCACCTCTTGAGCTTAATCCTTGGTATAGATGAGGAGGTGAGGCTGGCTGGGGACTGTTATTAGCCTTGGTGCAACTTAGAGTGAGCACAAAATTTAACTGGGAGGAGAATTTGGTCTATAGTGTGAATAAACCAGACAGTAATGCAATTAATAGTTAAAAAATGCAAGATTTAAATAACCGCTTTGCTTCATTTACATTAAATATATGTGTAATAGTTCTGAGACTAAAGATATAGCCATAAAACATATAAAGAGGATTTTAAAAAACTCTCCTTCGTGTTGTTTGTTGGTGAGGTATGATAGCTATTTTAGAAGGTATATATTCCTGTTAGCTATATATTCCCTTAACCAGATCTGCTTTATAAATAATTAGAAAAATTAGTTCTTTTCTGCTAAACTAATCCTTGCGGGTGGGGGGAAGACTATGAAAATAATCCATCTGGTTGTCTCATAAACCGGTAACATGTAAACATAGCTAAAATGTCTTTAAAATATTAGTGTTTGCTGTTGTTTAAGCTGGCTGCTTTACACACCAATGACTCTATACCTCTGTCATTTGCGAGCAGCCAATAATGCAATAATATAAAACCCATTTAATTTAATTCTGTTGTTTTGTGGAAGGTTATGCATGAAAATCTGTGTTTACTACCAAATTGTCTAATCATCAGAAACTTTACTGTGCATTTATATTTTCAGAAGGATTACAACCGTTTCATTTGAAGATTACCACCGGATGTGGTCAGGAATAGCCACATCAAAAGCAGCAGAACATTTTAAAGCCCCATGTAAGATGATATGCCTGATTTAGTAAAATTAAACATAATGGACCTGATTCTTCTGTCCTTCTGGATTTACACTAGTGTAACAACTTTGACTTCAGTGGCATTACTCCCGAGTGTGAGATCAGAATCAAGCTATGTATCTCAAATCTGGATATATTACAGATTTACATCATCTGAGGATTTACATCATCATCTCAGATTTACATCATCTGAGGATCTGACCCACAAATTAGGGTCAGATCCTCAGATTATGTAAATTGACATATCTGCAATGACTTCAGTAGACTTCAGTGTCTAAGATAAGGCTCTTATTCTTATTTATTATTGCATTGTCCTAGGAGTCCCAGTCATGGATTCCGCCTAGCACAGCGGGTCCAATGTACAAACATGGAACAAAAACAGGATCTCTGCCCCCAAGAACTTACAATCTAAGTAAGTTCTTGTTAGGAAGTTTGGAAACCTGGGTTTGCATGGCAGGAAACGTATGAAGGAGTCATTAATGAAGTGTGTACCATCATGATGAATAGGAAAACATTTTGGGAGCAGGATAAGATCAAAACAAAACAGATGTGGATTATGGCCATCACAGTGCTCTGTTGATAATGCGGTGTTCCACCACTAGAGTCTGTTGTAAATAAGGATACGCCTATACTAAGTGTTCGATGTATCGGGGATCGATTTATCGTGTCTCATCTAGACGCGATAAATTGATTCCCAAATATGCTCCCCGTCGACTCCGTAACTCCAGCTTTGCAAGAGAGTAAGCGGAGTCGATGGGGGAGCCGCTGCGGTCAACTCGCCGCCGTGAGGGTGGCCAGGTAAGTCGAACTAAAATACTTCAGCTTCAGCTATGCGAATAGTGTAGCTGAAGTTGTGTATCTTAGTTTGAACCCTCCCCCCCGAAGTGTAGCCCACGCCTAAGTTACCAGCACACTTGGATGCATGACAGTGCTTTAATAGGATTTTGGGGGGATTACTTATCAGAGTTTCAGTCTGCAGATTTATATTGTTGTTTATTATATATTCTGTTCAAAAGAAATGTGTATCATATAATCACCATTTTATGTTCATGCATTTCAGTGGTAATTCTTGTCCTAGTTTGTTGTTTTATTCATAATATTTTAAAAATGCACATATAGTGTTGGCATCCATCTAAGACAAGAGATCAAAATTTGCTCTCAATTACACTAGTGTTTATCAGAGTAAGTCCACTGACTTTCGTGGAATTACTTCAAATTTACCCCATTTTAACTGAGGTCAAGTCTGGCCCAGGGATCTTATTAATAGCACTACGTAGTTGTTAGTGGCTGAGGTCCTGATTCCATTGACTCTCATTGACTTTTATAGTGCAGGATTCTGCTATAAACTTCCCTAAATGATGCATATGCTTGTACTACTCTGATATTTAATGTTTCTTTGGGGAATGTGATGACTGGTGCATCTTTTTCTCTAACTGTAACTTTCTGTAATTATGCCATTATAGTGTTTGAAGATCCAGCATTTATAGGGAACTGCTATGACTGGAAGGCAAAAAATGTGAAAGAAACAGGAGAATGGGATGAGAATACGTAAGTGTCTTAAGTCCAGTGAACTTAAATTGCTATACATTTGGGCACAAGGTCTTTGCATATGCAATGGCAACGTTTGAACTTGAGTGTTTTTGTTTTAGTTTCAGGCTGTCCATATTTGTACCTTATAAAATGTTGATAATTGTTCTGAACTGTGTCTTTGATTTTGAAGTTTAGGGCCAAATCCCACCCTGTGTTGTGTGGTTGGTCTGAGGGGAGAGGGCATTGGGAACAGAAGCAGTATAGGATTCCCACGTAATAGTGTCCAAGAAAGTTCTAGGACAGGGCTCTGCTAGAATGGATGCATGCTGCATTTTTATGGGCCAGCAGTAAGGTGAACCTCTTGAGCCCCAGAGTGACTCTGTGACTTCCACAGGTTCTCCACCACTTCCTTCCACCCTGCCAAACACAGCTCAGGCAAGTAAACTGAGCTGAGGATCTGGACCAAGGCCCTTAAATTTTGAGTGCCTACTCACATTTTGCTCTAAGTTCCCCTGTGACAGAAGCCCTGCTTCCAAGCAGTGTTTGTAAGGAAAAGGCAAAGCTAAATGCAAGGTCATTGTGCTGCCCTGTAATCTTTTAGATCAAACTGGACTTTCTCACTTCTTTTTATTGCTGCTGAAGCTTTACAACAGGCCAATAAGTTAGGAACCCCTTTTACTGTTCAAATCCTATTTGCCTTCAACATGAATTGGAAGAAAATGGTAATGTCATGTTGAATTTGAAGGACAGCAAGTTCTTAACCCAAATTAAAAGCTTATTTTTCTTTCTGAAGAAACCTCTAAAATATAAGGTTAATTTTCCTTTGACATGACTTCCTTGTTTTATTTCCTTTAACAGAACTCCTTTGTTTTGTATGTTTGATAATTGTTTCATTATGTAGTGCCACAGCATCCTACATGACCCAAGAAAATATTCAGAAAAACCAGGAACTTGTCCTTTTAAACTCATCTGTCCATTTTTGCATAAGACTCAACAGTCAGGAGTTGTTTCAGAAAGCTGTCTTTTTCACTGTCAAGCATAGCACATTTTTCATGTTAGTTTCACTGGAGCTGGAAAGGAAATTACTGTGTGGTTTTTTGGGGAGGGAGTGGGTAAAGGAGGGAGTCTATTGGTTGGAAACAGCCACATCTCACTGCCATCTGGTGGTAGGAGACCATTTACTTTCAACAGATTTTTTTCTGTCTTTGAATGTCTGGGTTTGATTAATCAAGGGCAGGTTCAAATGCCCGGAACCAGGTTCAGAGTTACCTCTCATAAGGTATTCTTTCCCCAGTTGCAAACAGCTCACAAAACATGTTTATGCTTTAAAGTTTGCAATATGTCCTTCACTCGCAGCATTGGGTAGGGAAGTAAGAGGCCAAATTTTCTGACATCAGTGCAAAAGCAACCTTAATTGTTGGCTATAAAATAATATAGTTTACATTTTCTTATTAAAATTGTAGCTTATTCATGAAACATTGTAAAATAGTTTGCAATACAGTTTGCTTTTATATAACCCTATTCACATAAAAGTAACACAAGATGTTTCATAGCTGATTATGTACATTCATTTACTACAGTAGTGTATATTTAATTAGGGTTGAGTCAAATTCAGCTCTTGGTTACACCAGTAAAAATCTGGACTAACAGCTGGGCCTGTGATTTACCCTGGACTAATAGATAGCTCAATGTAACACATCATCGCTAGATGAGATATTTGCCAATTTTGGTCAGACGAATTGCTGGAGGTTTCATCACATGATATAATATTTAATTAAAGATTAATCTTTAATTCCTGGAGGCTCCAAGGCAATCCTAACGGGTTGGCAACCCATAGGGCAGAGATACAGAGAGAATGGTTGATCATAAGGGACACTCACGTACACGATATGTTGTTTATAATTTTAGTGAGGTTATAAAATCATAGGCCAGAACGCAGAGATGGATCTTGAAATGGCATTGAAAGCAGCCAGAGGGTCAGGGCAGATGGATAAATCCTCTGAAGACAATGTACAGGGACAAAAGGGGTGAACAGTAAAGAATTAGTACCTGGAGGGCATGTGGAATGGCCTGGAGTGTTGGAGAATCTCGAAAATTAATGGTCAGGTTTTATGTCAGAGTAAAGTTTTCTGAAGGTGAGAGTAAAAGGAATAAATAAGTTCCCCAGCACACAGCTATAGGCCCCCATTCAGCAAAGTACTTGAGCACAAGCTTTCAGGGTGCTTTACTAATTAATGCAGCTGCACAATTCCCCTGTGTGGCAAGTGACCTTCATTTTGTACATGAGGAAACTGAGGAACCAAAGAGGTTAAGTGACTTAATGTGGTAATGAATGTATAAAGATTGAACCTTCTGTATTTTTTCTCCTCTGATATGAAAAGGCATTCCAATCATTTGGACTAACTGAGAACCATTTCCTTTTTAAAATTCAGTGCTGGTGGGTCACTTCACAAGAAAAAGTCCATGAAGCCAATACACGTCTACATTTTTTTTAACTCTTCCTACCTGAAAACAGCGGTGCTATTTATCAAAAGCTCATACCTTGTTTGCCACCTTGTGGCTGAAAAGAGAATGCATTGAACAAATGTTCTTTTTATGCAGTTGAACTTTCAATTACGTTTTATCAAAGATAAATTAAAAGTCCCATGAACAGCAGCCCATTCTATAGCCTTTTCCCCTCTACAAAGGGATCATAAATGTTGCCGAAGGTATGAATATATCAAATATTCTCTGTCAGCCAAGAGAAAATAACAAGACATTAAAAAAACATTGGAGCAACATCCTGTTATGCCTCCGTTTTAAAGTACATCTTACTATTAATTTAATTACTCCAACAGTCTTCTCTCACACACTTAGTTATATTCTAATGGTGCAGAGAGAAAGTGGAGAGAGGTCTGAGACGTTAACAATAGTAAATGAATCCTTGAGGCGGAACGTAAGTGTAGGTGTGACATACCAGGATACAATCGAGATTAATGAGTAGCTGTGTCACCCTGCCCTGTAACCTGGGGTGCCCTGTACAATGCTTTGTGCCTCACAAACAGCCTCTAGCACATAAGTCACTCCTAGCTATGCACGTGTGCTGCAGCCGGCTAGCCACACCTTGTCTCTCTTACCAGCGTTAAAGAACACACGCTCAGTCTCAAATTTCCCCCCAGAAAGACATCATGTATTGCCCAGCCCTCTCCTGGGCAGTGCAAATATGAGTCCATTCTTCCTTTAAGGGAATAATATGCACACAACTTATTACCCCAAATGGAATTACCCAGAAATTTCAATTTGAACTGACTGTTTTATCTAAAACAGTAAAGCAAATTTATTAACTACAGAGATAGATTTTAAATGAGTACAAGTAATATGGCATAAAAGTCAGAAATGGTTACCAGGAAAATAAAGAGAAAACATTTACTAATGAACTATCTTTGTTTGAATCTAAGTTTCTCACCACATGCTTCAGCAGATTACTGATCAAACTCTCAGGTCAGGACCCATGCCTGCTTCCTTTGTCTCTGCAGGCGCAGTGAATACGATAGGCAGGGAGAGAGAAAGAGGTGCCGGGGGGGGTGTTTGTCCCTCCTTTTATAGTTTAAGTTCCCTCTTGAAAAAACATTTCCAATTGAGACCCCAAAGCCAAAGATTCTATGTAGAAGGATATTTCCTCCTGTTTTTTTCCATCTGTTGGAACTTTCTTTGTTTCCCTTCCTGCTTGATGATTCTGTTACTGCTTAAATGCAAATTAAGCAGAGCATACATTCCTTTGTTTAGGACAGACCTGTTGCCAACTTCTGTTCTGGGCAGTACTGTGGAATTTGGAACATGTGTTAATAACACCATGTGGGGAATCTTATAACTTCACATACTATGTTGTGGCACATATTTTATCGGGACACCACTGTTTTTGTACTTGGGTCACAAGTAACACCTTAAGTGCACACCAGCAGGTCTACATGGACCAATTAATGCACAACCTGTTAGTATGCTTTAGAAATCACACCCCCCGTAGATTTCATTACCCAAACAGTGTAGACATGCTCTCAATTTTACGTGTCTATAAGGCTCAATTCTGCAAAGTGCCAAACACTCAGACCCTGATCCAGAAAAGCACTTAAGCACATGATTAACTTTAATTATGCCAGTAATCCCATTGACTTTAGTGGAACTACTCACATGTTTAAAATTATGCATGTGCTTAAGTACTTTATTGGATTAAGGCCAGAGTTACAGAACCATACCTATAATCAGTGTCACTTTCAGGTTCTTATTTATTACAGCTTCTTAGTGATTTGCTGATTAGGAACGTGCTTAAGCACATTTGAAGTTGAGCAAATGCTTAAGTGTTCTGTTGATGTGGGCCCTGTTTAAGTTAGTTTTATCCAAATTTATGTTTGATTGTATCCATTAATTTACTTCTGTTTCTGCTTACAGATACAATGCTGTTGTCTCTCAACTCATCAGAAAGCAGAGGCAACAAACAATAGAAGAGAAACTGATAGAAATTAGGAAAATGGACTTGGACAACAACCTGCTTTACCAAACTCCAGGTAAAGAATCAGTGCCATACAATGTGATGTTTCTGGTACGTGCACATAGAACCTGATTTACTGTTCACTTACACTAGTGTAAATGAGAATTATCTCCATTGTATTTTAAAACCACTGTGAAATTTGAATCAGGCCTGAAGAGCATTGGCATTATGGACCCAGTTCTGCTTCTGTTGAGGGTAAAGCTCCAGTTGACACTGATGGAGCAGTATCAGGTTCAAGGGCAGAAATTGAGTCTATCAGTATATGCCTGGATTCAAATCTCCTACGCCCTTGTACTGGTTGCAGTTTTTATTCTCTCTCAAATGGAACTTGCAGATGAACTTCTATCCTTCAGTGATAACTGACCAGGTACCTGATCCAAACCTCACGGAAGACAACAGGAATCTTTCCATTCACTTCAATGGATCAGGCTCCAATGAGGCCTCAATGAGAATCAGGTTTACAGATTTGATTCTCCTGACTTGCTCTAGTGAAAAGTAGGAGTAACTCCACTGAAGTGAGTGATGTTTCACCTGTGTAAAAGAGAGGAGACTCAGACTCTACATTTCTAGGATCAGGAATTAGGTCACATTTTCACTAGTAAAAGATACAGCGGAGGCTCTTGATGATGACGTTACACGTGGGAGTCAACAGAGTCTTCCTGACACAGTCTTGACAATACCCTGAGTATGGTGGTGTGAATGATAGGAAGAACTTGTCACTGGTCCAGGACAGAACATTACTTGTCCTGAGCCTGAGCCCCAGTATACGAGGGGGGAGAAACTCCACATTTGATAGGTTGGGGTTTGGGTTTTAATTCTACGGCAGTTGCTGAAAGCAGTTTGTGATGTTATAAGTAGTCCCAGTTTAGATGGGAGGTGGTCAGAGTTCAGGAGAGGCAGACAGAGTTGTATGATAAATGTGGTTTATCACATATTCTGCAATTTTTTCACATAGATATCATGTGATTTATAGTATGTGTGAATACATACGTACAGGCTCTGTATATGCCTAGGAGATCTGCGTCCAGAAATCAGAGCAAATTAAAATCTGCATTTTAAAAATGAAGAGTGTGACTGTGGCTTGTTTTGGACAGCTCATTTCTATTTACCTGTTGTCTCCTTTTTCTTTACTAATCTTCTGTTCTGTGCATATTTCAAACCATCGCTGTGCCTGGTCCAGTACCAAACAGTCAAGCAGCAGGTGAAAAGAGACCCTTCAGCAAAGAGGAAGAGCCGTGGGAGAGCGAAGTGGACAATTTAGTAGCCTGGACTAACACTCTTTGTACCAAAGAATTAGAGGATTAAACTGTGAGATCACACTTACAGACCTGGAAACACTTTTTTCTTGCCATTTATCAAAAGACTTCTGTACCATTCCTAAGGGCTGAATCCTCAGTTCTCACTCCCTCCTTATTCGGGCAAATTTCTATCAGCTTCAATGAGAAAGGGAGTAAAAACTGAGCAGGAATCTCAGTTTCACCGCTGTGAACTAGATTATTCACTGATATCTGTGCCACCACATTGTCATCAGTGGATTTGCTGTAGAGTTACCAGCTGGATCTTTCTACATCTCTCTGTTGGTGCTGCACAAGATGGAATAGACTCTGAAGTGCACTTTGTTAGTTATATTCACTCTAGAGGACTTAACAGAGTAAAAAATTGGTTGGTCATTACAGACAGATCTGCTTTCTGTGTGTGTTTGGAGCCAGTTCTATTAAGAAGAGACCATTTCTCCATAGTCATTTTTATAGTCAAACCACACTTTAAGGTTCTGTCTTTAAACACTCAAAAACCAGAAAATGGCAAAGCTAATGTTGCTCTTGTAACCTTAACTCTGACCTTTCATGCTTATAGATTATGATGCAGCCTTTAATGTACATGATCGATGAACCAATGTTAGCCAAGAAAGGAGTGAATGTTGTACAGCTTCTGGAAAGAACTTAATGTGTGTCTTAACACTAACTTTCTGGCTTATCAACAGTGGCCTTATCGAGGTTATAAAGGCAGCTCACTTTAGGTGTACTGGTCTGGTAAATCACAGGTATGTGAAAAAAAACAGGAAGGGTTCATAAAGGAAGAAATAAGGCCTATGGCCTCTATCCATGCTACCTAGTTTTCAAGACCCAATCAGGTTCTCTTATTTAGGTCAGCGGGGATTTTGCTGACTTGGGACTGTCCTTTTGCTCTGTGTCTGTATGGTGCCTAGTACCAGTCCCAACTGGGGCTTCTAGATACTACTATCATTTAACTAATAATTGTGGTGCACTGTGTCATAGGGGTACCTAAAGCCAGAAAAGACTGGTAAGGGATACAAATGATAATTTGTGGTGAAATTAATTAGAAATGTGAGTTATTTGGTAAACTTTGAAAAATGTTTAGAATCTAGTACAGCTTCCCATCTGTACAATGGGGATAATATACTTCCCTACCTCACAGGTCTGTTGTAAGGATAAACACATGAGATATTATTAGGTGCTCAGCTATTACAATGAGGCGGGGTGGGGGGAGGTAGGAAGGGTGCTGTGATGAAGCAGATAGGCCCCAGACTGGAAACGAAAGAGTTAATGAGAGCCTGGGGAGCCAATGAGCCCATCCTACTATGCTGGCAGCAAATGTAAAGCAAGAAGAGTGGAGTTTAAAGGAGGAGACCTAGTTCCCTCAAATCTGCTTCTCCTGATGTGAGAGGCCTGGCTGCAGATCAGAGACTGAGCTAGCTTGTCTGTCAGACAAGCCCCACTAGAAGGGATGACCAAACCCCAGCAGATCAGCTGAAGTATTCACTGCTTGAAGACAAGCCCTGAAGAGAAGGGAGGGTACCATTGAGCATTCATCAGAAAATCCTGTGTAGACGAGCCCTTCACCGCTCGTTTCACAAATGAGCCAGAAACCACATTGTTGCCAGCACCAGTGCCCTTTTATTGCCCTGTGCAAGTCCCCACCACCACCTATATACAGTTATGTACACTATAATACATGCACTTAGCTGCTTGGGGGACAGCTAGCTCCTGCAGCTAGCCAGGAAAAACAGCAACTTGCTGCTCCTTTTCCTGTTCCCCCCTGTGACTTCCTTCCTGCCAGTTTTATCCTTCTGGCCTGGAAGGCTCACAGGTGCTTTGCCTCAAGTCCTTCTCTCTAAGGGCCACACTCTGCCAGCCCCAATTAACTCCCCTGTCTGGGAGCTGAGCTAGCACGAGCTTAGCTAACAGAGCTTACAGGGGTAATAGGGGCTGGGTTAGAGCTACTTGGCCAGCACCCTGTTACACCCTGTTTAGAGCTGTGGTTTCTTGTTCCTGATTACTTTTGGACCTCAACAGCCTGGAAGGGTTAGGTCTGACATGTGCCTTAGCTGGAAAGACATATGGTGGACAGTCAAAGACCTGTGACTGGGTAATACCCTAATGGGCCACCAGGGTATACCACAGAGGCACGCCCAGTCAAAGCGGTGTTGTAACTACCTAAGATAGATGGATAGTGCTCTGAACTGGGACGTAAATGATGATCTCTGGGATTTCTTTCTGGATCTGCTTCTACCTATTGCATGCGCTGGACAATTCACCTCTTGGAGCCTTTGTTTCCTGTCCCATCCTTTGATTCCCTTTTCTACTAAGACTGCAAATTCCTTGAGGTGGGGTCTATGACTCTCTATGTGTTTGCACACTGCCTACCCCAAAGGGAGTCTGATTTCATTTGGGGTCTCTGGATATCTCTAAAAATGCAGGCATTTAAGTTAAAACTTAAAGGAAAATTATTGTATTGTTTCTAAGACAAAATAACAGACATTTGGAACTCCCCCAATGACTTTCATAAACTATAGGCTTCCTTTTGAAGAGCTAACATTTCTGTTTAGTGCATTTTATAGCCCCTCTTTACTTAGAAAGTTTCATGAGTTCTGAGATCACCCAACTTAAACAAGGAACATAGCTGTAGGAGGAACAAAGTTTTAAGCTATGCAGAGCTGTACATGCACATCTGGAATGATTTCTACACTCATTTGCCAAAAATAATATAAATATTTCCACACACTGCAGTCAAAGGACAAGGAATAGTCCTAGAAAGGAATTAGCCCCAGCAGACTTGCATTTGAGGAGAGGAGAAGGTCACTGTTGCCCTGATGTTGACAATGTCCATTCAGACAACTCCATACATGGCTTTAGAATGCAGAGGGTTACAGGACTGTGTGAAGCTGTCATTAACATTTCAGTTGGTAGATGCACATCTTATTTTAATCCTGTCAAACATACATGGAAAAATGACCTCCAGCCACATATATAATTACCATATATAATTTTCAGTATAAATCTAGCCTCACTGTTTCCAGCATACAATGTGTCAGGGCTCTGCATTGCAAGTTTGAGAAATCCCTTAAATTTTGGATCAGATTTTTATGGGTTCTTGTGTGTGACCTTTGTTTCATATGCCATATGTTGTGTGGGAGGTGTTCTCCCTCCAATGCATGTCTGTGATGCTATGCGCTCATATCGAGTCTGTCTGTAGTGCGGAGCAATAGGATACCCAGTCAGTTGTGCAGAGAAACTTGCTAATTCGTTGGTTTGTCTGTATGCATTAGATACAAATCAGCCAATAATACTCTTTGGACCCAGTTCTGATTATACATGTGTTGGCTTTACACCAACATAATATTAGTGGAATTACTTCAGATTTACACAGGTGTAAGTGCAATCAGAATCGAGCCCTCTGGGTTTTTAAGCACAGTATCCTCTAGATGGCGCTATATTACTATGAAATACACAGACTGTTGCCTCCTCTTCAGAGGGATCCGCATTTTATCTGGCTATTTTTGGTGACCCATCTTGGGTGTTTCTGTCTTAAATTGTTTATAACTATAACTCCTTAGGTATTTATTAGAAATAGTGTATCCTTTGGTGTGGGAGGATGTTTACTGCATCATAGTGGAATGTCTCTGTGACAAAATTTCTGTTGTACTTTATCATGGCAAGTAAAGAAAGTTGATCACATGCATGTCAGTTCACTTATGCGTGCTCTTTCTTTTAATTAAATGTCACGCAGTAAGAACATTGAGGTCAAGAACACTGGCAAACGTTGTATATAAAGGCAGCATTATTTTCACAGAAGAGCTATTAATGCATACTGTGTATATGTGTGCAACCACTAACAAGTTGTGGGGAGAGGGGGAGAGAAACCAGACACCATGGTGATGAGCATTATATAAAAGCATTGAGAGAAAATTCATGACGCCTGCTGGAACCGCACTGAAGGGGTCCTCAACAAGTTAGTAACAATACAGGGGAGGGACACATCCCTCCTTATTATCCTCAGTGGCTACATCTATGACTGTATCTCTACATAGAATTTGTGTGCAAACCAGCATGTATGAACCATCTACTGCAGGGGTGGGCAGACTTTTTGGCCTGAGGGCCACATCTGTGGGGGACGGGGGGAATTGCACGCAGGGCCATGAATGTAGGGCTGGGACAAGGGGTTGTGGTGCGTGAGGGATTGTGGGGTGTGGGAGGAGTGCAGTGTGCAGGAAGGGGCTCAGGAGAGGAGGTTGGGGCACAGGAGTACAAGGGGTCTCAGGGCAGGGGGTTGGGGTGCAGGATGGGATGTGGAGTGTAAGGAGAGTTCAGGGCAGGGGGTTGGGGTGCAGGCTGCAGGAGGAGTTCGGGGTGCAGGCTCTGGCCCGGTACCACTTACCTGTGGCTCCGGGGCGGCAGCAGTGTGCAGCAGGACTAAGACAGGCTCCCTGCCTGCACTGGCCTTGCACCAATTCAGAAGCGGCCGGCACCACATCCCTGTGACCCCTGGGGAGAGGGCAAAGGGCTCCACACACTATCCTCCCCTGTGGATACTTCACCTGAAGCCCCCATTGGCTGCAGTTCACCATTCCCAGCCAATGGGAGCTGTGGAGGTGGTGCCTTGAGGCGAAGGCAGCACACAGATCCCTCTGCCTCCCCTTCCCAGGGGCCTCAGGGATCTGGTGCCAGCTGCTTCTAGGTCTCAATCCTATGAGCCGAATCCAAAGCCCTGACAGGCTGGATCCGGCCTGCAGGCCGTAGTTTGCCCACCCCAACCTATTACAGACTACAGTGTAATTCACACTGATGTCAAGGGGGTTACCCATACAGGCTGAGGGAAGTGGTGGAATCTCCATCCTTAGAGGTTTTTAAGGCCTGTCTTGACAAAGCCCTGGCTGGGATGATTTAGTTGGTGTTGGTCCTGCTTTGAGTAGGGGATTGAATTAAATGTGACCTCCTGAGGTCCCTTCCAGCCCTATGCTTGCACAAATCCAAATGATCTGCCCAGATCCCCAGAATGTTCTGAGTCTGGTGGAAATGGTGCATATTGCTCTCTGGAGATTCTTGAAAGGGCTGACACCCTCCCTGTTTTCTTTCTCAGCAGCGGTGTCCCTGTAGCTTAGCATCCAACAAGCAGGCTGATCAAAGATATCCAGTGAGAAACAGCATAACTGGCTTGACTAAAGGGTGAGAGAATAAAAGCTGAAGGGTCTCTTATCTTGAGCACACTGTAGGATATGTTAATAATTTAGAACAGCCAAGGACAAAAAGATAGCACTTTAAAAGTAGGCGAGATAAAGGTAGAAGTTTATAAATATTGTTTACAATGCAGTTAAATCCAATAAATCTTTCATTTGATTTCAGCTGAAACAAGAAAGGGGTGTGAAGAAATTCCTAATTGGATCAATGCCAAGAGCAAAGTGCCTTATGCCCAACTTATGGTGCATAGTTTAAAAGAAAGCTCTAAAATCAGAAGGTTGGGTTCTCCGCTGTGCTGCAGCTCATTTGTGCTACACTGCTGGTACAAAGTAGCCCTAAAGGCTGCATAGCTTTCCACAGGAGGAGCGACTTCTTGTAATGTAGAGGGATGTTCGGGCAACATAATGGCTGCTAGACCAATCCTCCCTTCCAGCTACCTGTGCAGTGACTATGTCTATGCCCTAGGGAAAAGGGATATGGGCAGGGCTTCCCTGTGCCCCAGTGATCGCCAGCAATTCTGTCAGCTCCATGGAGATGTCAGCAGCTAGCATATGTTAGAGCAGATTTCAACCAGGGGCTGTATTAGCTCTTCTTTGGAGTAGCCATCACACACCTCTTCCCACACAGCCAAACCTGGGGATGCTGGGGACTGCCAGAGCTAGGGTGGGAACATCCCTCTTAGTGCCTCTCCAAGGGAGCCAGGGAGCATCGGGTCTCCATGCAGATCTCCCCAACTCTGGAGAGGGGATCCAGGGCTTTGGATGCAGGCCCTGTATTTGTTTCCTGGAGTTTGCATCCCCTGCTCTGATGATGTAGAAGAAATCCCCAAGTCGCTCCTGCAGGTTTTGTCATAAGAGGGGAAGATGAATGAGGATCATTGCAATTGCTCTAAATGATTTAGCACTTTCAAATACAAGAGCTATTCAAGTATATTTCTCCGCATTGCTTGCTATTTTTGAATAAATCCAATATCCCAGTGTAATAGGTGAGCTAAGAACAAAGTTACAGCTTTTCTCTGCTTTTGTCTGTAAGTTGGTATACTGCCAATATAACTCTAACACTCACTTTTTAATGAGTTGAGTTCAGAGGTTTCAACAGCCTGAACATATGCAGTTCTTTATGGCTAATAAAGAAGAGGGAATTGGTATCCCCCAATATATGAATAATCTTTCTTGGTCACAAATAATGATTTTCCCATCCCCTCTACAGTGATATTATTAAATGGATTGGAATAGATTGGTTAAAAATGGGGGTCATAGTTGAGCAGAAGAACTTCACAGAGCCTAAGGCTTTGCAAAGCTTTCCAACTATTACCCCATTTCTGTTGGGGGCTGTAGAACTCTGATGTTTTCTGAGTGTCTGCAAAGCAAGGACAGCTGGATTTTAAAATAATGACACACTGATTGTTAAATTCCCAGGAACATGCATGTTAGTGCCACATTAAAACCCCACTAATTTATCATGATTAGATGTGCAAGGAATAGCAAATGAATTATCGATCAGCCTCTTGTTACCACAATAGCTGTCCATCATTATTATGGCTGGTGGTTTGTTATATGTATTACTTCAGTCAGGGTGTGGGGTAAAAGTCTCAGTGATGGCCCACAATCTACATACTATTTTGGGGTGTTAGTGTACTGTTTCTGGTAGGTTAGCTGCACAGGCATTATCTGTAAAGTTTAGCCTGGGTGTAGAGTAAACGTAACCAAGTATTTTTTTTTTCTCCTCAATAGCAGTTAGCCATACTGCTAAAGACAGAAGGAGTAAGCACTCCCCAAAACACCTCCATGAAGAGAAACAAATGCTTCCTAATGTGCCTATTAATTCAGCTCCCTAAACTTGGCAACTGCCGTGTGTTACATACAAAAGCTAGCAGGTTGCTTTTGCGGTCCTTGCAGTTAGTTCCATGGGATTATTCATGTGAGTGCTATGCAATATGAGTAAGGTTTGCAGAGAAGGCATAGGCAGGCAGTCTGGTACTGCACACACATCAGGACTTGTCTCACATACATCCACTTTGAGTTTCTTCTTGCTCTCTCTCTCATCTCCTCTGAAACTGGGGATAGTTGGTTTTGACTGGAATTATGGGAGCCAGTGTCCTTCATTCTAACTCCTGCCACATATCCATGTTTGTAGCTCTTAGCAGCTTGTTAAGGGCTGTCCATGGGCAGAGGGAGGTACTGTCCCAGCTCCAAGGAACTTAGGCCTATGGTCAGCAAAGCACTTCTAGCGTATGTTTAACAGTTTGTTAATGTTACAGTAAACCATCTATTTCTGATCTTATTGGACATGCTGCAAAGGTCTGACCAATCATAGTGCCTGCTACCAACTTTCTCTTTGTTTTCTTTTTTTCTTTTCTTCTTTTTTCTTTGTGTGTGGGGGGGTGCAGTTTGTGAGTGAGCTTTGTTTCTGACTCTATAGTAACGAACTGGTAAGATGAGATGTGCGGGAGGATTATAATATCCTGAGATGGTGTGACTAACTGCAATGACAGGGCAGTGCTGGTGGATTCACTGCAGAGAAATTTAAACCCCTGATCAGACAATGCTATGGAATGCATGGTGGGCCCCAGAGAAAGAGGGGGAGGCATATCCAAGGGGGAGAAAAGCCAGACATCAGTGATCCACATCCAAACTCCCAGCTAGCCAATCATTTATGTAAATTGGTAATTATACTAATGTATGTGTTTCAGCATGAGTCAGACTGATTGATTAGTGAAATAAACATAAAAAATACATGAGCACAGAAAAGATTTTACTTACCCTGTTTTGAATCAGCTACATTATGATCTTTACCTACTGTTGTAAATGGGTTCTAAACCTAAATCTGTAGCAATTTTGCAATATTCTCAAATTGGCAGTTATAATTTCCAATAATACTTACTGGCTTTTTATCAGTAGGCCTCAAAGTACTTTACCATGGAAAATATCATTATCCCCATTTTACAGATGGAGGAACAAAAGTCGAGAGAGGTGAAATGGCTTGGTAAGGGCACATAAAAGGTTTGTGGCAGACCAAGAAATGGGACTTGCCTGCTAATTCCCAGACCAGAGCCCTAGTCACTGGAAGATGCTGTTATAGGTACAAATGACCAAATTCTGCCTTCAGTTACATCTTCAGTGTAAATCCAGAATGACCCCATTGATGTTATAATGGGCTAGATTCAGAAGGCAGGACTTTGGCACCTCAAGGGTCAGTTAGGCACTGCTCGGCTGCCACCTAACCCTATGGCACCTAATGTACCTAAGCGCCTATGTTTCCATCGGGGAGTAGGTCAGTGTCTAGCTCGTGCCCAAACTCTGCGGGGATTCACAAACTAGGCATTCCCCGCTTGGAGGGTCTGATCCAGTAGGTATAGTCTGACCATGTGTGACATGTACAAGAGACAGTGGAGAAGGGGCTATACTAGTATTCCCAATAGCCTAGTGCTTAGGCCATTCACCTGCTCTGTGAGAGACCCACGTTCCAATCCCTACTCTGCCTGATTCAGAGTATGAACTTGAACCCAGCTCCCTTTCAAAATGTATTTCAAAAAATGCATTTGAAGTGCTACTGGCAGAATTTGGCTCAATGAATATAAAGTAATTTTAAAAGAGTGGATGAAGCAGAGACTGATTGGCCGATATCCTCCATCTTGTGTACTGAACTTTCTTTTCCTGATCTGGGTGAGAGCACCACTGGCACCTGAAACGGCACAGAGGAGAGTCTCAAGGGAATACTAAAAACAGAAGATCAGCGTATATCAGAAAACCCCAGCACATAAGTAGACAAAGTTCAAAAAATGAAGGGTACTGCAGGGCACAGCTCGCCTTGATAGAATTACAACATTCAACACTATCTGAGTTTCAAGTGAATGGATAGTGTTGGCAGGTAGAAAAACACATCTTATTTGAAGTATCTGAGAAGTGCTCATATTTGTGACAAATTTTTCAAATTACTTCTGTCCGTCAATTAATTCACCTCCAGAGACAAAGCCTGAATCACTCTCTCCAGGATTCATAGCCAACACTAATACACCTCAAAAAGTCCAATTTTCCTAATGAAAATTCCAGTAGACACGTTAGAATCCTTCAACTAATCCTTTGATTTCTACTGGTCTTTTCTGGTTTCTTTTGCTTTCAGCTGAAGCACAGTAGGTATAGGAAACAAGCCCTTAGACTTATTTCTTGCTTCTAAATCCTAACTACTACTTGGAAGCAGCTGACATTTTTTCAACTGACATTTCTATTAGAGCTAAAATATTAAAATATAGTGACCTTAGGTCCCCAGATAGTTTGACAAGGGTAAAACAGCTGCTGTATAACTTTTTTATTAAGTAATGAGTTCAAAGACATATGAAATAACTGAATGAATGAATTAAATATTAAAAGTGAATTAAATAATAAATGTACATTTGTGTTTTAATTTACCATGGAGGCATAATTTATTAAAGAAAAATCCCACAATAACTTTTCTTCCATAATAAAACTGAAAACACAGCCAATTAAATCCTTTAAATATTATTATAGTTGCTAGCAGAGACTCATTTGATACTTTCAGAGCAGCACAATGATACTGGAGCAGTGCTGATCTATAAAGTGCTGAATGGTATGATATTTTTAACATGCATTTGCATTAACATATCGTTTAAAAGCTACCGGTGGGCCACATCTTCAGCAGCTACAAGTCAGTGGAGCTGTTGTTGATTCCAGTGGACCAGTATCAGTTTATGAGGACCAGCCCTGTATTTTCAAGGTAAGTAGTGTATGGTCACTCTGATTAGCACAGTATCTGCTTTATATAAACCTTCCTATGCTCAGAAATAAATTATAGATCACAGTCAATGGTAAAAGTCTTCAGTGAGGTAAGGGTGGACCCAGCTGTATGCTTAACAATGGGAATGGGAGCCTCCTAGATCTCCCTCCCCAGGAGGGCCACTTGAGGGAGGTAGCAAAAGCGGAAGTGTGCCCCAGTCCCTCAAAATGACAGAGAGGCTGCTGGGCTACATTTGAGTGAGAGACATTGCAACTTGGTGTACTGGATAGCAGCACCAGTCAGGTTTGGTGCCTGAGGTCCACAGTGCCTGGAATGACTTACCCACCTCAGCTGAGCATCATCACCACACCAGGCCTGATGTGATCATCTAGGCTGAGAACCCAGTGGGAGGTGTGTGGTTGGTGATACCGCTTCCACCCACCAGAGCTCAGGGAGAGGAGGGACCAGGAATGCCCCCGCCTTGGCTGCAGACAGGGCAGAGCCACCTCCTCCTCATGAAGAGGGCAGCAACTCCACAGTCCTGGCCCTTTCTTATCCCTTCATCCCAAGAGGAACAGTAACCTCACAGGCCTGGGCATCTCTGTTCCCCGTTCATCCCTACGGGAAGGGCAGTGACCCCACAGGCCTGGGGCCTCTCAGTTCCCCCATCCTCTTCCTGGCCCCCCTCAGCTCCTTGTGGGATGGCAGTGACCCCACAGACTTGGGCCCTCTTCCCCCTCCCCCACCAAATCTCCTTTCCTCTTCTTAAACTCTTTCACCTCCATAGTAATTATTTGGAAGGGTGGAGGCCTCAGGTTCTGATTTTGTCCCAGGTTCCCAGAAGGCTCTGTGCAGACCTGCTCCCCAGCATACCTGCAGAACAGCAAGGAAAAACTCCGACCTAACTCCCATGAGAGCATTAGGCAAGCAGGCTGGCTGCCAGACCCCCCAGCAGACCATATCCCTCAAAGAAGTGTGTGTGTCCTTCTGGCCAGCAGCTCTGGGCAGCCTTCCAGACAGCCAGTGCACATGATACAGCCGAGCAACATGTGCTAGTTGGAGACATGCTAGTCTCCTTTTCAGAGCTGCCATAAAAATTAAAAAGGCAACACCCCTTCACACACACACATACCCTGGTCTGAGCCGTTCAACCCTGCAACAGCAGGAAGGCTCTTGGCCTGTATACTTGGGTGGTACAGCAGTACCCTGGGCTCCCTCCCACCCTCCACCGCTCCCAGCCGGAAAGGCAGGATTTTGACTTAATATTTTTCATTAAAATTCATTTGCACTTTGATCCAAATGATCTACAGCTGCCTCTGTGGGAGGACTGGATTTCTATAATTGTCATTATGGGAGGCCAGCCTTAAAACAAGAGACAAAAGGAAAAACAAAAGGAAGAAGAGGAAGAAAAGGAAAGACAAGCAAGTAAATGAGGCATTTCTGTGCCACTTCTTAAAAATGTGATTCAACAAGTAATGAAGCCCAGCTGCTTTCTCTGAAGTGTCACCGCAGGGAGGAGGCTGATGTGAAGGAGGCGAGCTGAAGAGCTCAGGCAAGGTTATTATTAAATGATTAACTTTTCACAAGAGGAAGAATGTCTGTCTAAAACAGCTAGAATGGCTGCAGGGTAAACAGAGCTGAAACCTTCAGCGAGGAGGAGGAAATAGAGACGGGCACTGCCACTTAGTGACAGGGAGAGCAGAGGTAACTGGAATCATTTTAGATTTTTGAAGGATAATGCTGAGTTCAAATCTCACTAATTCCAAAGGGCTTGCATGACTGACCATGGACAAGTGCACTTTGAAGAGGTCAATCATTAAAATACCTGCACAAGAACAAATGGGTCTAGACTTGTGTGTGACCTTCACAGAGAACAAAAAAGCCACACATAGAGAAATGAGCACACCAAACAATGACAGCAGAGAAAAGAATACAGTGCAACATCTTGGAGTGCAACATTCTGCTCTCATGTGCTTCAGATTTACACTTCTGTGAGTGAGGGCCATTCTCTATGAAAAGAAAAATGGACAGGATCCTGACTGGGAGGGAGAGTGTTTTTAGAAGCCAGTAGGCCTGATTCTCCACACTGTTGCACCATTTTTATGCCTGTGTAATTCCAGTGAAATCAATGGGAGTTTGTCTGAATAAGAATCTCGCAAAACTGAGTAAAGACAACACGAATAAGAGAAGGTTCATGAAGACATAGAAACAATGCAATGAAAACATCCAATTGGCAGGCTCAGAGACAGACAGCTCGGAAGTTGTAGGACACACATGAGTTTCTGCTATTAATAAAGTAATACGTTTTCACAGGACAGACTAGAATGAAAGGCTGGTGCAAAGCAAATAATGACTAAATATTACCCCTTTCTGATGTTACATTGCCAGACATGAGTTTACACCATGTTGCTCAGCATTCTTGCCTCTGCCAAAGAATAACAAAGAAAACTAATGAATATAGAACATTAAGATGATGCAGAATGTCTTAACCAGCATACTCCCTATTATCGGTTTGTCAGGCAGAACACACCAGGGGTATGGCTACACTACCCACTGGATTGGTGGGTAGCGCTCAATGTATTGGAAATCGATTTATTGCATCTCATCTAGACACAATAAATCGATCCCCGAATCAACTCCTGTACTCCACCTCGGCAAGAGGAGTAAGTAGAGTCGGCGGGGGAGTGGCCGCGGTCGATTTGCCGCTGAGGGGACGGCCAGGTAAGTCAACCTAAGATACTGTGACTTCAGCTATGCTATTCGCGTAGCTGGTTGCGTATCTTAGATCGACCCCACTTCCCCATAGTGTAGCCCAGCCCTAGGATTCTTTTTCTAACGTTGCCAAATACTTGTTGAAGTCATTATTTGCAGTTGCGATGGGGCTGCACTCCAACTCTTCACGCTTCTGCAAGTCCTTATCAGGGCAGTACAGGAAATCAGGAGTAATTCCAGGGGCATTCATGGAGTTAGAATGGGATAAAACTGGTGTAGGTGAAAGGGGAACCAGGCCCCCCATTTCTCTCACCTGTTAGAACAGATCTTACAGAGAGAGAGAGAGACAGACTGTCTGCTCGGAGAAGATATTAAAGATCTTGTGGCACTCAGTTCTAGCAGAAATAAATGGAAGAAATGCAATGACCCTGAGGTATATGTTTGGGGTTTGACTAAGCAGCCACTTGTGTGAAGCAGTGGATGGGGGCTAAAAGTCCAGAAAAGGCAGACAAAAAACCCGCCTTTCCAGGTAGGACAAAAATAGGCTGAGGTGGTCAGTGAGATAGAATTTAGAGTGAAGTTGTCCTGCAAAGAATGATTGGCAAGTTAAGGTTCTACAAATGTCACCAGAGATGTGAAACAAGCCAAGAGAAAACCACAGCTAGCTGAATAGAAGAGCAAGACTATCCTTCAGAGACCTGAGAACGAATGCAACTCTCATAGAAGTTGGTGGAAAGATTCCGGTTGACTTCAGTGAGAGCTGAATTGTTTTTTAAAAAAAAGAGATTTTGTTTATTAAAGAGACATTGTATTAAAAATAATTTATCTTTTAAAAACACAATTTGTAACACAGACAAGGAAGTTTATCACAGATTATTAAAATGCAAAAAATAATTTTTCAAATCTAGTTCACTCCTTTTTGTGGTGTTTATTTTCTGCGTTTCTTAAGCTTAGACAATGAAACTAGACTAGTCAGTATAACTTTTTAATAGCCGTGTTTTGGTTAATTTCGTTCTAAGTGTCTTATGAACAGCCAAGGGACATTTGTGTGTGTGTGTGTGTTAAACTCTTCCTCTGGAAATGATTTTAAAAAAAAACTGGGAAGCATTTCTGTTAGTCACAGGTTATGTAAAAGGTTATTTATACAAAGCCTAAATTCAAGGCCAAAGATGACCTGAGAGCATTCCCTTTAAAGTGTGTTAAAGCATCTAATCTGTGATTAACCTGGAGGGAAAAGTAAAAAAACCAATCTCTGAAATCATTAGAGTAAGTTAATGGAACTTGGAAAGGCTAAAGCCCATGATGTTCATCTGGTAGTTATAAAGCTCTCCCTGGAGCACTTCAAGGTTTACATGCTCCAAAATAATTTTCAAAGTTTATATTTTTTGTTTTCGAGATTTGGCATAGCATTTTAATTAGTCCCCATGATGTAAGGCATACAATTAGACATAATGTAGCAATCTGTACTGATGCCAGCAGTATTTTCCTCTCATCCTGTGATGTTTTAAATAAGAGTTTATGATAACTGCAACAGAGAGAATGTAAACAAGTAACACAGGACTTTTTTATTTTGCAGGTTGTGTTGCAAATAGAGGGACTTCAGTCTAAAGGTAAATTTGCAAGCTTTCCTTGAGCAGTCTTTCTCACCCTTACTCTCCCACTCCAGTTTAGAGTGGTATTTACTACTATGGCCCTGAGCTGTGTCTTTGCTATATATTGAGGGGAAATGCTGATGATGGGGTGGAGAAGATCTCTGTCTAGACAAGTTTGCAGATTTACATTGCTCTCGCTTGTCAAGCCTGCCGTGCCTTCAGCTCATTGGATACGGGTTATCTAGATGTATAGTTGGGTTATTCAATGCTGGGCAGGAGACACTGTGGAAATCCCTATGAACTGTAAATGGTGTCTTTTCTTTTTTTCATTTGACTCTTGCTTCTTTTTCTTGCCTTGAGCACATTTATGGAATGACTATATTGAGATTCTCATTTTATGGACTGAGAAGTTATTCTGGGTGCATGGAGAAGACAAACATTAGATTTATTCAACAGTGTTTTTTGTTTAACTAAAATAAGCTGTTCAGTCATTTGTAACTGATCAACGGGGATTATTTGGAATAGATTTTTGCTACTCCCTTTGGCCTTGTCTATACTGGGGTAACTTAGAAAACAAATCTTCAGACTATATTAAATTTATCATGTGGCTAGCATATGATTTCATGTTAAGAGAGAGAGAGAAAGAGACTAAATAATATTCCTTTGTTCCTTTCTTAGGGCCAGATTTTGAGAACATATTCATGCTGAGTAGTGCTGACTCCATGAATACTCCCATTGAAGACAACAGTATTACTGGTGCAGTAAAATGCTATTCAGTATCAGTAAAGGCAGAAGATATCTAGTCCTTTATGTTTTAGAAAAAGCACTATAAGGGAACCTTGAGACTACACAGCTACAGGCATTAGAACTCCTTGTCTGTTGAAAATGATCTCAAGCATTGACAGAAAAAAAAATGTGAACGGAAAACTGGGATTATGCTATTAAGTTATATTACAAATGAATCAGTATCATTTCAGTTTGAATATGTAATTTGGCATTAAAATCACATAACAGGCTTAACCCATCACTCAGACACACTGCAGGCATAATCTTAAAGGAAGTTATTTATATGGAGAGGCCAGGACATTTGTGCTTTTTTTATGGAAAATAATGAAGAATGGGGAATGATTTATGCCAAATAGAAACAATCTCTCATAATTGCATGAAGTGCTTAATACCTCATTGCCACCTTCATGAATAGGAAACTGATTCAGTGACAGATTTAGTATTACCTGATCATTAAAAATTATCCATAAATTGAAATCTCAGCAAAGCATACTCTGAAATAAAATGAAATATTTTCCCCTGAGAAATGTCACCAAAACCCTTATTGACAACTCATTGCCAGTCACATCGCTTCTTTTCCATGCAAGTTACACCTTTAATAGACCAGGTCTTAATCATATATAGGGTGACCAGATGTCCTGATTTTATAGGGACAGTCCCCATTTTGGGTTTTTTTTCTTATATAGGCTCCTATTACTCCCCACCCCCTTACACTCCACTATACATTCTTCTCCCTTTTTTCTGTTCTCTTTTTATTACTTATCCGCACCTAAACCAGTCCCGCAAGTGAATTAGGAAAAAAAAGCAAATGATAGCAATGCAACACTTTCCCTATTGTGTATGGAAGCGGACATGCCTCATCAAGTCAGCTTCAATGAACTTATCCAGAATTTTGCAATCGGAAAATCTAGAAATAAACTATTTTAATTTCAGCATACATGTGAGATTTGTGTCATTTCAAAAAATAAAATTTTATTTTACAGTATAGTATTATTTTTATTTTGAATTACATATCGGGGGCAGCATAATCTTTTCAGTGCTTAGGGCCTCTAAAGGTCTTAATCTGGCCCTCTCTGCAATCCTTGTATAAAAGAAGACAAGACTGCAAGTAGCTCTCCAGCCATCTCATCTCTAATCTCAGCTCATGCAGGCCACTGTTAAACCATGCAGGCCACTGGGCACAACCAGAATACAGCAAGGAAGGAACCAAGACAGTAACAATTCCTCCTAGCAGCTGGTGATAATTTAGTGATCTGATTGACATTGTGGTTAGAAGAAGTCAGAAATGAATCAGCAGCTGTAAAGAGTTTGCAGAAATTAATGAGTTCAGGTTTCAAGGCTGTGAATAAATAGGGCTGCTTCAGCAGGGGGATAAACATGTACTAAAACACACACAGCAAAGATTGTGCAACCCAACGGGAGTTGATGTGACCATACAGAATATGAAAATCTTCCCCAAAGACCAGCCAAGCATATGGCTGACCCTCTGAGAGCATGATTAGTTCTCCAGAGTACCCTGTATACAGGAAAAGAAAAGTCACCCACATAGAGGTCAATAATCCTTGAGGACCCCATAGCAAAATACTGTAATAGAGAATTTAATCATGAAAACTTCTATATAAGCTGACAGTCTAAATATCAATGAGGCCATGAATTTTGGTCCTGCCCTGTGGCACAGGAAATGGCCACATGATCCCATAAAGCTCATTTCTATAGTTGACCAACTTATGTCTTGCCACCTGCATGAAAATATCACAATTACGCCATCGTCTCGTTATTCACTGAATGCCTGGCCAGAAACAATTTTTGTAGACCCTTTGTGGACCCATTCAGGAAGTTTCTGAGGCTCTCGGTTCAGATGCAATCCATGGATCCCAGTTCAGTTTATGGATCCCTTTTGGTTTCAATCCAATACTTGTCTTGGTGAATCACCAGAGGAACTGACCATTTAAAAAACAATAAATCTTCTGCCTCTGGCTTGGACTTAAAAGATAACGGCCTCGAAAATAAACTTTAACATTCTTCTACTTCCAGGCCTTTTCTCTATAAACAAAACAGACTGCTGGCCCTTCCCATCACCCACAAATCTTTCAAACAATGTTATCGTTTAAGGGCCCCACAAAGTATGAAGCAGCGCACTAGTGAGCTGACTTTTCCAGCAGAATGTGCTGGTCACAATGACATTACGCAGCAATTGCTCAAAGGGCAAATACACCAGTAACGCTGAGTTATGTAAGTTACATTTGTTTGATCGAATGTGGAATAAAAGTTTCATCCAAGAAAAGACACAACCAAAGCCAAAGCCTCATTTAAGCCATTATTGTGTGCTCTCTTGCCACCTGCTGATATTGCTAAATACCGTGGCTGATTATACAGCAGTTGACTGTAATAAGCCGCTTTTTGGAATGGAAGTCTTATAATCACTTTTCCTCATGGTCATTAGAGAATATGGGAAGCCAGCTAAATGAAGCCGATTTAGTCATAGGGTAAACACCTGCTGTTGCTGTATTCACAACACGCCAGACCCACATTCCAGTGCAACATGAAAATATTTGGAGAGAGAGGCTCAGTGGTTTAAGTTTCAGCTGCAAAACATCTACACTTCCTAGAGCCACAAGTCCTGAGTGTTTGTTTTTACAGGCAATCACACAGAGGTGTGACACTTGTGCATTTTTCGTTACTGCTCATAGTGAGACACAGTGGTGCGAAATGAAATGGAAACAGAAAATCTGTTTCCTTTCCTGAACCCTGTTGAAACTGATTATTATTAAAATTAAGAGAAAGTGAACATTAGACAAACACACAATACCAATGTTCAGTTCAGCTAAATGACCTGAGGGACTACTCAATACCAGACTGTAATCTGACACACTTCTGTGTCTTCCCTGCCACCATCCCGTCTTGACTGATACAGACATTGCTCATCAGAAAAGACTCTGTATACAGCAACAGCCTCTCAGCTATGCTTGTTCTACTTCTCCTATGAAAGGAGAAAGTGAAAATGAAGTAGGTACAGAGATGTTGTCATTTGGTAGTGATATGATAAACTGCTATGTTAAACTACTCTCTCACTCTCTCTTACCACTACATTCAAAAAATGGTTGCCCCACCTGTCCTTCTGACTCCTGTATTTCGCTAATCCTTTCATCATGCTATTGCTTTCAGGGAAGTGTCTGTGGAAAGGTGTAGTACAAACCTTTCAGTGAATGGCAGAGTGATCAGAGAGGGTGAAATGTACCCCAGAGAGAGAGGGAGAGCAAAAACTCGTGGCCTAAAATGGGATTTTACTGGTGCGTAGGCCTTGCAATGGCTTTCTGCACAAGAGAGAATTGCATACATGAGGAATAAAAATCAGGGGCTTTATTAACCACTGGTTAGCATAGACTGTGTAGCATTGGCTGGCATATTTGGGGATATATTTGGGAACTCCAAGCAAAAATTTAAAAAGAGAGGCTGCAGTGAGGTGTTATATTACTAAGAATTAATCCCCTTTAATAAAATATACTACAGAGCATTTACTGGAACATAAAGAAGTATTAGCATAAATAATTAAAATTGAATTATATATGTACACAGGGCAGAATTGCTGATGTATTTCATTTGATCTCAGTCTTCTTCAGGCTGGGTACTGGATAGCTAGCACAGGGAATGTGGGAGAAGGAAGGATCAGTGTAGTGGTAGATACTCCAGTCCTGCCTTTGTCTATAGCCAGAAGGCTCAGGAGCTTGCATGGAGCAAAACTCCCCACTGCACAAAGTGTAAATACCCCAACATCCAGCCACCCCTCACCTACCACTTGGGGAGCCTAGCATCAAGCTCAAGAGACTGGGCTTGGATCTGTGGAGGGAAGTGGTGGAGATATCACTTCACACTCGCACGTGCACGAGCTGTGGATCACAATGCTAATTCAATGGTATAATCTCTCCAGTGCTGATCGGATCTCTGCTGCCTGCTATTCTCTGGAGGTGTAGTCCCCTGATCCACTATTGCTTGCAGCCCATGATGAAGATTTAGTCATTTTTTCTTTTTCCACCCCAGAGCTGTATTTTAGCCAGTGCCTGTCTGAGGAGTGTGGACTCTAAACCTATAGACATGGTAACAGCCAATATGTAGCATATTGTAGCATCCTGAGTACTAGCCTGTCCTTCAAATTCTAGCACTGTCTGAGATTTGTCAGCAGTCATATAGTTCTTCATAGCTGAGCACCCAGCTCTGTGACTGCACTGATATTTGATAGACAAGGTGGGTGAGGTAATAGCATATATTGGACCAGCTTCTATTGGTGGAAGAGACAAGCTTTTAAGCTTACACAGAGCTCCCTTCAGACCCATGGCATTCAAAAGGTTGTGTCTTTAACCAACAAAAGATATTACCTCCCCCACTTTGTCTCTTTCATATCCTGGGGCCACTACAGCTAGAACTACACTGCAGACAACTGATATTGTATAGCAAGTTACCAAATGAGTGATATGAACTCCAGACCACATCCCCAGCCTCTTGTATATCAATATAGCTTCATTTGAGTTATGCCAATTTACACCATCTGAGGATCTGACTTGCTAAGGTTAAATAGGATCGTTTGACTAGATTCTGTGTGCATCAGCTTACTGTTGATAGCTGTGATCATGGACTGTGGATTGCTATTGTTCATTGTTAGTAATGAAGTTATGCTTTCAATAAGGAGGCCTACTCCAATATTGCACATCAGCCGAGTTATATCCTGCCTGGTGGGAGGCATTTCAAGGCCTGGTGCTTGAAACTAGGAAACTTAGAATGTGACAGTGAATTTATCTTACCCAGCTTTTTTGCAGATGTGTCTAACCTAGCTAAAGATGGTCTGTTATTTTTCTCATGATCAATGACGCTTGTGATTCATTGTACAGCTTTATTTCCTTGCACACAATTCCTACAGAGCAGAAAGATATTTGAGTTGCATGTATGTCAAATAAATCAAGAATCTTTATCCAAGTACACAAAATCCTTTTGTTGCTAACATAGGCCTTCCCTAAAGATTTCTTGTTAACTTTATGAGTAAAGTAAGCAGCTGTATTGTCTTTTATATGTTTCTCAGTTATGTCCCTCCACTGTGTACTTTATTGACTAAAATATATGTCCCAGGATGGGAGTAAATGGTGACACAAAAGTCCATTACCTGTTCATAGGACAATTATTACTAAGTACTCTTTAAAAGTAAAACTATACCTTGTAATTTTCAAATATTATCTAATTAATCCTGTTAACACCCTTATCAAAGAGGTGGATATTATTGTTCTACTATTCTTCCCCATTTTAAAACAGATCAAGAAAAGGAATAGGGAAGGTTAAGTGACTTGCCTAAGACCATGGAGGAAATCTGTGTCAGAGCTCAAATTCAGATTAAGGCGTTCACATGTTTAGACCAAGTAGGCCTGTATATAGACTATTATTAATCAATGCCTCTCTCTTTGAAATGTATTGGGGCTCAATTCTGTAGTACTTGTGTACCTAGACTCCAGCTGCAATAAATGAGAAAAACCTATATAACACCTTCCTATATGCTGTTTATCCACCTGGCAGCTATAGTACACTTTTCTTCATTTATTACTGGATAAATTCGGCGTATATCAATAATAGTCCACCAGAGGGGGTACACCACTACTTTTTAAGTTTGTGTTAAGAGAAGGTTTTGCACTGAAAGGGATTCTAATCATGTTTTTATTCTCCCACAGCTAGTATTTTGCTTCTGAAAACACTAGGTTTGTTCTTGTACTTATAACCAGGTGGCAGTTGTCATTTAATATCGTGAAATGTTTGCTTTTATTACCTATACTCAGAAAATGTCAGAGGGTTTGAAGTCCTTACACAGTGTTTATTCAAACTTTGATCATGCAAATCTCCCCATTGACCTTAATGTGAGTTTTGCCTCAGTAAGGACGTCAGGATTTGGTTTTGAGAGAATAATCAGCCTGGAATCTGCCACTGACGCTATATGTTCTTGTTGCTTGAAAAAATAATGCATTTTATAAAAAAGAGAGAGCAGAGAGGAGCCTGAGCTATAAAGTTTGGAGAGGGCTCCAAATTTTCCCAAAGGTCAAGGGTATTTGAATTTATTGTCAGGATTAATTAGTTAATATTTGAAAAGCACAATGTAAATTTTAATTTATTGGTTACCACTATTAAAGGCAATTAGGACTCTGTGGTGCATATACGTCTTATATACAAAAATACTATGTTAAAAGAGGCATGGAGAGGCATGCATTTGTGTGTGCATTAAGGTGGACTTTTCAAACTGAAATTATCACACACATATAGCCAAAAGAATAGAGAGGCGTTAAAAATTCAGAAGAGAGATTAAAAAACCTGGTTTGAAATCTAATGATTTTTTGGGATCTGGCTCATGATTTTTGATCTTTTGAGGTCAGCAGTTCTGCTGATTTTATTCCACCAAAATGTTTCTCTTTCAATTCAGTGGGTGCATCCCCGGATAATTAAAACAATAATAATCTGTAGTCTACTACATTCAGTGTAGGTATATATATGCAGAAAAAGGTACATGAATGTTACGGATTTTTCCCCTCCTGTTGTTTATTTTCAGTTGCAGGGCTTTCAATTAGAGATGAATGCTTTCCTCAGACCACTAGCAAGTGCTTCATAGATGACAGTTTAAGAACCTCTACCTTAGCACATCAGTGCTGATTATCACACAACAGTAGAATATCAGGGCCCATTAATCTCATCGGTGCCCAAATGTCTGGCTTGTCATGGCAATTCCCATGCCTGATGATTTACTTATTTTGTCAGCCTGATGAATTTTGTGTTCACTCTCACTCAGTCTTACTGCAAATCATTTCCTTTCCTGCCAGAGAAACCTGCTACAGGGTATCCAGCATGCCTGCAGGGGAACGTCTTCCAACATTTTTTTTTTAAAAAATCTTTTAAAGAAACTATTCAGAAAGCTAATTCTCCCTGAGCTTTTCAGAAAATGAAGAGAATGAGGGTGATATATAGGCCTCTGAGTCACAACCCTGCATTGGGAATGTGCCAAATTTCACCGCTGCAGCAGAAGCTGGGGACTGTCCCTATAAAGTCAGGACATCAGGTCACTCTACCTTCCATGTGGTGTCCAATCAGTAAAGCAATGCACCATTCTTACTGGTGTCCATATAGGGAACCAAAGGCAAATCCACATCATCTCAGACAATAGAGAGGCACTTGCAAATGTCTGTGTTTAATCTATTATCTAAATCTTTGTGATTAACCAATAGCTATTTAATATAATTCAGTCTAAATTCCCATATAATTGGCAAACGTACCCTGTGAGCCTGTCAGAGTATCCATGCTTTAATGCTGTAGGAAATGGCCGACATTCCATAGCCTTTTTTTCGGTCTCAGGCCTTAACCATACTCTGGTGTGGTCAAGCCAAATGACTCAGATACAAAAGGTTTTTTAAATTGGTTATATGAAGTTTATTGAAACCTCCACTAAGTGGATGATGGGCGCTCTGTGTAGCACTACTTTGTGTACACATAAGCAATTGGCAGGACCTCCCACTACCCCAGCAGAGAACTGGAATATTACAACAAAAGAAGCGAAGGTAGCCAAAATAACAAGTCTTTATTTTTTTCCAGCAAAATGTTTCATTTCTTCCACTTGATTTAATTTCTGTGCCCCTACTACTGTCTTAAGATCTGTTTTTCCCCATCTTTATCATAAATGTATCACTCCTCCAAAATGGAGTCTCTAATATGCTTACATCATGCTTTGTTAGTGAATGAGAACATAGAATAGGAAAAGTGTTTCTTCCAGGAAAATATATATCTTCCTCAACAGTGAATGAGCTATGTACAGGAACTCCTCACTTAACATTGTAGTTATGTTCCAGAAAAATGTGACTTTAGTGAAACGATGTTAAGCAAATCCAATTTCCCCATAAGAATTAATGTAAATGAGGGGGTTAGGTTCCAGGGAAATTTTTTTCACCAGACAAAGGACTATATGTATATATGTATACACACTGTATAAGTTTTAAACAATTTAATACTGGTACACAGTGATGATGATTGTGAAGCTTGGTTGAGGTGGAGGAGTCAGAGGGTGGGATATTTCCCAGGGAATGCCTTTCTGCTAAATGATGAACTAGCTTTTGGCTGAGCCCTCAAGGGTTAACACGTTGTTAATGTAGCCTCTCACTCTACAAGGCAGCACAAATAGAGGGAGTGGAGGGGAGACAGCATAACAGACAGAGACAGACACACACCTTGTGTGTGAGAGAGAGAAAGAGAGATTCACATTGCCCCTTTAAGTAAGCTGACCCCATTCTTAAGTACATTGTATTTTTAAGTGGATCAGGAAGTTGAGACAACAGCTGCTGCCCCAAGCTCTCTCTGTCTCTCTCCCTCTGTGTCCCCAGCCTGCTCTATATGGAAAAGGGGTAAGCAGGGTGCAGGAGCAGGGAGGAGGGGGACACTCTGACATTAGTACCCCCTTCCCTCCCACCCCCGCACAGCAAGCAGAAGGCTCCTGGGAGCAGCTCCAAGGCAGAGGGCAGGAGCAGCACATGGCCGTGGCAGGGAGGGACAGGTGAAAGTCTGCTGGCAATTGATAGCCTGCTGGGCAGCTGCTGCACACTTAGGGAAGTGGGGAGCTGATGGGGGGAGTTGATAGGGGGCTGCCGCTTGTGGTGTTTTAGATGCTGCTTGTAATTATTCGAACTGGGAGCACTGGCTATTGGGAGTCTGTAGGATAGGAAACAGGAAGGAGAGGGGAGGAGTTGAGCCAAGGCTGATTGAGAGCTACAGAGGACTGAAGCAGCAGCTTTGTAACGAGGTTTCACTGTTGTTAAATAAAGTCCTGTTGAAGTTTGTTAGTACCTTGCCTGCGTGATACAACACCGGTCCACCCTGGCTCCAAGCCCCCACCAGCTTCCTGCAATGGGCTGCTCTTCCTGCAAGCAGTGGACAAAGCAGGCGGCTGCCAAATGACATTAGAAGGGAGCATTGCACAACTTTAAATGAGCATGTTCCCTAATTGATCAGCAACGTAACAATGTTAACCAGGATGATTTTCAGTGAGGAGTTCCTGTAGCCCCCTGTCCTTTGGTTTGCTGCACTGATCCTATTTGATTCTACCAATGTAGAGGATCTCTGAATGCAGGAGTGCAAATGGAAATATAGTTCATACTGACAGGCTCTTCCTTAGCACCTTCGCGCACCCCGTACCCAACCTTGCAAAGCCCATGGCTCCTCTTGCTAAGAATGATATGGTGTCATAGAGCATTTGGGAAATATCGGTATTAGTGTGCTTAGGAAGTCATACTGTATCTTCCCACAGTGGGTGGGCTCTCCTGAGCTGACTGCAGAAATGGATTTGTGTCAGTCATCAAATGAAAGACAGCTGAAAAAGGACTAAAAGTGTTGATGATTATGATGAACAGAAATCCTGCTACTAGACCAAGGGAAGAGAGAGAATTCCCTCTGGAGAGAACACCAGGTACTTCCTTTTAAACCTTTTGTGTTCATTTAGGCTTGGGTCATTGGACTTGGTTCCTGATCCACATCAGGGGGCACCTGCCTTGTTCTTGGATGGAGTAACTCCCCAGCCAGTCAAGAATTCAGTCTGCATCTGCAGCTCACAGCTTAGGTGGATGATGCAAAGATCTGTGGAACAAGGAGAGGTTGTTAGTACAGATTCTCCTTTCCTTGTGGAACACTTTTCCTTAGACCTGCATAAAAGAAAAAAGAGATTTTAATAGGCTAGCCTGCATCCCTGCTGAATGTGATGACCTGTAAAAGCACCAAGGGCTTAAATCTTTTGTAGCTTGCATAGTATAAAAAGCAGTAAATCACTGTAGATGGGGCGAGAGCGAGCGCCTGCTCTGTAGTGTGTTATCTCAGTCCATATCCAAGTGATCTGCCATAGCCTATATTGAACTTTTCTGTAGGCTCCATTATCTGCATAAATATTTTGGGTTGTTTTTTTTTAATCTGACCCAGATGGTCTATAATAGTTTCCTAATATTTTTTCTCTTTTTTATCTTTTATTTCAATCCAAACCATTTCTGCACTACTTGCCAAACTATATATTGCATGACAGTCTTTCTTCAGACACACTATCCTCCTTGATGCATATTGGCATGCTTCCACCTACCCTGTTGTGTCTATCCCTTCTATAAACTCTCTACTTCGGCGTTATTCCATCTGTTTTTGCTTTTTTCTGTTCTTTGTTATCCTTGTTACATAATATATCTGTTAGACACAAGGGGCCAAATTCCATTGACACCAGGAATGAATTTGGAGCATTACATCCCCCTTCATTTACTTTCATGTAGTACTTGTTTGGTACACTATGTATATTCCATGCATTTGCGAATGTGGTTGCTCCTATTGAATTAAATGGCTCCATTCTCATTGACTTCAATGGAAGCAAGAACAAACATTTCAGCCCTTGTAATTTTTTAAAATTGTAACCATCCTATTCCATATATTAATTATCTATTTCCCCATAGACCCAAACCATCCTTCAGATTGTGTTGCTTACACTTGTGTACCTTTATGGGTGCCAAAAAGTAGTATTTAGAACTACAAATTGTATTCTGTATAGCATGTTGCTTCTCTGTTAAATTGCTTAGGTACAAATCATTTTTCCTATTGTAGTCTGCTTTAACCCGTGAGAATTATCTCTGTCATAATTTGTACCAGTTCATCATTCTCCAGTCTTACTTTCTATTGCTAGAAAATCCACTTGTGAAAAGCCAATATATTTTCTGAATATTTGTAGTATAATTCAAGTATTGGTCTAGCATTATATTTGACTCATAGTAAAAAAATAAGCAGATTTTGACTTCTGTTGTTGATTTGTATTACTGTAGCACCTAGGAGCTCATCATGGACTGGGACACTATGGTGCTGGGTGCTGTACAACAGGACAAAAAGTCCCTGCTGAGGTAAATACCGGGGTGTATTAATCAGAGAAGTAAAAAGTGATTGGGGTACTGCTGTCAATATACATATTCCTGTATATAGTGACTGATGATCAGTAGCCCAACTCCCAACCATTTCTCAGCACTTCTGAAAACCCAACACAGGGTATTGTATATTTATGGGCACATTAATTCAAACCGATGAGTCAGAATTTAGTCTCACTGCATTAGCTTTCAGCAGAGTTTTTTCCCTTTGACATCGTCCAAAGGGGAAATAAATTCAGAGGCCCAGCAAAAACCTCCTATTCATCACTACCTAAGAGGTTTCAGTGATTATTTCCACTGAACTCATCTGCAGAACCAATTAAAGCAAATCCAAGCCATTCAGTTGCCCACACACAGCTGCAGGGGCCATGATTCATCCATGTTCAATCCAGGTCCCAGATTTCTATATCATGTCAGCTGGACCAGGGGAAGGAGGTTTTCAATGCCATAGAGAAGGAAGAGAGAAAATAGTGGGCCAAATTCATCCGTATTGCATGCAAGTCCATTGACTACAGTAGAGTTACAGTAGGGATGAATTTGGCTCACTGGGTCCAGGTCTGGTACATGTTTCCATAGAGGGAGTATGCGAACAGTTCACAGAGTTTTCTCTTTTAACTGGAGCACAGGAGGTAACCTATGATTTGTCCCAGCTCTGATAAAGGGGAAATAGTCCAATTCTTCATGAAACTCACATTCCTATACTTACAGCTCTTGACAGCACAAAGCATCTCGTACCACACAGCTCCAGAGGTGAAGGCCCAGGATCCCCTTGCCATCGGATTTTACAGCATTGTCTGAACCAGCTCTATTCAGCAGTAGCCTATTAGGATGTGCTAATTTGTATATCAATTGACTGACTAGCCATATGTCAGTGTTACTGACCTCTGAAACCTAAACAAAAGAAACTTACTGGTTCATCATGTGACTGTTTGCAGCCAGTCTTGAGTGAGGATTGTTTTATTGTATGTAACTGTAAGAAGGTGCAGTATAAGCTATAATGCAGAATGAGAGAAGAACTTTAAGTAAACTTAATTTTGTATTATGTTTCAGTCATGGTAAAATAATAAGCTGATTTTGGCTTCTGTAGAGGTGGATGTAAAGGTTTATTACTCTCTAAGAAGTAAATAAGGGCCAAGGCCAAACTGAGCTATTTAAAATGTAGTTCTGCTGTGAAAAGTTTCTTTGTAATATGGCACCTTCTTATTTCTTCCTTTTGTGCATTCAGAATTAGGCTCTGACTTTAGTAACAAAAATAAGGGCTTGTTTATGCTAGCACGCTGCTGTGATTGATGCAGTGGCATCAACTTAGCGGATCTGGTGAACACACAATAACAGGAGAGCGCTCTGCCATCAACTAACTTCAGAACACCACCTCCCCAGTAGGCGGTAGGTAAGTCGGCGAGAGAGTGTTTCCTGCTGACATAGTGTGGTGTAGACATCATGTTAGCACAGTGTAAGTTATGTCACTCAGGGATGTGATTTTTTTTCCAGACGCTGAGCAACATAACTGTAGACCAGGCCAAGGTTTGGACTGCTTTTTACACCACTTAGCCCTGCAGAGCCAACACAGCTAACGGAGACCCAGCTGGATTCTATTCCATCTTGAGAAGTATCAATGGACTTTTTAAAAATTCCCATCAGGTACATCTGCGTTTGCCCAATGGGCCACTGCAACCCTTGATCATGTGAGTAACCCTATTTACTTAATCTTTCACCCTTAATCAAGCAAGTAGTCCTGTCTGAGAACAATGACGGACTACTTAAAGGTTAAAAATAGAGGACCTCGTCTCAAGACCATACAGTAGCACAGAAATAAGTCCATAATTCCAAGACTATAAGGATACAAAGATGTAATTGAGGGGCAATCTATCCTGCAGAATCTTTTGGCAGGTGATGATCTTCAAGAAGGAAAGAACGCAGCTGAGGCCTTGTCTATTGTAAATAACCTGCACCAAAATTGATCTTATTGCACCAGTGCAAGCCCTAAGAAATGCACTTAAACCAGTTTAAGTAATCTTTAATCTGATTGATCTGAATGTGATCATTTTAAATTTATTTAGTTACACCATTGTAAATTTTGTAATATAGACATGGCTTTTGATCTTGGGTTAAATTTACTTTGCTGGCAATTAGTAAAAATACCTCTTGTAAACTGAGCACATCTGAGCAGGAGTCACTGACAGACAATAAACATGGAACACATCTATGCCATCTTTTACAGACATGCTTTATATTAGAACTGCACTTTAAAATTACTGCTGTATATTTGCTAAACAATATACATCAAAAGGCAAAGAATTAATAGCCTCATGAGCTCAAACCCAAAACATGGCTCTGGTAAATGATGGACTAATGGTGGTTTCCCCTTGTCATATCTGAGTCTGTTGTATGTGTGCCTCCTTCTTACCTAATTTGTAATTCTCATTGCGTAGTAACTAAAATGTCTGCTGGGAGATCTTCAGAAAACCCAGACCATTTTCTTTGCCTTGTTTATACCAGGAGGTGGTATGGCTCTGTCAATCAAATATAAAAGGGCCATTTGTGACAATATGATCAAAACATTCAACTTCTTGTGACAGCTTGAGTTCAACACTGCCACATATCTATTGTGATGATTGGACTATTATATCTCTACCACATTTTAAATATACAGTCATATTCAATATTATCAAATATAAACACAAACTGCACAGTACATACAGGAGCTGTACAGTATGTTTAAATGGCTAATAAATCTACAAACAGGAGTATTTCATAATTACTAGTTCTCTACAAACAGGCTTCTAAGAATCATTAAAAGATATCCCCTAAAGTGTTTTTGGGAAAGGGCCAATTGTAAATCGTATCTTCAGCTCACAGTGCAATAACATTAGTTTCCGAGTCTGGTACAGATTTTGCTAGTGTGGATACCACTATGACGGTACCTTGGGAAACATGTTACATAGAATTTATATACTGATAACATTACATTAAGACCAACGAACGTTAACTTTTCCATTCTGACTAGAATAAGGCTCATTATTCTATTATATTCCTCAGAGACCATCAGGCAATTATATGATGAAATAAGCTAGTGCTATGAATGGAATGCAAATGCCTTTTTAATAAATCCATGACTAATTCATGGTTGTCCCAATGGCAATTCAGAACTTCCTGGCTAGAATTCAGATCCTTCCAAAGCACAGGCCACTTTCACTTTTGCAGTAGCATTGGGCTTATGCAATCGCCCACACATCTGAGCAGTTCTGGTTCTATGACATGGAGGGCAGTGCTATGTATCCCCACTAGCCCAATTGATACAATATTTGCATCAGAATTTTGATTTGGTAAGTATACATACTTGTCCACATTTTGTAATTCAAATGGATTTGAACGTCAGTCCACTTTTTCCCATTATTTTCCCAGCAATGAATGCTTGAGACAACTTTACATTACTTTGGTCACCTACATAAAATAATCAATTTAATTCTACTTTTACATTTTTCTTCATATTGGAACATTGTAAAGCCTTCCAGTTTCTGCAGATTTACACTCTTCAGGCTGAAGCTCAGAACCTCCATCTTTCTGCCTGAACGGGGGCTGCTGTTCAGAGCCTTCTAACACCTCTCTGCTAAAGGGGCAGTGTTGAGCACTGCAAAGCACTTCCTCCCCAACAGGGAGCGAGCCTGCTGCTTCGTTACTCATACTTCCAGACCCTTCCAGCACAGGGAGTGAGACTGTGTGTGAAATCAGTTTGTGATTAGATTATTAATTCAACTTGCTGTTAGTTGCAAGACCCGCCACAAACATCTGTAAAAAGCTTTCTATCATTCTCCCCTGCCTGCCTGTTTTGGCCCCCACTTGTGGCCCCAAAGAATGATGTGAAGGGCTGCACATATTGAACCGTGATTATTTATATGTGAGCAACCAACAAACTGCATCTGAAAAATACATGTTAGATTTACCCTTCATGATTAAGGGCATTCAGAGCTGGAAAATAAGTCCTTTTTTCCTGCCACATTTCAGCTATTCATTAGCTGGTGAAGCTGAAATCTGTGATAAGAATCTGAACGCAGAGCAGGACTGATAAGTATTCTAATCCTATTGATGTGGGGCGGAGGGAGAAGAAAAAGAAAACCAGCTGGGATTTTTCACTTTTTTGTTGCTTTAGTTAAATCTAGATGTGTGTCGTGCAGTTTGGAAATATGTATCAAATGGCATTCTGATTACTATGCGAGCCGTGTCATTTAGCAATATATTAAAAGTCTATGGGTAAATATAATAGCCGTACATTTTTGGGGAATGTTTCTGTCACTGAAAAGACTGACACCAAAGATGACAGTGATATTTGTTGCTGTTTTAGATAGATAGATAGATAGATAGATAGATAGATAGATAGATAGATAG